>CAJQZJ010004750.1:9823357-9854790 GCA_907164525.1 Lophiomys imhausi | reverse complement strand
AGAGAGAGAGAGAGAGAGAGAGAGAGAGAGAGAGAGAGAGAGAGAGAAGAACAGTGAAGGAAGAAGCCATGAATTTCTAAGGGAACAATGGGGGAAGGTTTATAGGCAACAAAAGGAAAGGAGAAATGATATAATTATGCTATAATATAAAAAGTAAAAATTTTTTTTTAAATGAGGATCCTGTGCTATGGGCATACAGTGTATTCCGTGCCAACTCAATGTGGGACAGCTTGCTGCTCTGCCTCCTTTGAAGAATTCAGGGCTACAAGGGACCCAGAGAGTCACAAAAGCATCTTTAGCTCAACTTTTGAGTCCAAAGCTCCTGGAGTTTTCTTCAACCAGGGAATTTTGGTTTTGTGCTGTAAAAGGCTGAGCACTGTAAGAGCCCTGAGCCAAGAGCTCAGTCCCAGGCATTGCCACTAACACAATGGTGTGCACGCAAGGAAGGGCGGGCACCTACGAGCACTGTACTGCCCAGGAACACATAGCGAAAGAAGTAGCAGGGGGAGGGCAGACCCACAAAGGTAATGAATAATCACCTCCATGGCAGACAGTGTTTTCCCTTTTCTTTTTTCTTTTCATTTCTTCATTTTTTTAAGCTAAATATTTTCCTTTATTTACTCACTGGTTTTGAGAGAGACCTAGTTGCTCTTTTCCTTCTTTTTCTTAATATTTTATTTTCTTTTAATTGTATTTTAGCGTTTTTTTCTCTCCTTCAGTGGTTCTAATAATCAAATTCTCCTCTCTGTCTTTCTCCCCACCCCCTCCCCTCTCTCTTTCCCCCTTTCTCTCTCCTCCCCAATCTCCCCCACTTTCCACTCTACTATGCTTGCTCAAAGTTGTTCTCATCCTAACTTCAGGACAGTGTTCAGCCTCTGTCTTCTCAACACTCTTGAGAGGCAGTGTTGGGAATCAGCCCTCTATCTGTCTGATTCTAAGCCTCATGCTTCATAATTATTTAGGAAACCACAATTTTTATACAAAGATTTAAATGTCTAGAAAAGCATTGTTTTTACAAATGCTACATGCCCTATATGAAATTTTAATATGCAAAAGTCCCACGACCACTTTCTATACTGTGAAGATCAGGTCTCTAAGAACCAAAATTTGCTTATGTTCACAGACCTTACTCCATGAAGTGATTACACTGCTCATCCAAATTTAAAAATACTTTAAATATGTATAATATGGTTTACTAGAAATATTGATCACCAGCACAATTAAACAATGTGTGTTGGTCACTTAAATTCTACTCAGAGAGAAACACTGTTAGCATTTTGAATATGCTTTGGCAAATATCTTTCTAGACATGTAAATATCTGTGCTTTAGTGACACACCGGCTATAGGTTGTTCTACACACTCCTGCCTCTCTCAAGGAACAACATATGCATACACAGGATATATTTCTTTCCATACAATGTTGTTCCCTTTTCCATTATAGGTATGAGTTATACTTCTTTAATCAGCTTCCTATTGAATGCTTTTTGCCTCTTGAACTCTGCAGTGAACATTTTAAAGAACAGATTCAAACCATTGTCTAGATTTTTAATGCCCCCAAAACAATATTTTTTGATTAAGTAACACCCACAGTTTAGCTTTTAGTAGTTTGCCAAGTTACCCAACTCTTTCCCAAAACAGTGTTATCTTAGTGTTTCCCCTGCCCTTTCATTCTCTGCCAAACAATAAAATGATAAACATTGAATATATTTTAAATTCCCAGTTAATTAGTTAGATATCTCAATACTTTCTTCATATTTGTTGTTCCATTATAATGCCAGTAGGCCTCAAATTACAAGATTATAAAATATTCGCCTTTACTCTACTAACGCATGATTACATATTTTCCATCAAATCTTTATCAGTACTTCTTCTCCTGCATAACTGTGAATCATACACTTCCTATCTCCTATTACATAATTATTTGTTCTAAAAGTCCAGTTATGCAACTCTCATGCAATGAACTGCAGTCAGTTTTGTATATAACTCAGATATTTTGCATATCTATATATCTTTTTCCTTTTTGTATGTATGTGTGCATGTTCGTTCATATGAGTGCATTCATTTGAATGCCTAAGGATGGCCCCAGGTATCATTCCTCAATTGCTGTCCATCTTGGGTGTTAATTGTTTGTTTCAATCCTGCCCTGACCTAGACCCTACCAATAGGCTAGGGTGACCCTGTCTTCCTGTCTCTCTTACCAACCCTGGGGTTACAAGGCCACGCTACATTGCCAGCCTCTTTTGTTTGGATCCTGATATCAGACTTGGGCCCTCATGCTTGCACAGACAGCCATTTGCCATCCGACCTGTCTCATGTTCCTTGTGTCATATTCTTTCTCACAACATTTACCTGTCTTTGTTCATTCATGAATTCATACACTTTTCCATTATTTCTTTTCATGTAATTCTCAAAGCTTTCTCAAATTAGCATAAACAGAGGAGAACTAAAGGGAAATGGATTTCCTATCTTAGTTGAGGTTAAAATCATAACATTCACATGAGTTCAGAAGTATCCAAAGCAATGGATACAAAAGCAAAAGCGACTGGGGGAAGCTTGGGCCTTCAGCCTTTTTCCCCCCCCTGGCATTCACTTTTATAGATACCCAACAAATGATCATTGACAGAATGGCCAATAATCTTCTGAAGAAAGAAGTGCCCTCTTAAATACATGATGAGGTATTCCTCTCTTCAATAGGAAACTAGGAATCTGTTTCTAAACCATTTCAGAAACAGTTCTGAAAAGTTGTGATTCACAAGAATCTGTAATTTTGATTCCAATATTTAAAGAACTATTTTGATTGATTGCATCAATACCAAGTACTCACCATAACTACATTTTTGCTACTTTAACTCCCTAAGGCTACAGCCATGCTGGAAGCATGGAGATAAATATAAAATGGAAAGAATATGTCCGTAGAAAGGAGCTGATAGACAATTGTTTATATGTGTGATGGTTTGAATGAAAATGTCCCTAGAGTTTCCAGCATTTGAATAACTTGTCTCCAGTTGGTTGAACCATTTTGGAAGGCTTAGGAGTCATGTCCTTCTTAGAGGAAGTGGTCACTGGTGGCAGGATTTTAGAATTTAAAGACTACCACCATTTTGAGTTTGCTTTCTCTGTTTCATGCTTGCAGTTCAAGATGGGAGCTCTCAGCTTCCTGCTCCTGCTGCCCCACCTTCCTTCACTCTGCCATAATGGACTCCAGCTTGCTGGAACTGTAAGCCTAAATAAACTTTCTTCTACAAGTTGCTTGGTCATGGTGTTTTATCACAGCAATGGAGAAATAACTTATATAATATGGATGGCCTATTCATATTTAAAAGGCAGCCAGATCAAATTAAGTTACCACATTAATATGCATAAAGGCATGTCCAATGAAAAGCATGCCTTTTATCTACCAATTTCCCATGTGTGTCCCTAGAACAATTGATGACATATACAGTTATGACTCAGAAGAATCTACATGGCAGTCAATGCTCATGAGAAAAGTGATTCCCAGCCAGGACATAGAGGGGGAACCAAAAGATACTTCCTGACTTGCCGTAAGCCCCACTTGACAAGCCTGTGTCTGAGGCAGTCTGTAGGAAGCAGAGACAGTCAGCCTGGTCCTGCACGACAGCGCCCTCAATGTAGTTGGCAGAGATGTCTTGCATAGCTGCCTCCTCTGAACAAAACCATCTCAGATATGGACAAAACTATGGTGGACAGTGACCTAAGCTTTTGATTTAAAAATGGTGCAAGCAAGAGAAATAAAATGATTTATAGAAAGTCCATAGGAACATTCTGTACCTATCTCTTTTCTGATTAGAGAGGTGGCAGGGAGCCTGGCTCATTAGGCAGAACTAATGAGCCAGCCTACATGCCATCTCTAATTAGAGAAAAGATACAGTAGGTATCACCATAGGCTGATGGAGTACGGGTAGACATTAAAAACATCCTTTCCTCCTCCCAGCTCCTAAATACCCATGATATGAGTGGGGGGAAAAGTAATAAAAACAGATATTTGTGTGAAATCATTTTCCTTTTCTTGTGTTTTAATCATAGGTGAAAAATCCTTTCTACTGAGTTTAAAAGTAAATATCATTTTCAGATTAAAATGGCCTTTTGAAGCATCAATTCAGCATTTAGTGCACTGAGGTAGAACAGAGTCAAGCCTCTTTAGTCCTGCAGGGCAAAGTAGACAAATTTATAGTGCTCACAAACACTCTTAGCAACATTTAATGTGAGGAAAGACTTTTAGAAACATAAGCAGTGGTTAAATACCTAATAAGGATCACAAGATTTAAACATCTTATTCAAACTTTCTGTGTGTAGAGGACTGAATTTTTTTCCAATGTGTTAATTATTGAAACTAAATTTCTAAAACACCTACTACCAAATTTACTTTTTCACTTGTTTACCTTGATCTAGGAGTATATACAAACTGAACTGATTTTTTTAGAATTTTGTGTATGTATACAATTTGTCGTAGTCAAACATATAGCCTGGCTCCTTCCTATGAACCTGCTGCACAGGAAGGATTCATGCCTGGTCTTATAAAAGGCATGCGCTAAGGAAGCCATAGTTCTCTTTGGTAGAGAACCTATCAATGCTGTCTTGCTAACTCATCTTTTTGTCAAACTCCCTTCTAAATATTTTTATTTCTATCATAGATTGGGGCTGCTTTCAATCTTGGTCATAGAAGCTTCCAGAAAGCAGTGGTTTATGCAGAGACTCAGAACTGTTCAAAATGTTAAGAAGAACAAGCAACTATGAGTCCTCATTGATAGGACATCTATTGTCAACATGTCCTCCCCAAATGCTTATAAAACCTCTTGGAAGAGGAGGCAGAAATATTGTGAGACTCAGATGGTGGGGAGAGTGCTGTGCAAAGCTGACCCTGGCCATGGCAGTACTGCTGCACACACGAGCTCACCGAGAATGTGGCGACCCACATAAGACAACTAAATGTTCATGAGAGTTAAGATTTTCAGCATGGACATGTGAGGGACTCATGATGCCCCACCCCTAACTGTGGACTCAATGGCAGTTGATTGCTGCTAAGGGATGGGGAGTCACTTTTCTCTGGATGGAGGGAGCCCACCAGCAGGTTTCCCACGGTCCCCTGGATGAACACTTATATGCCCAGTCAGCACTAATTAGACTTACTGGGTTACTTAAAAATAATACTAATAATAAAGTGGTAGTTTTATATTGATCTTTTTTCTTTTTATTCTCTGTAATAATCATTTTGATCAACCCAGCTAATTGTTTCACGAGAAGAAAATGCATATTCAAAGCTGCTAACAATTGGAATTACTGAATGTGTCAGGGTCAGTCCACGAAAGATTTCCCCACCTCATATCATAGCCCAGGCTGGCTTCAAACTCATTTGCATAGCATAGTCTTACAGAAACATGGGCTCTCCCTGCTTAAATGCCTGGATTATGTCCTGCCCTGCCACATTGAAGTCTGGCTGTCATTTATCACTCTTTTAATATATAATAAGCAATATAATTCTTATAATAGATTTGTATATTTTATGTTAAACATAATAATAAATTAAAATAATAAATTTTAAAAATGGACAGGACTAGATATTTTTGATCAAAGGAATAACAACTCTTTTAGGTTCGTTCTTGACTGTTGAACACAAAACCTCAGAAATTTGGTCATTGTTTTTAGAGTGGTCAGTATCAGACTACAAAAGCATGAACAACAAAAAAAAAGAATAGTGTAGTGGTGATGGTGATGGTAATGGATGTATGAATAAGGGAGATAGAGAGCAAACAGAAACTCTAATGTTCTGCTTGGGTTTTCTATAAAACTTCTCTTTTAAAAAGGCCAAGTAACTGTGCTGTGGGCCTCCATTTGTACTTGGAAATGTGATCAGAATGAAATGAGTAATTTTTTTTTTTTTTAGTTTTTCGAAACAGGGTTTCTCTGTGTAACAGCTCTGGCTGTCCTGGACTCACTTTGTAGACCAGGCTGGCCTCGAACTCACAAAGATCCGCCTGCCTCTGCCTCCCAAGTGCTGGGATTAAAGGCTTGCGCCACCACCGCCCAGAATCAAGAGGGTGTTCTGGATCTAAGAAGATATTTTTAAAATTATGAGGCAAGTTAGTATGAAAGCTGAGTTAGATATAGAACTTTAAACACATGGAGATGGTTAGATAGTAGAATGTTAAAGTCAGGTGCCAAATACATATGGACTGGACATTGGGAATGTATGCTAAGCCATATAACTCTTATAATTGTGGCCTATTTATTTCTGTTGTTTTGTATTGTATTTATAGTTATAAGAAAAAGAACCATTTTTTGGACTGAAAAGGAGAGCTGTTGGGGGAAAAAAAGAAATACCTTAAACTAAAAAAAAAAGAAGGGAAGAGGATGGGGGGGTTGAGGAGGAGGAGGGTGGAAGGGTGGGACTGGAGGGGGGAGTAGGGAGGGGGTTGTGATTGAGATGGAACTTGAAGAAATAAAAAATAAATTATTAAAAAAAGGCCAAGTAAAAGTAAATCCCAGTAAACAGGCAGAAATAAGTTGAACAGATAAAAGTTTTCTATCAGGAAAACAAACGATTGCTGAAGTGAAGAAAATATCATTGTCATGGGTTAGAAGACTTCATCTCCATTCTCTCAAAACTGACATAATGAATTCAGGTTTAACTTTTATTTTTATTTGTGTGTGTGTGACACGCGCGCTTGTGTGCGTGCCTGCAGAATCTCGTGGAGCTGGGTTACAGGTGGTTGTGAGCCACCTTTGGTGGGTGCTGGGAACCGACACACATCCCCTGGAAGAGCAGTAAGCAGTCTTAACCATGCTCTATCTCTCCAGCCCCAAACATACTGATCTTGATTCTAGTAATGTTTAAGCTGAAGCTGAAAGCTTTTTAAAAAATGTCATGAATGGCAATACAATCATCAAAGAAAAAGAAAATTGGGAAACTTACCCAGACAGACACAAAACTTCAAGCCATAATAACTGAGACTAAACATTTTGACCCAAGTGTACATGGGTCAAGGGAACAGACAGCAGAGTTAAGAAACCATCGTGTCTTTATATACAGAATTTTTTGCTTTTTACAAAGGTGCTATTGTAGAGTGGTAGTGTTGAGAAAATGGCTATTAAGAATTCTACTTCAGTTGTTTAGGTGGGGAAGGTGAAGCTTGACCAACCTATCACACACTGCATCTATGTTTGTATTCTAGATAGACCCAAGTTAAGGATGTAGAACAATGAGGCTTCCAGAATAAAATGTAGAATTCATTCTTCATGACTTCAAAGTATGTCAAGGTATATTAATAAAATACAGAACATGGTAAGTATGAAAGAAGGATCTGTAACTTAGATTTTACTAAAATGGTGTGATACTGTTTGTCAAACTTTAACATCAAAAATAGTTAAACTATAAACTATATCTTGGAAGATAATGCCTACCTGTCACATATCCAACCAAGACTCACATTCAAAAGAGTAAAAAGCTTCTACAAATTAATAAGGAAAAAAAGTATCCAATCAAAAATTAGCCCCCCAAAATCCATCTAAAATAGTTTCTTCCTAGGAAAGCATATTTACAGGGCAAGCAAGTGCATGAAAATTCCCACCATCATTAATCTTCAGAAAATGCACCACAGGCCATTTGGCAGTATTGGGGCAATGGTGGTGGCAAAGGTCTGTATGAGCGTGTCACAGTACTCAGCATTACTGATTGTGACATTTGCTTGGGAACGCTATTTAGAAGTGTTTCTGAAGCTTAGAGACCTCTTACTACATACAATGTGGCTAAATCCAACAGAGACAGTTCTGAGTAACAGGAAGTTTGAGTACTCACTGCACATCTGCATGTTAGATCAGGAACAGACAGCAGGCACCTACAGCAGCAGAAGTCTCTCCTGGCACTGTTCTGTGCACAGCCATACAGAGCACAGTATCTCTAGCATTGATCTTTGAGACTGTGGAGATACTGCATACTCTCTTGCACAGCAGAGCTACACTGGTGCATACGATTATTGAAACTCACCAAATAGGGGCTGGAAAGATGACTAGTTGGTTTAGACTGCTTAGGATCTCCCAGAGGACCGGAGTTCAATTCCCATATTCTACTGTTCACAATCACCCATAACTCTAGCTTCTAAGGATCCGATGCCCTCTTCTGGCTTCTGTGAGCACCTGCACTCGAGTATGTATACCCCCCCAACCCACCTCATATATTTTAAATAATAAAAATAAATCTTCAAACAAACACATCACTGAGATATACCCCCAAGTACTAATGTTCAACCTCATACGCATGTTTTGACATGAATAAAAGTTCCAAATCTGTGACCCAAGTTAGCAGGCTGGAGAAAACATTCAGCTTAAAATTTTAGGCATATTAATGAATTTTTAAAATAAATAGGAATCACGTGGTATAATTACAGATACATAACATTAATAAAGAATCCACAAATGAAATAAAAACAATCAAAGAGTGTGTGGAAAGCTAGTCAACATCAGTAAAGGCCAACTTGTCTCCATCAACATCCAAAAGCATTTTTCTCAGAGAATCCTTAGGAGTATAAAACACACACAGACACAAACACACACACACACATGTTTAAAACAACAATATCTTTTCATTAAGGTTGTAAATTTTCACAGTGTTGTGTTACTATGCATTAGAGCATCCTTTACGCCATGTATTAAAATATAAAACAGCTACATAATTCAACTCAACCTTTCAACTTCTATGGATTTATCTGTAGGAATAATTGTAGCAACATTAACAATAGCTGTATTTACTGACATGATTTAGTATATGCCACACATGGTGCTTTGGATTGTATTTGCTAATTTGACAACTAAGTATTAGTACTAGGTGTCCAGTGTGTGCCAGATACTTGAGAATTGGTAATACTAACACTGTATATTGCATTACTTCATCAAGCCTTATAATGATACTGTAAGATACCATCATCACCATCATGTTAAGGTTTGTATAATGTTGAGGTATTAGTAGTTTTACTTGGTTAAATAATGAGTCAGTGTTGAGAACCATTTTGCCTGTAGGCAAATTAGCCCCAGAGTAAAGATTATAAAGGAACTATATAATCAGATAATTGTTCAAATACATAATATATATAAATATGAATTTCTTTGCACACATATCAGATGAAAATCTGGATATTAATATATGTACTAATATGTTATTTTCTGTGAAATAGATTTTTTTCATAATTTGTAAACATTAGAAATTATATAAACATTTATCTAGGAACTTGTTTCAGAAGTATGTGGCAGCTACACAATGACATGCAACATAAACCCTTTAAATGAAGAAGCACAGTGGAATGGGAGGGAATATTGACACAGAATGTGGGTCTTAAACATTTGGAGGGAAAGGGTGTATTTTAAGAGGGCTTAGTGAAAGCATATATATCATAATTTCCTTTTGGGGAAGGTGTATTTGTAACCATAAATTTAATCACATGGATAAAAATATCTGGGAGCATATGAAAAGTTAAATTATGTCTCTTGAGGATGGAGATGTGTAGCATACTTCCTAGTTCACAGAATTCCATGTTGTTTGAGTTTGCAAATATTAAGCATGTATTACACAGTATTTCCATTTTACAGTGCAAGTGTTCTGAAAGCTATGGCGTTGGGTATTTCAAGACAATCTTCATTTCAACTTCTGCTCTCCTCAGTTTATGGTGTGAGCCATATTTCAATCTGTATGTTCCAGTAGATGTATTTCCCACGTTTACGGGAACATATAGAGATCCGCTGTAGTGCATGTTGGTAGCATGCCTCAGTTTCTAGAAAATACGTTACAGCTCTTATTTAGTAGTTCCCTCATAAAAATTCAGTGAGTCAGAGAGGAAAACTATATTATATATTGTTCTTTTATTGTACATGTATATGGGGATGTGGAGTTGACTTACACATGTATGTATGTTTGAATATGAACACCAAAGGTTAACTCCTAATGTCTTCCTCAGTAGCCCTCCACCTTGTTTTTGAGGTGGTGTTTCTCAATGACCCTGGAGTTTATTGAGTTGGCCAGTCTGACTGGCCAATAAGCTCTATTTAACCTATCTATGCTATTCTGGGTTGGGAATCCAGACTCAGGACTCCATGTGTAGATTATTTTTTAGTATGGTGGTTTTGGGTATCCAAGCTTAGGTCCCATACAGTGTGGCATGTGACTTCCTGACTGTGCTATACTCAGCCCTTGGTTTTTTGTTTTTTTGTTTTGTTTTGTTTTTTGTTTGTTTGTTTGTTTGTTTGTTTGAGACAGAGTTTCTCTGTGTAACCCTGGCTATCCTGGACTCACTTTGTAGACCAGGCTGGCCTCAAACTCACAAAGATCCGCCTGCCTCTGCCTCCCAAGTGCTGGGATTAAAGGCATGTGCCACCACCACTCAGCGTAGCCCTTGTTTTTTAAAGAGATCAAATAAAGATTTTCATTTTAAAGTTTCCCTCAAAACATGTTTCCATGTGGTGTCTGTAACTGTGACTTCTTAGAAGACAGATCTTGTGGGTGACATTAAGGAACTTGAGGTACAACTTATCCTTAATGAGATGACTCTTAAATTTGATTACAGCTCTCCTTATAAGGAAACAAAGGAAGAATACTCAGAGGAGACCAAGTAAAGGCAAAGAGGAACTGTGTGGTGGCAAAAGCAGAGTCGGGAATGTTTGCCAGTTGCATTCAGGACAGAGGTGTGGGGTAGCTGCCCTGTCTGACCCTCCAGAGGGAACCACACTGCTGATCACACATGTTTGACATCAAAGAATGTAGGAATAAATTCATATTCTCCTAAACTTCCATGCATTGGTAGAAATTTATTACAGTATTTCTGGGAAATGAATACATCTAAATATATTGTTAATTTGTTTGTCTTTTAAAACCAGGACCTGCAATTGGCTAACACTAAATAGAATTCTAAAGACAAAAATCTTACCATTTAAACTCTGTCCTATTTGGGTAGTGCTGGAGGCAGAGTCCGTAATTGAATCACATAGAATTCTTGTGTCAAATGCTGTATTGCTCTCCTCCAAACCATCCACAAAGAAGCTGACTTCCATTTGATGCACCTATAAGAATTATCACCATCATTAAGTGCATAAATTTTTACTTGGTACTAACAGCATGCCCACAGCCTTTTTCTTTTTTCAAGTCATTTTACTCTTTCCCAACTTCCTTCAGGAGGAAAAAATGGAAGCACTTTATTTTAATAGCAAAACAATATCTCTGAATGTTACCGACCCAGATGAATGTATACACTGGGATTTTCATGCTGTGATGACATATTCTAATGTAATTATGGAATACACATAGTATTGTCTTGTAAATGTACATTTTGATGCTAGGCTTTCAGAGTTTTCTGAGGGTTGTGTTATTTTTAGTTGCTAATGTCACCACTTCCATACTTTAAAATAACTTAATACATAAGGGGATAGTTATCCGAACCCAGAAATACCCAAGATGTACATGTGAGTATTACCCAAATTACTAGTGCAAAATGCTTACCACAAACACTCATTTTATTAGGTCCAGCTGATGATTTTTAAATATACTTTTCCAATTATAAAATAACATTAAAAAATTGTCCATCATATTCTAAACTGATCAATCAAACAAAATAATAGCTATCTATAACATAGGAGAGCCAACTTTTCCAATAAATATCCAGAGGATATTACAATCTAAAAAATTACCAACCAGTCAACATTTTGTAGCTAATATCTCATATGTTGTGATTATACACAATCTTTGATGATTGCACACTAATTCAGAATAAACCAACAGTTGTTTAGGCACCAACTAAAATGTCTATAAAATAAATAGTCTTTCTGTTGAAGTGTTTCTGACTGTAAAAGGCATTCAAATTATTAGAGCAACTCAAGTGGAAAGAGAAAGGCCTGAGAGAAGGAACAGACTGAAAGAGGAAGATAGAAATGTACTATTATGCAATTGAAAGGCTGATGTTAACCTCGGGAATGTTATTCTATAAAGTTTGATAGATAACGAAGTGAGAGTTAGACTTACTGTAGGTCTATTGATAAAACAATGGTGTAGGACTTCAATAGTAAAGAGTATGAATGTATGTGTGTGAGGTCACAGAGCACATGGGCAATGTCTTTACCAGATAAGCATTGCTATGAACCTGGCATGTGTCTACACCATTTGCAAGTCAATGGGTAGGTATGTGTTTTTATTTATTTATTAGTGTTTAAGAATTTTATACATGCATGTGTATTTTCATCAAGGCTACTCTATTCCCTTCCCTCTAAACATGTCCACAATAACTTCCCTCCCAAACTATTTCAGGAACATCTCTGTTAAAAGTGACTTGAAACAATGAAGCAAAGTAAAACCCTTACATTATTATGTGAATTCTTAGCATAGGAATCTCTTTCCAGAGTCCCCTGCTCAAAAAACAAAACCAAAAATCTATGGGTCAAAGCCATAATTATTTGATAAAATTAATTACCTTAAAAAAAAAGTTGGGCAACGTTGTGATTCTTCCTTCTAACCAACTTCTTTCATGTTAACTTGTGCTTCCCAAAATAGACTAACGCAGGATTGTGTGAGAGTCCATTTTAAACAAAACTGAAATAGACTTAAAGTCATATACAGGTTCCTCATGAGCCCACATCTATTTCCCTCCACTGAATACTATGGGTGCACTTACTTTCCCCCCTTGCATTCCATTATTCTCTGTCTGCTACAGTTATTTGGTGTTTGACTGTTATCATTATGAAAGATACAGGCTCTTCCAGTTTGCTATTTGTAGCATTATCTCATGTTTTACAGCATCTTTGCAGAACATGCAGGCTACATGAAATATAACTAGAGAAAAGTTCCCGGTGGTATTAATGCATAAAAAAGAACGCGGCTCCATCTCTACTGTCTTTACCCAGCCCAAAAACTGATGAACAGCCAATTTTCCTTTATCACATTAACACAGCCATGAGGGAGACACATTTGTTCTCGTCAGTTACACTAAAGATACTATTACCAATCTAACATATACATGTTTTATATCAGCAGTATTCTCAGAGCTTGAGAGAGTCAACAATATATTAACAGGAGCATGACAGTTTATTTAAGAAAAGAAAATTGTCTCTGCAGAGGGACAGAAGTTAGAAATGTATGGCTAAGCCTGGTGCCACTGCTCTAATAAAGGTGATAATTCTTGCGCTTTCTTTATAGCAGGTAGCACTCCTGTGACAGCTCTGTCATATCATTCAAATAAAAATGTTGTCTTTTACAAGTTTAAGGGTACCTTTATTTTGAGTCAGATAGGAAGCATGCTTTTGATTTTCTGTATTATATCTGTTGTCGGTGTTCAAGACCTTCATCTCTTTCTTTTCTTTTTTCTTTTTTTTTTATCAACTCATCACATATTTGGTTAGTAGAAGAATTCAGTGTCAGTCATAGTGAATTTCAGATGTTTTCACTTTCACTTGCCTGGCACTTTAAAAATGATTCATGATGATCCCAAGCTGCTCTCCCCACACCAACCCCTCCCCAACCAACCATCTTTCTATAAATAAGATTAAATCTTTGGTTTTCTGAACCATGTTTTATGTTACAAGATTGTCCAAACTATTTTACAATTCTGATCTGGGGCACCATCACAGACACTGTGAAGACAATAGTGGCCTTTTTATAATAGCTCAGTGATCTCTCTTGCCAGTTATTGAAGAGAATAGGAATGTATAAAATGGGATTAGTGGTTTTTTTAAAGAGAAATCTTCTTGCAAGACTACTGGTCCTATAACTCTTATTCTCTGGCCCTGGGCAGATGAGAGCAGCCTGCACATGTTAGTCGATATGCTTTGACTGAGTAAATGGGCAAGTCCAGCAGCGTTTACAGAGGGCCTTAAACCAACCCTTACGGGGTTCACAAGCACATGGAAATAAGTATGAGCCGTTCTGAAGCCTTTACTCCATGGCAGTTCCTTATTCTATTTTAACCACTTAGCTGCTAAACACTGTGCCCCTGTGAGAGGCTGGACTTATCCATTTGAGTGAACGATTTTATACATGAATACAGCAATAATAGTCTAGGCACTATCCTCCTGTACTTATGACTGATTAGTAAGGAGTTTATTTCAAATGACACAAAAAGAAGGACATGGTGGTATACACCTTAAATCCTAGCACGTGTAATGCTAAGGCAGAAAGATTGCTTCAAGGTGAAGGCCAGGTTGGACTGACTACATGATTTAATTCTCAAAAACCCTATAATACATATAAATCTATATGCAAACTTCATGTAGTATACATATTTTTCAACATTTATTTATTTATTCAAGTTACATATTGATCACAACCCCTTCTCTCCTCTCCTCCTGGTTGTACTCTCCTACTCTCTTCCCCTCTCCCTCCTATCCTTTTCCTGGGTGAGGGAAGCCCCTCATATGCACCACCTTCAGCTCATCAGTCACATGAGAGCTAAGAGCTTCTTCTTGTTCTGGGGCCCAACATGGCATCCCAGCTAGGGTAAGGTGTTCCACTAACAGGCAACAGAGACCATGACAGAGACCACCCCCCCCCCACTTGCCAAGGGAGACCAAGTTGCTTATCATCTATATATGTATAGGGGGGCCTAGGTCTAGTCTAAATATGCTTTTTTCTTTGTTTTCTTTTTTGGTTCGTGTACCAGCCTCTGTAACTGTCAATGTGCCTAGGTTAGTTGGGTCTGTTGATCTTCATCTTGTCCCCTCCAGGTCTCTCTATTCTCCCTCCCTCTCTTATACACAGCTCCTAGGGCTCCATCTAATGTTTGACTGTGTGTCTCAGCATCTGCTTGATTTCCTGTTGGGTGGAGTTTCTTGTAGCGCAGTTATGCTAGGTTCCTGTTCCTTTTGGTCTGTGGATTGTAGAATAGCTATCCTGTACTATATGGTAATATCCAGTTTAAGTGAGTACATGCCATGTGTTTCTTTCTGGGTTTAGTTTGGCTCACTCAGGATGAGCTTAGCTACTTTCATCCATTTGGTTGCAAATTGCATGATTTCCTTTGTTTCTGATAGCTGAGTAGTATTCCATTGTGTAAATGTACTATAAATTTTTTTATCCATTCTTTGGTTGAGGGATATCTGGGTTGTTTCCAGTTTCTAACTATTACAAATAAAGCTGATATAAACATAGTTGAGCCAATGTCCTTGTGGTTTAGTGAAGAATCTTTTGGATATATGACCAGGAATAGTATGGTTGGGTCTTGAGGTAGAACTATTCCCAGTTTTCTGATATACTGCCAAATTGATTTCCAAAGTGATTGTACAAGTTTGCACTCCCACCACAATGGAGGAATGTTCCCCTTTCCCCACATCCTCACCAGCATATGCTGTCACTTCAGTTTTTGATCTTAGCTATTCTGACCGGTGTGAGGTGGAATCTCAGAGTCATTTTGAGCTGCATTTTCCTGATGACTATGGATGTTGAGCATTTCTTCAAGTGTCTCTCAGACATTAGAAATTCCTCTTTTGTGAATTCTCAGTTTAATTCTGCAATCCATTTTTAAAATTAGATTATTTGGATTCTGAATGTTTAATTCCTTGAGTTCTTTGTAAATTTTGGATATTAGCCCTCTAACAGATGTGGGGTTGGTAAAGATCTTTTCCAAATCTGTAGGCTGTCATTTTGCTTCAGTTTCATAAGGAATTCCTACAGATGATAAACACTTCCAGCAATGTGGCTGGATACAAAATTAATTCTAAAAAAATCAGTAGCCTTTCTTTACACAAATGACCTAAGAAAGAAATTAGGGAAATAACACCCTTCACAATACCCACAAGTAATATAAAATATCTGGGGGTAACTCTAACTAAGCAAGGCAAAGACCTGTATGACAAGAACTTAAAGTCCATGAATAAATACATTGAAGAAGATATCAGGAGATATCTCTTATGCTCATGAATAATAGGATCAACATAATAAAAATGGCCATCATGTTGAGAGCAATATAGAGATTCCATGTAATTCCTATCAAAAAACCAACACAATTTTTTACAGACCTTGGAAGAACAATTCTCATCTTCATATGGAAAAACAAAAAAAGCACAGAATAACTAAAATAATCCTATATAATAAAAGAACATCTGGAGGTATCACCATCCCTGATTTCAAGCTGTACTACAGAGTGACAGTAACGTAACTGGCATGGTACTGGCATAGAAACAGACTGGCTGATCAATGAAATCAAATTGAAGAGCCAGAAAATAAACCCACCCACCTACAGTAACTTAATATTTGTCAAAAAAGCCAAAACTGTACTGGATGTCAACATGTAGAAGAAAGAAAATAGACCCATATTTATCACCCTGCACAAAACTTAAGTCCAAGTGGATCAAAGACATCAACATAAAACTGGACACACTAAATCGAATAGAACAGAAAGTGGGGTAAAGCCTCGAACTCATTGGCACAGGTGACAGCTTCTTGAACAGAACACCAATATCTCAAAGCTCGAAGACCAACAATCAATAATATATATATATTTATATATAATATATTTATATTTATAATATATATAATATATATTAAATGATTTTTTTCTCTTTTGGCTAGTAATACTCCCACTAACAACCATAGACAATCTAACAAAAACCCCAACATCTCTGGCATGAGAAACCTTCTTTTGAGTTGTTGGTCAGGGTTTCCCAAGGGACTCCCAAGCATTATGAGCATTTCTTTTACCCTTGGCTGCCTCATAGAAGTGGAGGGTATATCCCTATTGTTGAAGACACCACACACTTCAGACCTGTGACTTAGATGGCCCAAGCTGGATCTGACCTGAATGTCTCCTCCCTTGGGACTTCTTTCATGGTATCAAAATGTGCCAGGCAAGCTTCCAAAGGAAGGTAATAACCAACAATATCCAGCTACTATGCTTATGAACCACAACAATAACCAGCGTGATAGAAAAAAACCTAAGGATACAGTAGTGGCACACATACCTTGGCAGTAACCAACAAGTCTCTAATTGGACTAAGTAGCCACTCAACAAGAGGGATATCATGCCTGATACTAGAAACATAGACAACTACCTAGTGCCAGTGAAGTCATGGATCTACGACCACCACTTTACTAACGCAGCATACTCTCTAACTATACCTAATATTTGTCCTTATTCCCACACGTAGGTGCAATACTCACTCCTCGTCAAGGAAACTTCTGCTTGTTAGACAGAGACCATTACAGACAACTACAATAAATACCACAATATTCTGGAGCCTAATTCTCATTGGATACATCTGCAGAACACTTCCACATTCAAGGCTCAGAGGTTATTGTAGAAGGAGGGATGGAAGACAGCGAGTTTGATGTGAGATTGTGTCTTTTAGTAACCAGAAGCTACGCTCATAAAGTCAAACTAACAAGTCTGCCTAAACAAGACATAACATATAGACATGCTGACGTACACATGAGCAAACATACAATTAAAAAAAAAAAAGAAATTCACATGTTCCTGAGCAATTACTAAAGGGAAAATATAAATAAATCCATCTAAAATAGAGCACAGATATCCAAGAAACACCACCCATACACCATGCATTCTCTCAACAGGCTATATGTGATAACAGAATACTTTTAACCCATCAGGTGATATTTGAATTACCATAAATGGTATTACTTGTTTTGAACTTAAATACTGAATTTTAGTGTAGTCACCAGAGCACTTTCTTTTGAAGGCATCCTTATGGGAAGGTGCCTTAGAGGATTCATGCATGTGCATACTATATAATTTGCACTTTTTCTTAGAAAACATTGTAGCCTCCCAAGAAGTAACTATCCCTAAGTCGTCTTAAAGTCAAACCATTTTAAGAATTTTGAAAAACACCTTTTTAAAGGATTTGTTTATTTTATTCTATGAGCATGAATGTGGCCTTTTTGCATGCATGTACGTCCCTTGGCTACCTGGTACCCTTGGGGTAAGAAGAGAGTGGGAACCCCTTGAATTGGTGTTACAATTGTGAACCACCATGTTGATGCTGAGAACTTAACCCAGGTCCTCTGCAAGAGCAGCAAGTGTTCTTAACTGCTGAGCCATCTTTCCAGCACTAGAATAACATCTTTTTTTCTTAATGTTTATTTATTACTTCAAGTTATATCTCCATCACAGTCCCATCCCTCCATCCCTTCCAGTCCCACCTTCCCACCCTCTCTCCCTTCTCCCACACATCCTACACCTCTGGTGTGGGAGCCCTACATATCAGCCTCCTTCAGTTCAGCAGTCATATGAAAGCTAAGAGATTTCTCTTGCACTGGGGGCTTACATGGGGGCTCCACTAGGGCAAAGTGTCCCACTAACAGGTAACAAAGTCCATGTTCCTGTCCCTTTTGGTCTGTTGGTTGTAGGATAGTTATCCTGTACTTGAAGGTTAAAACTCAATTATAAGTGAATAGATGCCATGTGCATCTTTCTGGGTCTGGGTTAGCACACTCAGGATGAGCTTATCTAGTTCCATCCATTTGGCAGCAAATTACATGATTTCCTTGTTTCTGATAGCTGAGTAGTATTCCATTGTGTAGATGTACCACAGTTTTTTAATCCATTCTTTGGTTGATGGACATCTGGGTTGTTTCCAATTTTTAGCAATTACAAATAAAGCTGCTATGAATATAGTTGAGGAGATGTCCTTGTGGTTTGGTGAGGAATCGTTTGACTGTATACCCAGGGGTGGTATGGCTGGGTCTCGAGGTAGAGCTATTCCAAGTTTTCTATGATATCACCAGATGGATTTCCATAGTTGTTGTACAAGTTTGCACTCCTACAAGAAATGGAGGAGTGTTCCCCTTTCTCCACAACCTTACCAGGATGTGCTGTCATTTGAGTTTTTGATCTTAGCCATTCTGAGAGGAGTGAGATAGAATCTCAGAGTTGTCTTGAGTTGCATTTTAGACCAGAATAGAAAAGCATCTTTTAAATAGATTTAACATGAAATGTTTGGCAACACAGCCTAAATTCAAATTCACCTTCAAAAGATAATGGATCATACAAATACACAGAAAGCCATCTTGAGTGTTAAGGAATTCAGTTGGAAAGAAAACTACCATGGCATGAACCAGAATTGAAAAGAACTTGATGGAGCAAAAACCAGTCTGAGACTTTCTGAAATAGAAATTGTTTAAAATAGATACATCTATTTCTAAGTGGGAAAAATCAGATTTGCATAAAAGATCCTACAATACGGTCTGTAATTCTTAAGGATAAGAAAATTTGTCCCCAAAACTCCATAAAGTTATTTTAAAATATCTCATGTATGTTATATCCCCCTCTCTAAGAGCACATGGAATCTCACCCCCACCACTGCTTGCCACGTTAAATCTAAATGAGCTCTTCTAACTCATTTTATTAGATTCTATCTTTAACTTTCATCATCAGCCAACCTCTAGTTTGTGGATAATGGCATCACATTGGATCATGAGCATGATAGTATCTCTGTGATGTGACCAAGTTGTCTCCATATAGGTATTTGTCTGAATCTTTAAGATTATTAAAAACATGTATATCAGACACCATAATGAAAATTAGTCACAGAGAATTGAAAACAACAAAATCCATTCAAGGTCTCAGAAGTCTGCCTGATCCCAGAGCTAGTTTAAAACAGTCCATTTTAATCTGCCACTTAACTCCAGTTATCATTTGGAGCAAACAGCCATTGAATTCATTGGACCCATCCATATTGAGTCTTTCCTCTATAACTCTGTGAGTGGTATGGTAGGCAGATAATGACAAGCATTGAGTTGTTGCAGTAGCTAAAAGTTACATCCTGATCCTGACCAGTGGGGAGAGGGAAAAAGGAAGGGAGGTAAAGAAGGAGGGAGGGAGGAAGAAGGGAGGAAGATGGGGGAAAGGGAGGGGGGGGGGGGGGAGGGAGAGAGAGAAATATTTCCTCCAACCAGACCACATCTCCTAATTCTTCTAATCCTTTTCAAATGGTGCCACTCCCATATGACTAGGCATTCAAATACATGATACTATGTGAGCCATTTCTAATCAAATAACCATATTCTCAGTACCTTCTTGGTAGTCCTATAGATTAAATATCGTGGGATATTGGTTTAAATATACACTACATGAATAATTTACCACTGAGCTGTGTGTATCTCCATTTCTCTTTCTACTTTGTGTTTTGAGATAGGGTCCCATGAAGTTACCTAAGCTGTCTTCAAGTTTGCAATATCTCTGTCTCAGCCCTTTAAATACCTGCCATGACAGGCCATTACCACCTGGTCTGATTCAATACATAATCCCATATGGATCCAAGTTTGGACAGTAGAGGTTTTATAAAGTTGAATTGTGTGACATACTAAGGTTCTGATAGATTCTAGGTCATAGCATCATGTCTCCACTTTGTTTTTGTTTTCTAGTATTTTCTTTCTGTCTTTTTGACATAAGACAGTTATCCAGTTCTTCAAATATTCATTTAGCAAAGACTTTCCTAACTCTCTACCTGTAGTGGCTACTTTTCCATTGTTATAATAAACACCATTACCAAGGGTAACTACATGAAGAAAGGGTTTATTTCTTCTTACAAGAGCTCTAGTCACTGAGCAATCTTGCTAGCCCCCTTACTTCCTTTCTTCTCAGACTACTGTTATCTGTACCCATAGTTTCATGTCTTACTTCATTTCTTTCTTAATCACTCATCTCCTTTCTCCCTAGAATATAAACTCTACAAGAGGTATTTATATTTCCCTTCCCTGTTTTATTCCCTGTTACTCCATTATTCCTTAGAACTGCAATTACTGCCTTCTGGGCATGCACTCAATTTCCACTGAGTAAGTAAAGCTGTGTTCAGCTCATCAAGGTATGGGAGTGGTGGACAAGTAAATTGAGGACAAGAGAAACACAGAGAAGATGTGAGGAAAAGTTCCTCCAAGCCTTTAAGTGATGCTGACATACTCCTTGCTCTTTACTTTTCTTTCCTTCTTATAAGATCTGATTGCCTTTACTAGTGAACCTAGAATAAGGAGATACTATTATTATATAAAATATATAAAATCAGAACATTCCCTTAATTACCCAAACTCCTTCCTTTCATGTACTTTAGTAGTAAAATGAAGGTTATTTTGGACATTTTTTATATTTCATTTTGTTTTGTTTTCACAGGGTCTCACTCTGAAGCCCTGACTGGCCTGGAGCTGTGTAGCCCAGGCTAGCCTCAAACTTGTGGGAATCCTCCCATTCCTCAACTTCCTAAGAGATGGTTTCACAAGCACATGTCACCACATCTGCTCAGTGAACATTTTAATGTGTGAGTCTAAAATCACCCTTTTCTCCTTCAAATTCCATCCAGGTTTATTTTTATATATCTTTAAATTGTAGCGATAAAGTGGAACATCATTCAAACCCCTTGTGCCGGAAGGAGGGCAATGAAAATGGCAAACATTGTGCCTCTTCTGAATTCAGAGAACAAAGCAATTCTGTCAACTGGTGAGCTCGCTGCTGACCCAAAGTCAAATGATCATCAAACAAGCCCTCCACACGAAGATACATAATCATGTCTAGTCTGATCCCAAACCCCATGCCAGTCCTCGATTGATATCATCTCACCTGATGTCTTAAGGATCCTATTTGGTCATTTGCAGGAAGAAATAGAACTGCAACAAATAAACAGAATCAAATGCCTACTCACATTGCTTGAGTTATAGCTGATGAAAAAAATGTTTAAGATAGATGATTTTTTTTATTTCTTCAAATTACATCTCAATCACAATCCCCTCCCTACTTCCCACTCCAGTTCCACCCTCCCCCCCTCTTCCCCCCCCCCCCCCCCCGCACACACTCCCCATCTGCTTCCTTTTTTTTTTAAGTTATATCTTTTCCTCCCAACAGCTTCCCCTTTCAGTCCAACAAATGACTCTTTCTCTTATAACAAGAGAGTGAGTCATGGAATCTGCTGCAGGTTAGTGGAACACCTGATGGTGTGCCGTATCAAGCCCCAGTACAAAAGGAAGCTCTTGGTCCTCACATGACTGTCAAACTGAGGGTGTATGATATGTGAGGGCCCACCTCATCTGAGGATAGGGAGAGTACCAAGTAGAGGAATAATGAGGGAGGGAGGAGGGGAGGGAATGAGTGAAGGCAGGAAGGAGGGAGGGATGGGCCAGAAGGGGAGGAGGAAGGAAACTATGTTCTAGAAGTAACTTAAAAAAACTAATTTTTTAAAAGGGGGTAACTAAGCTTTAAAAATATAGTGAAAATAAAATATGAAATTTTCAAATGATAATTTACCAAAGGCATATTTGCCTTAATGGCATGAAAGGAAAAATGGTCTTAATTTCAGGTTAGAATGTTAGACTGCAGGTTGCCATATAGCTCACATACACTTGGATATCAGCTTAAAAGCTTTTTTCATATATATAAAGGATATTTTTGTTGTTTGGCATTACAAAGTCAGTTAAGAGATGTAAAATGCAGTAAATAAATTAAGGGTTAGTACAATTCAACCTGGTTTTCTAAAACTCTAACAGCTGATGAAATTTTAAAGATCAACTATTCTAGTTATTTGTTGGACTGAAAGGAGGAGCTGTTGGGGGGAAAAGATATACCTTAAACTTAAAAAAAAAAGAAAAGGAAATGGATGGGGGGGTTGAGGGGGAAGAGGGTGAGAGGGTGGGACCAGAGGGGGGGAATAGGGAGGGATGTGCGATTGAGATGTAACTTGAATAAATAAATAAATAAATTTAATTAATTAATTAAAAAAATAAAAACCTTAAAATTAAAAATGGTTTTATTAATGCTATATTGTGTGTATGTGTGTGTGTGTTTGTACATGTATGTGAACATATGTACAAGGTCATTTGGAAACAAGTTGTTGATGTCTGGTATCTTTCCTCATTGTTCCCTACCTTTTTTTGAGATGGTTTCTCATAAAAGCTCACTGACTGAGCTAGACTGGCTAGCAATCAGTTCCAGGAATCCTCTGTTATAACCTGCTCAGGGCTTGCATTATTGGCACATGCTTTTTACATGGTTTCTATTGATTAGACTTAGATCTTCAAGCTAGTGCAGCAAGCACATTACATACTGAATCACGCCTCAGGCCTAGATGCTAAGTTTTTACAATGTGTGCTTCTTGTAAGTTCCCATTTTCTACCGATTTTGAGTCAATTTAGTATTATTTATCTTCAAATAATACTAAGAGAAAAATTTGTTTAGAATATGTCTCATTAACTAAATGAAGCCATTTCAAGCCAAAGGAACCCAATGGGTCTCTTTAACCTCTTTCAGATACATAGATCATGAACTCTGACCTGAATTATTGTATTCTTAAAGGCATTTGAAATGGAGAATATGGTTTCCAAGTGAGTCTGCTTTAGAGGGTTTCTCGGCCCTGGAGTAGATGAAGACAGTTCATGTCTAAAGAGTCTTGTCTCACACAGTAATGGAGAACATATATCTAATTTACTTTGAACAATGTACAAAGAAATAAAGTAGGACCCATTAAATGGTCACTCCTTAAAACTTTTTCATTTATTATTCATGTGTCTATGTGTCTGCGTGTGTGTATGTGTTCATCCGTCTGCCTGTCTGTCTGTCTCTCTCTCTCTCTCTTTGTGTGTGTGTGTTTCAAGATGCGCAGAGAGACCAGAAGAAAGCATTATATTCTCATGGAACTCCAGTTGAAGGCAACTGTGAGCTAGCCCATAACCAGAACTGAGCATGTGTCGTCTAGATCAGTGAATACTCTTCGCCACGGCCACTGAGCCATCTCTCTAAGCCCTCAAAGGGTGACTCTTAAGCTAACGATATGTGAGCCCTAAATACAAAAGCAGGTATGGGGCATGGGCAGAAATATTCAGTGCTCTCCTATCTTTTATTCTCAACTGGAGGGGGAAAACACTCTATCTCATGTCATTGATTTGACAAAACAAATGTTTTTATTATCTGAGGGAAAACTTGATAGTGGAATTGGATTGCCAAGTTTGATGATTATTCTGGAAAATCATTTTATCTATATATATCCCATCAAATTTGGCTATATGTTTTTTCTGGAAATTATATATATGTTAGTATATAATATATTATATATTGACAAATTTGATGGGTATTTTAGAATTTATTATTAATACTATAATTAATATAACATATAAATAATATATAATTTCCAGAATAAATGTATTTCCAGAATATATATAAATATATATACACATATCCTTTTATAAATCATACTTATTTTGTCTGAGTCTTTATTTTGTCACAAGCTATTTTTCCTTGGTATGGAGCACTGTTGAAAGCCATCTGGAGACACAGTGTACCAGTGTGTTGGGATGTTCTTGATGTCCATAAAGGCTGACATAGGCTGACAGACCTCAGATGTGTGAGGGTCAGATAAAATTTCTTGGTTTGAAAAACATCCATTTGTTTATTTTGCTCATTAGAAGGGAAAAATAATAAGCTTACAAGTGATTTCAGTAATCGTTTAAAAAAGAATCAAGAATGAAGGGCCCTATTATAGGGTGAAATAATTAAAAGGTGAGGTTGAGAATCACCATGGCTACAGTATCTAACAGGAAAGACCAGATAGTACCTATTGTCTCCCCAGGATGTTTCCAGCTCAGCATGTCTCCTAATTCCTACAACAATGGATATTTATAAATTAATATAACTTCCTGCCCACGGAATTATAATTAGGCTTATGTAGTAGCTTAGTTCCTTCCACAAATTTACCCAGAGTTATAATTTACATTTATTTAATTTAAGTTGAGATCTAAATAATAATGAGAGTTTTCTTTTCGTAAAGATGAACTGTAGGGACGAAGGGATGTGGAGTTGACTGAATATGCTGTCATTCAATTCTTGGCTTAACTACCGTCTTCCCAGAGAGTCTGTGATACCCATACAGACCTAAATTATCACCTATAATTTTTATCACATTGTCTTATTTTGTTTACTTACATTCTATTTTTCTATCTTTTGTTTATTTGTGGTTTTGATTCTCTCCTTATACATCCCTCAGCATGAATACACACCCACCCACCCACCCACTCACCCACACACACATACAGAGAGAGAGAGAGAGAGAGAGAGAGAGAGAGAATGTGTTTGATGGCTTGAAGGAGAATGTCCCCCTATAGCCTCCTGAATTTGAACACCCAGCTGGTAGTACTGTTTAGGGAGTGTTTGTTTGTTTGTTTCCATTTATACTTTGGGCTGTGATTTCCTTTACCAATCTCATTTCATTTGTTTTCTACATTTTCAAACTACTTTTAATGAAAAACATTAGGTCTGGAGATATTTCTCAGTTGAAGGAGTACTTGTGTGCAGGAAGCTCTGGGTTTGATTTCTAACCCCACATAAACCATGGGGTGAGATTCATACTTATTATCTCTGCACTGGGCAAGTTCACACTTGCAAAAGTTCAAGGCCAGGGGCTGGAGAGCTAGCTCAGTGATTAAGAGCATTTGTTGCTCTTCCAGAGGACCAACCTTCAATTTCCAGTACCCACATGTCAGCTCTCAACCATTTGTAACTCTAGTTACAGGGGCTCTAATGCCCTCTTCTAACACCCAAAGTCAGGCACTTGGTGTGCATATATACATATAAGCAAAATGCTCATACATATAAATAATTTTAAAAATCCTTTTTTTAAAGTTCAAAGTCAGAGAGTCTGATGCTAGTCTAGGATACTGTAAGACTCTGTCTCAAAAAAAAAAAAAAAAAAAAAGGGCCAGCATGGTGGTTCAGTGGATTAGGCTGTGGGCCTGGTGAGCTGAGCTGGATCCTTTGGAACAACTTGGTGAAAGGACAGGACAGACTTCTACAAATTGTCTTCTACCTTCCACATGGCTATCATAACATCATATACACCATATGTGTGCATGCACACACACACACACCAGCATCGACAGAAAAAAGTAGTTTTTAAGCTTGTCTTATATTTTTCTTTATGAAAATAAGAGTATAGCAAAAGCTCAGAAAAGAAAGAACATAAAAATAATTCCATTAATACAAGACATTACTCACAACTGGACATGTGAAATCTACTTTCAACTGTGTGAGCATTCAAAGGTAGATCACCAGCCTAACTCCATTTCAGCAAATGACAACCATCTCACCAAAAAAAATTCAAGTTACTTTAAGAAATTATATAAGTAAACCATAACAAGGACAATCCATGAGTGTTGAATCTACTTCACACTCTTGACTTTTAAATCAACAGTTACAGGGGCCAGCCAGCCATATGCTGAAGCAAATAAACACACTTGTCTTCAAGTATCAACTCCTAGAGTTGAAGTTCAGTTGCTAGGGACTCTGTGAGGCAAAGAAAGAAGCTACGGCTGGAAGTTGTCCTCCTTCACACACTTGCCACAGCATCTATCCCCCCAAACACGCATGCAGCTCCATATAATCAATCAACACAGAATAACAAAATATTTAATGATACTTGAAATAAAAGCAATTCAATTATAAGGATCCCATTACTGTATAATGGGCTAATCCCATTTATTTCAACAAGCACAAGACTGTAGAGGTAAGACAGTGGGTGAGTGGGGCGTGGGTTATTTGTAAAGGTGTGGTGACCCCCTAATTGGTCTGTAGGAGCTAATAGTATCTTGTATAAAATTTATTAATTGAGAAATTAGTCTTGTTATTTTACACATCAATTTAAATATATATATATATATCAGTATATAAAGACCGAAGTTATTATCTTTCAAATTATTTGAACAAGGCAGGGTAAGAAGTGCAAAATGAATTATGTGGCTCAACAGATGGAAGACAATAAAAGATAATTCCTTCTATTGACAAGAACCTAAGGGTCAGACACTCTAGTGCACTTATTGGTAGGACTTTGCTGTAGTCAAACATTTTCTGAAGCTGAAGGCAGTCTGTCAATATGTACCCAAAACACAGCTATGCATACTCTTTGAGTCAACAACTGTGTCTCTGAAATTTACGCTAGAAATGTGCTGAGAGTAGAGTGCCACGTGGGAATCACTAATTTATACTGTCTGCAACCAAAACCTATTTTAGGAGTGGATATGTTTTTAGAAAGAGAGCTTGGACTATGGCAGAATGATTTTTAAAAATAGCAAAATGAGGATGAGTGATCATTGGTTTGAGTGACAATTTAAGAAAAGAATCTGAGCCATTGATTTGCATCCAATGGTGAAACAATTTCATCTTGGTGGTAGAAGCATAGAGTTCATGCCAGACAGAATTCAGAGTGAAGACAAGCATCCTTGGACAGGTGTATGTCCCCTGAGTTACAACCTGATGGTCAATTTTCTATCTTTGGCATTTTTCAACCTAATCTTCTTGGTAAGAATAACCAAAGGTGGTGGACAGAGGCTGTCTCAGTTAGGCCAGATGAAAGAGAGTAAGAACAAGAACAAAATAGATGTAATCTCTGATAAAAACACTTTTTAAAAAGTCTAAGGAATGGAGAGGATGACAGACAAGCACAGAAATGAAGACACGCCTTATAGAGAAGCCAGCAGAACACTCCCTCAGCTGCCCAGCTCTCTGGATGGGAGAGGGGCTTGGAAGCCACTTCCAAGAGGTCAGCCTGAGGAAGGCCTGGCAGTTCTGCCCTAAGGACAAGTCCAACTTCCCATGGCCCTCAAATGCAGTCACAGGTTTTGGTGAGACAGTGATTTGTTAGGCAGTTGGAGTCAGTGGTAAAAGAAATCCTCTCCCCCTTTTGTCATACTATATGGCATGGAAGGCGGAGGCAGGGTACCATCTTTCATTTAATTTTCCCATACTTACTCTAACTTCATCGTACACTGGTTCCACTCTATTTTAATTAGGGTTTTTATTTTTATAATTGTATATTCATATATAATGTACTTTGTTCATTTTTACCCTATTATTTTCTCTTACCCCTCCCCACTCCTGCCAATCATCTTAATCACAACCAGTCTCACTCCTGTGTTTACCTCTTTATTTTATGCACAGCTCTCACACATATGACCACCACTGCTGTATGTTCATGATTGCACTGGCCCTGCCATGTGCAGAAGACAATATTCTGGTTTTGTCCTCCTCATCCCCTGCTCTGACATTCTTTCTTCTCTCTCTTGTATGGCATTCCCTGGCCCTCACAGTATGGGCTATAGATGTTTCATTTAGGGCTGAGCACCTAGCAGTCCTCAGTCTTAGCACTTGGACAGGTTGCAAGTCTCTGCTTTGACTGTTTCCCACTGCTAAAGAGGCTTTTCTGATTAAGGCTGAGACGTACTTTGATCATGTTTACTCTATTACTTTCTATTATTCCCTTCTCCACTCCTGCCAATCACCTTACATACTGGTATAAGCGTGTATGGGTATAAGTGTCAACATCCACAGAGCAGTTCAACTTCACATCTGTTGTGTGAAGCATCAGTATCCGATACCCTCACAATGTCTAGAGTACCCTCAGCCACAGACTCTTGACAAGGCTTACTATATGGGGCACGTATTCCCTCTATGAAGTGGGCCTAAAGTATAAGTGGTTGGTTTTCCCCAGAATGCTGTGTCTAATTTATGTTCACAGCTCTCATTGTAAACATGAATAAAAGCAGCCAGCAGTAACTCTGCCACACCTAGTACACGCCTGTACTGCCTGGAAATCCCCAGGTAATTGGTCTATTACCATAAACTCAGCCACCCACAGTTTTAGGGCATGGACAAAATGGAATCATTCTTGTTTGTTTGTTGCCAGAATGTAACATGAATGGCCTTGAGTCCATCCTGTACCTGGCCCTTACCGTCTGCTTCCCTGATGGAATTTTGCTTCTGGGTTGTTACCAGTGTCACCACTTAAAGCATCCTAAGCTTTTCATAACTCTCCCACACTTATCTCATAAACCAGTTCCAAGGGCTTCTGAAACCCACTGCCACGCAGCAATAGCAGTAACTCCACTGCTCTGGTATCCAATTTCCGTTTCTCTATATTTGCCAGCTTTATCATTGCTGTAATCAAACACCTGAACGAAACAACTTAAGAAAAGAAAGATACAATTTGTTCATGGTCATAGGCTTTAATCTGTCATGGCATGAGAAGAACAGTAGACAAACTCATGGCCTGGCAGTCAGAAAGCAGAGCAGAACATTACCGGAGCTGAGGTGAAAGACGGCCACCAGGACAGCGCCTGCCTGCCACTGTCTGCCCCCTTTAACGAGACCGTACCTCCTAGACATTTCTCAATATGATTCTATTGATTCATGAACAATTCAGTAATCACATTAACCAAAAGTGTATTGTGTGGAGAAACTTTAAGGGTTAAAGGTGAAATGTTCATTTTATCTGGAGAGTGCTTCTTGGAACCACACTGATGGTGTCCTCTGGCCTCCACAGATTCTGTCAGGCTGCATGGCCATTGAGCCCCAGGGATCCACCTGCCTCCAGTCCCTAGAATTCGGACTGCAGGTGCTTATCGTTATCCCAAGGCCAGCTTTTGAGAACTCATATTTGCAAGGCAAAGAACTGTACTGCTAGATTAATCTCCTCAACCCCGAGAATCATTCGCAAATGATTCCTTACAAGGGAGACTATGCAAGACCAATATTTTTGCAGTTAGGCAATTTTCTTCAGATGTGGAATATTTTCTAATTAGTAGGCATGAAAATTCGGGTTATAGAATACTTTTAATAGAACATATAATCTTCAGGTGGGCCAGAGTGCTTTTCAAATTAATGAGGTAGATACAGTGTGGAGACTTCTGTCAACAAACAAATTAACTACTCAGTACTCTTTATACATCCTTAAACATTAAAATCTATTTTATAGCTACGCTTCCAACATGTGTCACTGGGTCTTTAGTGCCCTATTCTACCAGACACAGACATAAAGGACTGTGTTCTAACATTTAACTTGAAGAGAGATGTCCACCTTTGTGGCCCTTCCCTCCATCCTCCAACTTACACTAGGTATAAGGCTAACTCTGATACTCAGATGGTACTACAACATATCCAGCCAGTGTCAGGCTCTTCCGAACTTCTAACATTCTCTTTTACACAAAACTCCTGAGAAACAAGTTTGTGTCACACTTAACTCACTTTCTCCTGAGCAACAACAATGTGAGAGAAAGAGAAAAAAAAAAAAACAAACTGACCACCTCTGGTCACGAACCTGTCACTCAGCATATAAAGTGAAGATAAGCTTTCACAAACGAATGAAGTCGTTAGCTGTTATTTTGTCTTTAATTAAACCAAGTCAATTTCCACATAAAGCAAAGGGATCCAAAAGTTGTCTCAAAATAAGAGGAAATGAAACAAGAACTTGGCAAGGCAATCATACTTTTCCTTCAAACTGAAGTTGTTTAATGTTCTACCTGTGGGTTGTGACCCTTTCAGAGGTCGAACAATCCTTCCACAGGGGTTATCAGATATCCTGCATATCACATATTTACATTACAATTCAAGATAGCAAAACTACAGTTATGGAGTAGCAATGAAAATAATTTTATGGTTGGGGGGTCACCACAACATGAGGAACTGTATTAAAGGGTCACAGCATTAGGAAGCTTGAGAACCATTGATCTATAGCCAAGCTCAAAGTCTGCCTAAGGAGTTTTCTCTTTCCTGGAAACCCACCAAGTATTTATGATGATGCTTCTTGTTGCCATTAACAAGTAACCAACTTTATTGTTTGGCTACTAATATTTTATGTTAATATCATGACTTTGGACCTGGAGTGGTGACTCAGTGAATAAGAGCTCTCACCCCACAAGCAGGAGACACTGAGTTCAGATCCCAGGAGCCCTTGTGAAAATGTGGGTGCAGTCAGTGTGAGTCTGTAACTCCAGCACTGTTGAGAGGTGGAGACTGGAGGATCAGATTCTCCGGGGTTTGCCTGCTTCCAGCCTAGCTCTAGCTTCCATGAGAGGATATGTGTCAAGTGAACAAGGCAGAAATTGACTGAAAAGGATACACAAGCTGCTCCTCTGGCCTCCACACTTGAGTGCAGTTGCACATAGATGTGTATACAACACATGAATGCACACGTCAAAGTCATGACTTTGCAAACACAAAATGTAAGGGAATTCCAAGTGACTTAAGTCTAAGAGAATGACTTACTGTATATATATATATGTATATATATATGTATATACACACAGTAAGTATATATATATAGGAGCCACTTCCCACACATCATTAGCGGTCTGCACAGGGCCTTATGCTCAGTCACACCAAAATGAAAATGCTATGTTAACAGGTGCTGGGAGTGGGTTTCAAAGAATGACACAAGAGAAGCCAGAGACCTCACAAGAGAGAAACTTATAAGTGCATGTACTACTCGGTAAAGCTTCTGCCAGGGAAATCAGATTTCATTTTCTGTGAGGAATTCTTGCCTTTTTTTCACTTAGGAGGTTTTCCATTGTCTCCCATAGGTATTCCTAAAATGGCTTCAAGTGTATGGAAAGCAAACTAAAAAAGGCAAATCAGTGTTAATCTTAATTGAGTACACACACACACACACACACACACACACACACACACACACACACACA
>CAJQZJ010004750.1:9796170-9823347 GCA_907164525.1 Lophiomys imhausi | reverse complement strand
ACACACACACACACACACACACACACACACACACACACACACACACATACACACACACACACATACACACACACACACACATACACACACACACATACACACACACACACACACACACACGCGTGTGTGTGTTTGTATCATCATCTTTACAGCATAAGAGTAAGAACATCAATTGCAGTGATCTATAAAGTGCAAAACAATTAAGGGATACCAGCATGGGCCTTGGATTTTTAGTATAAAGAAAGAAAGGTTCTTAGATGAAATAGGATAGTTTATAATGCCATTCTTGTGTGTGTGTGTGTGTACATAACACATGAATCCTAAGGATTCCTACTTGATTGATTTATATATATATACACACATATATATATGTATATATATATAAAATGATGTTGGTACTAAAACTGTTTTAAATAAAGCTGAAAGAGTAAATAAGTATTAATACTTTTTTATCTTCTTGTATCTTGAAATTCAGCTGTTATTTTCAAAATATATAGAAACAACAGCCTATTTTACATTTCTTTTCTTTTTGTGCATTTGAGAAGTGTTTAGATATGCATAGAGGGGCAGGTACACGTGCGTGTACATATATGTGGAGGCTAAAAATTGATGTTGAGTTTCTCTTTGGTAACCGATCTCTACTTATTCTTTGAGACAGACTTTCTCAGTGAACCTGGAGCTCAGTGATTCCACAAAACAAACTAGCCAGTGAGCTCCAGTGATGATCTTGTCTCCATCTCCCCAGAACTGGGATTACAGTTAAATGTCATCATGCCTGGCTTTTTATATGGGTGCTGGTGATGCAAACTCATATTTATATGGCAAGCGCTTTATTAACTGAGTCATCTTCCAGACTCTAACATTTTTCAAAAGAACAAATTAGCCCTTCTGTGATTGAAATGTTTGTTGCTCCTGATTGGCCCAACACACCTCTATCAATAAGATAAAATTCTCTACATTTAATTACTTACAAAGCATTTCTCAGGGGATAAATTTACTACACAAGATTTTTTTAATTATAATAAAATAAATTTTAACTTTTAATCTTGCATCTCATTTTTCATTCAAGTAAATTCTTAATCTCTTATTCATTAACTTCTTAACCTGCTTTCTTTCTTTTCTCTACTTACATAATAACCATTAATTTCTGAAAGACATTTACATGCTGAAAGTAAAGACACACAGTTAGATTATTTGCTTTGCTACAGAGTCTAGCCAGGGCTAGTGACATGCGCATGGCACAGTTTCCCTGTGCTTCTAGAACCACTGCAAATAATTTAGTTTGTAAGATCTCGGCAACCCTCCTCCTGATGCAAAGGTATCAGTGGACAAAACTGTAATGACTTGCACTTACTTCTCTTTTCTCCCCTGTCAGTGAATTTGGTTGCTGTCAGTAAAAGAGAAACAAAAATTTAAAAACTGTCAGTTTTAAAAGAACAAGACAAGGAATGTGAGGAAATGCAGAGGAAGTAATTTTGAAAAATCTTTTCCCTACTTGAGCTTAAGTTCTTCTCCTATGTGAAATGTCTAACTACATCACCGGAATTGTTTGATGTCTTAAACCGTAGGCTCCACAATAGATTGAAATCTGTGAGCAAAACATGTTTGCTTTAAAATCATAGTGTTGAAGCCAGGGCACGGTTGAGGCAAATGCTGCTGCCACTCAGGCAGTCAGAGGAAGGGATTCAGGGGATTTACAGTCTTATTTGTACAGAGGAGAAAGCTAGGCTTAGATTATGAGATCTATGCATACCTGAAGTTTCTTGGTCAGCTGTTATATGAGTTTAATGAAACTGAGAAGTTGAGGCTTGATACCACCATGAGTGGGTTCACAGTATCCCCACACACCCTTCTCAGCATAAACCCACGTCTCTCATTTTTTGCTCAATTTAATATTTAGAAATGATACTGCTTTATAATGTACTGGGATGTACATTCAGTATTTCAATCAAGATGTTTTGAAATATGTCATGTAAATTAGAGCCAGCTTAAATTATAAAATAGTCTTAAAATGGATAATTCTAGATGTAAATATTTAAAGAATACTGAAAAAGTTAAATGACTGACAAAAAGATAAAGGAATGATGATATAGAAAATAAGTAAAGGTTTATTGCCCAATATTCATCATAATTTTCAAATTTGAAAGACTAAGTTTATTAGAATGTGACAACCTCTCCCCTCCAAGAAGTTGAGCATTTTTCTGCTGTACAATGTGACACATGTTCACCAAATTTCCTGAAAACTGGTATGTATTCAATGTTTTTAATGAAATTAAAACTGGAGAGCACAAAATAGTGGAGAGCACACATTACAATTAAAATAGTGAAAACAAGTCATTATACAATTCTGTCCTGAGACAGCAAGTGGACTGACGAGAACATCAGCTGAGAATATATTTAAATATGATTTACACATGCAGTATTAGGAAAGGAAAAAACAGGATATGAAATAAACATTAGGCATCAACTCCTAGCTCACTGTCAAGAGCATGCCCAAGCTGCTAACCACGGAGTTCAGTCGAAGGTAACTATCTGTCAAATGTAATCGGTGCGAGTGGATATGCTTAAACTGGTGCTGTGAATCAACCAAAATTGCTTTGGTCTTATTGACATTCAATTGCAAGGAGTTGCATCTCATCTGGGCCAGTAGACAGTCTGACAAAACCATGAGAGTCCCCAGTGACATCAAGCTTTAAATATAGATGCAACGATCATCGGAATCCACACAGACTCAACTTTCTGATCCTCCACAGTGTCTGTTGAAATGGGTCAGCCGGGCATCAACTGGCCAGAGAAGCCCCAAGATTTCATCATATTGCTCTCACACCTGCCAGCCTGCTCAGTTAATAGACTATTATTAATCCTTGCAAAAAATAATGAGTATAGATTTGATTGACAGGTAGAGGCTCTGCTGCATTCTGCCTAATCCTGCTTCTTTCCTTTGCCTTTTCTTTGTGCTCCCACCAGAGACCAGCCACATAGTACATCTTAATAGATAATAGCCAGGCGTGTGGGGAGAAATCCAGAGGGTCAATTTTAAACAATGCCTTGCAGATAGTTCCTGACATGTATGAAGTTTGCCTATGCACTGCATTCTACCAACAAGAGAAACAAGGTGAGTGAGGTTAAGTGACTTAATGTTGTTTCCCCCAGGCATTGTTACCTCTTCAGCAGTCTGCCAGGGCCCATAGGCTTTTGTTTCAGGTCTTAATCCCACACTGAAAAACCTTTCCATCCATCCCTCTTCTATCCATACATATTTTCAATGAAGGAAGCCGAGTACCATATTGCCTGGGATACCCTGCTTGCTGTTGTTCAACATTCTCACTCATTCAATGCCCCAGTCAGGCATTAACTGGTCATAGGCAGCTCTCTTCTCATCACATGGCTGTCACACCTGCCAGGATGCTCAGTTAACAAACCATTATTAGTCTCTAAAAACAACAAAAATAGATAGATTTAGTCTAAGGTTTCTGCTGCATATTGCCCCAGTAGTTTTACCTCTACCTCCTTCGCAGAGTGGCTCACAAAATGGCATGTACAAGCCTTGCCTCCTTGAGAAACCAATAGACACAAATGGGCAAATAGCTTGATCAGTAATGTTATGTAAATACTGCTGTTTTCCAAGAGTTTGTAAGATAAATTGCTCAAATTAGGGACAGATCTATAAACTTCCACATTAGGAAGAAAGATAATCCAGAGTGTTTCAGTTTTCTGAACTTTGATTCCAGCTGTTTCCTTATCAACATACTTTATCTTTCCTCAGAGAGTATCCATTACTTCTCCCCACCTTAAATTACAAGACTGTACAACCAGTGCACCAAAGGGAACAGGAACATAGACTTTGTTTGCTGTCAATGAGACACTTTGCCCTAGTGGTGCTGCCTTGTAGGCCCCCAGTGTATGAGGAGGCTCTTGGCCCTCATATGACTGCTGAACTGGGGTGGGGGACTGATATGTAGGGACACTCCACTCTGGAGGAGTGGGTTGGAAGGGATAGGGGGTACAGGGTGGGAAGGGTGGAAAGAGGGCACTGTGATGAAGATGTAACCTGAAGTAACAAATAAACATACAAAAACAAACAAACAAACTACAAGAGTGTGTGGAAATGAACTCTGGTGCACTGTTTAAGTAAAAGGATGTGTAGGTAAATGCCATACTTACTAAGAACAAATTGTGTTCAGAACTACGTAAAACATACAAGTTGCAGGGGAAGTCACTGGTGTTAGAAGAAGACTACTTGGTTTCTCTTTCCTGGTTTTATTATTTGTTTTCTAAGCATTTGAACATGATGCTCCAAAATTTTTTATGAATTTTTAAAATGTCTTATTATTCATCAAGTACTTTTCTCAAATGTCTGTTCTTTTCTGTGTGGATATTAGAGACAAATGCCCTGATCTGCCAACATCCATACAAAGCTTCCCTCTTTCAGTCATCAAGCTAAAGTGTGTCATGCAAAAAGACTGGATTCACTTGCTAGGAAATGGCCATGGGGGTTAATTTCATCCTCTGACTCATGTGGAAAATATCTTGACCGACCCTGTCTTCCACACAGAAGCTTGCATTAACCTGCTCCTGTTGTGTCCCAAATGACTACTGTGTTGTCTATTCTCCTGATCACCCTACTCAAGCTAGTATCATCTTGGAAAAAGAAAACTCATTTGCAAATATGTCTCCATTTGATTGCTCTGTCCAGCAATTCTTAATTGATGATTAGTGAGGGAAGGCCCAGTCCACTGTGTGTGGTATCTCCCTGGGCAGGCGATCCAGGGTTGTATAAAGATGTAGGCTGAATGAACAAGCTTTATTGTAGCTTTGAATCAAAAAGAGTATTTTTAATTTGTGTTTAAATTTTCTTTTTTTCTACTTTTTCTGTTTTATTATTTTTTAAATGTTTATTTATTACTTCAAGTTACAGCTCCATCACAGTGCCCTCTTTCCACCCCTCCCAGTTCCACCCTCACACCCTCTACCCTCTCTCCCTTCTATCCTTCTCCTCTGGAGTGGGGTGGCCCTACATATCTTCTTGTTTTGTTTTGTTTTGGAATTTTTTTTGTGCTGCTGTGAACAAAACCCAAGTTCTTATACATGGCATTCAAGTACTCTACCACTGAGGTATTTTTCTACCCCTGAAATTCTTTGAAGAATTTCACTTTTCTAAAATTGTCACCAATTCAGAAATTTTTATACTTGATACACAAAAATTATACATATTTTAAGGGCTACTGTGAGGTATTTTAACACATATTAAATATCACACAGCATAGATGCTGATAAAAAATTTTCTGCTTTCTATGGTAGTTGGGATTAAATCTAACTTCCCAGAAGACAATTGCTTTCCAGCTTATACTCACCTAGCCCACACAATGGATGGTGCTCAGAACTCCTTTCATTATTTTTTACCTTAGAAACACTAATATGTTATTAAATAATAGTTTTAAATTTCCATATACTCATTATGTGAGGTATATTAGCCAATAATGATATTTTCACAAAAGAATATAATAACTTTGAGAATAATCTTCAGCAAATCACCATCTCCTCCCTGTATTCACCCCCATCCTCCTTCTGATGAGTCTGCTTTGTTTCATTAGGCAGCTTCCCTTCTACTTTCATGTCTGTGTCTGTGTGTGTATAATTTAATTTATCTTTAAAAAATTTGATTCACAGCAGAGAACAAACAAATATTTATCTTTCTGAGACTGACTTAATTCACTTAAGCTGATTATCTCTAATTGTATCCATTTTCTTGTAACTGATGTAACTTCATACTTTTTCACAACAGAAAAATATTCCAGATTTATATCTCTAAAAATTTATTTATATATTCCTCTGTTGATTGAAGCCTGTATTGGTGCTATAACTTAACAATTGTGCATAATACTGCAATAAACACTGATACACAAATACTTCTGTGTTGTGTTGACTTGGAGTCCTTTAGATAAGTAACCAGCAACAATACAGCTCACATAGCAGAACCATTGTTAGAGGAACCACCATACTGATTCCCACAGTGGCTAAACTAGCAATCATGAGGGTTCCTTTATGTCCACATTCATTTCTATAACAACTGCTTTTCCGAATGTGATTCTTCTCAGAAAGTCTTTGCCTCTGCCCTACAACTCAACATGTGTTATATGTGTTTTCCTTTAGGAGTTTCAGATTTTCAAGTCTGTCACTTAAATCCTTCATCCACTTAGAGTTCACTTTTATGCAGGTTAAAGATCTGGCTCCATTCTTCCACAGGTGGATATCCAATTTCCTCAATTCTCCCATCACCCTTTGTTGAAAAGGATTATTTATTATTTTTCCTTTTTAAGAGAGGATCTCTCTATATAACTGTGGCTGTCCTTGAACTCTCCATTAAATCAGGATTTTTTGTTTTGTTTTGCTTTTACGTAGGACTGGTTTGGCTATCTGAGCTTTTTTATTTTGGTTTTTGGTTTATTTGTTGTTTTTTGTGCTTCCATGGAATATTAAGGTTGTTTTTAATTTCCGTGAAGATTTATATTTTTATGGAGATTCCACAGTATCTGGAGATGCTTTTTGCGGTGTATCCATTTTTTTTTCAGTATTCTTCTGATCCATAAACATGGGAGTCTTTCCATATTTCAGTGCCTTTTAAAATTTTCTTCTATATTTAAAACTTTTATTGAAGAAGTCTCTTATTTCCATGCTTAGGTTTACTTAAGGGTATAATTTTGAGGCAATTGTGAATGGGATTGTTTTCATATTTTTTTTGTGAGCTGTAGGAAAGCTATGGATTATACATATTTATTTTGTATCTTGCCAGCTTGTTGAGAATACTTATCAGATTTAAGTGTTTTCAGATTAAAATCTTTGGAGTTGCTTATGTGTAGAATTATATCATCTGAAAATACTGACACTTTCCACTCTCCCTTTCCTATTTGTGATCTTTTGATTTCCTTCTCTCTCTCTATAGCTAAGGCAAAATACTATTTGAATAAGAGCAGAGATAGTGAACATTCTTGATTTGTCCCTGATTTTAATGAACATGTTCTCAGTTTTTCACATTTAGAATACTGTTGGCTATAGGTTTTCCATATGCAGTCATTATTCTGTTGAGATATGTTCTAGTCATACCTTCAATAAAGCAATAGCAGATTTTGTCAAAAGCATAAATTGAGATGATCATGTGACTTCTGTTCTTGATTCCATCTCTGTGATGTATTGATTTAAACATTACAATTTAAATATACTGAACTATTCTTGTATCTCTGGCATGAAGTCAACTTCATCATGATATGTCTTTTTTTAATATGTTCTTGAACTTGGTTTTCAATTTTTTTACTGCAAATTTTGGCAGCCATGTTCACTAGTAGTATAGTACTACCATTTGGTCTTGTGTGTCTTTATCCAGTTTTGTTATGGGGTCAATACAGGCTCCCTAAGAAGCTTGGTGTCATTCTTACCATTACTGCTTCATGGAATAGTTTGAGAGACATTGTGTTCGTTTTTAAATTCATGCTAGAATTCAGCAGTGCACCCGTCTGGCCCTGGACAGCTGGGATATGTTTTTACCAGCTTCAAAGTAGTTGTTTGCTGCAGGTCTGCTAAAGTTGTTAAGGTAATCTAGGTTTAATTATTGTAGGTTATTTGTATCTAAAATGCATCCATTTCTGTTATCTTTTCCAATTTTTCTGAATATGAAATTTTTATACATTTCCAAATGATGTTCTGATTTCATTGTCACTTGTAATGTAAATTTTATTTTTGTGAATTTTGAATTTCTCGTTCTTATGGCAAGTTTGGATATATATATTCTATATATGAATTTTTAAATTTGTTGTGGAAGCTCACTGACCACTGTGTGCATGTGAATATCAGGGGATAATTTACAGGAGTTACTTCTACCATGTGGGTTCCAGGAATTAAACTCAAAAATATCTTTACTTTCTGGTCATCATCCCTAATATTATTTACCATACTCAAAACCAACTCTGCTTCATTATTCTTTGTGTTTTACTTTCATTTCAATTTCATTAATTTCTTTTGTGATCATTATTTCTATTTGGAGAGGAATTTTAATCCAGCAACATGGCTGCTGTGGCAAGGAATCACATCCAAAGACCTTCTGGGTCTATGTGATCCAGCTATAATGTAGACACACTCGGGATTACAGTATGATCTGGTTGGAATACAGACATGCTCTTAGTATACATCTTTAATCCCAAAATATGAAGGTAAATTTCCTTTATAGAAGGAAGCAGCGATGTTTGAAAGTGACCTGTAATTGAGGAGTAGACAAAGTGATAAATAAGAGAAAGATTTGACAGAATAAGTCAGAAATAGGATATGGCCAACTTTCATGAGAATAGGATAGGAAAGAGAGGCTTTCCTCTATGAGCAGCACAGGAAGATGGAGGAGAATTTCTTTGCTGGGACAGTTTTACAGAGACAGGTTTCAGAGGGAACAAGCTAGACATAGGTGAAGACAGAATGAGCCAGGGAATAAAAAGGAGCAGGAAGATAAAAAAACATATTGCCAGAATTAGTTTGAATCCCGGCGGAGCATTTCAGTGAGAAGCCAAGAGAAGCCAGTTTGAATCAGTCAGCTTGGAGAGGAGTTTCGGCCAGAAAAGCTGAGTTGAAACAGCCAGCCAGAGTTCAGAAAGAGCTAGAGAACCTTGGGAATGGCCCACATCCCATTTGCTCATCCGAGGAAGTAAAAACAATATATCTATTGATTGGAATATTGGTTGTTCTCATTTTCAAAGGCTCTAAGGTTTTTCATTCATCAACTCAGTTGATGTTACTGTTTTTATGGTAGGCAGTTAGAACTAAACTTCCCCCATAGGATAGCTTTCATTGATCCCATTAGCAAGTTGTATCTTCATTCTTATTAGAGTCTATGGTTCCTTCTTTATTTATTTAGTGACCTATTAATTATTCAATTATCTTATATATAATTCCATGAACTTGTGTATTCTGCTGTTTGTTTAGGAGTTTTATGGGTTATTCAATGATGTATTTTAAAGAAAGTGCCATAGTCAGATCAGGAAGATATGTCGTCTCCAGTGTTTGGATGCAGTAACTTCGAGTAAATGTTTGTTAGGGACATTTTATCTATCATGTGATTCAACTAAGATGTTATTCTTTTTTTTTTTTTTTTTTTTTTTTTTGCATGATGTCCTATTGGCTATAGTGAGGCTCTGAAACCTCTGTGTAGTTTACAGTGTGGGATTCATTGGTGTTTTTATTCTAGTAACAAATATCCCATGAGATTGAATGTTCTAGTGTTCAGCATAAGTGTAATCATAACTATAAATCCTCTTCATTGATCGCCCACTTCATCAGGTCATGGTAAGCATCTTAACTAGTCTTAATTTGAATTCTAATTTATTGTATTAATATTGTGGCAGCTGGTTGCTTTACAGTTCTGTTTGCTCAGAAAATCTGTTTTCTATCCTTTCATTCTGAGGTAATATATTGTCATTAAGGAGGAGAGATGTCCTTGTTGGAGGTAGCGTATGAATGGATCCTGTTCTTTTAACCAATCTTCCACTTTAGAATTTTGATTATTGAGACCACTAATATCTAAAGTTATTTTTAAAGAGTGTGTGCAAATTCTTTCCATTTTGTTAACTTCTTCTGTGTTTGGTATTTTTCTATTCAGTGTTTCCTAGATTAACTACTGTTTAGTTTTTTCTTTCCTTTAGAATCAAAATGCATGTATCTTTCTAGCCAGTTGGAAGGATTCTTTGAAATATTTTCTAGAGTGCTGACTTAATGGTCAATTTTTTTGTTTTAATTATATGATTTTCTATTTCAGTTATGACAGAAAGTTGTTGAATGAACTAACCTGGCTTGTGGGTTAATATCTTCAAGAGCTTAAAATATACCATCACATTACCTCCCAGACTCTATGGCTTCTGCTGAGAAGTCTGCTATAATTCTCATGGATTTGCCTTTATATGCAACTTGATGCCTCCCTCTTGCCATGTCCCATATTTTCCTTCTGTTTGCTTAACTATAGTGCAATGTGAGGAGTACTTGTCTGATGTCAGGTCTTTTCTGTCCAGGGCTCTAAATGCCTCCTGAAACTGGAAAGTCATCTATATCCTCATATTGGGGACTCTGACACCAGGAATTCATTGAAAACATTATTTATGTCCTTCACCCAAAGATTGTCTTTTAACTTCATAAATTGTGGTCTTTCAATGAAGTCCTATAGATTTCATATATTGTACTATTTTCTTATCTTATTTTTGTCAATGTCTGTATTTTGTCATTTGTCTATCTTGTCTTTCATCCTCAAGATTCTCTTTTCCACATGGTCTATTGTATTGGTGACTGGGGTAGTACATGCCATGGTGCTCACACAGAGGGCAGAGAACCAGAGAACGGTATGCATCTAAGACTCCCTGCCTTTGGCTGTGGGTTCTAGTGATCTAGTAACTGATTTCAGATTGTCTACCATGGCCACTGTCTTTCTACCTTCTTGCTAATGCTTCTGCTGCCTTTTATGTGCTTTAGGAACATTTGTTTCCACAAATTAATATTTTCTCTTTGGCAATATTTCTCTTAATTGAACTCATTTCTTTCATTCACTCTTATTTCATTCAGCTAATCATTGTAATCTTTTTAAGTCCACTTAATGTAATAGAAGTTTTGATGTCTTTAAAAACATGATCGCATTGAATGAATGTATTTTATGTTTTGGTCCAGGTGCGGGATGTGGAAGTGTTAGATTCACTGTTAAAAAACAAGCTCATGAAAGGGGACATGGTATTTTGTCAGCCAAAAACTGCCACATGCTGGGGACATGTTTTTTGCTAGCTGGAAAACATACTTTGATCAACAGACTCCTTAGGGATTATTTGATCTTAGTCTACAGAAAAATAGCTCATGCAGGGGGCATAGTGTTTCCCAACTGGAAAAACATCCTTGTGAGGATTTTAAGGGAGTATAGCTAGAAGTCCTAAAAACATAGAGGGGCTTTCTTTGGCATCTCTTCTCATTGCGGTTTCACTTTGAAACACTACAGACAATGCTTAGAGAGCACTTTGAGTTTGCTGACATCAGTTCTGCCGATCTCAGCCCAGGCTGGGCTGAAGAGAACGTGGCCCTACGAAGAGTTGTGGCAATGGCTGCCATCACTGCTGCAGGTGAGGGGGCCACCACCACTGCTGCTGTCCCTTCTAGAGCTCTTCTGAACTGCTGCTGCTGCTGGTTCATGCTGCTGCTGTGTTTCCTGGCTTGCTGATTGGTATGTTCCCATTGCTGCTGGTACCTGTTCCTGTGTATGTTGTTTGGGTAGACTGCTGGAATCCTAATGAATTAGGATTCCACCTTAGGCACCTATGTTTAAAGAGGTGTACAACCTCTGTCTCTACTAACCTTTTTTCTCCCGTATTTCTGGTCGGTTGGTTGGAAGGGAGGTAGAGATATTAATATAACTTCAAATAAATAGTTTTAAAGGACACCTTCCATTTACTCTATTTGTATCCTCTTTGATGTTATTAAATATTCTTTTGCATTATTCTCTTGAAGTCTTTTCCTGGGATTTTGCCTAGTTCATTCACAGTGGAATCCAGTCCTATAGAAATGTTATTTTTGAAGAAATCATATTGCTTTTTTTATTCTTATATTTCTGCATGAGATCTTGCACATTTTGGATTATTCTATTAATTTAATTAATTTTAATTTGTATTTTTAGTTTGAAGCATCTGAAACATTCAAGTGGAGCTAGGTCTTAGTAGTTTTAGGATGATAAACCTTTCAACTGTGAGTTTATACTGATGAGTGTGATCCCCTACATTATTGTAAGAGTATATTAATTTAAGAAGTAATCACGACTGCCAGATAGATCTGCTATCTTATATCTAATAGTCAGCCAAATACAGCACCCTCTTTAACTTAAATAACTACTGAAAGATAAAGGGGCATAAGTAATATAGTGAGAAGAGGTGGAAGTTACTAAGATTGAGAGTACAAGAAAAGTAGGCTGAGATTAGTATTAGACCAGGAGAAAAACTGAGGTGGAAAAATGCAGGAAGGAAAAAGTTGAGTTGTTATTAGAATACACAGAATATAACAGCTACAAAAGTTCTGACAGACTGTAGTTAAAAAAGATATGAGGAAGAGAGGGGGTAGTTGAGGTGGGAGTGAAAAGGAAAGTCTGTGGGTTGTAATTAGGAAGAAAAGTAAAGAGCATACAATGAGTGGATGCAGAGACAAACACACCTATCACAATACCTAATCAAGTAATGTAGAAAATAAAGCAACATCATTAGGAAAAAATTTATGCAAGACAAAAAATAACAAAGGACAAGTGAAATATAAGTATACTAGGTTATGAAACAGCATCCCATCTCTGGGTGTTTCTTCCTTGATGCAACGGTTTGAATTGTTTTTTTTCCTCTATTTGTTTCTGGTAGAGAAGTGTGCTTGTCAGACAGGTGTGGCTTACAACTCCAATTCACATCTATGAAGCCTGACTTGTGGTATGTAGTATCCTAGTGGAATATAAATAACCAGCCATTTGAATTGAGATTCCTGAGCAACTGCACTGAGTTGAGCAGTTTAGACCTGTTTCTGCATTGTTTGTTGAGGAAATTGGGCCCTCTAGGAATCTCTAGAGTCAACTCCTGGATTCTATGTCCACAGCTGGTCTTTGGTTGTACCTATATTGCTCAGCTACTGGCTGTATGCCACCAGTTGTGGGAGGATAATATCCCTTGCTGCCATTTCCTACTAACACAGATGGAAGCACCAGAGAGGTTTTCTACATCAGCATGGAGGTATCACTGCATAGCCCAGTTCCAAAGCCTGCCCTTATTCCTGGTTTCTCTTCGCAGGGATATATCTAGGTCTTCTTGCTTCTAATGCTCATCGCTCTCCAGCTATGAAATACACTGTGTGTGTGTAAAGACAATATGGAAGCTTTTGTTCTGTAGTCTCCCTGACCCCAGCCAGAGTTCTGTGTGCTTAGGTGGAATATACTTCTGGCTCTTCCATTCCAGAGTCTCATCATGAAAAGCTTGCCCAGCCCTTGATCACCCTGCTAATAACTCTCCTTGTAGAAACAGTGTAGGGTGGAAGCTTTGCTACACTGGGACTTCCCAACTGACATCCACCAGAGCCTCATGGTATGAATGGCCTTAAAACCTCCTTCCTGTTTCCCTGTAGAGATCTTATCAGACTTATTCCATTCACTTCCACCTATTGTATCTTTTACCAATGGATCATTGTTTATTTCCATGGTTGCTCTTGCAAAGACTTCCAGTTTTGAATTTTCCACCTTACCAGGATGTTGGAAAGACCTCTCTAATATTTTGATTCTTACTGATCACCCTAAGCAAATGCTGAGCTTAATTTTCATTTTCACTTCCATTTTCCTTATTTTGTAATGTATAACCTCAAATGCAAAGCCTTTCTTTTATAGGCATGATATCAAATACATACCTCCAACACATTAACCATGGAAACAATAAAAAAAGTATTAAACAAGAAACACATCTCACTAACAAAGATAGACACTATCTCAGAGTAAAGGGTTGGGAAAAGTTATTCCAAGCAAATGGACCCAGGAAGCAAGCTGGAGTAGCCATCCAAATATCAAACGAAATAGACTTCCAACTAAAGTTAATAATAAAAAGACAGAGAAGGGCATTACATAGTTGTTAAAGGAAATATTCATCAAGAGGACATCTCAATATTGAACATCTATGCCCCAAATACAAAGGCACCTACATTTGTAAAAGAAACTCTTCTAAAACTTAAATCGCACATCAATACCCACACATTAGTAGTGGGAGACTTCAACACCACACTCACAACAATGGACAGATCATCAAGACAGAAGCAAAACAATGAAATAATGAGTCTAACAGAGCTCATGAACCAAATGGACCTAACAGATCTCTACAGAACATTTCACCCAAACACAAAAGAATACACCTTCTTCTCAGCAACTCAAAGAACCTTCTCCAAAATCGACCATATAGTTGGACACAAAGATAGCCTCAACAGATACAAGAAAATTGAAATAACCCCTTGTATCTTATCAGACCACCATGGAATAAAGCTGGACTTCAACAGCAAAAAAATCAACAGAAAGCCTACACACACGTGGAAATTGAACAACTCTTTACTGGATGACTACTAGGTCAGGGAAGAAATAAAGAAGGAAATCAAAGACTTCTTAAAATTCAACGAAAATGAAGGCACAAAATACACAAACCTATGGGACACAATGAAAGCTGTACTACGAGGAAAGTAAATAGCACTAAGTGCCTTCAAAAGAAAATTGTGACAGCTCATATTAGCAAACTAACAGCTAAACTGGGTGAATTGGAAAAAAAGAAGCAAACACTCCCAAGAGGAGCAGAAGACAGGAAATCATCAAACTTAGGGCTGAAATCAACAACTTAGAAACACAAAGAACAATGCAAAGAATCAATGAAAACAAGAGTTGGTTCTTTGAGAAAATCAATAAAATAGACAGACCCTTAGCCAAATTAACCAAAAGGCAGAGGGAAAAAAAACCCAAATCAACAAATTCAGAAATGAAAAGGGAGAAATAACAACAGACATTGAGGAAATCCACAGAATATTTGGGTCCTATTTTAAAAATCTATACTCCACCAAATTTTAAAACTTAAGTGAAATGGACAATTTTCTTGATAGATTCCACCTATCAAAGCTAAATCGAGATCAGATTAACAGATTGAACAGTCCTATAACCCCTAAGGAAATAGAAGCAGTCATTAAAAATCTCCCAATTAAAAAAAGCCCGGGGTCAGATGGTTTTAGCAGAGAATTCTACCAGACTTTCAAAGAAGAGCTAACACCAATACTCTTCAAACTCTTTCACCAAATAGAATCAGAAAGAACACTGCCAAACTCATTCTATGAGGCCACAGTCACCCTGATTCCTAAACCAAACAAAGACCCAACAAAGAAAGAGAAATTCAGACCAATCTCCCTCATGAACATTGATGCAAAAATACTTAATAAAATACTAGCAAACCGAATTAAAAAACACATCAAAAGTATCATACACCATGATCAAGTAGGCTTCATCCCAGGAATGCAGGGATGGTTCAACATACAAAAGTCTATCAACATAATTCACCATATAAACAAGATGAAAGAAAAAAAAACACATGATAATCTCACTAGATGCAGAAAAAGCATTTGAGAAAATCCAACACCCCTTCATGCTAAAGATTCTGGAGAGAATGGGCATACAAGGACCGTACCTAGAAATAATAAAGGCAATATACAACAAGCCAGTGGCAAACATCAAATTAAATGGAGAGAAACTTGAAGCATTTCCTCTAAACTCAGGGACAAGACAAGGATGCCCACTTTCACCATATCTCTTCAATATAGTACTTGAAGTTCTTGCTAGAGCAATAAGACAACTAAAGGAGATGAAGGGATACAGATTGGAAATGAAGAAGTGAAATAATCCCTATTTGCAGACGATATGATAGTATACATAAGCGACCCCAAAAACTCCACCTGAGAACTCTTACATCTGATAAACACCTTCAGCAAGGTGGCTGGATACAAAATTAATTCAAAAAATCAGAAGCCCTTTTTATACAATAAACAAATGGGCTGAGAAGAAATAAGGGAAACAACTCCTTTCACAATAGCCACAAACAATATAAAATACCTAGGTGTAACTCTAACCAAGCAAGTAAAGGACCTGTACAACAAGAACTTCAAGCCCTTGACGAAAGAAATTGAAGAGGCCTTAGAAGATGGAAAAATCTCCCCTGTTCATGGATAGGTAGGATCAACATAATAAAAATGGCCATCCTACCAAAAGCAATATATAGATTCAATGCAATTCCTATAAAAATACCAACACAATTTTTATAGACCTGGAAAGAGCTCTTCTGAATTTTATATGGAAGAACAAAAAACCCAGAATAGCTAAATCAATCCTGTACAATAAAAAAACATCTGGAGGTATCACCATCCCAGATTTCAAGCTGTACTACAGAGAAATAGTAGTAAACCCAGCATGGTACTGGTATAGAAACAGACCAGTAGATCAATGGAATCGAATTGAAGACCCAGAAATGGACCCACACACCTATGGCCACCTAATTTTTGACAAAGAAGCCAAAACAGCACAATGGAAGGACAGGATCTTCAATAAATGGTGCTGGTCCAACTGGATGTCCACTTGTAAAAGAATGAAATTAGACCCATACTTATCACCTTGTGCAAAACTTAAGTCCAAATGGATCAAAGACTTTAACATAAGCCTGGTCACACTAAATCTACTAGAAGAGAAATTGGGAAAAACCCTCGAAATCATTGGCACAGGTGACAACTTACTGAACAGAACACCAACAGCTCAGGACCTGAGACCAACAATTAATAAATGGGATCTCATGAAACTGAAAAGCTTCTGTAAGGCAAAAGACACTGTCATTTGAACAAAACGGCAGCCTACAAATTGGGAAAAAAATCTTCACCAACCCCACATCTGACAGAGGGCTAATATCCAAAATTTATAAGAACTCAGGAAATTAAATGCCAAAAAACAAAATAATCCAATTAAAAAATGGGGGAAAGTGCTAAACAGAGAATTCACAAAGGAGGAATTCCTAATGGCTGAGAGACACTTGAAGAAATGTTCAACATCCTTAATCATCAGAGAAATGCAACTCAAGACAACTCTAAGATTCCATCTCACACCTGTCAGAATGGCTAGGATCAAAAGCTCAAATGATAGCACATGCTGGCAAGGGTGTGGAGAAAGGGGAACCCTCCTCCATTGCTGGTGGGAGTGCAGGCTTGTGCAACCACTATGGAGGTCAGTCTGGTGATATCTTAGAAAACTTGGAATAGCTCTGCCTCAGGACCCAGCCATACCACTTCTGGGTATTCATCCAAATGACTCCACACTGAATCACAAGGAAGTTTCCTCATCTATGTTCATAGCATCTTTATTTGTAATAGCTAGAAACTGGAAACAACCCAGATGTCCCTCAACCAAAGAATGGATTAAAAAATTGTGGTACATTTACACAATGGAATACTGCTCAGCTATCAGAAACAAGGAAATCATGCAATTTCCAGCCAAGTGGATGGAGCTAGAGAAGCTCATCCTGCGTGAGCTAACCCAGACCCAGAAGGATGCACATGACATCTATTCACTTATAGTTGGATTTTAGCTACATAGTACAGGATATCTATACTACAACCAATGCACCAAAGGGAACATGGAGATAGACTTTTTGTTTTGTTTGTTCATTTGTTTGTGTGGGTTTTTTTTTAAATTTTTTAAATTTTTTATTTTTTTTTTAGTTTTCTCTCCCTGGCAATGAGACCCTTTTCACTGGTGGTACTGCCTTGTAGGCTCCCAGTGTATGAGGAGAAGGTTTTTGGCCCTCATATGACTTCTGAACTGGGGCAGGGGACTGTTACGTAGTGACACCCCACTCCAGAGGAATGGTATGGAAGGGTTAGTGGGGAGAGTGTGGGAGGGAAGGGCTGGGAAGGGGAGAAAGAAGACAATATTATGGAGATGTAACCTGAAGCAACAAATAAATAAATAAATATATAAAAGAATGATAGGCTCTAGCAGCTAACTTTTCTTAACTCAGGATATCAGGTAATGTGTGTGAGTATTTATCACCAAAGGTAGTTACAATAGACAGAGAACAGAGTACAGGAAACCTCCTAGCCCCCTCCTTCAACAAAACCCAAAGAATTAGATCAATGTCAAAAATGTTGATATTGATAAACTCTTACCTGACATAACCTTTCTTTCAAGCAGGGTCCCCTAATTCACAAATCTCACTCTATGAATTTTCTGTTTCCCACATGGCTAACAATGCTGTAAGAATATTTTAAGATAAATTCTAGAAATAATTGATGCGCAAATGCTAATTTGCTTGCTCTTACAAACAGTATGATAAAAATCTCATGTTATTTCCCTCTACCCAACTTAAGCCTTCCTTTTACCCAGCACTTAGAGCTGGACCCTGATCCACTCCTGTTAGCCACCTGACAGCCATCATGGTTGTCAAAACAGCTATCACCACATAACTATTTGCATTCAAATCACCATCATTTTCCAAATAACAACTCTGAAATGCAAGAGTGGAGATGCTTGAAAACACATTACAATTGTGTTATATTCATTCTGTTTTAGTGTTACGTGTTGCTAGCCATTTACTGTACCTGATTTACAAAGTAAGCCTCACCAGAGTGAGCATTTATGTATTTGCAGGAATAAACACAGTACTTATAATTCAGTTTGCCCATCCCTTGCTTCTGGACAATACTGGGGGTTTTGGAAACTGGCATCAGTAGATAAAGGGAGTTTATGAGCCAATAAAAACATAAGCCCAAACAAAATCCAAAATTCAGGAAGACTTCTAGACATACTTCATCTATTCTGTTCATCTCTAGCACAATTATATACACATGTCAGTCAATCTGACATGTTTTCAATATTAAGGTACCACAATAACATTTTCTTTTTATATAAGTACAGAAAAGCATAAGGGGAAACCAGTCTAAGAACTATATCTAACATTTATAATGAAAATCAACACCATATATAGGAACTTAAAGAAACAGTCATTCAAAAATATGTCTACGAGGAAACTATGATACAAAGATTCCCTATATACAGAAAGAATTCTGGTTATCACTATCTGAAGCTTGGCTAAGTAAGCAAATTCAATACATTTTTTATTTACAGTAAGTCTAAATTTCTATAGGAAATTTCTGATTCTATTTGAAATGTTTTCCAAAATTTTAATAGTCCTACAAAGTTAAAGCCTGTAAAACTGCATGCACAATGACTAGACCAGCAAGATATTCCCTGTGGCTGAAGAACTACAGGTTGTCAATGGCTGCTGAGACAGGCAGAACCAATTTCCCCAGTGAGGAGTTCTCACTGTCCATTCCCACATAGTGGGCTCTGGACACGTGTATAATAAGAAGCCCTGGATAGACCCAGTAGGTCACACATACACACACACACACACACACACACACACACACACATACAGACATGCACAGGCTCACAAGCAAACACACAAATACAGGTTTGTAACAATAACATTTAAAGAATAAATCCTAAATTTAGGATTAAGAGAAGGGACAATTAGAGGAGTTGAAAAAGGAAAGGAATGGTGAGAATTATGTAGATAAAGTGTTCATCTATAAAATCTTCAGAAAGTAACATTTAAAAACCTTAAGAAAAAAATACAAAAAATATAAGTGGTTGATGTTGTACATTAAAATATGAGTAGTCTATAGAAAGTGGTCAGTTATGGTAGCATTAGTAATTTAGGGCAGTATATCTAACAGACTGTAGGAAAAATTAACAACTCTTAATTAAAGAAGCTAATTTGGATTAGCTCTAATTAATTGAATAACTTATCCTTGGTTTTATCTTAACCATGATCAAGCTGTGCTTATTACTTTAATCACTACATGGGATAGTTACAGATGTTACAAGTAAATATTAAAACACACATAGCAGTGCATACTAAAAGACAAAAGCTCTCCTCGTCAGGGCTACAAAAATGACAGCAATCATGTTAGCATCATAGTGAATTTACGTTCTTAAAGTTTCAAACCGAGTCAGATTTAAAGTAAATCTGATGACAGCTACAACAATGAAAAAGACAAGTCTTTAAGGTCTAGAAAATGACTTTCAACATCTGAAGTTGCATTAAAAAGACACACCTGCCAAAATCAATTGAAATAAAATGGTGGGAGGCAAGACATGTCATCTCCCTAAACTCCAACTCAGCATTAAGATGAAATATTAGAAATGCATCATTTTCATGAAGACTCTTTGGTTAGGTAAACTAGTGGAAATGTTGACACATTGATTTTTCTGTGTTTGAATGAGAGATGCCCCCCCCCCCCCCATAAGCTCATGGATTTGGCTTCCAGCTGGTGTTGCTGTATGGAGAATGTCTTAATCAATGTTTCAATGCTGTGAAGAGACACAGTGACCATATCAACTCTTATAAAGGAAAGTATTTAATTGCAACTGGATTATGGTTCCAGAGGGTTAGTCCATTGTCATAATGGCAGGGAACATGGCAGTAAGCAGGCAGGCAGACACGATGTTAAAGAATTAGTTTAGAGTTCTACATCTGGATCCACAGAAGCAGGAAAAGGTATTTGAAGGGGTATTTGAAGCTGCCTTGGGCTTCTGACACCTCAAAGTCCACCCCTAGTGACACACTTCCTCCAACAAGGCCACCTGCAATCCCTAATATCATCCATGTAGTACCACTCCCCATAACTAAGCATTCAAACATATAAGCCTATGGGGACCATTTTTGTTCAAGCTGCCACATTCCACTCTCTGTCCTCCATAAGCTTGTAACCATATTATAATGTAAAAATTTATTCTGTCTAACTTTAAAAGCTCACATAGTCTATACCAGTCTCAGCACTGTTTAAAAGTATAAAGTTCAAAGTCCCTTCTGAAACTCAAGGCGATCTCTTAACTGCAACACCCCATAGAATAAAAGAGAAGATCACATACTTCGAACATACAGTGGCACAGGATATATATTACCATTCCAAAAGGAAGGAAAGGGAGCATAGTGAGAAAGTATTGGACCAAAGCAAGACAAAAATCAGTAGGACAAATTGTTCTCCATGACTGATGTCAAAGCACTCTTCAGATCTCTAAATCCTTTCAGTTTTGATGACTGCAGCATACTTCTCTCTTGAGCTATTTCCATATCCAATCTATACTTTTCCTTGTCAGATATCCTAAACTCTGGCATATCTAACATCTTGGGCTCTTAAACAAAATACAGGCTTCACTTTTGTAGCTTCACACAATTGCCTCTCTGGGCCTGCATGTGTAGACACCTCTGATAACACACATCTGGCTTCTGTAGCTTTCCTTAGCTACAGAGGATGATTTGACAACCTCTTTCTTTTTCTTTCTTTTTTTTCTCTTTCTTTCTTTCTTTCTTTCTTTCTTTCTTTCTTTCTTTCTTTCTTTCTTCTTTCCTTTCTTTCTTTCTTTCCTCCCTCCCTCCCTCCCTCCCTCCCTTCCTTCCTTCCTTTCCTTCCTTCTTTCTTTCTTTTCTTTTCTTTTTTTGTTTTTTCCAGACAGGGTTTCTCTGTATCCTTGGCTGTCCTGGACTCACTTTGTAGACCACGGTTGCCTCGAACTCACAGAGACTGTTTCTGTCTCCCGAGTGCTGGGATTAAAGGCGTGTGCCACCATGCCTGGCCACAAACATTTCTTGTACCTTTGATTCTAAAGCCAGAACCATGTGATTGAAACTGTCTGCTTGCTGGGGCTGGAACTTGACCCACTCATCAGATACATCTTCATTAGCTTTCTCTTCTGTAAGGGTTCTTTCACTGCTTAAACTTTTCCTTTAATTCCTTCTCACACATGGGAAGCTTAGCTGGGTGGGGACTTGCCCTGAGACGACTACTACCTTTGTTCCTTTTAGCATCAGATTATTTTTTAATCTGTTTGTCTCCTTGGGCACAGGAATTAGCTCTCTTTCTAGTGCTCTTTTTGCCCTCCAACTGTACATTTTCTATTGAACTTGCTAAGATTCTTCCTTTTCAGTTTAGATCTGCATAAGAGTGACTACGAAACACCACAGTCAATACAAAGCTGTCTTGAAATCTCCTCTGTCAATTCCATTAATCCAAAACTCTTCAGTTTAGATTTAGGCAGATTTTTTTAGTAAGGACAGAAAGCAGCCACATGATTTGCCAGAATATCATGAGTTGTCTCCAGGTCATTTACTAATATTCCTCTCCTCTGAAACCTCTTGAGCTAGACTGTCATAATATAATTGCTCTTGGTGCCACTGTCTTCTACACTCCTACTAGGCACCACTACATACATTCAAATTTGTTTCTAATCCAACGTCCCAAAGTTCACATTCTGCCAACAAGCAGCATGGTCAGGCTTGTCACAGCAATACCCCACTCCTGATACCAACTTTTGTCTTAGTCAGTGTTCTATTGCTGTGAACAGACACCATGACTACAGTAACTCTTATAAAGGAAAACATTTAATTGAGGTGTGTTTACAGTTTCAAAGGTTTAGTCCAATATCATCATGGCAGGGAACATGGCAGTATGCAGACAGAATGGTATTGGAGAGGTAGCTAAGAGTTCTACATCTAGATCCATAGGCAGCAGGAAGATAGAGAGACACTAGACTTGGCTTGGGCTTCTGAAACCTCAAAATTCATCTCTAGTGACACACTTCCAACAAGGCCACACCTATTCCAACAAGGCCACACATCCTAATCCCTCCCATGTAGTACCACTCACTGATGATTTAGCATTCAAACATATGGGCCTATGGGGGCATTCTTACTCAACACACGACAAAATTATCCACCTTCTCAGAACTGGAGGAAGTTCATCACTGCAAGCAGGCTTTGAGAGTTTATAGTCTTAATACTAGTTCACTCTCTCTATTTTCCTTGGGTGGATGGAAATGTGATCAACAAACTTTCATGCCCTATCCAACATTATTGACAACCCTCTGGAACCAGAATCTTAAGTCAAAATAAATTGTTTCTCCTGTAATTTTCTTTTGGTCAAGGTATTTACCAAAGCAAGAGAAAAGTAACTAATACCAATTTTAGACTATATGCTGCCTTTCACAATTAGACTTATTTCTCCCTGAGAATTAATCATGAGAAAATTTTCTCTACACTCATCATGATAGTTACAACAGTCACTTCACAAATATGCCATGTGTCATTCAGTTCAGATCTAATTTCAACATGACCTTCAACTTCCATAGTGGCATAAGGTTGGAGAAAAGTTTTCAGAGAGTTTGAAAATGCTCAAGACAGTCTTCTTCCAACTGCTTCACAGTTAGTTAAGGCACTGAGTGTTGTGATAGTCTTCTATAAACTTTTATATGTCAAAAAGACCATGCCAAGCTTTGCCAGAATCAACTTCTGATTATTTGATCAGCCTAACTTCTCCTACTTTAAGGTCCCCACATCTAACTCCTTTTGTTACCCAGAAAATTTCCCAAGTATCCTTTTGTCAGTAGGTGTTCTTTAAACCTGGTGAATAATTTATAACTAAGATTTTAAATAATAGACAAGCACTTAATAAAATTCTCTGTAACCCAACCTTATTCACCTCAGGTTCCTTCCTACAGTCAGACAAAATGAGAATAATACAGCAAACAACTATAGAAAGGGTCTACAGTTAAATGAAGATGGTACAATCCCAAAGCTACAGGAGCAACACAGCAGTCAACATCTGATGTCTTTTTAATAACATCCATTCATATAGGACACTGTAGAAACTTTTAAGGTAGAGCTTCCGAGATGCACAGATAAAAATAACTACTGTAAACATGGTTTCTTGCAAATAACTGGACAGTGACAGTGTCCATCTGAGAAACTTTTGACCAAGAAGTATTTATGTTGCCCTACTGATAAAAACTTGTGTTTCCCACATTTTACATCAGTTAGGATGAAAGACCCATCCCATGCATTATCAGGTAACTAGAGGTTTTCAGTTTTATGGAACACATTATTCTGTGTTTCATTGTTTCTGACCTTATTGTTACTATTTCCTACCTTCCATTTCTTAAGGTTTCATAAATTATTTTTTCTTTAGAGTTTTACAATGTAAGGTAGAGAAATAAATTTTAAACCAGCATTTCCTAATATAGGGTTTCTAATTACTAATTCTCTAAAATTCCCCCTTTCGGCTTTCTTCTACTTGATACTATATGTTTGTTTATCATCCAGAGTGAAATACTTTCCCTGTGTTTTGTCTTTGTTGTTAATAGTGTTTTGGTTTTGGATTTTTTTTTTCACACAACTGGCTCAAATACAGAACTAACCATGGGTGCCCATCCCAGCTGATATGTCTGCAATAGTACCCCTACACTTAGGCTCAGAGAAAGTAAGGGGAATGGAGGGAGGAAACACATAAACCCATCCTGGTGGGGAAAAAAAATACCAGAGGAACAATAGAAAGGAAATGCAGAGGAAGTAATGCAGAACAGCAGATCCCTTGTCAAATGCAAAGCAGGCCAGTACAGCAGCACAGTACTCTGAATGATGAGAGACATTAACTGTTAATCACAAATTTAAATCCAGCAAAAAACATTCTCTAACAATGAAGGGAGAAATTGGGATACCGCAAGATGAGTGGGTATAAGGGTGTTCACTTTCATCCAGCTTAGCTTGCAACAGTTACTTTGAAAAAAAATTTCCCAAAGAGAAATGAAGAAAGAGTCACACTCTGGGCACTAACTGTCCTTCTCTGCTGGTGACATTAAGTGTGATTGTATGAGCAGACTTTGGGAAATGGTGAAGGCGGTGCTGAGGGAGTGTAAAGGGATTGCTCAAGACAATTGTATTTAAATTGGAATGACTTAAAATCCTAAATGGAAATAAGGCTTCTGCCCTTAGCAGAAGGAAAAAGTGTCCATGTCAGTAGACTGTGGAAAGTGAATTGTGTCTATGCAAACACCTAGAGCCACTACAGTACTCTATAAATGATACACTCAAATGCTATTTTAAAATTCAAGGAGGGAGTGTAAAATCTGTTCAAGTATCACATGGTGCTGTGGGGACAGAAAGAAAGACAGAAAACAGACAAAAGAAAAAATTAGCAAATAAAGCACCACCAATTACAGTGTATACAGACAACATAAAATTGCAAACACAGGCTAACGTGTAACTAAGAAGCTTAGATTTTAAAAGCCTAACTAACCAAATAGTGAAAGGTAGAGGAAGGCAGAATTAAAATATTAAAGTTTATCCAAGCATGGAAGTGTACAATTGTATATTCAGCAACTTGAAGAAAGTGGCAGGACGGTTAGGAGTCCCAGTGCAGGCTACACAACAAGACTCTTTCTTCATAAACAAAATTATCAAAATGCATGACTGAAAAATAAACACTATGAATGGGAAAACCAATTTCCATTCACTAACATGAAACTGTTACTAAGACCTTGGGGAACTGGTATTACGCAATCATTCAAATCAAATTGTTGTTTCCAGGCAACACAGCCTGGAAAACAAACCAACATCTAGAGGTAAAGAATGATGTTATGTAATGATGAAAGGATTGCTTAAGCGAAACATGTAATAGGCCTAATGTGCACAGACCTCGGGAAGGATGAAAAAAAGCGGATAAAGCATCAAGTGAAAATGTGGCAAATGCACAGACTATGACAATTTAACACAATCACTGCTAAATGATATTAATTACCCAAAAGAAAATCATCAGGAATCAGATGACCCAAACAACAAGAATATGTGTGTGAGAGAAGGAAGAGGAATATGTCATTGGCAAGCCACTCTTTAAAATGCTTAAAGGAAATTATTTCAGTCAAAACAAAGTATCTGAAAACATATAACAGAGAACAGTAGGAAAATATATATGTATTTCAATCAAAGAGGAAACATTTATTCAAAATAAATGACAGACTGATCCACTGGGAAAAAAAATTTCAAGAAATTATGTTCTCTGACTAAAATGGATTCAAAACTGAAATCAGTAATAGAATGGTAATTTCAAAATTCCTCAATTGATTGGAAAGTATATAACACAATTCTAGACAAATTGGGAGTAAAAGAGAAGGCGTTAAGAGAAGAGGTTAGTGAGAGGGAAAGACGGGGGAGAGAGAGAACATTAATGAAAAGAGTAGGTAAAACCCAAAATATGCATGGTGCAGTGAAAATAATGCATGCATAGAAATTTGTAATTATAGTTGGAAAACAAATTATACAGCTGGAATGTAGCACATTGACAACTGTAGTGCTAATATTAGGAAAGGGAAGGTTCTTGAGGCTCTAAATTCCCACTTTAAGAGAGTAAAAAAATAACAAATCAAATCCAGCAACATATGAAATTATGCAAAAGGATTAAACAAGGCCTGTTCCAGGTATATAGTATTTGTTTAATAATTGAAATCGATCAGAATAATCAACCACATTGATATGCTAAAGAGAAGTCATGTGATTGAACAGGGAAATGAGAAGCCTCTAACAAACCCAGCATACATTCATAAATAGAGGAAGATGTATGCACAGGGATTAACATCGTATCTTTGTTATTTGTGTTGAGGCAGATTTTACTGTGTATTCTCATGTATCAACTTTAGGAAATGAGTGCATTTTGAAGTTGACAAAATGTTGTAATTATCATATACCAGGAGTGGGTTCTTTTGATATTTAGACAGTTTATAAATTTCAGGAATCATAAAATATATTCGAAACTTGTTAATATTATAATGCTTTCTCAAGCTAAAAAATGTAGAAGATAAATTTTATACATTCAGATAATGAATGTACACAAAAGTCTTCTAGCATCATAGTCAATGATGAAAAACTAAATTATTTTCCCTGAGATTAAAAACAAGAATGGTAAAGATGTATACTGATACCATTGTTTCAACTTAATTGCAGGAATTCTAGCCAACACTAAAGGAAAATACCAAAGAATGATCAATGTAATATTTCAGATATCACAGTTGTCCGCACGGAAACCCAGAAGGTTTAGCTATATCACCCATACTTATTTACGACTCCCAATGCTCAAGAATGGGATTTCTCCACCCTGCTTCTAGATTAATGGAGGAGATGTGTGCACTGATGGCTGTATGTTACTCAGCGAGACAAAATTTAAGCTGATTTGAAGCAGCCTGGATGGAAATAGATGATACTGTTCTAGATAAAATAAGCTAATGGAAAGACAAATCCCAAATACTCTCGATTGTCCATAAAAGAAACCAAGATTGATCTCATAATATATAGACAATAAGGTCTATGACCCCAACCACCCTGAGCAAGCCTGGTCTCATCAGATGTCTGAAAATGCCCATGATAGGGTAGAAGTTACCTGATAATGGAAGAGTAGGGAGGGGGAGGAGGAACAGAAAGCGAATGGATAATTTGAGCAAACTATAGTCAAATAGGAAAGATTTTTTTAATAGCTAGCACAATATGGTTGTTGTAATTGATGTTAGTTTATGGTATATTTTAAAGCAATAGTAAATACTGAGAAAATGTGAAAAAATTAACTTTAAAATTTTGTTGGAATATAAATTAGTAAAGCCATTATGGAGTACATTATAGAGATTACACACACACACACACACACACACACACACACACACACACACAGAGAGAGAGAGAGAGAGAGAGAGAGAGAGAGAGAGAGAGAGAGAGA
>CAJQZJ010004750.1:9760205-9777705 GCA_907164525.1 Lophiomys imhausi | reverse complement strand
TAATGTCAAATGAATTTGGAGTCCATGGAAGCCCCTAAGATATTACCCCTGAAATCAGAATTGCTCTATTTGATTCCTATGATGAAATGCAGATGAAGAACTACTGTCTCCTCTTACTTCATCATCTACTGACCAGAAGCCAAAGCCAATATGTACAAGATAACCTTCCATAACCAGCAGTCCAACTGAACCACTGAGACAATGCAACAATATTGGAGGGAAGCTTTCTTTCCACAAATCAAATTAAGTAGTGTTTTGATGACATAGAGCAACTTTCAGGAAGTATCTAGGTCTTAAGTTACACTCACTTGAGAGACAAGATTTTGCTCTTGCCGTAGGTCCGTCTCAGCCTACTGAGTGCTGAGGTGACAGGCCTGTGCCACCATTCCTGGCTGAAATTTCTTTTAAAAGGTCACTTTTCTGCGGATTGCCTAGGATGCCTTTCAAAGCCCCGGACTCTTTTATCACCTAGCGGCCCTCCGCTCAAGCTAGGCATCTCCACTGGGACCACTAACCACAAACCCGTCTTCTCAGCTCAACGATGTTTGAGCAGACATGCCTCCTGCTCACTATGCATGCTTTGCATCTAGGTAGGAATGGAATATGCCCATCAGAGCATCAGTATTCTGAGGATATGAAGGATGTATGGGATGCCACAGAATTCTTTCCCAAACGCAATTACATTCAATCAGGAGCATTCCAGAGGCAAAAGTAAAGTAGCACCACCCAAAAATTGCTGTGAAAGATGTTTCAAAATTATCCTTACGGGGGAAGATTTAAAAACCTTACTTTATTTTCATCTATTTTTGTCCTGATTTGGAAAGTGGAATAAGATTAGAGAGCAAGAGTCTGTCTTTTACTGACATTAATTTATTATTCTTTTTGCCTGTATTTGGTAAGATATGAAACAAAGCATCTTTTTAAATTTGGCAAATAATTTTCGATAAAAGCTTTTAAAAATACATACATACATACATACATACATACATACATACAACTATTACTACTACTACTGCAGGCTATTTTTAACTCTTTGGTTGTTGAATATTTGTGATTTACTGACATGGAAAAAATTTGCCTTTATACTATGTCTCTGGGCCTTAGTCTAAGAGTTTTCCTTTGTTCATTTGTCTTGAATATAAAATCTACAAGTGAGAATTCAATCATTACACAGGAATGTATTTACCAAATGCAGACTTATTTCCCCAAGCTTGCTGAAAATGCTTTTCTTAATATGTTATTGATTATCTCCCTTGCTATTTTGTTTGCTTGTAAACACTCTAGCTTTGGTAGATAATAAATGTGAGATGAAGGCAGGTTGTAAAATATTTAGGAACTGGATTTATCCTGCTTCTGAATACACAATAACTGGATAATCCATGTTTTGTTTGTTTTAGTTATCTAGTGCAAACACCCCCAAATTCCCCCAATTCCCACAGGTGTTTTAGCTTCAAGAAGGAAAGTGACCTTGATATAAGCAATGGACCCTCCAAACTATAAACCTCATGCTGCCACCTCTATATATGCCCCTGTATCATATCTGTACCAAATGATGCCAATAGAAGAAGTATTTGTTTATGCAAGCCTGAGAAAAATGCTTTAAGTGTGTGGATGTTAATGACATAACAAGTAGTTTGAAATTCCTACAGTAAAACAGCAGATTCTTTTTGCAGAGAAACAATAGAAACAGGGATTATTTTCAGTCCAAATTTAAAACAAAAGTAAAATGTCTGTACTTTTGCTCGGCAGGTGGAACATACACACCTAAGACGTCTAAGTGTTTGTGAGATGGCAAGATTCTCCCTTTTGTTTTATAAGTTTCGAGATACTCACCCAACACAGTCCCATAAAGCAAACATCACAAGGCCAGGTGCCCAACAGTACTAGGAGACAAAAGACGAGGTGGGAGTAACTAGAACATACTATATGCATGGAAGGAAATGCCTAAAGGCAAATTATTAAACAAAGAAAGATTAGTGGGAGCCATAGAGATGGCTCAGAGGGCAAAAGCTCTTGCTGCTTTTGCAAAAGGCCTGAGTTCAGTTCCTAGCACCCATGTCAGGAGCTTGTAAACACCCACAGGACAGCTCCAAGGGTCCCAACACCCTCCCTGGGCTCTATAGACACTGCACATACACAAAACCACATACATAGTAAAATGTAAAAAGTAAACTAAATAAAGATCAGTCAAAACATTGTTTGTTATGCTTCTAGACGCGAAGAGGTTGAAGAAGGAAAAGCTGATGGTTACACAAACCAAAGTTTGTTGTAGGAAAGCTTTATTCCTAATCATTTTGAGGATATCCTTAACAGATTCCACAGCAGGAAAACTTTTGAGACTTTTTTTACCTACTTCCTAACAAGTCTTAAGAGGGGAACACCACATGGGGAAGGCCAAAGACTATACTGTGTGGGAGGGGGAGTCCTATCCATACGCTGACCTCTAGTACTGAGCATCTTCCATTCCTCACAGAAAACATTTATCGAGAAAATAAAGAGAAGTAAAACAGTTCTAAGCCTTCAGAAAGCTATCTACCTAGAGAAAAAGATTTATTTTCTAGTAGGGACACTTCTAGTAGGGACACACTAGGCCTCAAGCAAGACTTCAAACATAACAATTATTTCTATTACTATCTCCTGTGCCTGTACATGCACTCTGAACTTCCTCTACACTTCAAAGGTAGAACCAAAAGATCAGCTAGTTCATGAGAAACAAATGAATAAATAATAAATGACTCAGATATACAATTATCAATATATAATTATGTTGTTTAGTATATTATCTATAATTATCATAAATAATATAATATATAATTAATATATGATCAGATATAGTCCCCTCCAGAGCAACTATCTCAACAATTTCTTTTTCATGGTCAACCCCATTTACAATAGATTGAAAACATTTCAGGAAAACAATACTCAGGTTGTAAAGCCAGAAGATGAAAGACTAACACAGCAGTTGGTCTTCAACAGTAGGGTCCCTGCAGTCGCATAGCTCAATCATTAACTTAATCTCTAGGTGAGATCTGTGATTGGAATACTCTTCACATCTTCTGGTTTTGCAGTGATCTAGGCCAACTGAATACTAGAAACATAGCAGGTGCTACTCACATCCCGCCTTCTCGCTCCAGCTTCAACCACACAGCTAAGGTGAATTCTGCTGTCAGCCTTGGAGCCTGCAGAGAAGGGCAGCTCTTAGGACTTCCGAATAAGAAGCTTGGGGCTTTGCTTCTGGAGGAAGGGTGGAGACCACTGTAGTCTGCAGGGCGGCAGCTCTGGAGGCCTTCCAGGAGGGGGGTGTGGGGAGGAGAGGCAGAGCAGCAGGGGCGGTCCTGGATACATAACCTCTCGGTGCACAGCTGCACACTCTCAGCAGCAACCGAGCTATGACAGAAAGCACTGGGGCCAGGGAATCCACACGTGGCGTGGGTTGGCACAGTGGATACCTCCTTGGAAGCACCCACATTCTTCAGCGGCGGGAAAACGCCCTGTGAGGCCGCCAGGGACACTGAGGCCAAATACGCAAAGATCGCTGTTTTAATGGCCCGACATAGGAAGCCCAGTGAGAGAGCCAGGCAATGCATGGTTATAAAAACGCATTCTCCAACTGATGAAGCATTTCTAAATTAATAACCAGGCCTGGGCACCTGAATACTGAGATTCTGCATCTCCCGGAGACTGCAGGCACACTTTCACAGGGAAGGCAGAGCAAAGATGTCCTTAGGGAGGGCAGAGACACGAAGCTGGTGTCTGGCGAACAAACACACAAGAAATCAGGAATTCATCTGAAGCCTAAGACTTTGTGCCCCCCCCACCCCCATAAAAACGGCGAACTTCTCAAAGGCTATTCTAAACTATACAACTTAGAGTCAAAAACTATGATTAAGAAAGATTGCAACATTACTGGACAAATCACAGCAATTAATCTACAGAACAATCAGTTTATGTGTTTATATATGGTTGTGAATTCTATAGGCTTATAGCTACTTGGAGTTGTGACTAGGCCCCAGGGAATTGGCACTACCTGCTCTAATTAATTCAGTAAAATATCCTTTAGGTCTTTCCACAAACACCATATGTTGTGACCAGAGCTAACTTGCATATGCCTAAAGTGGAGCTAGCTAAGCACTCTGGGCCTTTCCCCTCATCCCAGCCCGCTCAGCCACTTTAAGCTCACAGCAAAGCTGATTAGAAACTCAATACCATCTGCTTGCCCTGTGCCTTAATATTTATCAAACATTTGTGCTAATGTTTCCACATATGACTCTGTATTGGAGGTTAAATATGGATTCCTAATACCCTGTACGTAATTGTATTGATAAATAAGCTGAGTTACCATTTCTTTATTGCGTTTCATCCAGCCCCCTCAGTGTGAGAAATAGCTCCTGGACAGGACCTCTGTCCCATGTTGCCTGGCAACCCTGCTGTAACCTCCTCCCCATTACTTCTAGGAAACAGGCCCCAGCAACAGGAAGGCCATGAAGAAGAGTTGGCACTCAGGAAAAGCATTCTCCAGAGCTCAAAAGGTTACCTGTAACTCAGTGCTGGTTGCTTGGTGGCCCCTCTGGAACTGAGCTCTCCCATCTCTCAGCTGGCACCTTAGTCAGTGGGAGGGAGTCAGGTGGGGCCATGCATGCTTAATTTTTAAAGTAGCAGTACACTTTATCCTGCCAGGCCCCTCCTCTTTCATGCTTTCATTAACCTCACTCCATGCAATGCTTGAATCGGAAGCAACTGATTCTGTAAGACAGCAACTGGATGGGCAATTGTGAATGCTCTTTCTTTGGGGGAAATGATCCAGCCTGAGGCTCAAAACTTGAGTTATGCCCTTAAAAGCTGGCCAATTGAGGAAAGTTTCTCTTCGGATTTGTATACCTCTGTCTGTCATCTCAGGACATTCTATTCTGACTATGCTAGATTTCTTTAGGGAAGCTATATCTTGCATTTCTAAACACTGGGTTTGTAAACCACAGATTCTAAATGAACTAGAGAAGCAATGGGACTACTGAATTTTAGTCACCTGGTTGCAAATTGATGCATGGGTGTTTGTACACACACTCCAGGAGCCAGTTCTGTGTACTTCCTGAGGCATCTGAAGCTGTTTTATCTGTCTTCTGGATTACACCATCCCACAGTAAAAGTATTCTAATTATTCAACAGTCTTTGAAACCTGCCAGCCATATCTTTTAAAAATGTCTGGCAAGCAAAGAGTCAATTTGTTCCCTATAAACTTTTATAGTTACAGAAATGTTGAGAAATAGGAGATGTTTCTAAGATATTTCTCATTAAAAGGCAACTAGGGAAAAACTCAAATTATATTTTTCCTTACTCCCTTTCATTTCTCCCCCTTGAGAACATTTTAACATTAGACTGTCTCACCTTTGTTCAAAATATCCCATTATTTGCTTACTGATTGTTTTATTTCGATGGAAATTTTTAAATTAAGAATAAATGCTAGTGTAAGGATATCTAATTTATAAGGACTTATGAGAATGTTGGAAAACAAGTCTTAAAAATAACACTTGACACAGTGCAACAAACATATTACTGAGACCTGCTACAGAGTGTGTGATCAGCTTATTTCCCGGCCAACTCAGTGGCTGAAGGCTCTTGTCTCCAAGTCTGAGGACCTGGGTTTGATCCTGACAGAACAGACCAGAACAGACTCCTGGAAGGTATCCTCTTACCTACACACACACACACACACACACACACACACACACACACACACACGGTGTCATGCAAGTGCACACATAGGAAAAAAAAAGAATAGAACAATAACAGTGAATATAAAATAAGTACAGTGGTGATTAAGGGAAGATATACATACATTAGCCTCTGGGAGAGCACAGACACAGCGGATGAGCAGCCCTGCTCCACAGGGAGGCGCTCTGCTTGTCCTTTGTAAAGGCAGACAATTAAGTGACACAGTGTCTCTATGGTACAGTTAGTTTAGTATAATCAGTCCTGGGCTATCTTCCAAGTGATTTACACACCAACAGCTTTACTTTCCAGTAAGAACTGAGAAATAAAAATGAAAAAGAAAGGAGAAAGAAGAAAACTAATGTGTACAGGGAAGTTCAGGAAAGTATGACTAGTCAGATGCCAGCTTTATGTCTATTTCTGACCCATTTTGGTCTGGACCAGCATGACTGGACCAGCCAGCAGATAGTTTGATGACAATCATATTGACAGCTACTGGAGACTACTCTTGGCTTATCCTGATGATGATAGAAAATTTCCTTTTAATGGAATATACAGGTTCTTTCCTAGCTTCTGCCTGTGTCTTACCTATGAATGTTTTATTGACTAGAGCAGGCTCATGGCCCATGAGAATATTCAAAGGATTGGGAGGAGCTCCTCAAAGTGGGATGGCAAAGTCACTTCTCAGAAAGCACACAGCAGCAATAGGGACAATGTGCAACCATTTGTAGACTTATTCACAACTGCTTTTCTTGATGTAAAGACACAATGTCATAATGACTCATACTTCCTTTTTGTTGACAAATTAGTGATAATTGTGGTTCAATTAGACAACTCTAAAGAAATTCCCCTGTCATCCTGGTAAAGTTCACTATACATAAAAAGACTAGGAAGAGCTTAGGTTTCAGGTGCCATAGAGTTAGCTTTCAGTCATGACTAAAATTAAGTGGTACTCCTTTGGATTTGAGGTAAAGCAATGATTTATTATTAAAATGGTAATCATGTATAACAACTTAATTACAAGACTGGAAGCATAAACTATAGGTATAGTGTGATTACACTTTAGAAAATATTAATAAGCCTACACCAACTAATTTGAATTCTTAGACAAGATGAGAAAATTGCTGAAACTTTCAAATCAAGCGGATCCACGAAGAGACATGCAAACAAGTCAGATGTCCATCAGCTGTAGAGCTCATCAGGAAATTGTATATTCCTGCAATGGCATAACTCAACTGTTCACAGTTGAACTACTGTGTCAGCCAGCACCATACATTCATGTCACAGACATGGTGAGGGGTGAAGGCCAGGAACACCCCGGAGCTAATGGATGTGCTCCATGTTTGAATTTATATTAAGTTTAAGCATATGTAAAATTAATCCATGACAGTAGGAATTACAATGATTCTCTAAGGTAGAAAATCAACTGAGAAAGTGTTTAAGATCAATAGCAAAGAAGAACAAAAGAAAAAACACAACAAAAAGAAAAAGAAAAAAGAAGCACACAAAAGTGTTAAGAATATTCTTTTTCTTTGTTTTGTTCTGTCTTCTCTCGGTCACTTTCTCTCTCTTTATCTATCTATCTATCTCTCCCCCTTCTCTGTGTGTGTGTGTGTGTGTGAGCTTGTGCGTGTGTTCCCTTATAAAAGGAGTTGGGAAACACTTGGATTCCATTTTCATGATTTTAAAATTGAATTACACATATATTCTGTGGGAAATATGGTGAAAATTTTACCCATAGAATATTTAATAAATAGAAAGATTTGTGTCCAGCATTTCCTTTTTAACATTAACGTATCTTTCTATTGAGATGCAATCTGTGCATAGTGTGTAAGTCTCACAAGGTGGCTTGTTGAGTAGTTTCATGTGTGTGTACATCTGCAGATGCCACTCAGGCTATTAGAGAGCAGGTCTAAGAACAGATATGTGAGCAGACATGGCTTGTCAATTATTGATCAAAATGTGAAGAGCCAGTGCTGGCAGAGCAGGGTGGCTCAGCGGGTGAAGACACTTGCTGCCAAGCCTGGGGACCTGAGTTCAAGCCCTAAAACTCACATCATGGAGGGAAATCATTGGTGTCAGTGAGCTGTCCCCTGATGTATTACACACCCTACCTCGCTACACAAATAATCCATGTGTGATTTAACACATTAAAGACCTGGTGCTGTGGCAGCTCTCTCTCTGATCAAATTAAGATGGACTGCCCATCATCTTGGTCTCCAGATGACAATGACCTGTTTCCATCCATAGCTGTAGTATACTTGAGAAACCAAGGCAAACTCATCCTCTTCAATTAGGGACTAGGTTTGGTATCCTTGGTGGATGGACACTCATAACCGTATCCGCATCCACAAAAATGTTCTTCCCTCAGCCAGCTGGCAGAGTGGATTCCACAGAATAGAATAACCAATGTGCATGCTTTAGAAGATCTTTGACATTTTTTTATCGGCATGATGACAGCTAAGAAAATACAAGATCTGTGACTCACCATAGGCTAGAATCTCTATGGTTCTGTTTGTTTCAATTGGGCGGCAAATATTTTAAGAACAACAACAACAATCTAGACACGGGTGATTTTTTTTTTTTTTTTTTTTTTTTGGTGAGTAGTACTTATAATAGCTTGGAAAACTTGAGAGAGGAGGAGTTGGGGAAGGAGAGGGGGAAGGGGAGGGAGTTATTTCTCAAACAAGAGGCTATGGGAAGAGGACTACAGGTCTGGGCATGACAGGCTTAAGAGCCAGTGAGCACATGGCAGGTGGGGCATGGCTGACTGGTCAAGTCAGAATGAATAGCCAAGATTCTTGGCCAGAAGTTAATCACAAAACTGCCCTACTATGAGACAAGCACATCTACTGGACCAGAGAGGGAGCACAGCCCTCTTTTTACAATACCCCCTTGTAAAAGCTCACAAAGTCTCAGGCAGAAACTGCACTTACACATTACAAAACATCAAGTGTTCACCTGCAGGAAGCTTGCTTCTGTGCGGGAGGTCTGGGCTTTGCCTAAGGATCTGATACACGTGGGTTTGTTGGAATGGTTTCATCCCAAAACCAGACCTAGAGCTTGGTAATAGAGCACTGGGTGTTCGACAACTTTAGAACTTCACAGCCAAGAAGCAAGATTCAAAGAGATAAGACACTTGAAAGCACTGACTGATGATGGTAGAAGGAGCAGACAGGGACAGGGATGATGACAGACTGGAGAGCCAAGGACAGGGATGTGGCCTTCCAGACTGGCTCTCAGAGACCCAGCAGGCAACCAGAAGAGCATCCTGTCTGGCTGCAGGGGCTTGGTTCCAGCTCTCACAACATCTAGAGAAGCTGGTGATGGGCTCCTATGTCTTAGGGAGGTTTTAAAATACAAATTGATAAGATAAACTTAGAAGGGTGATTCCCATCATTCAGTGCTTTAAAGGGAAGATGAATACATGATTAGGAATGCCAACCACAAAAAGATTCAGGGTTATAATGGCGCTGCCTGCTGTCCGCTCTACACTCTTGGGATAGACCATTCAAAACTGTTTGGACCTCAACTTCCTCATCCCTAAAGGTGGGAAAAGTATTACCCATGTACTAAGTTTGCTGACAGGTTAAAAGTAGAGAATTTTGGACAATGATTGGATTTCACTGGTGTCCCTCCTTGCGTTTTATTAACACAATGTGCAGTGTGTGTATAATTAATATGTTTTTATAGCAGTACATCCAGAAGTAAGTGATCATCATGGAGTATAGCAGAAACAACCCTGTTCATGTCTCTGTGATCTGAGTTTGTCAATTGCTATATGGTAGTGCTATAACTTCTGAGACTACCTGTTTAATCTCCGTGATGACTCTACAAACTCAGAGAAAGTCACTCCATGAATACATGAAGGGAATGAAAGGTAGAGGTGGAGTCGTCACACAAGTGACAAGTGACAGCATCATCTAGAATAGGCACTGTCTTCGGGAGCACTGGCTTAGTATGACTTCAGTCACTGAGGGTTTCCTGAAAGTAGACAGTGTGGACATGAATGTGGATGTTGAGGGGTTTACAAACAGCACAAGTGCCTGAGTACAGAGACTGTGTGTGGGCAATGCTGTCCCATGAGACAAATATTCTGCAGATACACAACTCTGGTGTAGATTATCAGATTTTCACACTTTTATGAACATTTTCAACTGCTAGAAAGTGCATTGTTAGTAATTCTGGAGCTTTTGGTGTTTGTTTTGTTTTACTCAGTATCTAGGTCCTTGTGGTTCCTGTTCTGCCACCTTGCTGGAAATGTTTGAACATACACAGTTGTACTCTTTCATCCATACAGGCTCTGGGATGATCCAAGATTGTGTTCCTTTGAGGCATGAAAGGTTTGCATTGATATTTCAGGCTGCCCTGGACACGGAGAGAATGTGATACCTCCCACAGCATGTGGCAGGCCGTCTAAATCCTGTCCATTCTTTCTCCTCAGCCTGGGCAAGGACCCAGAGTTAGGCTGGCAGGTGAATTCAAGAGTGGCTTTCTAGATCGGAGGCTGGCAGCAAGGGAACAGCTGTGAAGCAGTGAGGGACAGGAACATGCCAGCCAGTTAATAACTGCTGAGCAGGATAAATAGGTGGGTGTGGGTCTGCTGATGAGAACAACACACAGTGAAGGGCAGCAGGCAAGCAGGGCACCAACTGAGAGGCTGAGCAAAGCCAGGCAGGTGATCAGCAATAATTACAAGTCAAGTTTCTGCAAAGAGCTGTGATCCTCAGACTACTGCAGCCCCTTAACAAATGGAGAAGCACGGGTTGTCCGCACCCTGGGCCTGGGGGTTTTCAGGGAATGCTATGACATATATATATATATATATATATATATATATATATATATATATAGAGAGAGAGAGAGAGAGAGAGAGAGAACAAAGAAAGCAGACAGGGAGGCAAGGAGGGAGGGAAAGAGGGAGGGAGGGAGGAAGAAAGGAAGGAAGGAAGGGGAGGAAACTTCAAGGTTCAGGAAACACAGCTAAACAGGGAGAGTAGTATTGATAGTTGTAGATAATCAATCCACTTGAGTGACATAACTGTTCTAGAAACTAATTTTTAACGTGTGCTGCATTTAGAGTGAAGGGGCATAAAAGACATAAAGGTTGAAACAAAAGCAAGCATCAAAGTACCAGGGAATTGTTTTAACTGAGAGGAGATCAAATGGCATTCATGTCACCACTAAACTCTTTGGATAATTCTGTGCAACTCTTTTTCTGTATAATTTCCTGAGGTAGTTTGTGGTAGACTGAACATTCCTCATTCAAAAAGTCAAACTCCCAAACGCCCGAGAATCCAAAACTGTGGAGTAACCAACATGACATAACAAACCCTGACTGTGTGTAATGGGGTATGTGCAGTAGCCTAGCACAGGCTCCAAAAAGTTTTGTTTCAAGTAAATGTCCAGTTGCACAAGCGGCCATTAAACAGAAGGAAATTTCTATTCATGCTTGGGTCCCTCCTCCAAGTGTCTTGTTATTCTTCAAATGAGAAAATTCAAAATCTGAAACACTTTTGCTGTTGAGAATTTCAGAGAAAAATACTCTCCCTGGGGTATGATTTGGGGGTTCAGAAAACAAAACAAGGCGAAGGACTAGAATAGTCAGGGCTTGGTAGCAGATCTGCAGCACAATTTTTAGAGCAAATTCAGCTACTTTCACTGTCATTACAACTCAGACAACTGGCTTGAGGAGTTATTTCACTGAGTTAGAAACTCTAATGCAATGAAAAATGGTGGCCTTATTGTTACTGTTTGAGACAAAAGTCTGCCCTCAATGACCAGAGGAGTATGGCTTCTACCTCACCCTGCACACCTGAACACATCTGATTATCATGCAAACTCAAAATATTCACAAAGGACTTGTGGACCAGTAGTTTATGAGTGATCTCTTTAAGCTAGCAGCCATGCTGAGAATACTAACTGAGGGGATATTGTGCTGAGGATCGTATTTGAGGTAGTATGTAATTAATCTTTGTAAAAGTTTCAACAGGCCAAGTATGTTGTCTCACACCTTTAATCCCAACACTGGAAAGCAGAAGCAAGCAGATTCCTGTGATTGCAAGCCTAACCTGGTCTACACATTGAGTTCTAGGCTAGCCAGGGCTACATACTGAGACGCTATCTCAAAAAACAAGAACAAACTTAAAACAATGATTAACTATCATTGTTTTATATATGAGGAGACTGAAGCTTAGATAGGGAATAATTTATTGAAATTTTAAATTTAGGGCAAAAAGTAAGATGCAAATGAAGGGTTGTCTAAATTTCCACAGAAAAGATTTTCTGTATTGGAAGCAATCTCAGGGAATACACTAATAGGCATTTTCATGTATTCTAAATGTTTCCCCTAAAAACCATGGAAGCGATTGTGCAGAACAGTGCTGATATACAGAAGGTGCTTACTGTCTTAGTTAAGGTTTGTATTGCTACAACAAAACACAGCCACCAAAAATCCAGTTGGGGAGGAAAGGTCATATTTGGCTTACTCCTCCATAATGCTGTTCGTCATCAAAGGAAGTCAGGACAGGAACTCAAAAAGGGCAGGAACCTGGAGGTAGGAGCTGCTGCAGAGGCCATGGAAGGGTGCTGCTTACTGGCTTGCTCCCCATAGCTTGGTCATCCTGCTTTCTTATAGAACCCAGGACCACCAGCTCAAGGATGACACCACACACCATAGGCTGGACCTCCCCCTCAACCTTTACAGTAATTGAGGAAAAGCCTTACAGCTGGATCTCATGGCGGAATCTTCTCAACTGTGGTTGCCTTCTTTGAGACAGCTCTAGTTTGTGTATCAGGTTGACATAGACTGCACATAAGGCCAGCACACTCACAGACTGAGCAGTTAGTACTAAGCCTAGTGGAATTATTGAAGTTTGGGTTTAGCAATCGTTGAGCTAACCCAGACCCAGAAAGATACACATGGCATGTACTCAGTTACTACTGGTTTCTAGACATGTAGTAAAGGACAAAAATCCTGCAACCCACAGACCCAAAGGAACAGGAACCTAGCTTAACTATCCTATGAGAAATTGCACCAAGCAGCAGAACAAAGCAAAGGCTGAGACACACAGTCAAACATTAGGTGGAGCTCTGGGAGGCCTAAATATGGGAGGGAGGAAGAATAGAGAGACCCAGAGGGGTCAAGAACAGCACATGAAGATCAACAGAACCAACCAATCTAGGCCCCTAGAGGCTTATACAGACTGAAATGCTAACAAAAACAAACAAACAAAAAGAGAAAAAAAAAAAAGAAAGAAAAAAAAGATTAGACTGGACCTAGTACCCCCTATACTAATGTAGATGATGGACACTTTTGTCCTCATACAGACTCCTTAGTAAGTGGTAGAGGTGGCAATCCCAGTGATGGACTTTGTTACCTTTTAATGGGACACTTTACTTTAACTGAGCTGCCACATTAGGCCCCAGAGCAAGAGGAAGCTTTTAGCCCTCATATGACTGATGAACTGAGGCGGGCTGATATGTGGGGACTCCCAACACTGGAGGAGTAGGATAGGTGGGAGAGGGGGTAGAAGGTGGGAGGGTGGAGCTGGGAGGGGAGGAGCGATGAGGCTGCAGTCAAGATGTAACTTGAATTAATATATGTTAAAAATTTAAAAATTAAAAATATTACAAAGGATTTTATCTCAGGAAGAATTGGAAAGTCATAGTTTGATATTTACAGAAACACCCTCTGGAGACTCAAGGGTCCCCAGCTGCCTCTAGTTTTCTTGTGCTAGGAAATATCAGAACACATTCCAAGAGATTACTAGGAAGAAGCCATGAGGCTGTGAAGTGATGACTAAGGAACAGCTTTGCCTAAGTGCTTGATAAGACTGAAGTTACGGGTAACAACAAAGCACTGCTCGTGGGGGCCAGTGAATCAACTGTAATTTTACCTTAAAGAACCACTACAGGGATTGTAAGATGCTCCCTACCTGAATAAAGACTAACTGATTTGTAATGTGGAGTGGGAATGTAGCATGACCAGATGTTCACAGCACACAAAAGGAATTCTTTGTGGTTGTAGGATTGGACACTAGAAAATAAAGAGCTATGATAGTCTACAAATGGCCCATCTAGAACTGTTAGAAAGAAAGTAGACATATATGAGCCAAAGTCGATGAGCCACTGGGTGAGGAAGAAAATGATGTTCAGAGAGAAACCACCTGAGGAACAGCTTTAGGACTTGCCATATGCTCAACAGCTCAAAGAAAGGGCCACTGTGACCAAATACCAACACGTTGTTTGTAACTAAAATGTGTTAAACTGATGAATGGATGAGTGGCCCAAAATTACACAGCAGCTCATCCTTGGGGTACAAAGTTTATGCTGGACTACATACTCCACACCCTGTCCCTTCTCTCTCTCTTTTTTTAAACTTTGGAGAAACATACAATACAAAGGGCAAGAAGATGACTCAGTAGCTTTGAGAGTTCCCAGAAGTGAAAACTTAGGGTGCACAGGAATGGGGGACACTAGAAGCAACAGGGGGAAAAACCACTAATGGTGTCTGAGAAGGAATAAATATTTGAAACAGACTAAGTCCAAAATGGGTGCTTTTTAAATTCAACATTCCATAGCATTGAGATCCATACATAGACTGAATTTACCCTCTTTTTTATTTTTTACGAATCGGGGATAGGGGCAGGGTATGGACACGTGAGTGTATGTCCCACAGAGTCCAGAAGAGGGTGTCAGATACCCTGGGGCTGGCGTACTAGGCAGTTATAAGCCATATGACCTAAAGCTGGGTCTAAAGCTTGAGTCTTCTGTAAGAACAGCAGATCTTGAGCACTGAGACTTCTCTCAAGTCTCTGAACTTATTCTTGTCAGGGTAAAATTTGAGAAAATACATTCTACTGAGTTTTGCCTCTAAGATGAAGAAAAAAAATCTACACATGGAACAGAAACTGCTCTGTGCATACTGTGACTAGTGGGGTTGTGACATTCTGGTCCTAAGCTACTGTCATCTCTATCCATTCATTCTCTGTTTTTATACTGTCTTTGCAAATACCAGAGGTCCTCAACATGACTTACCAGGCCAGGAAGAGAGGTAAAGAAAGACTAAATTAAATGAAAGGTGTATGTTATTTAGTAGCATAATTATGAAAGCAGCGTAAGATGGCACAATTTTATCTTACCTCACCTCTCCCTGTTTAAAAACAAAAGAACTTTCAGGAAATGTTGTCAATCACCACTATGATTACCACAGAACATTGTTGTATTTTCTTCTAATCCTTTGGCTCTATCTTTAAGAAAATCAGTTTAGCAATATCAGTATTTGTTTCCCTTAACACTATTTTTAAACTATTATTTTAAAGCCAAAAGGCTAATTTTGTTTCAATATCTTCTAAGTATTCTAAACCTGGCATAACTTGACCAAAGAGGATGGGGATTTTCAAGGCATAAATATGCTATGCAATCTTTTCAATAAAGTGATAAGCAAATGATCTTCTCACCTATTATAAGAAACACCAATAGTAAACAATACAATGTTTAATCCTCACTAATTCTAAAGGGGTGAATAAAATCTAATTCCCGTGTTTAAATATTCATTGCTTTGCTAGTAAATTTGAACATTTGCTGACACTAGTCAGCATTATTTCATCATTGCATATTCTTTGCTTCTGTTGTTGAGCACTAAATTTTTAAAAATAAGTTGCTATTCATTACATAGTAAGGATGTTGGCAAGTGGGCATGCCTTTAGGAAATATTTCCCAAAGTTCATTTTATATATTAATATTTTTAATGAAAGGTGTATGAATTTAATTTATTGTTATGCAGTATATGTAATATAATATCTGTTTTAACTCTTTATAATTAGGTAGTTCAATGTCACTGAGTGTACTCACGTTGTTTTTTAACCATCCATTACCCACATGCAGAGCTCTCTCGCGTTCCCTCTGTGAAACTCTGTTCCTATTAAGCAGTTCATCCCACGCTTCTTGTAACCTTTGCCAGCTCCACAGTGTTACATATACTCACGGTTTCTGTGGAACACTAGAGAAAACAGGACTGGAGGAGGTGCTAACTTTGGCTGAGAGTTTCAGAGGCTCCAGTCCTTCGAGTGAGGCAGAGCAGGGTGGAGGAAATCCTTCATACAGCTGCAGCCAGGAAGCAGAGAGCAAAGAGCAGCTCTCTCTTTTCCCATTTAGTTTGCTTTGGGGCTCCATTGAATGGGACAGTGCTATCCACATGCTGGGCTGACTTCATCTCCCGGACGATACCACCTTGCAAGGCCCTCAACACACACCCAGAGGTATAAGAACTTCTTAGTCCAATCAACTTGGCGATCAAAATGAACCATCACAGACATGCCGCTTTACATCTCTAGACTTGGCTACATTGGCTAGCACTTAAAGAAGTGGGATTGTATAACACTGTTTATCACTTGGCACAGCTGAATGAAACACCCTTCTAAGTTTTTATGTGACATATATGTCTGAATTTTTCAATTCTAGAAAGTATGACTACATGTATACACACTACAACTTCCCAGTTTATTCCTTCATTGAAGAACACTTGGCTTGCTTCTACCTCTTGGCTGCTATGACTAACATTGCCATAATTACAGACGTACAAAGTTTGTTCAGGTCTTCATCTCCCTTTCTTTTAGATATAGACACACAAAGGTCATATTATGGGGTCAGTTGGATATTCTGCTTACTCATTTTGGAAAATCAGAATATGCTGTTCATATAGACAGCAATGTTTTCTCTCAGTAACAACTTGTCAGGGTTCAAACATACCTCCTCACCAATGTCTGTTAGTTTACATATCACATATATTATATATAATATATGTTGTATGGGTATATACTATATGTGATAGGGTAATAGACAGGCTCCCTTACCTGCTGACCCACCTTGCCTGGCCAGAAAATCATTTCAACAATGGATATGAAACAGTGCTCTGTTTTACATTTTCTAATGTTCATCTGGTGATGTTCATCTTTATTGGCATAAAATGTCATTATATGTTTACTAAATCTCTAGCTGTGAATTTAGAGAAATCTTTGTTTTGGGACTATTACTTCAGTGTTAATACAATGTCAACTATTTCACAACCTGCCTGAAATTCATCTATGTATTATGCTCATCTTTTCAGTATCTTTGACTTAGACACTAATTTAAAAATTAACTTATTAATGGAGTGGTACAGCATACTATATTACATATTACAGCATCCCATTGAGTCATGTGGATAAAGTATATGAGATATCTGGTTATGGTTTAAAGTAAAGTCATCATTTCCTTACCCTTTGAGAAAGCCATCATAATCTTGTGCGTTTGCTCTTTTAGAATCACCAGCATTCTTGTTTTGTTTTTTTTTTTGTTTTTTTTTTTTTTTTTTTGGTTTTTCGAGACAGGGTTTCTCTGTGTATCCTTGGCTGTCCTGGACTCACTTTGTAGACCAGGCTGGCCTCGAACTCACAAAGATCCGCCTGCCTCTGCCTCCCAAGTGCTGGGATTAAAGGCGTGCGCCACCACCGCCCGGCAAATCACCAGCATTCTTGATTCAAAGTTGAATGAAGGAATCTCAAGCATCTTTGAGACAATATTGAACATATACATTTAATTCTAAATATTAAAACTATAAATTTTATCCCTCCTTGCCCCTGAACATGTACACTTTTAAGTTTATTCAAGAATTATTTTAAGTTCCCTAGAAGGTTACTTAGCTATTAATAAATATCCCAGCTACTTCTTATTTTTTAATATTTTAACATCTTCAGAACATTGGATATATGTTCATTAAATAGTTTAAATAAGTAATTATTGCTGTGTTTGT
>CAJQZJ010004750.1:9695339-9720427 GCA_907164525.1 Lophiomys imhausi | reverse complement strand
GGCTTGAGAAAAATGAGATATAGACATAGCACAGGAAGGTCCAAGAAGAAGGGGCAGATTATTGAATATGCCCTTATACCTTTGTATATTGATACAAAATTAGTAGTTTATTTGGCTAAAGTGGCATTGACCATTGTTTATTGTGCAAAAATAAGATTGTATTGGATTACATCGGTATTGATCTTTGTATATTGATACAAAATTAAGATTATAGTTGGCCACAATGGTATTGACCCTTGCATATGGACATAATATTAAGATTGTATTGGGCTACATAGGCATTGATCTTTGTATATTGATACATAATTAAGAGTATATTTAACCACAATTGAATAGATCTTTGTATATTGATACAAATTTAAAGGTAACGCTTCCTAATGGTATCATACGTAGAGATACTTAAAAATAAAATGTGAAGCTCTGACCTCTTGATACCAACCGTCTAAAACGGTCTAGGATAGTTAAGTAAAACAAACTCCTAGTCATGCAAACATGTCACTTTGTTAGCTACTGTGACAGTCTATCACAGATATTCTCTAAACTACCCAGTAATCAAGTTGCTAAGAGACAAGCAACATTTGCTTATCTAAATACAAGAGATGGATAGGGCATCTTCAAAAACCCCTAGAGATCTGCAGAATATGGCATTCAAAGATGTTATCTTAAATCAAGATTTTTTTTGATATCGAGACATATCAGCTCCTGACAGCACCCCCTATTCTACTCCTAGTAGAAGATAAGCATCGAAGAACCTCCACTGTAAGATTGTTGAATTAGTGGCAAGCCTATCTCTTGGCATGAAAAAACCCCTTGCACCAACTGCAGACAGACTGCTGTCCAAAAAGGACAAAACTTGGTAGCAGGGAAGTCGACAGCCTAACTCTGCCAAGACAGGGTAGGTAAGTCCTTCATAATCCCTGCTCTACAACAAATGTCTGTCATAGAAACAGGACCCAAAGGCTGAAGACTGATGCAGGAATGTATGGAGAGAAAATGGGAACTGTCCAGGCAGTCATTGGTATGTCCTTTCTTAGTTTTGGAAGCTGCAGGCCCTGCACTTCCTATATAAGCAAATATATTTATCCCTCTCAGGTCTCTGAGGTGGTTGAAGAATAGACAGCTAGAGTCTCATAGTTAAATTTTGAGTTGTTTAGGAATCAAGAGGGTGTTATAGAACTAAGAAGATACTCTTAAAAGTGTGTTGCAAGTTAGTATGAATGTTGAGTCACATATAGACCTTTAAACTCAAGGAGATGGTTAGATAGTAGAATGTTAAAGTCAGGGGCCAAATATGTATAAACTGGACATTGGGAAGGTATACTGGGCCATTTAACTCTCATAAATGTGGCATATTTATAACTGTTGTAATGTATAATACTTACTGTAATAAGAGAAGGAACCATCTGTTGGACTGAAAGGGGAAACTTCTGGGGGGAAGAGGGTGGAAGGGCGGGATAGGAAGGGGGAATAGGGAGGGGTTTGTTACTGAGATGTAACTTGAAGAAAAAAAATAAAGTATTTAAAAAAAAACAAAAGAAAAGAAAACTGTGGTACATTTACAAAATGGAATACTACTCAGCCATCAGAAGCAATGAAATCATGAAATTTTCAGCCAAATGGATGGAGCTAGAGAAGCTCATCCTGAGTGAGCTAATCCAGACTCTGAAGGATGCATATGGCATCTATTCACTTATAGTCAGATTTTAGCTATATAGTACAGGATATCTGTACTACAACCAATGCACCAAAGAAAACACGGACATAAACTTTTTATCCTGTCAATGAGACACTTTGCCCTAGTGGTGCTGCCTTCTATGCCTCCAGTGTATGAGGAGGCTCTTTGCCCTCATATGACTGCTGAACTTGGGTGGGGGGACAGATATGTAGGGACACTCCACTCCAGAGGAGTGGGATGGAAGGGACAGGGGGTAGAGGGTGGGAGGGTGGGACTGGGAGGAGTGGAAAGAGGACACTATGATGGAGATGTAACCTGAAGTAATAGATAAATAAATTTTAAAAAAGAAAATACATGGAATATTACTACCTAGAGTAAAAATGTAAAGTATGTGGTAATATTAAGAATTGTAGTGACCATTATTGTTGTTGTTGGAGAAAACTCTTATGTTCGGTTTTCAGAAGCAATTTCAATGCTCTGAGATCTGGTTAAGGCCCTATCTGAGGCATTCTCTGATTGTACAGTAAAAGTCACTGCTAACCAGTTAGCTGGGTAGAAAGAGTATAGGAAAGTGGGACTTTCTGGGAAGAAGGTGGGACTTCCTGGGAAGAAGAAAGGAACCTTGGTAAGAGTCAGACAAAGCTCTCTGCCCCCCAGGAGATACTGAGGAAGACAGAGCAGCTTGTGGGTTCCGAAGGCAGAGCAAGCCATGTGACTGGTTGGTACTTAGTTGTAAGGTTAACTTGGTGAGCTAGCTGAGAGTCTGCGCAGTGAAGGCCAAGCACTGAAACTTTAAAAAGCCTTGTGTGTTTATTTCACGGGCTGGGGACGGCTGCCCTGGGACTCAGACCTCTCCACTCAGAGAATAAGCCTGGCCAGGCCTCCCGCCAGGCCTGCCACATCCTTTACAACACATTATAGTGTTAATGGAGGAGTACATTGCCATAACCACTTGGGAAAGTAGTTACAGATTTATCTACTAAAATTAAACCCATGCACAATGTACAACACTACTATTCTACCTTCAGAATATATTACCAGATATTTGTACATTCAGAACATTTGAAAATAAATAAGTCCGTAGAAATATTATTTCTCCTAATCATGACAATAAAATTCAAATGTTCATCAGATGAGCAAACTACTGCTAGTTAGAACATGGATCAATTTATCAAAAGTAATGTTGACCAAAAGACCGTTAGAAAATACTATATACTGTGGAGTTTCATTCATTTAACAATGAAAAACAGATGGCCTTCTATGGTGCTTAGCAATGTATGCCCATAAGGACAAATGCACCTTGTTTACCTTTGCTCCTGCCGGAGCCACAGGCACAATGTGAAGATGACCATTGTCAGATGTTCAGCTTGCTAGATGCTTCCATGGGTGTTACCATCATAAATATTCATTAAGAAAATTCTACTTTATGTATTCTTCAATGCTTAAAAGATATCCTAAAGGGAAGACAATTTACTGTTAAATGATTGACAAACATAAGGGTAATGGACATATGCAATTAATATCATGTACTCCAAACACATAATGTATCAGCTAACAGAGGTTATTGTAATAGAGAATTATCGAGATGCTCACACATTTCTCTCAGAAATACCAAGAAGGAAAAGTAACTCTGAAATATATAACTAACATTAATGTGTTAGTGATGGACATTCCTCCACCACTCTTAGCAAGCCTGTTTGTTTTGAGTATAAACAGAACTTTCTCAAAAGTCAACTATAAACACCCACAAAAAGCTTATATGAAGTGCTATAATTCCAGCACATATAGACTACACTCTCAGAAAGTATAAATAGAAATCAGTGACAACATTTGAAAATGTAATAGCAAATATATACATGTAAATATATGTACATATATACCATGTTACTCAACACACTGATTAATGAAACATATACTAAAGATAATTATGGGATGCATAGAAATAAATTCTAGTAAGAACACTGTGTGTCAGAATCAATGAGGTACTGCTAAAGTACTGGAAGTTTTAGCACATTTAATAAAGTGAAATAGAAATGTGTAAGCTCTTATTGTATATTTACTTGCTTTCTCCATCTTGTTTCTTCTCTCTCTGTGTGTGTGTGTGTGTGTGGTGTAATGTAACTTTGCAGCTCAGCTTAGCTCGAATCACTCAGTATTCTGCTCTCTTCCTTAATTTAGGACTCAGCTCTGAGACTTTTTGGACTATTGAGAGAGGTGAATAAAGAATGAGACAAGCAGAAGGTTCATATCTGATTTGGAATGTGTTGGCATCTCCTCAGTCACTGTGATCAAAGTGTTTTCCTGGTTCCTCTTGTCCACGTGGCCTGGATTGCCCTTCAGCCAGGCTGACCTGCACAGGGGGTCGGAACTGAGTTCAACCTGTCACCCCAACCTATTCCCACACATATAGTGCTTAGTTTACTCTTTGTTGGAATTTTATAGTTATTACAAAGCTAAAACTGGCTGACAGAAACATCAACACCTGGAAATGACGTGGCTGCATCAAAACCTAAACTGCGGGATAAGCTTGTGCACAAAAGCAGAGAGAAACTTTGGTAGAAAGTTGGGGGAAATGTCTTATAGGTTAGAAAATGGGTACCCATTTTCTGACGGGTAAAACATCCATGATTTGTAGACCATTTCAGGAAGTGTGATTTGAGTAACTTATAAAAGTATGGGCTTTTTATGAACACCCTAGCCCCCAAATAATGGCATGGAGACCTATTAATTTTATTAAAAGTTTCAGGCACTGTAGCTGGGCAGATTCTGAACTATTCTAAACTGACTATGTCGGCCTGGCCTATCTCCCAGCCACGTGGCCCCATTACCTGCCATCTTGGTCTGGCTGCTGCTTCTCCATGAGTGTCCTCATAGAAACTCCCTTCCCTCTCTGGTCCCCTCCTGAGACCCTGTCCTTGGGATCAGAAGTCATGCCTTAACTCTCCTGTCCCACTATCACTATTGGCTGTTTAGCTCTTTATTAACCAATCAGAAGGTGATAGAGAAAAATTTTTATATAACATTGAAACAGGAGATGCTTCATAAAAATTACAATGCCAAAGTCTAGAATGCAACCAGATTTCTGGGTACAGAAATCAGCATTGAATACACAGTGCACATAAACATTCTCCAACAGTAACTTAGGGGAAAAGGAGTGATCAAATAAACTTAGGGACTTAGAAAACCTGATTTAGAGCAAAAATACTAATATCAGGGCTCAGCTACCCTTGAATGCCCATAATAAAACAGAAATGGGCTTCTATGGAGAAGAGGGTGGATCACAGATGGACGGACTGGTGGACCTCTAGCTAACACTTAAGAAGAATATAGACCATACACATGAAAACCCAGGATTCTTAACAGATGAACTGATGGTGAAGTAGGGAAGTGCTTAAGCCAAGATGTAGATAAACATGTGGTAGTATCCAGTGCCCAAAAAGAGATAAATAAAAAGAGTAACATCATAGAGAGCAAACTAATGCCATAGCTATAGATTTATAGTTATGCAGGAACTGACTAAAATAAAGCTCTGAACTCTATAGTGATCAATTGCAAACATGTTTGTAGAGAAATAGCATAAGAATTCACAGATACTAAAACACACCCATTGAATGTGGTTTGTGGAAATGCTTTCTCCACAATAATGTATGCATCAGAAATCCGATGTCTTTTACAGAATTTTAATAACTTAAAACAGTTGGAATTCACAGTGAAAGAATAAAACTCCAAAATAACTGTATATTTAAAAAATAAGGCAACATGTGGGTATGGATGAAGGTATTCTACTAGGTATGTAAACTATCAACTTCTTAGTACTGAAATAAGGCACTGTGCAGTGTGACATTCCTCATTCAAAGAACAGACTGAAGAGACTTCTTTAGATTCAGCATCCTGCTTGCTGCAGATGTTACCCTATCCACTCCTGAAGGATGAAGAGATCCAAAAACTAATCAGAAGGTTTTACACATGAAAAGTGGATAAAAAGAGACAAACGAAAAATCCAAATTATAAAAACCATTGCAAAAAATGAAAAGAAGTCCTAAATTCTGGAATCATAAAGGTCAAAGCAAGGAAGTTGATTTTTATCAAAGTTAATCATTCCTAATCAACAAAGACTAAGGTCATAGTTACTGGATGAATGACAGACAAGAGAAGACATTTGTGAAAAGTAGAACTGACAGAGATCAATAGATGGAATATACAAAAAAACTGTAAATGAACAAGAAAATGGCAGGGAACCAAGCAGAGAACATAGTAGAGCTAAAATAGATAACTCAGAAAGAAACGCGTGAACTGGCTAGGGAGATGCACAGATACATACTACAGAGGAATGAAAGAAACAAAATATGCTGCTATGGAAGTTTAAAATCATCTTGTATTCCAGGACAAGTTCTGTGATGAAAGTAAATATATATATATTTCCCCCTGATCTGGCAACCTGTACAGAATTTCAGGAAATAATTCCATTGGTCTGTACAGAAAAACATCCAGAAATGTTTATCATCCTATTGCTCATTGTTTGGGAGAAGGAAAGCTGTTCATTATCAGGAGAAAAGCTAAGGTATGGCATATGCTTTCAGTGGTCTATGAGAGCCTACTTCCTGCTGACACATGGGTAAGTCCTAACGATCCGGGGGGGAGTGAAGAGAAAGAAACAGAATGCAAACTGCCATCAAACAAATGGCCATGTCTCCATATTGAAAGTCTTCCCTATACATTCTATCATCATAAACATCTGAGACAAATAACAAAGAGATAAAAGTGAAACAGCAGCGAGCTCAGACGCTTGGACAAAATCAACAGAGTTGAGTCAATGCTGTGTTCTACATCTCCCAAACTAGGAGATGTAAGTACATCTATCATTCCTATTTTAAAGTCTGTTCAATGCATGGCTAATGGTTAAAGCAATTAGGATCAAGAGTCCGACAGACTGAATTCAAACCTAGCTGAGTCACACATTAGCTGCATGTTCTTAGGGCGAATTACATAATGTCATAGCTTGAATATGCAATGTATGCATAAAGCTCAGGATTTGAATGTTTAGTTCTCCAGATGGTACCACTATTTTGGGATGTTTTTGAAATCTGGAGTTTTGGGAAGGGATACAGGAAGTAGGTCACTGCAAACAGGTCTTTGGGGTTATGCTCTCCCTGGTCTCTTGTGTCACTTTCCTTCTGCTTTCTGGTCACTCACAAAGTGAGCCACGATTATCTCCCATGCACTCCCACTGCCATGACATCCTGCCCAAACACATGGAGCCAAGCCCCCAAGGAAACAAAGCTCAGAAACTGTGGGACAAAATAAACCTTTCCTCCTTAAATTGATTCTACCAGGTACTCTGCCATTAGGACAAGGAGTCACTAACACACCTAACGTCTCTCAGTCTCTCTTTATATGAGTAACTCATAAAGTTACCGAGTGCTCTTAAACTTTTTAATGCACCCAAATAACTCAGCATAATGCCGTCATCCAGGCCCATGTTCGCTTTCTGAACATAACCATAATGACACGTCAAGACAGCATTGCCTTTGTAGCTCTTCATTGGAGTCTACCCAAGAAGAGTCCCTCACATTTACCTGTTACCAACTGGGGTCTCAGATACCCACTTCACCCCCAGTATTAATGGGTTCCATCCTATTATCTGTTCAATTACTTTAGAACCTTACTTATCCTCTGTTAGGATTTTTTTTTTTAAAGAATAAAATGTAATTCAAATATATTGAGCTTTATGTTAGGTAGAAGATATTTCTTTCCATCATTAAATTTTGTGATGATAGCAGTTCTTTGAAAATGCATTTATTTCCATTTCTTTAAATAGAGTAGATTTAATTAGTAGTCATGTCATGTAGTTAGTTAGTTAGAGAGCTAGGATTTGAACTTACACTGGAAGTCTCAATTTCTCATGTGCATGTAGTATGATATATTGTTGATAACTTTCTACAGTTTATGTTCACACTCCAGATCTTATTACATAAAACATGTCACATGCCTCATATACCAAGCATATCCTATGTAGATCATTTTATTTCAATATCTGTTTACCTACTGCCTAGCCCAGAAATTATCAATGACCACATACTTATTTCTGTGAATAAAGAGAATATTTTTCCTATAGATATTAAATTATATACATAATTGTATATTTCTTGATTTACAAGTGCAACAGCACTGGCCTATTCACATTGCTCAGTGGAAAAGAACCTTGGCCAAACAGCCTTAGAGATTCAAAATACAATCTCAGTGATTATTCCAAAACTATCATTTTCAGGACAGGTAACATCCATCTTCAAAGTGTTTGTTTGCAATGGTAGGAAATCTCAATTCAGGAGAATTAGTCCAACTCAAGACCTTGTTTCCAAAATTGCACTTAAGAATTTATTTTTCTGTGTTTTTTTTTTTTTGAGAGAGAGAGAGCAATCAGTATTTTACTGTACTTTCCAGCTAAACTGTGAAATTTGATCCTGAGGAGTTAATTAGGGTGTGAATGGTGCCCTTTTAGGCTGATGCTAGCCCTAAGTGTTCCCCTGCATGACCTTCAGTAACCTTTCCCAGAGTTGGTTGGTATTCCCTGAAATCAGCCTGCCAATGTTCACACATGTGCGACACAGTCACTCTTAGTTTCACAAAAATTAAATAAAGCCATTTTCTTTCTTTTTTCCCTTTTTGCTTTTCCAGTTTTTATCATTTGGGGGGGGGAATATAATAAACTCCAATTTTTATTTGGTTCCATGGTATAGAATTAGCAATACCCAGCACTTCCCTGTTCAGAATCTACAGTCTAGTATGCAATGTAGCACCTCTGAAGAAATTTACAAAGTAATTTTGTCCACTAAAAGACATTCTTCTCAGTTCTCAAAAGCTCTGCTGCAAAAGTCATATTACAAACCAAGACTTTCACCTACCTTTGCTGTGTGTACTGTGCTTCTGTTTAGAGCTGCCCATCCTCACACACATTTGATATTAAATTTAAAAAACAATTTCTAATGAGAAAAAAGTCTGTCATTTCAGAACTTCTGTGGCACTTGGAGCAAAGCATTGTTAATATTTTTAAAGGCCATATAGATGATGCTACTTTGTTTTTCTGACTGGCATTTACAATGAAACAGAGAGTTCTTCCGGTTAGCCATAGACTCAGTAGGCAAATCTCTTGGGTAGGCACACTCATAACACCCCCCTGGTGATAGTGTCACCTATGTAATTTTTCTGCTAATAAACAAATTTGAACTAGATAGGGTTTCTGAATTTTGAGGCTAGTTGTTTATCTGAGATATACTCCAGAGGAATAGTCATGCAGTTCTGCACTGAATTTAATTTAAACAGTAACAGGAAAAACAAATCTCTATGGAGGATATTCAACAATAATAAAATATTTCTCTCAGTGGGTGAGCTGGTAGCAATTGCATTGTTGTGATCCAAGCTCAGGTTGCAGTAGGTCATTGCCATTGTAACAAGCCCTTGGACCAACTGGTGTGGACACGCAACATTGAACCCCTAATGGGCACATTATTTCAAAACTTGAGCTTTGTAGGGAAAAAAACAAATACTCCTGGAAAAGGGGGATTATATTTTGAAATTCCTTTCTTCTCCACTTTGTTTGGTAATAAGATGTAATTCACAATCAATCTCTGACTACTGGTTTTGGTTGTTCACACTATGAAGGGGCAGAAGAATCAAGAAGCTAGGTTTAGATTGGAAAAGAGCAGACATTCTAATTTAAATACATCTGTATCCAGTGGACTATGGAAAGGTCCATTGAGCATGGAAGCCACTATAGAAAAGTCAACCTTTAAGTGGATCTTGCTTTTCTTTCACAGACTGGTCACAAATGAAGTTGTTAAACGAGCATGGTGGACTAGAAGTATCTACAGAATAAAGCATATTCACCCTCAATTCCATCCTATTCCTACCCTCCACACAAACCAACAACTTAGAAAACATGGGTAGAGAAAAAAATAGTCTAAGGTAAAAAAATAATAATAATTTAAATTTTTTTCTTATTTTTCAGTAGAGAAAAATTATTTTTTTTTGCCCCAGAACATGTAAACACATCTCAAAGCAAGTTAAAGGACCAAGTGAACAGATTAAAGTAACATGAACATGAAATACTCAGGACAAACACTGCTGAACTAACAACTCCATTTAATACTGGGAAATAACTATACGTGGACTGAATAATCCATTAAAAGGTATTCTCTTGGGCCAGGAGAGATGGCTCAGTGACTATGAGCATTTGCTGTCTGTTCCTGTAGAGGATGGGGGTTCATTTCCCAGCACTACATGGGGCAAAACATTAACAAACAATAACCCCAATTCCCGGGACTCTGGTTCCTTCTACTGGCCTCTGAGCACATCTACACTCACATGAAAATACAGGGACACACAAAATTTAAAATAAAACAATCTTTTTTTTTTAATTCCCTTATGTTTGGGAAAGGAACAACGTAAACAGAGATGGAATTGGATGGTAGGATATCACATCATTTGACATTTACTTCCCTGTCTTGTGGGAACAAAAGTAAGATGAGCTTTCTTGCCTCGGATTTCTTCTTTAGTTACAAACATGCAGAGCCAATATAAGCAAGCTATTTATTTTTAAGGGCATTTATGGCTTGAGAAAATTACAGAGACACAGAGACCTGGATGCCTTCCTTATCTTTAGGTCAAATCATCTGGCGATCGTCTCCAGATGTTCCGATGCTCAGGCCAAATTGCAGACCCCAGTGAAACCTTATCTGTGTCCGTCATGGATAGGACATGTGTGTCTGGAGATTTCAGCACTTCCAAGAAGTTTACAATATGGATACAAGTTTGAGAACCATTGCATTTAAGACAATTGCTTACAGTTGTATCAAAACTATTGTCAATTGATTTCTTTAAAATAATGGGTGTAATACACCAAAGGGCATGCCTACTCTTATAAGTTATGATTTACTACTTATATTACCAGTCATTATTAAGGTTGAATGTTATTTTATAGATTTCTGTCATTTTGTATATATTCACAACGTTTTATAAAACTCAACAACATGAGTTTTTCAGCTTTCAATGCCTAAAATATTTTAAATCCAGCATTTGGTTAATGGTTAATTTTTCCCCCTGAAGGTTGATACTGAAGGGAATGAAAATTATTAAGAGACCCCCTAAGTCGGCAGTAGAGCCAGGCCAGCTGCCAGGTCCCAGGAACTTAGCTGACCATAAAAAGGGTGAAACCAAAAATGAAGGTCAATTGGGCCACGGGCCCCCAGGGTTTCAGGAACTGGCTGACCACAAAGTAGATAACAAAATAAGATTAGATTCATTCCTGAGAAAAACAGATGTAGGATGTTTCCCGCTGACTAACTAATGGGCTGGGCTGGTACATTCCACCTGTATTTCGCCTCCCCCTTGGGTTGTGGTAAACAATGGGCTGGGCTGGTACTTCCCACCTGTAATTTCCCCCACCCCCTTAATCTGTGGTGCTGCCCTATAAAATATTCTCCCCCAAATCAAGGTCGCGGCTCCTACCCCTGCGTGGGATACGAGTGGCACCCTCAGTGCACTGAGCCCCCCCCTTGTCCCCTTTCCCCTCCCTTCCCCCCCGAAATAAACCTCTTGTGATTGCATCAAGATGGTCTCTTGCGAGTTTTGGGGCGGCGGTGATATCCTGAGTGTCAGGTGAGGAACTTCCCTCCCCCGGGTCTTTCAGATACATTTTCATTAAAATAGTCTGAGAAGTAATGTATGTCCTTCATAATATATTTACATGTGAAACAAATAATTTCTTGAAGACTGCTAAAAATTAAATGATTCCTAAGAACAAATGATATACAACTGTACTTTGTTTCTAAACTGACAAATATCACATCTAAAAATGTCAAAATCCCATTGTCACTCCCTTTTTTGCCTAAAGTAGCCATGATAGATGTCTGTACCAGAAAAGTTGTCTCATAATTATAGGTTATGAAAAAGCAAGAGAGTTTAAATGTTTTTTAAAAGTGCATGAGAAATGGGGCCAAATGGCTGAAGATTGATGCTGTAATGTATGGAGAGAAAATGGGAACTGTCCAGGCAGCCACTGGTATGTCGTTTTTTAGTTTTGGAAGCTGCAGGCCCTGTACTTCCTATATAATCAGATATATTTATCCCTCTCAGGTCTCTGAGGTGGTTGAAGAATAGATAGCTAGAGTCTCATAGTTAAATTTTGAGTTGTTTAGGAATCAAGAGGGTGTTCTGGATCTAAGAAGATATTTTTAAAATTATGAGGCAAGTTAGTATGAAAGCTGAGTTAGATATAGAACTTTAAACTCATGGAGATGGTTAGATAGTAGAATGTTAAAGTCAGGTGCCAAATACATATGGACTGGACATTGGGAATGTATGCTAAGCCATATAACTCTTATAATTGTGGCCTATTTATTTCTGTTGTTTTGTATTGTATTTATAGTTATAAGAAAAAGAACCATTTTTTTGGACTGAAAGGGAGAGCTGTTGGGGGGAAAAAAGAAATACCTTAATCTAAAAAAAAAAAAAAAAAAGAAGAGAAGAGGATGGGGGGTTGAGGGGGAGGAGGGTGGAAGGGTGGGACTGGAGGGGCGAGTAGGGAGGGGATTGTGATTGAGATGTAACTTGAAGAAATAAAAAATAAATCATTAAAAAAAAAGTGCATGAGCGTGCTTCACATATGTTTCTAAAAGAAGAGCTCTCCTGAAGAATGTGAACAGGGTTTCCCTTCTTAGATATGAACACAGCATCTCTGAAATTGGACACAAATATGTGAACAACTCAAAGATAAGCTACATGAATATGAGACATTAGGTTGGGCTGTTGCATTTCAACAGACATTAAAACAATAAAAGGGGACTTTGAGCTTTCTTTCTAGCCAGGTAATGTCATGGTCCTAAAAACAGCAGTTCTGGCTAGTGGCTTTTGTGTCATCTTTGTGTGTCTCTGGAGAACCAGTCACCTCTGAAAGGTGGGCGGGCACACTGACAAAACCCTTTCAGTCTGGGCTGAGTAAATAAAGACAGGCTAGGCAGGGGCAGCAAGAAACAGCATATTAGCACTTGGGTGATGGCTCAAGGAGGGACCAAGGGAAGCTCCAAGTTGACCAGAAGCTGTGAGGGCAGCAAAAGGTCATTTGCTGTCAACAGCACCCCTTAAGCCCTCTGAATTTCAAGACAGCCTGCACTCCTTTCATGGATCAGAGAAGGGCTCTGCCAAGAATTTCCATTCAGGAGAGCTGGCCAGTGGCTGTTCTGTGGACTCCCTCCACCAAAGCCAGGCGCTCGCCAAGCAACGTGTGAGCCAGCCCAAGAGCTTGATTTAATTGTCGATAGAAGGAAATAATAGATATCTCTCACAGGTTTTAATATGATCTTAAAATAGGGGAAAGTTTTCTGTTATGACATTGACATAGAGGCGATGATTTTGAGTAACGCAGGATGATGTGGGGCTGCTTAAGATTAAATACGAGCTATATAAAGGCCTGTCAGAATGAATTCTAATGTGCCATGAGACACTTTGCATACCCTTAAATATGCAAAATGTCTCTTGGCACCCTAGAATTCATTCTGACAGGCCTTTATATAGCTCTTGCTTAAAGTCCTACGTTATTTTTAGGGAGCGGATCCTCAGAGTTACTCTTTGAGTGGAGGCAACAAAGGGCACTGTTGATCTGCTTCTTTCTTTAGTGAGGGAAAAAAAAAAAGAAACACAATACAAAAAAGCAGCGAAAAGTGGAAGCTTGTTTAATATTGTTCTACCATCCTCCTGAAAGGCATAATAATTTGAGTTACATATCTGAACTGATTGGAGTCACAGAATCATAGCTCCTTTTTGCATTTAACAATATATACAATATAAAATAAATACATTTACACAAATGGACATTTGCTGGAGCACACAGTATGGTACACATCACAAAAATATACAATTGATTGCTTTACAGATGTGATGCCCATCTACAGCTATAGACATGGTTTCATTATTATTATTATTATTAATTATTATTATCATTATTATTTTTACTACTGGTGATAATGCAACTCCTGGATCATTGTAAGCAGTTTAAATTTTGTTTTGTCCGTTTACGATCTTTGCACATAAGACTGCCATAAAATGTTGTCCCAGGCAGGTAAACAGAGATGCTTAAATAATTAAAATACAATCACCAACATCCATTTTCTCTTCTATAAGAAAAATAGCAGTTTAAATTTTTTATATCTTTTATGTCATCATTTAAATGCAAAATAGTGGAATAAATACAACAATCTGATTTGATTAAAACACGAGTGTCACTACAAGGAGTCAACACAATCATATTGCTTTAAATAAGAACAAACCTAAAAGAAAAATAAAACTGTAAATCGTACAGCTAAAACATACACCTTGGTGACTTCCTGACACTTGGCATTGACTAAATGGTCTTGCCTGAAACTTGAAAAAACTTTGATCGAGCAAGGTACAAATGGGTATTTACCCAAAAGCCCATGCATTTCTTTTAGATCTATATTTTAAGCTTTTTCTCCCCTTAGTTGTGAGACATTTGTTGTTTTAAAAAGCCAAGTCTTTTAAATCGAGGACTACACATTGTACCTCATTTTTAAAACGTGTCTCTGCCTTGCACGACCACTTGCAGGCTCTGGCTTCTGAGGCTCAAATACTTCAGAGTGATACAGTAAAATGCTGGCTATATCATCTATATTCCTTTTGTGTATATAGTGTATTGCGCAGTAGTAACTTAAACCCTGCATGAACCTTCTGGAAAATAATGTTTTTAAATACTTACATGATGAAAGAATCTTACAGGATCAGCACCTTTTTACCCCCAGGAGTTGTATTTTCTGTTGATGTTTTGTCAGGGATTTGCCAATTTGTTTAACTTACCACAGCTACCAATTTCAAGTTATTGACCATCCGAATGAATTGCTAATGATGATTTACCTAGATTCACACTACAGTCACTTTCTCTACTGAGAACCACAATCTACGATATATTCCCATATAGCTAATGATAAATACACAGTATTCCTAGCACAAGGCTGAGACGTCCTCAGCCCAAGGTATTTTGCTTAAAGCACACAAAGTAGCAATAGTTTTGGAAGCAAGTCCGCACCAAAAAGTTTTGCAACAACACAGCGAGTTAATAACAACATTTGAGAGATGATCAGGTGAAAGCCATATATACAGCATTTAAAAATTAGACTTATCTATATTCTTGAATATTCAAAGTTTTATGCCTAAGCTATACATTGGTATTCTATAATAAACCATTAGTGAAATTATCCCTTGTTTTGAAAATATTATTATGATTTGATGTGTGTCTGATCATAATGAGTACTGGTTTGGAGTTTCAATCTCTTAGTTATTACTGGTAAAGGAGTAGAATATACTACTGTAGTCTCCTGAGGAAGCATACATCCAATACTGTCTCTAATTCTACCCTGTGTCTAAAAGCACACACCACAAGAATCCAAACACCACGAGAACAAGACGACAGTTTCTGAATGCAACATAAAGTTCAGAAAAGCGCAGCAAACATGGAACATTGAAGCTGAACTATTCTTGTTTGTTAGGAGTACAACTTTAATTACATCTGTGTACATAGAATAAGACTGTCCACAGAATACAGAGAGCAGCTACTAACACTGGTCCATTGGTAAAGCGTTCTATGGAGGTTATTGTTTTCTGGTTATTCAGCGACTGTAGGTTTCAAGAGGGGGCAGCTGATGTCTTCATTAGATTACACCTGGTTACAGTCTGAGACCTGACTGCCTTTCATGCTGTGACCATACTTGTTGGAAAGCACATCGATTGGCTTAGCTTTTGGTAAAAACAAACAAACAAAACAGAGCTGCAGGTTAATTTAAACAACCATTCCTAAGCGAATCAACTCCTATGGATTAGGATTTTAGAATTTGGTCAGGCGTCTGCTGTCTTTGATGATTGGTTTCTTTGAATTCTGGCATTAGCCTTATTGCCTCTGAAATGATATTGGCTCACAGCTCCTTCTGAGACAGAGTTTGTAACTGCATACAGGCAGCATCTCACCCCTAACCATGAGGGCATCTAGAAATCATATGGCGGCTGTCCCTCCCAGCAGGAGGGTGTACTGGTGCTAATTTCTACGGATAGGGATCCCATGTGCAGTGCTCGTGGATGTGACCGCTTGGCGTCACCGTAGGTGTAATCTAATCCTTGAATGTCAGTGAACATTTAGGCAAACTGGAGCTCATGTAAGAAACTGATGTTTGGGACCAGACTGGCACACAACATAAATTGCATCCGTGGTAATATGCACCTTCCCTTCAACTATTGCTTGAGTAAGTTAAATTTCCATATTAATAAATGGCTGAAAAGTGGTAAAGCTGGTACAAAAAAATCTCCATTTGTAAGAAGAAACGAAACATTTTTTTTTTAAAATCTTCCTTCAGGGTTCATTTGTCCTTCATTAGTGTTCAACTGTTCAAAGCCAGCACGAAGTTGCGGTATCCTTACCCCTCGCTAGTATTGCATGAATGAATAAAGCTTAAACGATTCCCTGAAAAAGTTACATAGTAGCTAAACTAACCAATACCTGGAAGACTTGACAAAAGAATTAAGGAATCAAATGGCTGTAACTGATCTAGATGAGAAAGCAAGGAGAAGCAGCCAAAGACGCCGCTGAAGTTGTCTGATCAGAGGCTGCTCCATGGAATCTAATACTGCACTAAGTCGATTCTTTTGTGTTGCACTGTACTTTAGGTACGGTTGTCTCTTTGATTCCTTACTCACTGGGGATGTCATGGTTCACAACAAGTTCAATGGCATCCATAATTATGGATCTCTGTCCTTTGGCAGGCCTGGCTTCCATCTCTCTCCAGTTAGAGACTGCTTTTAAGAGTTCAGCAGCAGAAGGAAAAAAGGATAGGAGAAGATGGGGAAGTAAGAGAAGGGGAAGAGATGCAAGAGGTAAAAGAAATATTCCTTACAATTAGAGGTATTGAATGTGTAGAATTAAAAGGGGAAAGAGAGACAAAACAAGGCAAGAAAAGAAGGTTGGAGAAAGAAAGAAGAAGAAAGGAAGAGAGGAAGAAGGAAGGAAAGAAGGGAAGAGGGAAGGAGAAAGGAGGATGCACAATAAAAGAAGAAAAATGTAAGAACAGGAAGAAGGGAGGACGGGAGGAACACAGGGACATGACAAGAGGAGTGGTGGAGTAAAGCAGAGGAAACCTATCAGGAAGATGTGGCGGAGTCCGCAGGCTGCATCCTACTGTTGCTGCTGTAATGTCAGTGCAGTCTGTTGATTTTTAATGTTGTTCACTAAACTCTAAGATTCTTCGACATCACTCTTGGGTTTATCTTCCCTTTTCAACGTGCAGGATGGGAAAGCCCAGGGGGGCTTTTAGTCAGACCTTGGCCTCCAGCATTTCCAAAAAAAGTTTGTGCATGGGGACTTTGCCTTCTAGTTTTATGTTGTAGAAGTGCTGGACAGCCTTGGTGGAGGTCTGCCTCAGGAGTGGCAACGTCATCAGCATCTTGCCTGCACGGCGAGGGTCTTCCATGTGCTGGCCAGCCTCATAATCCTGCAGGGCCTCATGTAGCACATCCTGAAGTTTCTGAACAGCTTCCACATCTTCTATGTGCATGGAATCTGGAAAACAAAGCAGAATATGTCAGCAATCATGAAAATAGTAAAGTTAAAACAAACAAACAAACAAAATGCAGCAGATTAAAAACACACAAACACACACACTCCACTATTAAAAAAAACCCAATATTACAAGGAACACAAATGAAAACATTCTCAAAAAAATATTTGTGTGCTCTTGGGCATTCCAAGCTCAAAGCTACTTCAAAAATCTTATTTCTAACATCTGTGTATTTTTTCCCTGAATTTCACTTAGTAATCTTCAATATGAGTTTAGAAGATAGGAATTATTTCATATCTACATATATTTAGTATATACACATATATGTATATAGTTACATATTGACTAGAAGAACACTTTAACAGAATATAATCTTGGTGGCTTGACCTTTTTTTCATGTGTTCTTTTAACAAAGAATTATAGGAAGGAATTTAGAACACAGGTAAATAAGGGGTTAGGAATGGACTTGGAAAGAGTTAGGGAAAAGAAATAAATATAATCAAAATATATTTTAAGAAATTCTCAAATAATAAATAAAAATACTATGTAAAAATTCTAAATGTTAGCTGCAATAATTTTTAAATACTAAATTCCTCCCCTAAAGACTATATTTCCCAAAGGTTAGAAAAAGTTAATGACTGAGATCATAATTAACAACCCCACAGGATACACAGTACCAGCACTATAATAATATCACAGTAGTTTCTTAATGCTTCAAGATTTTAAACATATTTCTCACATCTTATTAAGGTGTTCTTATATACTCTATTCCCCTGCCAACCTTGAGTTGTGAAATATTTTCCTCATTTGTAATAGTGAACTCTGCCCCTAAATTGACTAATTTAACAACCCAATTCAGTCAGGAACAAAAAGGGTTAACAAGGTTGCCGTAATTATCCTTGTGAGAAATGTGAAATGTGGATAAAAAATAAAACAGACACTTAATTATATACAAGTTTGAATCATTTAGCACGTTTTATTGATTCCGATGACAGTTTATCTGTTAATTACACATAATGGAGTCTTTGGGGACTCTTCATGTTTAATAATCCCTTTTCTCTGTGAATGTCGGGTGCAAAGATGTATGCAGCTAGCCAAAGTTTCACACAATTCAAACATAGATCACGGGCTAAACTAAACAGAACCTTGTAATAAAACCAAATACCAACAAACAGGCAAAGGGAAAATGCATAGAACCAGTAAAAGAGGTTAAAACTACTCTGTTTATTAAAACTATTTTGCTACTTTTTTTCTTTTACAGGGTCATATATAATTATTTTACCAAGTCACTGGTAAATTGGCCAGTATGTATACTAAGAAGGATAATGGTTACATAGTGTATTTACCTCCAGGTATAAAATGATGCTGCTTTGGAGCTCAGATTAACTTGTCATAGTAACCATGGCTACTTCTGACCAGTGCAATATAGTGAAGGACACAAGGGAGGGTCACAAGACCCTTACCTGGAAGTCCTGCTGTTATTTCCTTCTTGCTCCTTCTCCCCATTTAAAAATAATCTTGAGGGATGCTAGGGTATATGGGAAGTGGAAGGTTAATTACTAGTGGACTCCATGATGCAGCCTTAATAGGTCACCGACCCTAGGTGGATGGGCCTAGGTGGTGATGCAGCAATCTTGTAGTCACCTGTCCTGTAAATAACCCTTTACATAAATAAATGTGCTTTCTCAGGCTCAAACTTAGTTTGCTCTGTTTGCATGTGTATATCCATGTTATGCATGTTAGAGTGTGACATATGTATACATCTGGGTGACCTTCTCCAAGCATGATTCATTGTGCTTTCTGAGGTAGGGTCTCACAATGGCTTGGAATTTGCCAAGTCAGCTAGACTGGCTGGCCAGCGAGTCTCTGGAGTCTTCTTATCTCTGCCTCCCTAGCACTGGGATTGCAAGCTCCTCCTACCATATCTGGCTTTTTGGCATGGCTTCTTGTGATTCAAGCACTGGTCCTTGTGCTTGCAGGGAAAGTGTTTTACCAACTGAGATATCTCACTAGGTCCATAACTTGGGTTTCTTTTAATCAAAGTCAACTTCTAGAATATATATCAGTGGTGATGAGAGCATTCATGTATCCAATGAATGAACTGGAACTGCCCAGTGAGCTCATATCATTGACTCTTCCATCTTTATCAACATCATTCTCTACAGTGTTCCTGGTGATGACATCTCCAGCTGTATGAAGGCTTCTGCTGTACTTGGGGCAGGACTAATTATCAGAAATGTCTATTTCATATTTTCCCAATCTGTCTCCTAGTTCCTTACTTTGGTTTGGGTTGTAGCTACTATAATAGACTACGGTATATTTTTCTTTTCTATGTTCTGTGCCTTTAAGCCAGATCAGCCAGCTTCAGTCCTCCCCTCAGCTTTTCTTTTGCTGCTACTCTGGCCTGGCCCAGGGAGATATACGAGCTAGCGGATGTCACAGGAAATGAGCCGAGAACAAATAGCAGAGCGATATGCTCACAAACAGCAATTAGGACTTCAAACTATTCTTTAAAGGCTGTGATTTAGCTGGAGAGATTTAAAAATGATTTAATCAAATTACTATGATAATTTAACTTCCCATTTACAGAAGAGATTCTAACTCGTTTTAGCTTTACTCATTCTCAAATCTGCTAATACTTTAAATGCAAACTCACTAAATCTGAACTGTTTAATTAGATCACGATTCAGCTGGCAGACTGCTGAAGGAAATATTCATCTCCATTAGGGGCCCTGGTTCAAGGGCTGGTTCTATAACCTTAGTCTGCTTTGCTTGTTCGACTAAGTTGACATACAGATGCCAGGTTCAGTGGAAGTGGCACCTGCTGAAGCTTTGGCTTTGGTTGTTGGTTCTGGTTTCTTTTCATGTGCATTTCCAAGGAATCATGTATCAGAATCAGAATTAATGTAAATACAACAACAGGATCATTAGTTCATGAACACACACTACAGGATGAGGTTCCATGGTAAAAGCACCAGGTCAGTTGGTAAGGAACTTGGATACCTTGGCCCAAGTCCAGAACCACTAAATCAAAGTATTGATCTTGGTCCATACCTTTTCCTAATTCTTGGATTCAGGGTTACTGAAAAATAAATATATAATATGCTATTAAAAAGAATTAAGATTTCAAAATATAACCAGAGTCCAAACGAAACACATACTATTACTTATATGCTGCTTCATCACTTAATAATTACCTTAATAACTACTCTGTAGAATGCTTTTTATTATGTTTTAATTAATTAATTTATTTATTCATTTAATGTATATGGGTGTTTTCCTGTCTGTGTACCATGTGTGTGCAGTGCCTACAGAGGCCAGAAGAGGGCCTTGTATCCCTTAAGACTCTAGTTACTGACAGTTGTGAACTACTATGTGAGTGCTGGGTATTGAACCTAGGTACTCTGGAAGGCAATCAGTGTTCCTAATCACTGAGTCACCTCTAAGTTCCACTTTCATAATATTTTATATCTTACCCTGTAAATGGACCAGAAGGGAGGGAGTCATTCCAGTTTTTGACTCTGAGAACAGAGATAAATACATCTATTTCCATAGTTGGAGCATTCAGTGACTCTTCTGATCCCCACCAAAGACTTTAGTTTTATACATTAGCTATAGTAAAGTACTGGCCTTTTCTATAACTGTGGACATGGGCACAGGTACACAGGGGCCACAGTCCAATGTATGAATTGACTTCCTGCTTGTAGCTCATTCTCTATAATGGTGTCTCAGTACTGGATTTCACTATGAGTTAGAACTGAGTATTAGAAATATACAAGTATGTCCATTGTGAAGTCTAGTAAGTAGCATTGACCATCATAACCAGTAATCCATTTTGTGGAACAGAGTTGGTCACTTTTTTGTGTATTTAATTTTATTAAACTGCCAAGATAATGAGGAGGGGATGCAGTTCAGTGGCCCAGTGCTTTCCTAGCATGTGGGGAAGCCCAAACAAGCAAACAATACAAAACAATCTATATGAAGAAGAGGTAATGATCAAAATGACTTTTATTCTTGAACCTTAAAAGAATGAAACTGAACAAGTTAAAAAAAATGGAGAAATGAGCAAAGGTTTGTTTCTTAAAAGAGAATCTATGTTTCAAATTTTCTAGGCATACTAGATAAGGTGTTCTAGTGACCCCATGGTCAGCAATCAGCTGTTGTCTAGGAACCCTGGTAAACTGTAGTACAAGCGATCCCTTGGTTGACAAGATGACTTCCCCCTAAAACTAAAAGAATGAAAAGCTCTGATCATGTCTTATTTAGAGCAGAGTAACGGGGCTGCAATGCCAAGACATGTGACATTGCAACACAAGCCAGTGACAAGGCTGTTCCCAAGACCCCTACCCCAACACATACAATTAGATTTATATGGATGTTCATAACGCTTCCCCAGGTTGCCATCTGGTCATGATTTAAATGAATATAGAACACCTTGTCACATCAAATAGCATAAGTATCATCTAAATCCACTAAGTCTTTCAAGAAACTTCTAGAAATCAAGTACTGACTAAATTGGAACAACTCTGAGCTTCAGCTGTTGTTCTTCAGGAAAGATATTTTTAATTGACTGATATCCACTAAATATTCAGAATACATGTGCTTATAATGACATTTAAAAAAGAATCCTATTTAATTTTGAAAGCTGGCAAAGAAAGAGGACTCAAGTATTCGTCCTGCTTTTGTCTATAAACTATATTCCCGGTAACCAAAGAATAGAAGAGAGAAATCAGGCCCTTATCCATATCTCATGAATGAATGAAAAACAAAAGTTGAGACCACAGTCAATACTCTGAAATCTCCAATTATGAATGGATTAGTCATCAGCATCCTCAGCTCTGACATCACAGAGGAGTCACGGGGCATTGCCTGTCCCCCACTGAACAATGAGCTAGCTGCAGGTACCACAGGCCGAGGACCCGAATGTGATGGACACAAACTACAAAGGTCAGAGAAACAATTAAGAGCCTGAAGCATCCAGGCTGTGGGGAAGTCTGCAGGACAGATGCTCCAGTTTCTACAACAGACCAAAGAAAATGGAAATAAAGGGGAAACATTTAGACTTGGGTTATACATTTAGACTCAAAAGTTCTTCCATAAGATATTTTTAGGTTAATTAACAAGACTCCACTGTAGTCACCAAGCATAAACAATTTAATAGCAAACATAAGGAAGTAGTAGCAATAAAAGCCAGGACAGCAGATGCTACACATGAGGTTACTCTTTAGGATGGAATTAACTTTTCTTCCTGCATCTACATCTACTACATTCATAGAATCCAGTGCATCTATTTGAATCAAATATGTATATTTAGCACCTCACTTTCTAAAAGCAGTTACTTTGGAGTAAAGGGAAAGGGTTCAGGCTTGAACAAGATATCTGGAAGGGTTCCTGGCTAATTTGCAATCTTATTTTTTTGACCTTGTTTATGTATTTATTGTTAAACAGAAAATTGACTGCAAGGGTGTCCAAGTCCTATATCCTAGAACCCATGAGTGTCACCTTATAGGGAAAAAAGAACTTTGCATGTAGTTAAGATAGAATCTTCATGTGGGATACTATCTTGGAATATCCAGGCCAATAGAAGCAAAATAGAAAGAAGACAGCAATGTGTTTTACACCTGTCTCTGTACTTTTATGATGCATGAAGAGCCTGGCAGGTGGGCATGCCCAGGTTCACAGAGATAGGATTGAGACCTCAGGCTAGTCTCAGCTACACAGTGGGACACTGTCTTGAGAATATAAAAAAAAAATGAAAAGATAGATGGATAGGTAGATTGGATTTGTGGATGGATGGATGGATGGATGGAAGATGGATGCAGATGATATATTATGGAATCTGACCAATGAGAGAAGCCAAGGAAACTCTACCCTGGGACTACAAGAATGAGCTGACCTCTGTCTATATGGTATAGTACACCTCATGAAATTGATTTTGGAATTTTGCCCCCAGAGATGAGAGCACAAACATATTTCAAAAATGAAAATACAACTTATGTCTGCATTGAACATGTATAGCTTCCCTTTGTCATTTTCTATATAAAACACTGTATGTCAACCATTTACCTAATTTACCTGGCACAATATATTATAAATAATCTATAGATAAGTTACAAAAATAAACAATATTGTTTATATAAAAGCCATGCCATTTTTAATAAGGAACTTGAAACTCTGAAGGTTTTGTAACTATCTTTAAGGGAAAAAATATCTAGAATTAATTCCTCAAAAATACCAAGGGACAACTATGTTATCGCTATCAGAAGACAGAAAAATAAAAAGTAGGCATCAAAATCTAAAGTAATGTAACACTATCAGTTTAGGTTTCTTGAGATGAAATTTCAATGGCCCAAGTATTTTATACTGGAACCTCTAAAACATGGTGCATGGTTATTTGTGGGATAAAAACAAATTGAGATCAGGGACAAAATGTCCAACTTTCTGTCTTACAGTGCCTACAAGTCTTTATCAGTTTATCTCAGCTAAGCATGGTTACTTTGTGGGCACATTTTGAGATTCCCCAAGAGAAGTTTTTGAAAAGTGATGGCTGAAGAGAAGTTCTCTATAAAAATAAATAAATAAATAAATGAGTGAGTGAGTGAGTGAATGAATATGACCTTGAGTGAGTGAGTGAATGAATATGACCTTTTGGCAACAACTAAAGTTATCTCTAGAACATCATAGGAATGGAAGCCAATTTTTTAAATTGTCAGAGAGCCCAGTTGTGCCTGTAGATTGAGAAGAATATTATTGGTGACATCTATTTTCATTGTTTAGCTTCATGGAGATATTTCTGTCTTGAAGGTTCAGTACACAGTCACCAAATCAAATGTCCTGATACCAAAAAGCCTCATTATCTCACCTTCATAGCTGGTTTTAAATACTTGTGTCACCTGGTGACACTGGACATTGTTTAATTCACCTACCTGACTTTATAGTTAAGAAACTACTTATGAGCCTCAACCTTGGTCTTTGAAATTAAGGAAATACAGACTTAGCAGAGTAGAAAAAAAATCCCTCTTTGATTATAAAACATCAAAAACATGATTCATAAACAGATATATATTTGAGGGATTTCTATTTAATTCGCATGTTTTAAGGGAAATCTTATCAAAAAAGATCCCCCTAAGGGTATGATAATAAAAATCAGACTTTAAGCCATTACATGAGGATTCAAATATCCTAAATATGGCCCCATTCTAATCACCTAAGGAAATCACAGCATTCTAACACTAGACATTCTACAGCTGTGTACACACATCAATTTGTCCTGAGGAGTGCCCTCAAATATGAGGTTCCTAAAATTATTCCGGAGTTTAAGCAGATGATCAAAATAGCATCTATGGTGTTCTGTTAGTAGATATTTTATTCTAAAAGTATTATGTAGAAATTAAAAAAAACATGGAGCCAAGCCTCCAAGGAAGGAAAGCTCAGAAATGAATTTATTTATATTTATTTTTAAATAAAATGAGTTCATTAAAAAGTATGAAACTCCTATTAGGAAGTCAACTGTCCCCTCACCAAGCAGAAACACAATATTTATGATTATTGAATAAAAGCAGATATTTAAAATAAGACAAAACATAAATGAGATTTCTGTTAACATCCATAGCTTTGCAGGAAAAGCCAAATAGCTCTCTAGCAAACAATCTTTTACGTAAGAATTCATTAATGTTAATACAAAATTCTGAATGAAAAAGAAAATCTAGGTGCTTTCTAAGACATCCAGGCAAAGAATCAGTACGTGATTACATGGATGGGATGCTCACAGGGATACTCACAGGGATACTCACAGGGATGCTCAC
>CAJQZJ010004750.1:9637977-9695169 GCA_907164525.1 Lophiomys imhausi | reverse complement strand
CTCACAGGGATGCCCTCACAGGGATGCTCTCACAGGGATGCCCTAACAGGGATGCCCTCACAGGGATGCTCTCATAGGGATGCCTTCACAGGGATGCTCACAGGAACGCTCTCACAGAGTTACACTTACAAGGGTGCCCTCACAAGGATATGCTCATAAGCATTTAAGAAACTCAAGTTGGAACCAAACAAGACTAAATCAACATGTTTGTTGCTATCTTCAAAATTATGGGTAAAACCAAAACCTATATTTGAGTTATTAAAGAAAATTACTTTCTGAGTTGTTTACCCCAAAGTGAAAGGCTAGGGCTTTGGGTGGAGTTGGTAGGGACAAGGTCATTTTGATACAATCTGGGAATGTGGTATGATTATAAGGTCAAAGTTCTTGGTAGTACCTAACTATGGTTCGGAACTAGAAGCAATTTATTTTTCTTGGTATCAAGAAACCAAAGTGATATTAGAATTGCCTGCTTGCAGAAATGCTCTGTGAATTCATACTACTCAGAAATTTGAACTGGCGAGGTAGGAAACATCTTAACTATATCTTTTACATACAAGAAACCAAAGATTCTATTAAATAAGCACGTCTAGTCACCGGTGCTGCAGTAATGCAGGTTCTTTCTGACTTGACAGCAGAAGAGATGGGATTAGAATATCTGTGTTTCCACAATATTAATGATTACACTTCTAGTAAGGAACTGAGGTAGTCTAAATTAGAATACCTAGCTATAAACTATGCCTGGAACATCTCCAACTGCCAAGTCTTAGCGATTTTTGATGACAAAGCTTTACCATTCCTCAGGGTTCACAAATAACTAACAATTTACAAAATCAATTGGAAAACATAAAGAGATATTCAACGTGTTTGCTCTGTTTAAAAAAAAAAAAACCAACCCAATGAACAGAGTACAAGGCTTCAGTTAGAATTATGTTTTATGATTATCAAGTAAAAACTCATTGTAAAACTAGTACTGTGAAATCTTTCATCTAATTTGGAGAGATCCTATACCATGGGGGCTAAACAAACTGGCAAATTCTCAAAAAACTTCTATCTCATATCCCACTTGGACCCTCTACAGAGCAGGGCAAGGGTTTTTTGTGAGTTTTTAAAAACAAGATCATTTGTCTCTCTCACACACACAATCATAATTTAAGTTTCCCAGAAGATGGAGGGAAAGTAGGGTAAACTGTGTGGTGGGTTATATTGACAATTAAAACTGTAAAATGCTAACACCCGTTATAAAGACAAATAGGAAGGTACAACTTCATTGTTGAAAACAATTTCCCTTCTATCAGTCCAAGGATTCATGCATCAATATTGTGGATGAACTGTTAATTATAAAATCAATTAAAAATTATTTCTAAAAACAGTCACGCGTCCCTGGCCCTCATGGGGGCAATTTGGGCAGAAGGTCTCATCTTGCCCAGACCGCGCCAAATCACAAAGTCATCATCCACAAGTAAGCAAAAGCAATCTGGGTTTTCATTTTTCAGCGCGGCTGAGCCCAGCCTGAGATTGATCGTCACATATGGCCCCAGAAAACAAACTGTCAATACCTTGAATACTGCGGAATTTGAACAAATAGCCGTCCGCCCATTCAAGCCACTCATTGCATCCCATTTAACAGATTTTATTGACAGTTTCCTTCTTGTAATTAAAGAGAAAACTACTGGCCAGCAACCAAGATAAAGTTCAAAGATAGGGTCAAAACAAAAGCAGCTGGAAAGAGCACAGTGTGACTGTCAATGGTACATGGCTTCAGAGGCATTATTGACATGCAGGTATCTGACGATCAGCCGTCATTAGGAGGGATCTATCCTGAAGTTTATGCAAATGTTAAAAGAGATTTAAGACTACAATCTAGCGTTAGGGGAAGCACAAAGGGAAAACAACAAAGTGCCAATGATTTTTACTTACCAGAGTTTGCCACTATTTTAGCACACTCCTGTTCAAATGCAAGCTATTCCTACCATTCTTAACCCCTACTGTAGATAACACCTGCAACAGAATTTGATGTCTACAGAATTCCAGACTGTACGCTATAATGTGTCCTTTTTTTCATAACAAAAATCAAAAGGCAAAGTGGCTTGCATGTACTTTTCTCAACTGCAAAATCGGCATTTTTCCAGAGGAAAGGTGTGGAGTGTTTCTCCATAACTCACTGACGTTGACTTGCACCGAAACAACAATGGAGCTAATTTTGTCCCAAGAGTGACCATTTGTGTGAATCCCTTGAGACCTTCTGCTCTGCTATGGTCCAAATTAGTAAAAGCCTGGGGTGGAAAAAGTGTCAGCACCTGAGAGCAAGTAAATAAAAACCTCTCCCTTTAAGTTTATCTGTTTCTTTCTAACTTTTCACCAGAAAGCTGTGCTGATTATAATTTTGCTGATTCACAAAAATTTACAAACTAGCTCTTGCAAATCCCCAAGAAGAGAAAGAAAGGGGTAAATCTGACATCCTTAACAATGGAACAGTGACCACATCAGTATGCCAACCTGAATTAGCGAGAGCTATTGCTTTGAGGGTGACAAATTCTTCCTTCTCCAGCTTCATGCTCTTATATTTCTTCACCAACTGCAGGATAGCATTGTTTAGGTCAAGAAGGCCTGCTAATTTGGACTGGTCTTCATCCATTATATAATCATCCGCATAGACAAGTTCATCTTCAAACGAAAGTGATCGGTACACAACACCAAGGATCAAAATTTCCATCCATGCACTCTGGAGAAGGCTCATCTGATCCGCCAGGGACAGTGTGGAGAAGCCTGCATTGGAAGATGGGTGCATCAAGTTAGTGCAGATCACAGTTTCATAACGCAACATGGGCTTCCTAGGGCGGGCAGCCTCTATCTTGTAGCTCAAAACTATTTGGCCCTCTCATCGGAAGCTATTAACTCCTCCAACCCCACTCTCAATTTGTGAACCCAAAGTAGAAGTCACAAGCCAGCTTCTATGGCAGGTGCTGACAGGGCTACAAGCCCAGCTGGGGGAACATGATAGAGGGATGGTTTTCTTTCCTTCATACATGGAGAGAGCACCACACCATCTCTCTGCTCCATTTCCAACATTAAAGAAAGTGAGATTTTCAGCTACCTTGAACTACCTACTTTTCAAAAACTAACATTAATGGGGAGAAAAAAGGCAAAAATAATTTCCTGTTCCTGGAAGAATATGATTTAGGCCACATAAGACTCAACAACTTGGACGTGTGTCTCCATAACAGTCATGTGATGAATTAAAACCAAATGAGCACTCTCAGATGGACATTTATCCCTACTGATATTAGTATAGATTTTCTTTTAAATACTCACTAGTATATAAAGAAGGAAGAAATCTTAGCCTACAGGCCTCCTTGCCAAACAGAAAAGCCACAATTCATTCTTATCTTTAATGTCTATTTGTTTAAAAATCTAAATATAGAAATAAAAGTGTTTGGTGGGAAGAACAGGCAGAGAGCCAGAGCCCAAATGTAAACATTGGCCACGCACAGGCACTGGCTTAGTCTTTCATTCTAGGCAGGACAATGAACTTGTTTTGCATTTGGGAAATTTAAAAAGTGCAACTCCTCTAACTGATACTCATAGCATGCAGCTGGGAAATGTTGTATCGTATTTTCACCTGAAGTATATGGCTCAGTCCTTTACTAAAACTTAGAAAGCATCCATGGGAGGCTATGTGAACTATCTTCTATGCTTGAGCAACAAGAAACACAAACTGAAATAAAAGTAAAATTTTGTTCGACAGGGAACAATAGAGTGAGACTTCATTAAATCCAAGTAAATGTGTGTGTGTGTGTGTGTGTGTGTGTGTGTGTGTTATATAATGTGTCACATCTCAGAGGATCACACTCTATACTGGAATAGGACATGCCAATGATAACTAATGTCCAGTTGACTGTTTCTAAGAGACCTAAAAAGTACAAACTTGCTTGCCAATGATATGCTTCAAAATTCCAAGTATGACCGCCAGTCCATGGTCACTGGCACACCCTACCATGACTTCTGACCCTTCCAGCAGTAATCCTATAGAAGGGAAACCATTGAAACTAATTCAACTTAGCAATCTCTTTTTGCACCCTTCCTAGACATTAGTCATAAATATCCATGTACACCAGCTTCACACACTCTTGACTACCATCAGTTGGTCCCATCTTTAGTCACATTGAATCAGTTTTGCCCACATAACAGTAAAACAGAGGTTATCCTGACCCACTGGGAAAACCAAGGCCCTGCCTTTTGGAACCATTACCTACAAGTGCTTAATAAAACCATCGGAAGGATTGCTTCTGCTTCTCTTGATGGGATGGGTCGATCTTCACAGCATTTCCTTCACAATAAAGGCACTTACAGAGTCTAGTTACATAAGGCTTTTTTTCCTTACTTTTTATCAGTGAAATTTGGTATTACATTAATAAATACATCCTGACGGCATTTTAAAGAAGTCAACAAGGGAAAATAATTACCGGAGAAAATTAAATTCTACAAAAGACAAACGAAACTGATTGTTCTTTCCACCTAGTCCCCACTACCACAGGACGAACTTTAAAGACAGACTAATAGAGGTCTCTTTTACAAATTCCGTCAACAACAGCAGCTACAAAAATTATCACTGGGAAGCTTCTGAGCCTGAAGAAATGAATCTTTTTTTTTTTTTTTAATTCTCCTGGTTTAATTCTTCCTTTTCCCTATCCTAAAGAGCAGCTTGTTGCGGCAGCAGATGGAAGGACCTGGTAGCCCGGAGCATCATCCTGAGACAGCCTAGTCTTCCCTCCCAGACACTGCTGTTGGTAAATAGATTTACACCATCCTCCAATCTCCACATATCTTCCTGCCGAATAATTAAAAGCAGGATGATTAGTTTATTGAGTGGAAGGAGGAACTTTTTTATTGAGGTCCATCCATGATTTTATCAGGGCCAGCACTTTTACGGTTGTCACAGGGGTGCAGCCATCCAATTTTTCTTATCTGCCTGATTAATACAAACGCTGTTTCAGGACGCATTAATTAACAGATACAAATCTACGTTCTCATGGAAGGATCAATACAGAGAAGAAAGGAGGCATCAATGTGAATTTAGTGCTGATGATGGAGAAGGCGCGCTATCGACATTTACGTGTGCGGAAACTTTAAAGTTTCATGGGGCCCCTTTGTCCCTGTGATTTACAAATTAACATTTTTTTTTCAACAACAACAATGTCTGCCACATTTCTTTGGGGTTTAATTAAGCAAAAGCAATAAAATTTCATTTTTAAAGGTTGATTCTGCAATTTGTTTCCTCTGTATTGATAGCTCTGTGTATGTGCCTGTGTGTCATTGGTTTTGCAAACCTCTTTCCCTTTTATTTTACAATGAAATAAAGAGAAAGAAAGGTACTTTTTTTTAGCACAAAGCTGTAATAACTCTGCTTGCTTGATGTCCTGAAGTATTGTTTTCCCACTTTGTTAAAGTAGTGTGATTTTTTTACAAAAAAAAATCAATAAAATAAAATAAAAAAGACCCATGCTTTATAAAATAAGTTCAGACTGGGCTTCTATCTCTTTTTGACTTAAAAAAATCAGTGTCTCACAATCCGGCCCTTTTCAAAGTTTATCTCTGCAGTCCAGAAACTGACACAAAGAACTTCCCCACCAAACCCTGAGGTGGCATTCAAGCTTCCTACAAAACAGTCATCCCCACTACTACCCCCCACAGAATAAGGGGCCCAATATGCAATAAAGATTTTATTTCCATTTCATAGAACACTATTAATTAATTAATTAATTAATTAACTTATTATATGTGGTCCAGGCTGACCTTTAACTTGCTACATAGAGCAGGCTAGCCTCCCACTTGTGATCCTCCTGTCTAGATCCCGAGTGCTAGGATTACTGACATGCATGACTTTTTAAAAATTTATTTTTATTCCCCACTCCTTTAGGATGGCTGGCTGTATTTCCCTTCCATGAAGACACATGGATGAAATAATACTGTTATCAAGAGGCATGAGTGAAGCTTAGACACCTAAATGAAAATGCTGTGATAATAAAGCTGACTCCAAGGATTCTTTTAAAAACATGATTGCGTTATTGGCTCACAGGTACTTGTGCCCAAATGATAATTCCTTGTTTGTGCTCTTACCAGATATCTAATGGTGTTTTACAGCTACCAGGCTGTAGAGTGGCCTCCTTGTCATTTATAACAGGCAGCTATCTTTGGCAAGATACCTTTCTCTCAGGTGAAATGAGATGGGGTTTGCCATTGTGTCCCTTGAAGTTCACATGTTGTACATCCCAGGATCTTAATCTCTGGCGTTCGGCAGGCTATAGTTTCTAATGCCCTGCCCTATTACAGCTTTTTAAAATACTCTGCAGCACATCTTTCTCTTTCCCATCTGCAGCCCCATTCCATTGATATCGCTGACAAGTCTGATCTCTCTTCATCTGTCCCTGAGTCAGTGCCATTTACTGTATCCCAGGCATTTTGCTCAGCAGAAGGGCTCTCTATCCTGACCCACAGCTAAATTGTGTGTTTATCTGCACTACAGTGTGCTCCAAATACACCAGATGACAGTGGAGAATAACATCACTTGGGAGGACTGAAGAGCTTCTCAAAGAGCAGGTACCCCTGAGGTAGCAGACTTGAAGAAAGCATGCTTTGTGCCAACCTTCTTGCCCGTTTCTGCTGGAGCCTTCAGGAGCTGACAGCGGTGCCATGGGCACTCGTCAGTAACAATTTTTTTTTTCAGCCTGGCAAACTGATGCACTTCACAGCAACGTACAAAAAAGGCTAAGCATTTGAAAGTGTGAAGGGCAAAAAGTATCTGACGGCTAGTCTTCAAAAATACACTTTCATTTCAGAAAGCATAAATGTTTATTTCCTGAATAGAGTGTTGACAGAAATAGGCTGCAGCCCAGGCATTTGGTTTTAACCCCTGCTAGGCATTTCCCTGACAGCTGCTGAGCTCAAAACAGAACACCAACCTTTAAATCCTCGGGGTATCTGCTAGTACCAGTTAGTCACGACATTGATTTGCCTGTTCACAGGTTTTGAACTGTTTTTTATTATAAACAAACAAACAAACAAACAAACAAATAAGTAAATAAATTTGACAGTTTTTTTCCAACAAATAAAATATTATGCTGCAATCATTATCCAGCTATAGTGACTCACTGAGATGCCGAACAAAGTTCATTTGGGGGATGTAACACAGGCAAGATTCTCTCACTCCCATACAAGTAAACCTGACTCCTACAGGAACTGGGGAAGTGTAATGTTCCAGTAAGGTTAGGGCTTAGTTGCAACTAGATACTCAGATCTAGGACCCTTCACTGACAAATAACTCTCAGAGGTCATGAGTTTGTATGTAACAAACTGCTTGTAAGACAGGGAGAAGCTTGCTATTTTCTTGTCCCACAATCTTTGTTTCTTATGAGCCCTAAACAAGGAAGTTCTGTCTAAGAACTTCATCTTTTGGCTGTAAAAGATTTGTGTGATATTCAAGAGCAAAGGAAAGCAGCATCCTATAACACGGGGCTTAAATAACTCTTATAAAACAGCATTGGTGTCACTGGAAATTAGATGGCAGGAGTGTGGAAAACTATAGAGGAGGCTTTGTCTATGAAAAGTGACTCCAAAATCCAGATAACTGGTTATGCCCAACATTATTTAGCTGTTCTGTTTCACAAGTTGTATTGTCACCCCAAAATATGAAAACTCTCCTGTCCTTCATCTATGAATATGACTGTGTTTGGAAATAGTCTTTGCCAATGTTCAATGAGGAAAAATGTCATGAAATTAACATGACTAAATCTTCATATGGAGGGGGGAGTTTAGTCACAAAGAAGGACATGCACAGGTGGAAAATGTATGGAAACATGAGGCAGGGAGGACATTAGGCTGCTGGAAGATGGGAGGAACAAGTGATGCAGGGGGCCTCTCATGGGCTCCCAGCTGCATCAAAACCTGCTGATAGCTCGATCTTCTTGGGCTTTTATTTTCCAGGACCATGAAATGGACACCCCTAGGCCATGAGTCACCTGATTTGTGGGATTGCCTCGGCAACCCTAGAAAACAAATACAGACCCATGCCCGGGGCTTTCTCTTCTGTCAAATATGAAAGCTGAACTAGTTTTCTGAAGAATCTTCTTTTCAACAGGTTTTAGGCTCAAAGGGGCCAGCAAAATTATGTTCAAGAAGCATAAAGCTTTTGGGGTTTGGTGAGCATGGAAGACAAAAGTCATGGCACTGGGAATAGAAAGACCTAAGATACAATGATTCTTGATGCTGATGAGAATCAGGACATGACATGACCCCTCTAGGTTTCATCTGCAAAGATGGGAAAGATGATCCCTGAAAGCTTGCTATGGCAAACTGTGTATTCCTTGAGGTTTTACTACAAGGTAATTCATACCATTAGCACTTGGGACATCTACCTAGGCATTGTTATTCTCAGTACTTCAGAGTATAGAAAATGACTGAGATACTGCTGTTGTATGTTAAAACTTTATAGTTAAGTGAATGTACATTGGATTATAATACAAAAGAGACCATACACAATGTAAATATGGGTCACAATATGCATGGATATACAGAGGGGGAGGTGCAGGACTTGCTTATATACGCTCTTCTGTCTGTCATCTCAGTCCTGCACAGTTTTGATGCTGGCCTTCACTCTCTCTTTAGACTCCATCTCTCTGATCTTACCCACAGTTATCTAAGCAGCTTTTAAATATAAACCATAAATATACCCTCCTCTGATGAAAGTACTTTCTGGAAGGGTTGGAGGTAGAACAGGTTCAGTCGGAATAGAATGGGGTGCAAGGGACAGAATCAGGGAGGTAAACATGAGCAAAGCAGAATGATATATGGAAAGGTCATAAAGAAAGCCATTACTTTGTGTGCTTACAAAAAGATAATAAAATATAAATGATAATGACCTTTAAAAATGTCCCCTTAGCTTGCAAAATTCCAGCAGGACAAAATTCAAATTTTCTGGTATAACACGGAATTTCTTTCACCATTTGGACCTCTTTCCTCCTTCCCATTTTACTTCCTAAAAATGACTAGGCCTTCTCTTCCAGAGTAAGTCCCTCTGGACATCCTAGCCTGCTAAAAGCTTCACTAGGCTTCCCATTCCTTATATTCAAAGCAACAGCTCCACTACCCAGGTTAACAGGACCAGCATCCCTCTACTATCTGCTACTCTCTTGGCACTTTCATTGCCCTACCACCATGGTGAAGGCATTCTCAAATGTGCTCATTGGCTTCTATTCTTGCTGCTGTTATCATAATTACTGTATACACCTAGAGCCATTTGTATAACTTGAGATAAGGAGAAGGTAAAGACATAAGTCAGAAATACATATCTGAGCAAAGTGGCATGTGCTATGGAGTGGCCAAAAGGAAGTCTTGCTTGTTGGAGCTGCCTGACTCCTTGCATGAGGTTTTGGGGTTTCCATGTCTTACTGGCTCCCTAGGATGAAGAGCCCTTTGCTTTGATTTTTTATAGTTTTAGAATCTTCAGTTGTACCATGACAGCATGGGTGCTCAGTCAACATGTGGGAAACTAGCACATAAGTGATTCCTTCAGAGTCAACGGCTGACTTTCCTGATGACAGGAAATGAAGAGAAGATTCTAGAAGCCAGATGCTACACCCAAACATACACATGGACACCCTCCACTCAAATGAAGTAGTCCACAGCCTTTACATGAACTGAGGGAGTGAATGCCATGGCACTGATCTCCTCAAATAAAGGATAAGCCAATATTCCCATTGTTTCTCTCATCTTGAAGTGGGAAAAAAGTACATGTCTACTTCTTTTGTAGATTAGAAGATAATAGGTGAAACCAAATCTACTCATTTGGAAAGCCAAAGTTAAAATTATTGATGATGATGATATCTACTCCATTAAACAAGAAAGAAGAGGAAGAGAAAGAGGAGAAGGAAAAAGAGGAGGAAGAAGGAAAAGGAGGAAGAGCAGGAGGACGAGATGAAAAAAGTTATTATTAAAATATGGGACATTGGGTTTCACTGATTGTCCTTTTCTTCTTTCTGAAAACAACACTGAGAGAGCAGCATCCAGATGCATATCAGACATGTGCTTCCTAGTCCCCGTTCAAGCAGTGGCTTCTCTGTGCAAGCACTCACCCAGTCACAAATTTTGCCACAGTATAGGAGCCATGGAAGAGCACTTGGAAAGTGAGCAGCCCATTGTAAAGAGTGGATCAGACATTTGAAAACAGCAAAGATGTCACTTCTGCCTTGCGCTGTCTACTATGTCTGAACAAGGTGTTACTGTAATTTAAATTCCATTTAGACATGTTTCACATCATCAAAACAGTGTGCACATCCTTCTAGAAAATAACTTTGAGAGGCCAAAGAGATGGCTCGTGGGTAAGAATGCTTGCTGTGCAGGCATGAAGATCTGAGTTTGAATCCTCAGCACCTACACAGAAGTTGGTCAAGTTCCTGTGTGGCTATAAATCCTAGCACTGGTAAGTGTTGAGGTAGGAGGATTGCTGGGCCTCACTAGTCAGAGAGCTGAAAATGGCAAGCTGCAGGCTCAGACAGTTATAGAAAAGAACACCCAGCATCCTCCTATGGCCACAGCACATGTGCACCCATACACATATGCACACATATGCACAAACCACCTGCACACACACACACACACACACACACACACACACACACACACACACACAAAGAAGGGAAGGACAGAAGGAAATCACTTTGAAGAACAACTTCTTCCTGCTATAAGAACACATATCACTTTAGACATGACCTAAAAGAATATCAGAAAATAGATTGGATCAGTCTAAAGCTGTAAGATATCAGGCAGGGAAGCCTCAAACTTTAACATGTCAGTAACAAGTTCATATTAATTTTCCATAAACATTGATTGCTTTTCTACTAATTATTACAGGTGATTAGTGATGAGTTCAGACTTAAGAAATACAAGGTGATATAAGAGTTTTGCTAAGATAATCTGTATTGCAAAAGAATAGCTTTTGAGGTCATCTAAAGTTTTAGTCAACTAACCAATAAATTATTTGTATAACATGTCACTAGTCACACTGGTGAGAGTGACATATTCCTCAAAAGCTCTTTAAAATCACTAAAGAGCAAGTCAACCCTAATTTGGGGTTAATTTTTTAAGAGCAACAACAGGAAATTTTTGGTAGTTTTTAAAAAAGCATTAGTTTATTATTTCCAGGGCTTTCACCACCACCAATAATATATAATATTATATATATGTCTATATATACATATATATACATACATATATGGGCTTATCTTTGTTAAATATGTCAAGTTCAGTAAAAATTTTTAAAGAAACCTGCTTTACTTAGAACTAGCCAATAAATGAGTGGAAATCTACACCTTAGCCCTGGTCGCTTCAATTCTGTTATCTGTACTCAACATGATGGATGTCCTCATACTATAAGAATCTAAAAGCATGTTTCACACATTGGATAAGCTGGGGATAAGCTACAGAGGGTGATGAAAACAGGTTTATATATTCACTTATGTGGATGTTGCAAACTAGAAAATTAGAAGAGAAAGAGAGTTTTCTAATCACCTCCTGCCTCAGTCTGCCTGCTTCTGGATTAAACATTAAGTAAGGAGATGAGAGGTCACCATTCTGCTGAATAATGGCATCTGTGGAGCTCACTGGACACCATGGTGTCTAGTTCAATAAGTTCCTTTGTCATACTTCTCCCGTGGCTGAAAGCCACACATCCACACAGACGCTATATGACGATTTAGGAATTAGGGGAGCTTGAGGCATTTCTTTCATATAAATGCAACCCCAAACTTGAAAATTGGAATACTACTAGCAGTCATAAAATGGTATTGGACAGTCACTGAAATGACTAAGAGTTGACTCTATTTGGGATCTCTGAGAGAAACTCACAAAATAACTCCTAAATTATTGTTAAATAAAATAACTTAATCATTTTTTTCAAATTTGCCTAACCCCTTCATGCTATAAACACAGATCCAACAAGGGCCCTGAGCGTTGAGATTCGATGCTCATCCCTTCACATCTGCAGCTACCCTTGTCTCACTTGATTTGTTAGCAGGAGAGTAAAGGGAAGGAAACCCCTTGAGATGTTCTGTTAATTTTCCTAAACCAGACACTTTATAGTACTCTAACATATGACCTAGAAGGAAACAGAGGAGAGGCAGGGAAAGAGAACGAAAGGAAGAAAGGAAAGAAGGAAGGAAGGAAGGAAGGAAGGAAGGAAGGAAGGAAGGAAGGAGGGAAGAAAAAAGAAAGAAAGCAGGAGGTCTTGTGCATAAATGCAAGCTAAAGGTTCTGCAACATGGGCCACTAGGAACAAAGTCTCACAATTATTCATGCAAATATGTGAGGAAGCAAGTTGCCTGTGAAACTCATGTCACAGGCATGAATGTGGAGCATGCTGACACAAAGCTCTATATTCAAATACTAGGAGAGACCATGTGCATATATCCTGAAATATCTGGCCAAGATTTGCACTTTAGACATCTTAGAAAAACAGCTTTTCTGTATCTCTGCCTCTGGGAGTCCCCTTTGGAGTCAGGCTGTGGCACAATTTCTATTGTGGATAATGAAGATCTGTTCACGAATATTTACTCCCAAGTTCTTGGCTGGTGCTGGCTCGCTGGGGCACAGCTAAGTCATTATGGGTCGGTGTAAGTACCAGGGGGAGGCGACCGGCTATCTTCTCACTGACAATAGGGACAATCCCTTCAATTCCTCTCTGGCCCTACCTTAGTCTTCCTTGACTGTCCTCAGCTTGGAGAACTGGCTGAATGAAAATGAAACTATACTAAAGCCCGGAGGCAGAGAACTCCAGAGAACCCTTCAGCATTAGCGGTTGATAGCCTTCCTTAGCAGAGAACGGCTGCTTACCATATTTAGTGGGCGACAAACCTGGACCTCATGGACTAATTCTCAGAGAAGCTCTCCCATTCAAAAATGTGCTGGAGCACAGAGACACCAGGACGGGCATTTGTAACCTCCCCTCTCCTTAAATGAACAAGAACCCCCAGAGTCCTTCTCCCAAGTTTCTGCTTTGGTCTACTGGAAAGTGATTTTATCTGTGCAGCCTTTCTCTTTCCTCTTCAGTCCCTTTCAGGGCCCTAAGACCCTGTCAATAATCTCTAGGAATTCCTAGGAACTCCCACACAAGGTTGACTCAAGGAAAATACAGGGATGACACTAGGGGTTACCATACACAGATGAATCTATTAGGAACTTCTGTCATCTCCTAACTTGGTTTGAGTGGCATTAAGGACACCTCTGGAGGCAAACACTCTTACATCGGCAATGGTCCAAAAGGAAAAGGGGGAAAGACAGAGAGAGGAATCAGAAAAAAAAGGCACTGCCTGATTCTAATACACCTAATTAGCCATCGGCAGACTCTTAATTGCATACATTAGGATGATTCCATAGTGGAGATTAATTCTAAATATACCCAAGCAGCTGGTTAAGATGCCATGGATTACAGTGTGGACTGTACTTTTCCACTTAATTAGATATCAAAATTAAGCAGCAACAAGCATTTTGACATAACGGGGATCAAGCCGCTGCTCAGGCTCCCAGAGCTGCAGTAAAGTGACCGCTAAACAGAGCCGCACAGATGGAGAGATATTAAATGCCGCACTGGAAAGTAATTTCAAATAATAAAATATCAATATTTACATTTTAATTACCCCTACCGAGGGCCTCTCTGTCATTCCACTATTGCCGACGCAGCAAGGGGCTGTGAGAGGACACTGGCTCTGGCTGGAATGACTGTTTTGTTTCCATTAAAGAATGACAAGTGTTTGGGAGGCAGTGACACTCTGGGCGAGTGAGAATGACAGCGGATCAGAAAATTCACATTAAGGGACTAAATGACTCGACGAGAGAATTCGCTTGGAGCAGCAGCCTCCTCCTCCAAGTTCATCAGCCTTTCCAGTTTTTCTGCTGAAAGTTTATTATTGGGGGGACCCAAGGGAAGTTTTAGTCTCCAATGAAATATTTAGATCTGTAAAACGTTATGTGATGATTGTCAATTTAAAAACAATAATACTTGATGGGAACAAATATGCAGGAATTCTCTGCAAATCACAGGGTTGGGATGTTTCGTTTTTTACTCTCCTTTTCATTAGCTCCATCATGAAAATGCCTCCTTAAAGTATGTCTATGTCTAATGAAAAGCCTGGGCCTTAAAAATATTGGGCTTACCTTCATTTATTATCATTGGGATTTTATTGCACACAACCACCTTGAGTCATAATTTCCTTGACTTCAAAAAGAAAGCCAGAAGTGGGTCATTATTTACATATGTGTAAGTATGTACACACGTCCATATAAACAAAAATCATTGTTCACATATGTCTAAGTATGCCCACACATGGGTACACTTATACTTTTCTCTAGTTTCTATTTCTTTTCTTTTATAACATATTATATATTCATATATATGACTTAGTAGCTACTATGTGCTCTTCCCAAGTTTAATTACTCTTTACAGAGTGTGAAGATAAGATTACAAATAAAAAACAAAAAAGGTATACATTAGAGATGACATGCTGCATTCACAAAATGATAAAGGAAAATAGTAAAGCCTTCCTTTGAAAATTACTGTCAAAAGTGTAGAGATCTTGAAAGAATGTTAATGCCTCAAGATATGAAAGACTGTATAAGAAAAACTCCTTGGTCAGTGCACTGTCGTAGGCAGTTAACTGACCCCCTATCTTAGAACCTGCGTTTATTTAATGTGTGGAGAGGAACAACCATAAATGTGATAAATGGCTACAGCAGCAGGCAGAATAGAATTTTTCAAAGGAGAGAAAAGGGAAGTTGGGGAGTTTTTATAGATCTTGGTACTCCTTTTAAATCCATTCCTTTTAAAAATATCGGTTCTGAAGTTGAGATAAAGGCTGGGAAATAAGCAAGGGATACTAATGTGTGTTCTGCAAGCAGGAGATGCTTCCTCTTAAGGAAAAATAAGTATGCAGCGAAGACTTCTTTTAGCATCTCTAATGCTTCCAGGGCAAGACAGATCCCCATTTCTCAGCTTCCAGTACCTTTTAATTTCTGAAAGAGCCACGGTTGAAAATCTTAATTAATTGTTCCATACTGCTTCAGGATCATTATGCAACGTAATAAAGGCCGTGTAATTATGAAATTTTACAGCCATTACCAAGGCTGATGGCTCGTATTTCATCCTCAGCTGGACCCGATGGCTTTTAGGCACTCAGCTCCCCTTTGATGAACTATGGACAGATCTATCAGGCCCAAACAATATCCAGGCAAGGAGGCTATAATAGCTACCTACAGATGAAGCCAGAGATAAAGATAAACTATAAATCTGCACACACAAATGCAGCACATTGCCTGGGGATGACAGAGGAGAGGAGAGAGACACTTGGGAGTGTCTGCTCCTGAGTAGGCAGCCTCCCGAGCTTCGTGTGTTTTTTCTCCACAATGGTTCAAGCTTCATAAAAGATGGAAAGCTCAAGCAAACGTCTCATTTATTCCTTGTATCCCCAAACCCAAATGAGAGAGGGAAGGGATGTCCATGAGTATTATATTTAGAGCATTACTCAAAGGGCAGGAATGGCTCAGATACTAACCTCAATTTCAGTGGGGGGGAAGATAAATGAAAAGGCATGATCTATGGGGTATGATGTTCTACATGGCACACTAATATGGCAATCTAAGTAAGCACTCAGCAACACATTTCATTATAACTCATGAGTGTCTCTCATGCAGATATTAACATTTTCAAAATAGTAATTCAAGAACAACAAAAACCCACACTGAAATACAGGTGGGATAAATAAAATTCATGCATAACTAAAATGTTTATAGCTCTCAATTATGGACCAATTATAGCACATAAGAACTTGCAGAGCCTAAGACCCAATAAGGCTACATTTGTTTAACACATTTCCATCACATCCCTTTTGGTGGATTAAGCATATCCACGGGTCCTTTTAAACTTTAAGTTAAATGGGAAAGGGCCATCTAGTCATTTGACAACACTAAGTGCTACACTCCATGGAGTATCTAGTTCAACTCTGCCTCCTGGACATAGCAGCAGCTTCAGCTTGGCAGTGCTAATGCCCTCGGTCCTTAGGATGCCCCCCGTCTCTTGCTGGCTCACTTCATGAAGATGAGCAGGTAGACAGTCTGCAACAGGGCTCATCCTGAAAAGAAAGCCCAAGTGAGGGGCAATTTAAATCAGACTGACCTGTACAATGGTGGCCATGTGGGGCAGTCAAGCAAGGAAGGAACAGATTGCTGGAAGGCTGGGTTCTAGGGTGATGACTGGCAGGGGAATAGGGCGTGTATGTGTGTGAGGGGAAGGGATTGCTTCTTAGGATGATGCAGTATTAGCTCCCACTGCATTGAGACTCTGGAAAGTACAACTTGGCAGAGTTCACGGAGTATGTATTAAGGGTAAAGAAAACTGGCTTCACCGCAATCATAGTTACAAGCTAGCTACGTAGCTTGGAGCTAGACATTAAATGCTCAATGCCCTCATCGGCCGTGCATTCTTCATGGGTTTTCTTCACTACATGATCTAAAACAGACTTCCCACTGACTGCAGATGTAGCTCAGTGGGTACAGTGCTTGCCTAGCATGCACAAAGCCATGGGTTTAATTTCCAGCAAGGCAAATTTTGGTCTTGGGGGCTCATTCCTAGAACCCAGTGACTGGGAGGCAAAGGCAGTATGTATGACCAGAAGTTCAAAGCTACCCTTGCCATACAGTGAGTTCAAGGTCATCCTTGATGCTTGAGACCCTGTTTCAAAACTAAGCACAAAAGCACAGAGCATGGATGGACACTTCCTGTACCCGAATCCCTTCTTAAGATGACAATATTTTATTTCATTTATGTCTTCCCTGATCCCATGTTTGAACAATAAATGTCCATGAACTATTTCCTCCTCACCAATACTAGGACCTACCCAGCTGCCTTCCCACTTGTTTATCAGGAAGCAGCCTGTTTCATCTTTTCCAGGGAGTTCTTTTCACTGCTTTGTCTTACCTGCTCAAGCCATGTTCTGGGCTTTTTTTTTTTTTTTTCTTGATTCACAGTCTTACTTTTTTTTAAATAATTTATTTTTTATTTCTTCAATTTGGCCACATTGGTATTGATCTTTGTATATTGATACAAAATTAAGGGTAACGCTTCTTAAAGGTATTGTTCGTAGTAATACTTAAAAATGAAATGTCAAGTTTTGACCTCTTGCTACCAACCGACATAAACTGTTTAGGATAATTAAGAAACGGAAACTAATAGTCATGAAAACGTGTCATTTTGTTAGGTACTATGACAGTCTATCACAGTTATTTTCTAAGCTACTCAGAAATCAAGTTGCTAAGAGACAAGCAATATTTGCTTATCTAAATATAAGAGATAGATAGGGCATCTTCAAAAACCTCAAGAGATCTGCAGAATATGGCATTCAAAGATGTTTTCTTAAATTAAGATTTTTTGATATTGAGACAAGTCAGCTCCTGACAGCACCCCCTATTCTCCTCCAAGTAGAAGATGAGCATCGAAGAATCTCCAGTGGGAGATGACTGAATTGGTGTTAAGCCTTTCTCTTGGCAAGAAAAACCCCTTGCTTCAACTGTAGACAGACTTCTGTCCAAAAAGGACAAAACTTGGAAGCAGATAAGTCGACAGCCTAGCTCTGCCAAGACAGGGTAGGTAAGTCCTTCATAATTCCTGCTCTACAATCAATGTCTGTCAGAGAAAACAGGGCCAAATGGCTGAAGATTGATGCTGTAATATATGGAGAGAAAATGGGAGCTGTCCAGGCAGCCACTGGTATATAATTTCTGGGCTTTTTTTTTCCATACATTTTCTATGCAGCCCCTTTAACATCGACCAGTCTCACCCGTCAGGTTCCATTCCTTCATCCCTGTGTTCTGATCAAATCCCTCACTCTGCTCTGATTTCTCATCAATAGTTCCATTTCAGCTTAGTCTTCTCTACCCACCTTTGTCTCCCTGCCCTCTTAATGCCCAAGAGCATGGCCCTGGAGCTGCTCTCCTGCACTCACCCAGTGTCTTCTGAAGTCTGGATTGTCTCTTTCACTTAACTACTACCTCCAGCAGCTGGCTTCCCATCATCTTGTTTGCTTTCTTTCGGTCCTTCTGTCAAGTCTTGTGCATGGTATCCTTTCCCCAACAGTCTCCATTGGTGCTTACCCCCATCTCTGATCCATTGACCTTTACCCCCATCTTTCTTCTGATCCATTGACATTTACCCCCATCTATCTTCTGATCCATTGACATTTACTCCCATCTTTCTTCTGGTCCTTCTCCTTTACTCTGTTGCAATCCTCTCATGCATGTGCACAATGGCTTTTCTCTGCACACCCCTCACTCAAGTCCATGGATAAAGGAGACTTCATTGCCAGCTTACCCTTTCCTCAAAGAAATAAACATTCCCGACTCTCGCGCTCATTTAAACCTAAATAACCCATAGACATCTCTGGTTGTCTAAAATGGGACTTTTTGCTCTGTGAACTTACTCCAAATATATTCCCCAAGGGCATCATCAGTTACCATCACCACCAATTACTCAGAATCTATCAAGTAAAAATAAACAACTCTGAATAAGAGAACTTAAAATGTGGAGTTTTCCTTGACCTTTTTCCTACATCCGTCTCTTTCCAACACTCTTCCCTCTTCTGATTCTTTGAATCACATTAAGAGCTTGCTTATTTCAAGCTCTTAATATCTCCCACCTGAGCTCAGACAATAGCCTCCTTCCTGCCTTCCCTGATGCTTGTATCTTCCCATGTAAATCTGCAGTAAGAAACGATGGGGCTGCTGTTGCTGCTGTCTTCCTAGATCTGTGGTTTGCTCATATGAGTCCATAGAGTCCTTCAAAGTCAAGACCCAATTCACCTTTCTCTCCTTGCTTAATAATAAGGAGGAAAAAGAGGAGAATGATTTAAAATAAAAAATTTCATGAAGTCTTACTGTGTTCTATGCACCATGCTAAGTAGTTTTGTTGTATGCCTTTTATGAGACAATCCAGACACAGAATTTGGGTCCTTCAAGAGTTTACTTACACTAGAGTCAGGGTAATAAGGATAAAACCAGATACTAAGCCAGTAGTGTGGCAAAGCAGAATGTCCTTATCACTGGGGGCTGTATGTTCTTCAGGGATGGATTGTGGAAAGAAGGAGTCACCTGGTATACAGGTTAAGTCTTGAGAAACCTCGCTGGTAGCTAGCCTTTGAGCAGATATCCTAACAAGCCAAGAGTACATGCCTATATCTAAATGCTGCATATGGAATGCTTGGATATTTCACATATTAATATGCCAGAATCTCAATATCCAATGAGAGTATTCAGAGGAGGGGCCACCAGGGACGATATGGTCTCAAAAGCTGATGGAATTGCATGAGTGGGAATAATTGCCTGAATGGCAACAAAGCCTACACTGAAGAACACCCTTCCTAACTGAAGAAGTGCCTCAGAGAATGGTGAAGAAGCCAGTGCTGGCAGTTGCCTCATGGGACAGGCATGTTGCAAAGCCTTTGCAAGCTTTTGCAGATTTTTCCTTTGAGTAATATGGGAAGCCACCCTGGCCATGGGTTTTGGCAAAGAGAAAATAGGATGTGACTTACATTTGCAGACATGACTAGGTTCAGCCAAGGGTGACAAGCATTTAACTCTCTATGGAGAGCGTTCTTGTTTAGTCTCCACTCTACATACGAAGAGAGTAAGGTCCAAACATATTGAAGGTCACATGATTAAAACATTAGCTGTAAGGTCTGTACCCAGCCACTGGGTCCAGAACCTAGAGTTGAACCACTAGTAAGCATCAACATACTTCCGTTGTCCCCACTACCACATATCCTTCCCTAAAGAAGCCATGCAGTGCATGGTCCTATACGTGGGTGTACAGTGTCTTCTCCCTCCCTGACAGGCCCTTATCTCCTCAACCATCCATGCATTCCTGCAGCATTGTCCCATAAGCACTTCCCTAAGAAACTCAGGAAAATGAGTGTTTCCTTTCCTTCTGCTTTCTCCTCTACCATGCAACTTCATCTCTGTTGCCACACTGTGTAGATAATACTGAAGGCAGTCTCTCTCCTAAGGTATTTTGTATCCTCATATTCCTAGTGTTTGGCAAATAGCATAGTGTCACTAAAATTTTCCAATGATGGAGCAATGCCTCAGTGGTTAAGAGTGCTTGCTGTGTAATTAGAATTTGAATAGTAAAACCCATAGAGGAGAGTTCCAAGATATCCAGCACCATTTTCTGTATCCCATGGGCATCTGTGCATCTATGTGTACATACACTCACAGAGACGCATATGCATAAATAAAATAAAATCCTCTTTGTTTTTTTTTCCTTTTTGAGACAGGCTCTCATAGTGTAGTCTGACTTGCCTGGAAATTGTTATCTAGACAGACTGTCCTTAAACCCAGTTATCTGCCTCCTTCTGCCTCCCAAGTTCTGGGAGTAAAAGTGTACACCACAACAAATCATTTTTTAAACTGAAAATGTTCTATCTCTTTATTTCAGGTGTCTGCCTGTCTAGAACTTGCAAGGTACCAAAGCACAAGTGACTGGAAAGAAGCAAGATTGGGCAGAGCCTGGGGCACGGCAACCCGAAGTCAGTGGGAGAGGAGGTAAGTCCTACAGAGCACTTCCTAGTCCCTCCTTCCCACCTCAAGGCGATCCAGACATCCCTTCAATAGGACTGGGAATCAGTGCCAGGCAAAGGCTTTCCACCACTCGGGCAGGTGAACAGTTCCTTAAGGGTGAGGAGCCTGAAAATGTTGGGTCAGAGAGGAAAGGCTTCAAATGCACACTTTCGATCCCAAGGAACTATGTGGAAGCCCTTAAATACACCCTAACCACTGTAATATCCCTTGGTTTAGCACTTTGGTATTCCTTTGTATTCTTAGGGTTAAGTTCCCACAGGCCAGGTACCAAGTTTATAGCCCTGGTGTCAGTTGGCTTTGGAAGGTAAATCTCTAGAGAAATGAAAGAGAGAGCAAAAATAAGCTGAAGGAACCCAAGCAATGACTCACTCAACATGTTCTCTGGGCAGACAAAGAAGCCAAAGCCAGCACCACTTAGGGAAACAAGTCCCATGCACACATGGTGACACCAAGAAGACCATGATTTACATCTAAACCATTTGATATGTATGCTTATGTATGTTTACAACTCAAAATATAAGGTTGATGAGGTGGAGAGATGGCTCAGTGGTTAAGAACAGTGGCTGCTCTGGCAGAGGACAAGAGTTTTGTTCCCAGCACTGATACCTTAGTTCACAACCATCTTTAATTCAAGCTCCAGAGGATCTGACAAGGGTATTCATGTCTGTACATTCTATCTCTACCATCCAAAGGTTCAATTCCATAGGTACAGTATATTTCTTTTCCTTTTTTGTGGGGAGGGAGGAGATCGTATTGCTTGCTATTTTATCATAGTTGTTTAGCAGAAACTTATACATTTTCATACCCTAAGGTGCATGAAAAACTAAACGACACGATGAAAAAGGCACAGCTTAGCACTAATACAGCAGTTACATTATGCTAGTCAGCTGATAATGAAAGATCCTCAACACCTGCTCAGTTCTCACCTGGCCTTCAATGCTAAGAAAGATTGGTAGTCTTAATCTGAGACTTAACAAATGCAGGCAAGAATTTTTGCTTCCAAAATATTTTTTACTGGTGTGCAAACACTACTCTATAATGGATGCTTTAAGAGCCAATAGCACTATATGGATGTTTTATCTGATCATCTGAATACCTAAAGTGAAGTCAGAAACATGATTTAACAAGAAACTTAGTACAAAAAGCTGAAATGTACATTCTGGTCCTTTCTAACCATTCCGACTGGCCACATTATATATAGAATTTTTGTACCTCACTATCTCCACCTATTATATAGGTCTATAATAGGTGGAGATAGTGAGGTACAAAAATTCTATATATAATGTGGCCAGTCGGAATGGTTAGAAAGGACCAGATATTGCTACTTTCATATTCTCAAAAATCTCAGCACTTCAGATAGAATGAAAAGGGGTAGACTTCCACATGCTATGCAGAAATAGACCTTGTAGAATATTGGCCAACCAGGCTTCTCATTTATTGCGTTTTAAAAATTAGAACAAAAAGTAGCACCTCACACTGGTATTTCAAACCTCTCAGGGAAGACCACATGTGGCTACAGACAAGGAGAGTGACTGAATTCACTGTTGCAACACACACCACAAAGTAGGTGTTCAAATGTTTATCAGATGCATAAACTATCCTTAAGGAAGTTCATTGATGCATTCAATTTCCATGTAACAAAAATGTTTGTAAGAAACTTGACATTTATTAATTAGTAGTTAAGGGGCAGGAAGATGCTACATTCTCATCTCCTTTTCTGTTTCTCTAGGATGCAGGCCTGGAAAGAACGTGGGCAATTGGAATATAGGAGGAAAACAGCTAGAAATAAAGACAACTCAAAGCTGATTACATCCCAAATGAACCTTTGTGGGGCTGTTTTCAGGAAGGTGTCTTCTTTAACAGAACCAATCCTCTTTGTCATCAAGAAGAATCCTTGCTGCTTAATATCCAACAGAATTATTCATTTAAAAAATTAAGGATTTTTTTGTAATCCCTATTCAATGCCAGCATTTTGTCAAGATGTTTCTTAATAACCTATAATCGTGACAATTACAGATGTGCTGACAGAGCAGGGTTTTCTTTTGATGCAGGCAACAATAACAAGAAACATGTGTTTCAGTGTGCTGTGGATTCTTCCAAGTTTGTTAATTAAGCAGGAATCCTTTCCCGCCAGAATGGTATAAGGTATTTTTTAATACTTGAGCCCACAAACAGAACAAATGTACAGCAAAGAAGGTAATTATTAAACACATGGATCCCTTTATCGACCTGGCAGGGACAACCCCAAAGATTGTGTCTGGTTATGATCTTTTTCAAGATATTATAATTGTGCTTCTTAACCTGATAAATTAAAAACTACAGGGCAATCTCATTTAGATCACAGACAACAGAGATCCCATCAATTTGCAGCAAAAATGTATGAGTGCTTCTATTGGCTTTAATTACATCCCATGTTTAGCAGACAAATTCAACTGGATCATAAAAGGATGGAGAATTTACTCTTGCTGCTCAGCCAATGGTATTATCATTCTGTATGTTGCTAAGGATTACCTGACATGAGCCTCAGTCTAGGAATAAGTTTGGGAAATAATATCTCAGAAAAGGAAGTTTTCTTAGATACTTCTGGGTCTGTTGGTGACTTTTGTGACCTTGTCTTCCATGTACCTAATGTGGCTTTGAACACAAAAAGAAAGATGTTAAAAAGAATAGCCTGAGACTCCTCCCTTCTTGAAGCCAACACATAGACCCCAAGTATGATTTTGTTTTATTTCATGTCTATGGCCAGTTTATACCAGAATTCTTCAGCAGTTTCTCTAACCAAATCTACTTTTCTCCAGGGGCTTACTCATCATCATCCTAAACTTCAATGAATGCTTTTTGCTATCTAGGACCTGAACAGGAAGCCTTTTGAGCTTTGTGTATTGAGGATTTGGGATTTTTCATCTTGACCAGAGTTTGGGACCTTAATTTGGTCCAGTTCTGTAATAATGAACTGACTGAAAAGCTGCTCCATGGTAAGTGGTGTGTGGTGGGTGTGGATGGGTGACAGGGATAAGGAGCACTAAGGGAAACTAGGAGGACAGGAGGGAAGAACAGAGGATGGAGGAGAGATGGGGAGAAAGGAGAAAAGGGAAGATGGGGAGCTGGGGAAAGAAGACAGAAAAGGGATAGGAGTTGGGATGAGAGGAGTGGAGGGGAAGGAAGGTGAGACAGGAGGAAAAGAGATGGGGGGAAGGAAGAAGGGAGAGAGGAGGAAGGCAGGTATAGGAAGATGTCAAGAAGTTAATTACTATAATCCTGCCTGACCCATTCCTACCCATCTGATAGGCCCAAGCACACCCTTTCTGAAGTTTATGTCTTCATGAATTTCACATTGTATTTTCCTTTCCTGGTGGTTTCTATCCCTTCCAGCTATAGGAATTCTTATCCACTTCAGTAGGATTCAAGTTTCTTTCACCCTTGGAGAAGTAGAGGGTATACCTTATTCTGATTTCTTATTCAGTTACTCAAGCACTGCTATAGTTCCTAAATAAGCAGAAATGAGACCTCATTGTATATAGCATGCTGCCATGAGCCATGACCAGGCAAGGGTGGATAACTTCCTCATATATCCTACAGGAAGCAGAGAAACAGCTTGCCTCCTCTAAGTTAGAAAAACATGTACCATTATCCACACATATATTACACACTGTTGTTTACATATTTTTCACATTTTAAGTTTTTATACTCTTTTATTAAGTAGATCAACACTTTTTAATAACTAGGGATGTGTTTTAAAAGACACTTTCCATTCAAAAAAAAAATCTCCCAGCAACATTGAGGAATTAGATTTTCCTTGAATCTACCCAGAGACTTGCTACTGCAGTTTTAGGTCCCCATTTCTCATGGGCAATAGTGTCATACACGTAAAACTGAATCTCACTTTGATGTCACTGGTTTTAATTTAGTGTTTATTTGCACTCAAATGATTCTCAGTTCAGGATACCACCTGCTGTCTCCTCCCCCCAGGAGATGGCATTTGGAGAGAATGGTGGAGTTTTTGAACTGGGACATTTAGTAGAAGAATGAAAGTATGCTAAATGTCCTGGAAAACAAATAATTTCCCAATCCAAATGGCAAGTGTATCCCACTGAGAAACACTCTGAGTTAAGGGCAGGAAAGAAATGTGCCTGGAAGCTGGTAACACAGTACAGGAGACATAAGAGCCCCTGAAAAAAACAAAAACAAAAACAAAAAACGGTATGTTCTAAATTTCCCAGCCCTCCAAAACTTCCAAAACTTAAACTTCCCTGGGCCTCCCATGGCCCATGCACTTACCTTCCAGATCCTCCAAAATCCACCCACCCCCTCCCCGTGATCTCTAATGGCCACCCATCGACCTTCCCAGGCCCTCCAATGGTAACCAACTGCAACCCTGCTCTCAGCTATAGACTTTTCAAATATGCCTAAAAATAGATAACTATTTGTTCTACAGCTTCGTGTTCTCATATTTCCAGGATTTTCCAAAGTCAGAGGATAAAAAATATAGGGCTTTTTGTTTGCATAAACATTCAAAAAATTTCTTCTGTGCTACATTGATCATTCAAAGAGTAAAGAGCCAGGCTCTTCGACCTCAATGTTAGAATTATCTTTCTAGTACCTTTTATACTTCATTATAGTTCCATCAAGCTTTTAATGTTGTCTCTTGGAATTTCATTTAGTGACATTTCAATATCTCCTGCTGTCATGATTTCATGTATATTCTTGGTTTACTATAGGCACTGTGATTACATTTGCAGGGCAGTCCCCCGAGTCTACTGGACAGAGAAACCAGAGTCACTGTGGGATGGGTGCCACACAATAAGTTTTGTAGAGTCTGTCACCTAAAACTCACAGTAGCATGTAAATGGCATGCCTCTTAAAGAGACAGAAATAAGAGTTAAAGAAATACTGAAGGAAAATCAGCAAGTCTTCACCTCAAGCTTATGTTTAACACATAGATGACTTTTTAAAAACATTGTAGATTGTATTTCAAATATCCAATTAATAGGAATGTTGAATCATTTGGATCTGAATATGATGTCAAATGTGAGCAGCCATCACCTGTCTGACATCAGAAGAAAGATGAACATGTACTGTCACCATGGACATGGCAGGGAAATCACAGCCTTTGGGTCCTGTTGCCTCATCTGAATAAAACAGAATCAAATGTGTACAAACCTCACAGGGGTGTGGTAAGCCTCACAGCAAGGGGACACCCAATGCATTTTCAATCTTTTATAATCTGTATATTACTGTGCAAATGGCCATGCTTGCCAGTAAGAGTCACTATACAGCCTTTGAGAATTAAAGTGGCTATTATTTATACACAGTAAAGGTTCCCAACCATAACAGAGGAAGTAACTCATTTAGGTGGACTTTATACACCACAAATTCTAAAACATCTTAGTGGTCTTAGTTGGAGTCTTAAAAAAAGTATGAGACATTTCTGTGTTTCTAAACTACATCTGCGAAGCATAGTTTTCTTTGTGAGCTGACATCAGTACAATGTTATAAACTACTAGGACACCCAGAGTGGCCCTGGGGTCTAAGTACAGGTCACTGAGGACCATAAAGGTGTCAGGCTCCACTCCAGGAACTCTAGTGCCTTGTTTCATAGTGTCTGCCTGTCACCTTTCACTCAGTCCCATGCAGATTCTCTTACTTTTAATTGATGACTATAGAGAGTTCCTTTAGCACCAACATCCCCTCCATGTTGCTGTGCCCAGGAGAAGGAAAGCAGTTCAAATGGCATAAAGGTCAAAGGTCAAGGGGCTTCCCTGTAATTGCATGTTAGCCAGCAATGAGTTGCTGTAGCAAAACACCCGCGATAGTAAACCTAAGAGAAAATAGTCACTGTGCATACATTTGGGAGGTTCCAGGCCAGGTTGGTTTTGATATATGATGAAGAAGAACTTCAGGGTGGGGGAATGAAACTGCTTACCTCATCAGCCATGGAGGAAAGAGAGACTGCAGAGAAGGTGGAAGCTCTATGGTTCCTTCTGCTAGCATCCCCACAGCAAACTTAGGGTCCTTATGAGTTCCCACTTTTGAGCGCTTCTACCACCTGCCACCATGCCATCCTTTGGGGAACAAACACTATTCTAACTATAGAATGTATGGTATTTGGGTGCGGATGTTAATCAGAAATAAAATAATAGGTTCTTATTGTTTTATTTTGTTTTGGTTCTGTTTGGCTTGGTTTGGTCATTTGAAAAGAGGTCTTATTGTGTAGTCCAGGATGTATTACAACTTACTATTGCCCAGGCTGCTCTCAAACTTGTAGCAATTCTCTTCCTACAGTCACCAAGACCAGTTTCAAAAATTCTGTTCTTTCTAACAGTGCTCTAGTTATCTGTTTGGTTCAACATTTTACTCTCTGTTCTTTAGTGGACATAGAATGAGTTCAAAGACAGTGATAATTTTTATTTTATAATTTAAAATTTAAGTGGGAACTTTCATCTAAACATAAGGCTATTAACATTTATTGATTTTCTTCTAAAATAACTAAAGGAACAATTTGATATTTAGAAGTTGCCAGTAAGACTCATTTAGACCCTTTATGAATTAAAGTTCCAGAAAAGAGCAGAAACAAACAAAAACACCTGTATGGGAGGCTCTGCACAAGGCAGATGACCGAACAGAACTTCATTTTGTAGACAGATATGTTGTAGACATATTGTCTTGAACTCTCTTTAGTCCCCTACACAGCCATTCATTGCCTATCTTGATGTCTGACCTAACATCCTTTCAAATACTAACTTAATACATTCTAAAGATATGCCTAATGGACCACATGCTTCCACCGATCCCAAAGGTAAGGATGTCTCCAGTGAGCACCTCAGCACTGAGGTGGAGATTCTCCTGCTTTGCTGTAACCAGCCTGCTTGATGTTCCCACCAACACATCCAACTTAAGATTTAATTTTATTCTATGACTATGTTCTATGTACTATGATTATGCTCACATAATAATTTCCACACTGGGACATGTTATTTGGTGCATCTTGAGTCCATGTTGGGCCATAATCACTCATATTTGGCTCAGATAAATTACCACCACCACCCCCCTTTGATGTAAGGGCTACCTACATGGACACTTCCTATGTCTTTACAAATAACTCCCAAAGTACTTCTGCGATATAACAAAACATGATATAAAATTACTTTATATAATCTTACATAATTCAAATCTGAAGCGCATGATATTCCCACCACCATGCATGAATTCTAAGTATTTCTAGATTAACATAAACATTTAGACTTAATCCACTCTTCATGTACAATATTCCTCTGACAAAATTTTAACTTTATCACTTGACTTTGTGAAAACTATTTACATCAAAACAATAGCAAGTAAATTTTTTAGCAACTAAACATTCATTTCTATATTTATTAAAGTACACAATGCTTATACAATGTGCTTCAAGGCTCCTCCTACACTATTATTTGTAAATGTGTAATTACCACCATAGTAAATGTTTCCTGAGAAATTTATGATAAAATTATATTCAAATAACAGTGTTCACTGTATAGAGTTTATTATTCTTTCTGATTTATTTTTAAATAATAAATATAAGACTTCTTGCCTGACTACATTGTACTTGTACAAATATACCCTGTCTTCCCAATAAACATTGTTGATTTTGTTAATGAAAAAGATATTTTGTCAAATGAGGCCACAGAGCTGATCCTAAAACTATCACACTGACTCATGAATTATTTGAACAATGAACTATAAATTGTCCTGTGGATGAGAGTTAAGGACAGCTTTCAGGGTGCTGAACCCTAGGCTTGTTTTTGTTTGGAATACCATAGGACATGGTCTCCTCTCTTGGGCACTGTAGAGTTCTGGTCAGCATCTGTGAGCCCTGTCTATTGTGTAGACCTTGTCTTGACTCTTGCATTGTGAAAACTTGGATGTCTCTAGATGCAATTGTTCCCACTGATGAAAAATTTCCCATGGAAAGAGACCACTAGGGAGGAGTGATGTAAAGACATCTTTCCTTCCAAAATAAATTCTCAATTGACACTCAGGGTAATTTTCAAACATGTCTTGTCTTGCTGGGGATATAAATCAATCCTGTAATCTTAGTCTGGAGGCTACAATGGGAAGATGAGCACAAGGCCAGCCTGAGCTACATAGTTGAGACACACTCTAAAACAAATCACAATATATCTTCTTTCGGTCTATGGAGTATTTTCCCAGACCCAACAAGTCACAAACTTGAACCAAGACTCTCTTCCTGCTAAACTTGTCCCAAAGCCAAATCATCTCTCACAGCAATACCATCCTCACTGGGGGTGTCTGCAAACCGTGCAGGGAGATACACTTGTCTAAATGTTCCATCACAGCCTTGAAATCTTAAGTAACGTTTTAATAAGAGTCCTTTGTTTCCCAGGGATAGATTATGTACATCAAGAACTAACAAATCAACAGAACGGCATGCATCACTGGAGTCCAAGCTCGCCAGCAAACCTTTTGAGATCATGCTGTCTAAAACAAAGTGATAAAATAAAATGACACTAGGCTGGAACTTAAAAACAGGACTCATTTCAATAATCTGAGAAAGCATGGTAGAAAAAGGACAAGGTTTGGAATCAAACTGACCTGACCTTAAATATCACATCCACTTTCTTACCAACTTTGGGATCTCAAACAAGTTGTTTGACTTCTCAAATATGGTGTCACAGGCATACCTTAATCATAGACTGCTTTCTAAGAATAATCAGGAAAATAACAGAAATCAGTGGCAAAAAGGTCTGACACTTATTGACTCCACCCCTTTGAATGAAGAAGCAAACTCCAGCCTTTAAAGCTTCACCATGCAAGTCTGAAGGGCAGATCTAAGAAGTCCAAACTGAAGGGTTACCCAGCATTTTCTCAGTATCTCATAACAACGTAAGTCCCTAATCTGTATCTTTGAGATATCATCAAATTCCGAATTCGAAGCTGGCCTTCAGTTCACACCACCTAGTCCAAAAGACTAAAGAAACACATCTGAATGGGGCTGTACATGCCAGTCGGCCAGCTGACATCCCCAGAAGCTGAGGATACCAGCATGTGTGTGAATACATTTCATACATTAGAGATGTAAATTTTATTCTTGGAGCTGAAAGCCAGGTGATTAATTCTTCATAGCATCATGATCAATTGGTGCAGATGCTCCACCTGTATTAGTGTTTGTTTTTGTGCATCAGTAACAGGAGTGCACCGATAACACAGGTGTCTGACACAGAGCTGTGAGACACTCTCTGAAGCGGGCAAACACTGAGTTCACTAGTTAGGTTGCACGCAGCACTGCCAATTTTTTCAATTAGACCCATTATTGATTTGATGAAATAGCAAATTAAACATACCATGGTGGTATGTAAATTGGTTAGAGGGAGCAGAAGGTTCTGGAACAGAGCTTCAAGGCACAGGAGCTATTGGCTTATATCGGCTGTCACTCATGGGAGTTCCTGGCCATGGCTGCTCTATAGTGGTTCCTTGAGAGCCATGAGCTGGCTTGTAAAACTACCATTAGGAAAGATCAATACCATATTTTTAAAAATATGTCACAAAAGTAGTGTAGAAGGAAAAGAGTCCTGTAAATCTAACCTCAAATGTAAATGGAAAGAAATGTGTGTGTGTGTGTGTGTGTGTGTGTGTGTGTGTGTGTGTGTTTTGTAGGAGTGTGCCCAGAAACTGTTTATAGTAAGGATAATGTACATTGCCTTCCCAAATGTAATGCAAGAACACTATATCCAAGCCCTGTAGATTTCATTATGTTGATCAAAAATTTTGCCAACCATTCCCTTGGGAGGCCACTATCTCCGATGAACACTCTCTCAGGTGACTACTCCTTCAGACTACTACTTGCTTTCATAGTCCGTAGTTGAAACTTTCCAGCTTTGTCTATAACCAGAGTCTAATCCAATTTACAGGATACCTGTATCGAATTTTAAAAGATGTTCTTTACTGCTCAATAAATTATGTCTATCCTTTCTGCTGACAAATGGGAACCTTTTCACAGTACAGGCTTAATTAGAAAAGAAAGCTACACAATGGAATACTACTCAGCCATCATAAACAATGAAATCATGCAATTTGCAGCCAAATGGATGGAACTAGAAAAGCTCATCCTGAGTGAGCTAACCCAGACTCAGAAAGATGCACATGGCATCTACTCACTTATAATTGGATTTTAGCCATATAGTATAGGATAACTATCCTACAACCAACACACCAAAAGGATCAGGACCATAGACTTTGTTACCTATTAAGGGGACAATTTGCCCTAGGCATGCTGACATTTAGGCCCTCAGTATATGAGGAGACTCTTGGCCTTCATATGACTGCTGAACTGGGGCAGGGGACTGATATGTAGGGACACTCCACTTCAAAGGAGTAGGATAGAAGGGAGAGGGGGTAGAGGGTGGGAGGGCAGGACTGGGGGGGGTGGAAAGAGGGCACTGTGATGGAGATGTAGCTTTAAGTAATAAATAAACATTTTTTTAAAAAGAAAAGAAAGCTAATACTCTGTTAAATGCCTTGTTTATTCCTTCCTATGAATGTATCTGTACATTCTACAGTTGGGAAAGCCCTTTCTTCAGGAAGCCTACCCTGTTCCAAAAGGTTTGGGTTTCTACTGGGGTACACTGTGCTCAGCTATGGTGCGAATGCCCTGAGAACTCTGCTTTATTGCCTCTTGTCTTGTCTAGAATCACTAACAGACACTGGGATTTATTTTCTCTTGTTGGTTTTATGAGGCAGAGTCTTCTCCAGCTCTGGCTAGCCTCAAACTCACCATGTAGCCAAGGGTGAGCTAGAAGAATTTATCTTTGTGCCTCCACCTCCTAAGTGTTGATGTTGCAGGTGAGCACTCCCACAGTAACCCAGCCTCTAACCTTTATAGGACTGGGACTATAGCTGTCTGGTGCATGTCACTACCTGGCAGTTATTTACATAAAAGAATGGAAAACACTCAAAATAAATCAGTAGATAATGTAATGAAAAGGTGCAATCTTGTTGAATTTACATGGGAATGTTATTAAGTAATATCCTAAAATTTTGCTCTGCTCCAGGTGAATATGGAACCTCGAAAGTGAGAGAATGGCATTGCTGGCTGGTGGGCTCTCAATTCTAATTGTATGGAATACGACAGATCTGTCAAGACACACTGTAGTCACTCGGTGACAATCTAAAGTGCCACCAAAATCAGCAGTGGGTGCTCCAAGGTCAGACGAATATGTTGTTTACATTCCACGTAGAGACTTGTACTAGAGAATGCAAACAATGCAGCAGAGAAGAGAAAAAGTCAATATGACATGAGGACGTGCAGTGGGGTGGAGAAAAGCATGAGAGAGAGAGAGAGAGAAGGAGGGAGAGGGAGAGAGAGAGAGAGAGAGAGAGAGAGGGAGGGAGACAGAGAGAGGGAGAGAGAGGGAGGGAGAGGGAGGGAGAGGGAGAGAGAGGGAGAGACCTATGGGAAAGGTCCCTGTTTGCAAGTGTCACAGCTACTCAGTGAATTGATCTGCCTGAGCAAGCACAGTGAGGGAAAATACACCCAGAATTAAATATGCCATACAACTGCAGTTCCTATCCTTTGAATTGGAAAATATTCAAAACAAGATTCCCCATGTTCATCACTAGGGAGGTGGCCCAGTTGGTAAATGCTTACAGTGCAAGCACAAGGACCTGATTTCAGCACCCATATAAAAAATGAGATGTCACCCTACCTGCCTGCGATTGCAGCCCTCTGGAGACAGAGACAGGCTCATGGTCAGTCATTCTAGCTCAGTATGCCTGCAAGTGCCAGGTTCACTGGAAGAGCCTGTCTCGATGGGTTAGGCAGATGCTCAGCAGATGAGAGTGTGCACTATACAGCCATGATAACCTGCAGCTGAATCCCCACACCTATAGCTTTTAATCCCAGAGATGCGAAATAGAGACAGGCGGAACCAGGAAGCTCACTGGCCGGCCTCCCTTCGAGAGACTCCTCAAAGCAATGAGGTGGAACACTAAAGAGGAAGACAGCCTGTGTCCTCCGGCTCTTGTAGGAGTGTACATAGGCACAAATACGTGTACACTCCCATGCGTGCATCAAACCCCAATATGAATTAATAAATAAAGTGCATAAGCAATGGAAGAAGTTGCTAGATGTCAGCCTCTGGCCACCACACACACATGCTCTGGCACACACATGAATACATGTGTGAGCATACACACACACACATACAGATATACATGCCACATGAATTTCCTATATGCCAAACTTTAGCATGCTACTTCTTCTGTGCCCATATTAGGGACTGCAAGCTTGCACAGACTCACAGAGAGTGGCACAGGTAAAAAGAATCCTTTGCCTATGCAAGGATTGAAACTTAGTGAAACTAAGTTTCAAAAAAGTGTGAAACTTAGAAAAATCCAGGGTTTATTAATCCCCCCACACCCACACACACACTCAAGGAAAATATTCTATCAAAATAGGTGCAGCCTCCATAAATCACCCAAGCATGTTTGATTGTCATGGTTTTCTTGTATTTTTTACAACTGTGAGTTCATTTTCTTAAAGAGGGAATACAGTAGAACGGAGAGCTGGCATTGCCAGTGGTTTCTGATAGACAATGACACGTGTTTTCTGTCATGTTGGCATCTGACTTGAACCATCAGGAAGTTCAGTTCATGTCCTTTATATCAAAGTTTGTCTTCCATTGTAGGGACGTTGTTAGGAGTTGGGAAAAAAAAAAAAAGCAATGTCCATTTGAAGCTTGTCGGTGAACTTTGCATGAACCGCCAGGAATAATGCAGTAGGATGACAGGCCAGTTATACCTTCCACTAAATTTGCTGTCTGGAATGAACTGAAATAGTGTTTGGTTTGTGTAATTACGTCCATCTATCTTTATATTCCAGCGGCATATCGCAAATTGAAAATACTAAAAATTGACTGTTGGTTCTGATATTTAATGATTGCCAAAGACAAGACCATGATTTATTGGTTACTTACCGGTGTGACACATTTGCATCTTATTAGACGGAGATTACTATTCCTTAAAATGCGGACGAGGCCTGATCATGTCTGATGGATTGATTTGATTTGCAAATGTAATCAAACTAATAAGAGGGAAAAAATGAGCAATAATGCCTTGTTTTTCAACTGGCAATCACTCCCTTGCCAACAAGGCTGATATCCCTGACTAAGCAGCCTTTACGCAGTCTTCCTGTCGCCTCAAATAAACAAAGGGAAGCTAAGAGCCTGATAAGAGGGTAACAAGCCAAGTGTGGATGCAACATGGAGCCTATCCCCTGAGCGCTGCCATTGCAGAGAAACAAAAGTTAACAGCGAGAGAGGAAACAGGACCATAGACATCTTGAGAAGGACAGCAACAGACAGCGTGGTGGCCCGTGTTGAATCACAGTAAATGACTCCTGAGTAAAGTACTAACATCCTCTATGTTGCGGAGGGAGAGAAGCTGTACATACAGGAACTCAACTCCTGAGACAGTGTAAACACTTACACCCCTTTAGGCGGATACTGCTATCAATTTCACCCCCAGAATCTCACTGACCCTGAAACCACAGGGAAAGAAATTTGTATGGAGGAAAACCTGAGGTCCAGGCAAGGATCAAAAACTCAAAGGCAGCACATGCTGGTGAGGCTGTGGAGAAAGGGGAACACTCCTCCATTGCTGGTGGGAGTGCAGGCTTGTACAACCACTATGGAAATCAGTCTGGCGATATCTTAGAAAACTTGGAATAGCCCTACCTCAAGACCCAGCCATACCACTTCTGGGTATACACCCAAACGATTCCTCATCAAACCACAAGGACATAACCTGATCTGTGTTCATAGCAGCATTATTTGTAATAGCTAGAAACTGGAAACAACCCAGATGTATCTCAACTGATGAATGCATAAAAAAAATTGTGGTACATTTACACAATGGAATACTACTCAGCCATCAGAAACAAGGAAATCATGCAATTCGCAGCCAAATGGATGGAACTAGAAAAGCTCATCCTGAGTGAGCTAACCCAGATCCAGAAAGATGCACATGGCATCTACTCACTTATAATTGGATTTTAGCCATATAGTACAGGATAACTATCGTACAACCAATACGCCAAAAGGATCATGAACATAGACTTTGTTACCTATTAAGGGGACAATTTGCCCTAGGAATGCTTCCATGTTGACCCCTAGTGCAAGAGGAAGCTCCTAATCCACATATGACTGTTGAGCTGAGAGGGGTTGATATGTAGGGATACCCCAGATCAGAGGAGTGGGAAGGGTGGGAGAGAGAGTAGAGGGTGGGAAGGTGGAACCAGGAGGGGTGGAATGAGGGCACTGAGATGGAGATGTAACTTGAAGCAATAAATTACAATAAATAAATAAATAAATAAATAAATAAATAAATGTCTTCAAGAAAAGATACTTCTTCAGGAAAGCTATGCATGAGACAAAATCTTAAGTGGGCTACAAAAAAAATACTCTTGAAATAAAATTTCAAGATCTCTTTGGATAGAATATAAACTATGTATTGTGGTCATAAAATAATCTCAGAGACAGTCTCCCTAGTGAAGCCAGCTAGGACCAGCATATGATAAGTTCATCAGCATATACTTCCTTTTATTGTATGTACTAATTAGCATTGATATGCAGCAATGTATATGAAATATCATCCTGAATTTTTAAGGATTATCACCATGAATATAGTATCTTATGGATATGAAGCTAACCATACCACATATTCTCAGACCAGCCTATATAAGCTTTACTCAAAGGCTAGATGTGCGATTCAGTGGTAGAATGTATATGTACTATGTAAAAGGTCCTGAGTGTCATTCTAAGATCTAATCAAAAAAAAAAGAAAAAAAAAGAGAAAAAAACAGCTACCCAAAACTAGTCTGATCACACTCAAGATAGACAAAGAGCAGTAATGCCTGACTATCCAAAGTCATCTTTACAAATCTGCTTCAAGTCTCAGGGCAGAAACAGTCCTGATAAGATGCTCACTGAGTGTACTGGGTCGGAAAGCTGACTACTAAATTACTGGTCAGGGATTATCCTCAAGCTAATTTTAACTAAATGTTATAAACTGATGATTGTTGAGAAAGCTTGATTCTTAGACAACACAGTACCTACACAATAGAGTTGAAGATGCTTTGTTTCTTACACATACCCCATGAATTAAGGTATTTTCATCTTTTGGTTCTTGTTCGACATACTTAGCTTAGCATCATGCTCCTTAACCATTCTTTATTTTCACCACACAGTTTATCACCTCTGGATGGATAGCTGTGCTTCCCAGTGTAAAGCCCTAGTCAGAGGTTTGTCTTCAGTGTATTCCGCTGTCTGGATTTTGTTTGCCAGTCCCACAGTACCAACAGACCCTCAGCAAGGAATGCGATGTAATATATCCTGACAGTATACAAGGGTATATCAAAGGATATACACATGTATATCAAGGGTATATAAAAAAGATGAGTTTATTGCCTATGATTTGTGATTTTTAAACAATGTATTAAAACCAATTCCCCTAACATTTCCATTGCTATAAGTCCATCTTAAGAAGATATAGGATCCAAGAGGCTGGCAGGAGAGCTCATTCAGTAGACTGCTTGTCCAGAACACACATTAAAACACCTAGGTGTGGTGGGGCACAGCTGTAATCTCAGCTCTAGGGAATCAAACACAGGAAGATCTCTGGGACTCCCTGTTCAGCCAGCCTCAGAGTCTACTAGGCACAGGACTAGTCTCTCATTGAGAGACTCTGTCTCTAATAAAAGTTATATAGTGCCTGAGACATGACATCCGAGTTTGTTTCTGGTCTCCTATCACATATGCACATGTGTGTACATGAACACATGTGTATATCTGTGCAGAAGTTAACATGGATAGACATTTAATATAATGTGATGCATCATGAAGTTAAGATAGTAGTTTGCTTTCTAACACTATAGATAAGGATTTGTATGCTTTTCTGAGAAATTGCTGTTGACAGTAAGTACTAAGACTGTCAAACTCGAATGTTCAGAGCTGTAAGACTCCATCTCCAGCTGCAAGACTACCCTGTAACCTAGTATAAGTCACTTGTCTTCTGCATATTTATCCAAAAGAGAATGTGAGAGCAAAGGCATTTGACTTAATGCACACTAAAAACCTAGGCTTGCACACCAAATTTGGATTGGGGCCTTTGTTTACCTTAGCCTACAGAAATGTTCCAGCAATCCTCACAGCCTCCACCCTCACACATGCTGTCTTGAACATATGCAAACTGACTTCCGAACAGATATGATCTCTAAGTTCAAGGACAATATGCTGCCCAGTGCAGTATGGAGCCTCTTCTCTAGGTATCAGGCTCTTGTCTCAGCTTTATGGCCCTTTCTAGACCTATCAACCCAGAGTGGACGTGAGGGGTGAGGCACTCTGATATTTTGTTTTGTTTTGTTTGTTTTTGTTTTTTTTTTATAATTTATTTTTTATTTCTTCAAGTTACATCTCAATCACAATCCCCTCCCTACTGCCCCCCCTCCAGTCCCACCCTTCCACCCTCTTCCCTCTCAAACCCCCATCCTCTATTCCCCTTTTTTTTAGTTTAAGGTATATCTTTTTTCCCCCAACAGCTCCCCCTTTCAGTCCAACAATGGTTCTTTCTCTTATAACAATAAATACAATACAAAACAACAGAAATAAATAGGCCACAATTATGAGAGTTATATGGCTTAGCATACATTCCTAATGTCCAGTCCATATGTATTTGGCACCTGACTTTAACATTCTATCTATTCTATGTATTTTAAAAAAGAGTATTAAAAAGTTTCCCCTTGGTGTGCCTCTGAATAAATGAGCATATTTAATCAGCTCTGAGAAAAAAAAATCTATGATAAAGCCCTTTATTCAAAATAAGAAAAATTTGCAGAAGCAAATCTGGAAGCAATTGGTCCATCTATTTCCGTAAACGGTTAATCCAAGAAAATGTAGCATTAAGACAGGCCAATTTGGAGCTTTTCATCTTTCAGGGGTGCAAACTTGTGCAGAAGGTTCCCATCATGGGCCCCATCATGACACAGACAACCGCTACATAAGAGCAGACTGTCTTTTGCTCTTTCCTCCCTAAAGTGCTGACCAGGTTGAGAGGAAGCAGTCTATCTCTGAGGCCCCAGCTGCTTCTCTTCCCTCCCACCTCCTTCCTTCCATCCCTCAGCAGCTTGACCACCATGTGCCCTGTCACAAACCTGCTGACTGGCAGAGGGGCCCACACCCCAGGTAATTAATCCTTTCCTAATGCAGGTTAAGCAGGTGGGAAGCCATTCTCATATAGAGAGGAGGTAGCTGCTCTTTGGAGATGCCCCTGGAGGGATGGGATTTAATTTGGCTCACATGATTCCCTGAAGCTGGCCAGGCACTGATGCTGACCTGCACATTCAATTACCGATGTGTTTCACCTAAGTCCAGCTGAAGAATCATCTCTTCTCTCCTTCTAAGTGCTATAATATTAACATAACAACCTGTGGTGAGGATATCATTTCCGTAGAAGTAAAGTGATCTAGCTGAATGAACACTTGTAAAATTGAGAGATTAACTGAATTGAACTGAAAAATGATCCTCAGAAGTAACAGAAGTTAGGATTTATCTACCCCCCCCCCTCTGTGTGTGTGTGGGGGGGCAAATGTAGGTGCATGTGTGGAAGCCAGAAGACAATGTTAGGCAGACAATGTGCACTCATTGTTTTGATTTTTGAGACAGTCTCACTGGCTTGGAGCTTCTCACATAGGCTAACTCTGCACAGCAGGAAATCGCAGGGATCCACCAGTTTCCACTTCTTCATTTCTGGGATTGCAACCATAAACCACCACACTGGGCGTTTAGAAAATGAGTTGTTGGGAGCAGTGTAAACACTTTCCCTGCTGTGCCATCCTCTGAGACCCTCAGGCTTTCTCTTTAACTCAGTAGCACACACCAGCACTTTTTAGTTCACTGCTCCCCTCCCCCATTCTTGTGGAAACCACACAGAAAGCTCTCGTGTGTTCCATCCACACTTGCACCACTTCTTTTAACACACCAAAAGCACATTTTATATCTTTAACCTGCAGGTTTATCCCAAACCTTGGAATAACTAGGAAGCAGGGCCACTAAGTCATGAGAACGAATGTCACCAAGGATGGTATTATAGAGAGTGAGAAAACAGAGAAACATGGCTTTTCTCTACCTCATTTTGTGACCCAGCATTTTATCTTATTATGCTCTTGAGAAGACCATAAATACAACCTATAACCATCTAAAAACATAGCTATACATATACTTACCTCTCTTATCTATCATATATATATATATATGAATCTATCTATCATCATCTACCATCTCTCTTTCTAACTGCTACTACTACAGCTTTAGAACATACAAAAATTAATTTATGGAAGCTATGAAAGTCAGACTCCTTTAGAAGAGAAATACTGAATTTATCTTATACAAGATAGAATGATAAACTGAAAAACTCTAGTGTCTTCCCTGAACTATGCAGTGGTACTTATCTATGGAATAAAAAACAATATACCGGAAGTTCCAAGTACACACTCTTCCTAAGAGAAAACTCAGCAGTTAAAATATTAAATAAATCCCTTCTGGGTTTAAAAAGTGTTTTTAAATGACGTGGGATTCTCTACAAAACCATCTCTCTGGTGCCTAAAGTCTCCAGCTGCCACACAATTTATATCTCCTTCCTCTGCTCTTTGTTTTTCTGCCATTTTCCCTGAATGTCAAAGTCAATTTAGTGCATTTCACTTTGCTGAATAAATCAGAGGCGAAATCCTTGCTAAAAGTGAAAATTTGATTTGCTAAAAGGAGCTTAGGGCAACTATTAATCAATATATCCAGAGTGTCAAAGCCAAGGCCAGGATAGACATGCATTCATTTGGAGATTGGCTGAGGCAGATGAAGGGGAACACAGGGGAAAGTGCAACCAGCCACTATGGAAAGTGGGAGTGGCGTTAGAGAGAGGGTTGGTCACCAAGGACCAGAGTGAACAGCTCAGTGCACCAGGTTGCACCACACTCAAGGTTTTGTATGAAAGCAACTTAGTCAACACGCACATGGGTTGCACTAATTATGCCAGCTTTTATAGGGCAATTTTTTCACAACGTCCAAACAGGTTACTCTTTTTAACTCTTCAAGTAGCTCTGAGAACAATCTAAAAGTCAGAGGTCACAGTCCCGTGAAGACCAGAAAAGACTAAGGGGAGTTGGGCCAGGTCCACAGAGTGCCTGTGTTGTGACAAGCTTTAGGACAATTCCCAGCTATTTCAGGCTTCTAAGAGATCATGGTGTACTTAAACCAAGTGAATAGTTCTCCATCATATCATTCTCTAGAGCTTACTAATAACCCCAAATCCCTATACAAACCAGAACAGATCTTTGGTCATAGGATCACAGATACCCTGGGATACTGTAGAATCATTTGCCAGAGCACTGACTAATATTGCTTCATAAATTGCTTCAACCATTCTGATTGAACACTTTCACCTGGAAGTTTCAATCAGATCATTCACAATTAAGATCTTTAGAGGCATTAGCTCAGACTTCAACAAGGAATCACCTTCCTCAGCATGTGATGACACTTTTTGCTTCTCTTTATGATTCTTTAAACATTCTCACCCCTCATCACTCCACTTAGTTGCCAGTTCATCTCCCCACACTGCACCATGAGGCTCTAGGAAGTAGAACTCGTGAAGTATTCACTTTGTGTTTGTACACACAGTATCTTACACAGGCCTCACTGAATGCATATGTGCCAGAAAGGGGAGAAAGAAGGAAGGTAGATATTGATTCAGCGCTAAATAGTAGAGCTGTCTTTATTGATTTGTTGGTTGATGGGTTCATGGGTTGGTTGTGTAGGCTGTGTCTCACCCTGTAGCCAAGGCTGGCCTTGAACATGAAGCCATGTTGCTGCCTTGGTTTCTAGAAATCTGAGATGCAGGAATGGCCCACCCCATCTGATCCACCATTTTTATATGGTAGAAAGTTGCAACAAGTCACTTCTGCTTCTGTTTACCACTAACTGTCAATCAAATGCATATGAACGTCCACAGAGTTGGAAAGGGGAGGGTGTCTGATCTTTATAACTAAGCATTTAAGGACTTTCTCAAACACTCACATGATCAGCCAAGTGCTGACTGCTCTATTTCATTAATATATGTGGTGTCTAGGGCATAGTATCAACCAAGCATCTTGATTTTTATTGACTTAAAATGTGCCGTGCATTTCCTTCTCTAACCACTGACCTTCCTTTATCCTCCAGTGTACAGAGAAAGTTTAGACTTAGGGTGAATATGTTACATTATCCTCCATTTATTATAAAGTACAAATAGGTGGCCTGGGACAGATGACAAATAGAAGGTGTGACACAGATGGAGAGTAGGAAAAAAGACACATGGAAAACACTGGCAAAAATCCCATATGACTTGATATATCACAGGTACTAAGTAACCCCCAGTATAAGTCCATGCTCCTAGCTTTCAAGTGTGCTCATCTGTAAACAAGGGCAAAGAATTAACCAGTGGGAGAGCTGCAAACATCACAAAAGACTACTGAAAGTGTTTTATAAGCCACAGAGTCTTATGCAGACCAGGTATGGCTATGGCATGCCTGTCTGTAATTCCAGCTGAAGCAACATGAACTCAAATTCAAGGCCATGTGGGAACACACAGTGAAGCTATCAAAAAAAAATCACACACGGATATAATTATTTTGTTTTTAAAGCTTAAGCCCATCCAAAAGAATATCAGTGAATTCAGATGGGAAACTAACAGTGACATAAATCAGGAGGAGAATCGTGGTATTCATCATATCATATGTGTGTATATAAAACATTTGTGTTTATATAGGTATAAATGCATGGTGTGGGGTACATACTTTGTTACTTGTATCTTTTTTTTTTTTTTTTTTTTTGGTTTTTCGAGACAGGGTTTCTCTGTGTAACAGCTCTGGCTGTCCTGGACTCGCTTTGTAGACCAGGCTGGCCTCGAACTCACAGAGATCCGCCTGCCTCTGCCTCCCAAGTGCTGGGATTAAAGGCGTGCGCCACCACCGCCCGGCTGTTACTTGTATCTTTTAAGCTTCCTATAGTATTGAACATATTGCTATGTACAAAGCACTTGAACACTTGAAAAACATTTGGGGATTTACTATGAAGTCATGGTTTAGTAATGTCTTACAAGATTACAATCGTCTTTTGATTGTAAGTATACAACAGCATAGCTATATTTGAATTGCAGAAATATTTGGAAACATCTAGTAACTGTCAAGGGTAAAGCTGGATAGAGCCCATGTGAGCAGAGGAAATTCACTATAATGGCAGTGAGGTGCAGTGGATCTATTAGCACAACTTTTCCAGGGAGCGATGGAAAAAAAAAATCTATTTGCTTCAGATAGGCACGGCCGACATACTAAAGTAACAATTCCAATCGAGTCTAGACATTGTCGGGGTGCTTAGCATTGGCTGTCAATTTGACATGGTCTAGAATCACCTAAGAGACACCTCTAGGCATTGAGAGCTTTTAAAGTTTCTAGATTGTGGTAATTGTTGTGAGAAGATCCACCTAAGTGTAGGTAGCATCATTCCATAAACTGGGGTCCAGGAATAAACAGAAGTGATAAGGTGAGCTGAGTGAGGGTGGGCTCATCCCTCTGCTCTGTAACTACAGATGCAATGTGATCTGAGGGCTTGTGATCCTGCCTCCATGCTTCTCCACCATATGAATTGTACCCTCGAACTCTGAGCCAAAATAAACCCTTCCTTCCTTAAATTGCTTTTGAGACTTATTCTGTCACTGCAGTGAGAAAAGTAACTATCACAGTACAGCAGCTGGATTGTGGGGTTAGCTATGGCATCATGAGCGAAGAGTTCAAAGGTAGATGTATCACCTAAAAGTCTCACCTCAGCACAGCTGAAAACTCATGAAAGCTTCATCCAAAGAGATCCCTGCACAATCTGTAGGCAGCTCTCTTGAAGAGTTTCTTCTACTTCAGTAATTGTTTACTGCTTACATAATATCAAGGAGGAATCTTGTAAGTCTTTAACTTAGTAAGGTTCCTTAGTTGGCTGAGTCTTATGATGGAAGAGGGGAGGTTAACTATTTTTTTTCCCACATTTAGTTAATCAGTGGGTGTATAGGACAGAGGACAATCAGCAGATTTGCTCTTTTCTTTCACTGTGTAGTCCTTCAAAGGCCAAACCCTGGTTGTCAGGCTTGGGGGCAAGTGCTCTTGCATACTGAGCCAGCATGCTGACTCATGGGAGGGAATTATTTTTAAAGGATTCTGACAAGGTAATCTATGGCCTGTATTCATAATGGGTGAAAGAGAGAGACGAATAGACAAAGCAAAGATGGTATTTCTGAAAGCTGAACATACTTATGTGAGATTTCGGTTCACAGGAACTAGTTACCCAACACTTTACCCCTTCCAGCTGTTGAAAACTTTCTCCTGCCATGTAACACAGCCCCACCATCCAGGATGTGAAAGTCTCTCTATCTTTGTATGGAAGTCTTTCCCAAATTCTTTAGCTCAGGTGTAGAGCATCCTCTGATTACCATAGTTTCCAGTACTGACTCATTATCATGGTTCCCATCTGAGTGCTGAATGCAGGAGTCTCCCCCCACCCTCGCCACCTCTATATTGATTGTCAGACCTGAGGACCATCTTCAGTCACTTGTCCTTCACTCTCTCCTTCCTATTTGTTTGTTGAAGCTAAGAAGGGCTCTTTAGCACCAAACTAATTTATATTCTCTTTCCTTTATAGCTCATCAGTATAAGAAATACCAAAGCCGGGCGGTGGTGGCGCACGCCTTTAATCCCAGCACTTGGGAGGCAGAGGCAGGCGGATCTTTGCGAGTTCAAGGCCAGCCTGGTCTACAAAGCGAGTCCAGGACAGCCAGAGCTGTTAAACAGAGAAACCCTGTCTCGAAAAACCAAAAAAAAAAAAAAGAAATACCAAGCACCTCCACATCACCCCTCCTTTTCCTCTAATTTTCCTATCAAATCAGAGGTTAATAAATAGGGTGGCATTCTAATGTCTTCCCCCAACATACTAACTTTTGGGGTCCTTTAGATTTAAGGCACTGAAAAGATCATATGTAAGCAACACTCTGCAAATAAAAATGAGTCCCAGATACTTTACATTTAGATGACACTTTAGAGAACATGAATTAGTTATATAAGATTTATAAATTCCATGTGTATTTTTCCTCATTTGATTTTCACAATATAATTAATAGTGCAATTGAGTAACATTAAACATTCTCAGCTACAGGTCATATTTTCTGATTTTACTTTCATTAGCTTTTTAATCAACAGGTATAAAAGGATACAACTAGCTGGTATGTTAAACAATCTCTAAGTATTTAATAATTTAATAATCTTGTAACAGCATTACTCACTGCCAGGGCTTTAGGTCTACATTTAACTTTCATCCACTTATCTAATAGAGTTACATAAACAAATAATGAATTATTAGGGAAAGAGACTGAAAGTTACTTTAACTCATTCACAGCAAAGTATAAAACACACTCTCATGTAAACTCAGTTATAGGATGAAGTAAAAATGATTCCTAAGGCTAGCTGAAGTTTTATGCTGTGCACATTTTAAACCAATGAATCAAGAAACATTTATCAAGTTTTACTGATATAGCATCAAAATAAATACAACTTACATATGTCATGGGTCATTTTTAGTCAGCCATTCCCTGCTTTTTAAATGACCAATCACGTCCCATACTTTCCATGCAGAGACTTACTTGTGTTAGAAATGAGACTTAATCCTAGGACCATTATATCTGCACCATTTCCATTCTTTCATGTGTATTTCACTTATGGGTAGTACACATTGAAGATAGGAGGGTGAAACAGGAATATTGCTATGAATTTGAGGTCAGACCAGAACACAGAGTAAGACCCAAACAACCCTGGGCTATGTAAGGGGAGTAAGATTAATATAAATTAGATTTAGTGGATATCAAGGGGCTTTTGATACAGTCTCTTAATACGGGGCATGAAGATGAACTTTTCTGTGGGCAATTGACTTAGCAGCATATGGACTAAAAACAAGGTTTATGGCCTGGCATTGTTTCAAGCTGCTGATACCCTTACGAAGTTGGTGGAGCCCAGTTTAGGCTGAAGCCAGGTGAAACCAGGAGAGACCCTATTTAAGGATGAAGTGGGGGAGCCCGAGAGTTCCCATGTTAGAGATGAGGAGATGCAAGGCAGCTTGTATCATCTGATGGAGAAAATGCTGGTGGACTGAAAAGCTGATCTCAGAGCTGAAAAATTACAGCCAGCTCTCTCTGAGGCAGAAAGAAGCTGGTGAGCAGAGAAAGCCTCAATAAAGCAGCAAAAGGCCAAGGACTAAACCCTGTGGCACAGCCATTGCCTAGATGGGTTCAACCAGTTCAAACAGTGGCCTGAATGGAACTGTGGCCAGCCTCAAAGACTGAGGCAGAGTGACTGAGTGGCTAATTCAAACTGAATAAGTTGGCTTATGGACGGCTGAGGCCTTCCAGAGAGAAGAAAGCCTCAAGCCTCATTTAAGGTGAAGCTGCCATAGCCAATTTACCCTAAAGGACCTATGTCTGAGATATTCCTGAAGGAAAGACTGTTAACTAAGTACCATAAAGTATCTACTCCATAGGTGTTTCTGACTGAGGACCTGCCCCAGAGACTGTATCCTTCTAAAAGATTAGGATTAGTTGTTATATAATAGTTGTTATAGTTATTAATAGGCTTATTTGTTAGGTAGCAGGGGTTATAGTCATTCTTAGGGCTACTAGTTAGGTAATTGTTTATATTTGTTATAAGTTCATATAGTTATCAATAAATATATATTGGATGATTAAAAGAATCATCTTCAGGGCTAAGTGAGACTCTGTCTCATAAGGGTGGGATCTGGAGTGAGAGAGGTAACCAACAGTGTCTAGTAAGGAATACTGCAAAAATAAAACCTCAACATTACAGCATAATCTTAAAAATTGGTCTCTATAGAAAATTTATTTGAACAATAACTGTAACTCCAAATAGTGTCACTGTGAACCAATGTTCAAACATTCTTGAGAAATTTTATATATATATATATGTGTGTATATATATGTATACATATATATGTATATATATATATATATATATATATATATATATGGGGGAGTGTGTCCCCCTGACATATGTTTTTTGGAGATTTCTATCATCACATCAGAGTCTATACACTGAAACTAGGAAAACTCTAGAAAGCCCTACCAGTAAACAAATTTGATATGGCCTCTTAACTGAGACTATTGAAAAGAATTATTAGAAATGAGAAATGCTGGTTAGTATAGCTTTCTACTTTTTATAGGAAGAAACACTTAGAATTGTTTTATCATCATTTCACACTCCAAGTGTGGTCTCCTCTTAGAGTTTTAACACCCTTGCCTTGGCTGAAGGAGAGTCATGGGGTTCTTTCCATTTTTGTCTGATGTCATCATGTCAGAGTCTATTTTAAGAATGTGATGAAGTGAGCTAGTGACATGGTTCAGTGGTTAAGAAGGCTGGTTGCTCTTATAGAGGCCCCAGGTTTAGTTTCCAGCACCCACATTGGACAGTTCACAAGCACCTGTAACGCTATGTCCAGGGGATCCAATGCCCTCTTCTGGCCTCTGTGGAAGCTTCCATGCACGTAGTATAAGCTAACTTATGTAGGCACACAATCACATATATAAATCAAATAAAAAATTTTTAATGTGACTAGGGTATTCCCAAAGTTGAGCCAAGCGTTCCTTCATAAAAAATAATCTGCTTGTCATGTTAAAAACAAGTGACATGCAAGCCAAGCAAGACATATAGGTCAGTTGGAGAGCATAGCTTAGCATGAGCAAGTTCTACAGCAAAATCAAATTGGTTAAATTAATTTAGTTTTTCAAAAGACGATGGAGACAGGATGACCTGAAAGTCTGCCATATTTTCCTCTAAATTACATCCATTCACTTCATTGTTCAAATACTTTCCTGTTCTTTTAAAGTAGTAGGCTGACAAGATTTGTAAATATACTCAAGCCATTTATATAGGTCAGCTAATAAGGGCTTTTTAAGTGCCACCTGCTAAGCCCACACTGTATTTTGCTAAGGAAATTCCCGAACATAATAATATCCTAATCAACCACAAAGAACAATCACAGATCTGCCTGTTGGGCTGATAATCGTCTTATCACACCCTGTGAAACCAAGCTCCACTGTCTGAAAGGGAGCCTCCGTTACTTGGCAGCCTGTTCTAAAAAAGACCAACAATGGAGAGAGAATGAAGTGGAGTGTGCAGAACCTCCATATCTACATAAAAGAGATTAGAGGCGACAGCGTTCCATTTTACAGCTCAATCATATTGTGTTAGCATGCGCTTATCCGAGCGCAGACGAAATTGAAAGAGAAATAAAAAAGAGCCAGGCAGATAGGAAGCAGAAAAGCGAGGCATGAGCAATTTCCAAGGGTATAAAGGGATGCTAATGGCAGGGCCTGTCATTCTTAAAAAGGGCTATTAGGGCACCATCATCTGTTCATGTGCCCTTATGCTCCTCCAGCTAAAGTCAAGCTTTTTCTGAAGCCCTCGTGGTCTTTTTTCTTCTTCTGTAGATAAGTGTGGCCATGTTTCATAGTAGCTCATGTCCCCATTCATGTGATTTATTAATGCAAGTCAACTAATTCTATTTACTGATAAAGTCCCTCACACCCTATGTATTTTTGTTCAGTTATTTTCTTTGATAGAATTCTTCAGTTTTCATGAGACTGAAGCAGGCATGCTAACGTATATTTGCAGCTGTACAGAGGGGATCTGGCTTGACCTAAGATGCCAAGCTTCAAGCATCCCAGTGGGTATGTGAGCACACAAACTGAGAAGAGATGTGGATCACAAAGTCTTGGGTTGTGTGTGGTGTGTGTTAGCGCATGCATGCATGTGCGTAGATGTGTGTAAGTTCACTTTATTTTTATCCTAAGTGTTAGATAAAAAATTCTAAAGTTAAGACCAAAGGGGAGTTTCAGTTTGCTTCTGGCTCTAATATGACTCTAGACTGGTTAGTAAGACTTGTTTCCTATGGAGAACACAATCTTTCTTTTCTCAATGCAGACATGTAGCTTTAAATCCTTATGCTCTCTTTACCTTTACCTCCCCATCCCATGGTCCAGGTGGCTATGTATAGTTCTCGGATGCCCTTCAATTCAGGCATGCTCTGGTACCACAGGGCTTCCTGTACCATTCTCAAATGAATCAAGGCATGCATATTGTTAAAAAACAAAACAAAAAAAAACTTTAAGAAAGATTTCAGTGAACTCCGAGTTTTTCCAAATTCCCTTCTGAAAAGCTAAGGTCCTCTTCACAATCATTGAAAATACTCTCTGGGCATTAGGAAAATGAGAGCCCTGAGGCATCCTGCCACGGTGGCCGCTCCTCCATTCGCTATGGAGAGGGAATAACGTCAGCCCCCACCAATTCTAAGCCCTGGCTTATGACTGAGCACATAATTGCGTGCTCATTGTTCCCTGCACTGGGAATGGCGCTGCCCAGAGTTATTTAAAGGTACTATCTTCAAAGGAGTCACCCAGTCCAGGACGCCGGCATGCTTCTTTGTAAGCCTCCATCTTCTCCACTTAGATGCACAATCAGGACTGCAAATTAACCTCTGACCTTTCCTAACCACGGGGCTTGGGAGGAGTTACTGGGTTTTTGTTTTGTTTTATAGCTGGTCTTTGTTGTCACAGATCTGGATGGTATCAGAACATTGCGTTAATAAGTCTGTTAACTTGGGGAGGCTTGAGCAAAGCTCACTGAAATGATAAGTGGTGTGACATCATGCTGACAGGATTCACACACTGCTGTTTGTTTGTTTGTGGCAGGAGGATGGAGGCCAGAGGTCAATGCCAAGTATTTTCCTCTATTGTTCTCCATCTTATATTTGAAGATAGGGTCTCTTAAAGAACCTGAAGCTCATTGGTTTAGTTAGTTAGACTGGCCAGTGAGTGTTTTCCTAAGATCTTCCTGTCTCCACATTTCAAGGGCTGGGATGACAGATATGTGCCACCATGCCTTACTTTTATATGGTACTGGGAATCTGAACTCAGGTTTTCATAAATATGCTATTGTTTTGAAACATAGTCTTAATCTTACACAGACTGGTCTGAAATACACTATATAGCACCAAGCTACTCCAAACTGTAGTACTTGTCCTACCTTATCCTGTCTAGTACCGATCCTGAGATTGGTGTTATAAGTCACACTGGGCTTAACTGTGTTTGGAAGGTTCTGGAAACATGTGTGAACTTATATAAGTGCTTATATTTCTCTTTGCCTCAAATCATTCTGTCATTGAATAGTGAGAATAAATATCCTGGATTGAACAGTAGTTCTCAATAGGGAAGGCTGGGGTAGGTAGTTTGCTGTGAATTGTCCCCTGGGAACTTCCGGTAGTGTCAGAGGACCTTTGTGTTTGTTACGGTGCTATTGGCATCTAGCTGGTAGATAGTAAGGATGCTATCAAATATCCTATAATACACAGAAAAGCCAGCTACAACAGAATTTTCTAGTCCCATGTATCAGTAGTACCAAGGTGAGAAACCCTGAATTAGACTAATTATATTTAAAATACATGTATGTATGTGCATATGCATGTATGTGTGTGTGTAACAATAATAATGAAAGAAAAGGAGGCTATCAACTTGAGAGTTGGGGGAGCATGGGAAGAGGTCAAAGGGGGTAGTTGGGAAAGGCTTGGGTGTAAAGGGAGGGGAAAACAATTTAATTCTATTTATATTAAGAACATTAAACTAGCAAAAGTGTATATAAAGATATAAACATCTGGAACAATGGCATACCACATTAAGGATCTCTCTTGATTATCTAAAAATATGTTCATAGCCATTTTTTTCAAAAAATGTTAGTTTTGGTTTTCTATGCTTTAACCCACCCACCAATAGCACTTTCTTTCCAAAGAAGTTTTCATTTCCTATCCAGACAAGTGTGGTACCTGGCTTTTTCCCTGTGACAGGCTGTCATTCTATAGTCCAGGCAAATCCTCCTGCCTCAGCCTACCAAATGCTAGGATCACCACACCTGACTATCTGATTCTTTATAAATTCTTCCTCTGAGCACTGTTTTACACAGTCCAGGTTAAGTGTGATTATAATTGAAATGTAGCATCATATATCCACAGGGACAGATAACAATATCTTTTAGATATTGCTATTCTTGTGTGGGTATTTTCCAAAGCATACGTTCGAGTTACCTATCTGACTAGTCCGACTTAATTTGGAGGGCTTTATTAGCAAACAGTGTAAGACAAAGTAGCTGGTATAATACAGAGCGATGTTTAAATTAGTTTACAATTTGCTTGGTCTCATCTAGAACTGCCCTGAACAAAGCTATTCAGAAATGTCAGCTGTGTCCCTAACCACTGTAACAAATTGTTGCCTGAACGCTGCACACCTAATGACTTCAAATTAGCTTCACTGCGATACTGCCTGACAGTTCGTTACGACTGTTAGCGACATGGCTGGCGTATCATGACCAATAAATTGGTTTCAGTGTGGGCTGGGAAAGGGACTTCCATCAATTTGATTAAAGAAATTACTGTAGCATTCAAAGCATAAAGACAAACTAGCTTAAGGAGACAGAAATAAGTTAACTGTGTGTGCCAGAAAAAAACATTTCTTGTCACTTGGAAGCTTCTTTATAAACTATTTGAAAACCAAAAATCAAAAGAAATAAAAATGAATTCAAACACAATAGCAAAATTTTCAAAATATGTGACCAGGTATACTTTGTGTTAATATAGAATGGGTAGAGAAAGAAAGGTAATAAAACACCAACTTGAAACCAGCATATAAAAAATCTACTGTGTTTGTCTAGTATTTCATTTTGTATATAAGTTCATCATAACTATTTAATTGCAAACTAATGTAAAATTTGTGATACTAAAGAGAAAGTCAATGCAAACATTATGATAAGAACATGACGAATGATTCTTAGAAGGAAAAGGACACATTAGCTTACTACTGAAAATAATATTTTTAAGGTGAAAAAATGTAGAATTATTTCCTCAGGAAAAAGATAAAAATCTTTAATATAATTAAGAAAGGGTTTTATGGTTTTTTCTTTGCTTAAGGGTGGCAAAGTGCCCTCAAATAGGAGTGGATGATGAGCAGAGCTCAAGATAGCGCATAACTATAATGGTAATCACTTTATGAAAGTTAATGCTCTGAATTAAGATGACTGGTGCTGAATTAAGTATAAACAACAGAAGTGATAGTTAAATAATCTCACAAGAAAAATGTAAACTTTTCTCCTATAGGACATACAAACCTGGAGGCACCTGCAGCCTTTGCTTTTCTTTTGGGTTTTCAGAGAACTTACCTGGAATATGTTTTGCCCATCCAATGATAACCACCAACTCTCGGTCAGCCAAATCACAGAGTGTCGTGAGGGCTTTGATGTCACTGTCAGGGACAGTAGGGTCAGGCATGGCATAGATCTTCTCTGGTTCAGCCACCAACAAATGAGAGACAATCTTGTTATCTGTGGGGTCAGACCAGAGCACTACACGGTCACTAACATAAACACTCACTTTTATAAACCCTAAGGTATTCTGTGCTTTGAAAAATAATTGCAGCAGCCTACAATAAAACATATATTCCATGGTTCACTCTGTGTGCTTTGAGGAGTGTGTAGGAAAATTCACAGCAAAAAAGAACTCGCTGTTCATGACAGAAAGCATCCCTTTCTTTGCCTGGCTTTCTAGAAAGAAGACTTGGTCCTGCTGAGATTATTTTTATAGCAAACAGGGAAGAGAAGTTAGAGGCTTCTTGGGCTTGCTCTCGGATTCTTAAGTGGAATATCTGGGGAAGCAGATTAAATAGCACACAACAGTTTCACAATAAAAGCCCACTGGTAAGCATTGAAATATGGTCTAATGCAGAAAGCAAAGACCCATGAATGCCCACAGTCTTAATAGGCGCAAACGTCATTAATTGTTTTAATTCCTTTAAAGAAGAGCCAAAGGTCAGGGCCCTTCTGCCAGCATGAATCACTGACTATATAACTCTGTGTCCTTGGGATGCATAAAGTAGGAGTTGCCCTCCTTTTCTCCTGTCTCCATGTACCAAACCAACCCTCCAAATACAGCTAATATCTGTGCCCATAAAAACGACCCTGCTTATACGATACAGCATTTTCTCCTCCAAGCACCTTATTCTTTAATCTTCTATTTCATCTGTTGTCCCCAGTTTATTCTCTGCTTCAGATTTATCTGTCTGAAATTTGTGATCTATGCTTTGAAATCTTCATAAAGTCAACACTAGAGACAAATGGAAAGTGTCTCATCGGATGTGTTTTACTGCTCAGGGGCACGCGTGGGTTTATGGAGTGGCCGTAAAGCCTGGCTAACAGAGTGATTTTTCTCGTTGGCCTGATTTTCAATTTCTTGATGTAACTTTAGATGTGATTCTTTCTTCTGTGTGAGGAGATACAAACGGGTAAAAATCAATTCACATATTTAAGAGACCTAGGTAATATCTTTCTAGAAAATTGGGATTGTAAGGGGAAGTTTTGTGGACAGAGCCAAAGTCTCAAGTGTATTTGTTGCACATTTGTCTTGCGCTCTTTTTAATTCCTTCAGTTCCAAATGACACCTGGCCATCTTTGGTCATCTGATGGCATAACAAAGAGTCTTATTGAAGGCATATCTAATACTTTTTCTGAAATTATATATATACATACACACATACATATATACATGTAGATTATGCATATATAATATTCCACTGGCTCTCTGAAATTTTCATACAATGTATTTTAACCATTTAATTATTTACTCCAACCCTCACTCTTCCAGCTAACTCTTCTAAGATCCTCCCTTCACCTCCCCCCCAACTTCACATTCTCTTTTTCATTTTTAATGTCTCCCAGAGTCTCATTTGGGGTACACATACATTCACGGGTGTGGGGCCACCCACTCAGCATGGTAGTACTACCAGGAACCTTACTTAGTGACTCTCCCTCCTGCAAAAGCTATCAACTGTCAAGATTTCCTTAATTTTGGGGGTGGGGGTGAAAGGGGGCTTGTGAAGGACCCCACTCCATGCTAGAATGTTGACTAGCTTGATTTTGTTCAGGCTTTGTACAGGCAAGCCTGAAATTATATTTTTAAATCCACTAATATGGACATATGTGTTATATTTATTTTAAATAGTCCATTAGTCTTTAATATTAATATTTAGGTAGAAATATTTCTAAATGCCACACTTTCTAGGAAAAAGTTAATTAATGATGCTATAGGTTCTTTTTTAGCTTATAGAATTGGAGAGGAGTGTTTGTTTATCTTATACACCATGGGAAGAACACCTTGCATTTCTGATTATTCTGAGAGAGGTTTTGATTTTTGTTCCTCTAAGGACCCTAGAATCTCAGGACTAGAAGAATATGTATCAGTTAAGGGCACAAGTGTGTAACTACAGGAAATCGTGATTCTAGATTTTATTGTTTCATACAGGCAAAAACATATAACATGTTTATCCAAGTCATGGCTCCTTGACTTGTAGGTCAGAGCAATTCTGCAAAAGCCTGGACATCCTTCAGCGCTGCTGTTTCTGGGTAAGTCTTATTTAATGTTTCCCTAATTAGAATCAATACAACCCAATTTTCATTCTTGGGGCTTTGTCGAACACAAGCAACCAGCCAGGGGGCCAAAGTTCTCCCTGGCTACCTTGTCGGCAAAGCCCATGGCATCCCCTGTTGCCTATCCAACAGGATCTGAAAATTAAGTTTTATAAATGTTTGTTACAAAATCACACTAATTGGATGGACTAAGGAAAATTAACACAACGGCCTTTAGATAATGAGTAACGATTCATTAGAAGCTCTCTTTATCTCAAGCAAATGGAGAGCCCTGCAATTGCTGTAATCTTCTTACAGGTACTTGACAAGCCACTTCCCAATTCCTCAGGTTTACACAGAAAACGATAGATGTTCCTGTACCGTGTTGATTTACAAATAGTCTGGTGCTCATTTTTTTTCTTTCTGTAGAAGAAATTATCAATTGTTTTGGTCAATGCCTGCTTAAGGTAAATGAGAAATGGGCAATCCAGACACTATTGAATCAAGAAACACTCACCTGCTAATGAAATTAAGCATTAGTGTTTATTGCAGTTTATTGTATTATCAGAAAGTTTTTAATTATAATGTGCAAAATCTGCTTAATGCACTCCTAGATCGTATCTGCAGAATGCCAAACCGCTTCACGGGCTGAGGAGGAGATGCCAGATTGGACAATTGAAAGTATAATCAACATAATGTTTTCTGGAAAGGCAAAAAGAAACTATGCCATATGTTCACTTACACGTTAATTTTATGTAAAATGGGCTGCTTTTCCTTTAACACAGTTAAAATGTCCTTTCATTTACAGTTCAGGGTCTGCTTTATTTATTTAACAGAGTCCCAGATGCTGGCAAGGGTGGTGCACAGCACTGACCCCTCATGGAGAATATGAGCTGGAAGTGGACACTTCCTTTTTCCTTGAAGGCAGATCAAAACAGCCTCGCCTTCTCTTGAACTGCTATAGGAGCAAGAATAGCTTGTGTCTTCTATTACAAAAACAGCTATGTGCAGGCATTCTTGCCACTGAAGGGTCTTCTCTCCATGCCAGGCATAAACATCTAGATTGCTAGCTTGGCGGCATTGTAACTATTAACTGATTTCTGAGAAAATGGGACACAGTTATTGCCTCAATCTACACTCCAGACCCTTTTAGCTAATGACAAAGAGAATGGGTTTGCATTTTAGCTATGCAGCGGCCATCCTTTAAAATTGCAACCTGGAATCATAAAATCATGGGCTCTTTAAAAACAATTTATAACGTCCATAAGGGCACCTGAGATGGAACCACCAACCTATGCTCATTATTACTAGGCTCCATTCTCGTTTTAATCTATTGCTAGCTACTGTGTTAACCTTATATAGCTCCAAATTAATGAGGCCCCTAATGTATTTTCATTGGGAGGTTGAGCAGCCAAACTCATTTAGTTAGGGAAAACTACAAAAGTCACTTTCTTGTGAAATCTGAAACTAACAGCTTCAATGAACTAATGATCACAGTATGATCCATTTTATGTACCTCTGCAAATACAATCGGTAGATGTAAAATTCACACTATATAAGCTGTGCATTAATATGCTTATGCCTCTATAAAATGACTAGGCACAAACAGAAAGAGGAGATAATTGTTGTGGATAACTTTAAAAGAATGAAAAAGATCATTAGTTGGGTTGACATTGCTCTTTATAGACAATCCCTAAGAATAGAGTTCGTGTTCTCCAACAAAAGGAGTTTCCTTGGAGTCAGAAGGGATGGGCATGCCAACCCTAGGATACAGAGTGCCAACTGGGTGGATTCTGTGTCTGGGAAGCCAGGCACATCTGCTGTACTTACATGGCTTTTTGGCTGGCTGCACCAGCTGAGGGTTCAGGTACGGGCTGTTCTCAGCATCTATTCTGCGCTTGTACTTCTGTCGGCCTCCACGTACTCTGTCAAGACGTACCCCTGTGGACAGAGACAGGCACTGGCTTACTGTTAAGATAGTTACCTCAGAACAACCAAATATGCTAATTGAATTTCCCAGGAGTGCTGTGGAGACAGAGAGTAGAGCTCAGAATGGACCAGTGACGCAAGAGAAGGCTAAAAAATTGGAAGCTAAATCAGAATTGTCAGTGTTTGAAAACTAGGCTAGTAAATTTAAAGGGCATTTCTACAGAGCCATCAAAGTCACAATTTGTACATTAGGGCAAAAGCACACATCCATATAAATTAATCAAAGAAGTTTTTCTTTTGTGCTAGTGCAGTGGTTTCTCAAGATAAAAGACTGGTATTCTGTACCCTCATCTTCCATCACTCCTGAAAGCTCCATGTGCAGGACCCATTCAACAGAAAGATCTAGAACTATGCAAAACCCCTCCAATTTAATAAAGAGCAGGCTTGGGGAAGGGTAAGACTGATTCAATTTAAGACTGTTCCATATTAAAATGCCAGTGTATTTCATAAAGAGAGTGTTATTTACTAGTTGACCAACTAATGGGAAAACTAATAGTGGGCAGGGCTATGCAAATAGTTTAGAGAGGGTTTTCCTCAAGAGGAGATCCAAAGGTAAGGATGTCAAATCTACCGCTCAGTCATCTATCTTCTCATCCTGTGTATGTGCTATTATTTTCAAATATAGCGTTTTATGCCCTGGAATTCTATCTTCATTCTTCTAATTGTTTTTTGTAATTGTATCAATATTTACTAAAGTTTGACACTTTTTACCTCTTTCCTGATTTACTTAGCTTTCTTTTCACTCATAACTTCATCTTCAAACTTTCCCCAAGGTTGCTCCGCTTTCTGCGAGGTGGGTCCATTTTAATCCATCTGAGATGCGCGGAACACTAGTTATATAGCGTTGGTGTCTGTTAGCTAACTTCAACCTGGGCAGAACATTCAATCTGCTATTATTAGATGTAGTAAGAGAAGCCAAGGGAAAGAAAGAAGAGAGAAGGAGAGAGAGGAGAGAGCGAGGGAGACTATGACTTTGAGAAAGAAGTAAAAGAGGAGAGAACACTTTAGACATTTCTAAAATTATTGGAATAAAACCCTGCAAAATAAACTTGGATTGCTTGGATCTAGTGTGTGGGCTCCTGAATGTTCTTAATATGTATCAGAGAATTCATATAGTTTTACACATAACTGGTGAATTTTCTTCTTTTAAAAAATCTATTATATTTTTTATTTATTTACCTTACGAGGGGATAAGTCCTTGTGTGCACTTATGGAGGTCAGAGGACAACTTGCAGGAGTTGGTTCTCTCCTTCCACCATGCAGATCCTGGGGTGGATCTCAGGCTGTCTGGCTTGATACCAAGTGCCTGCACTGCCTGAGCTGACTCACCAGCCCAAAGCCAGTCACTTTCTGAGAATGAAGTCTATCTAGCAAGTAGCACTTATAGAAGTTCGGGAGATGGCTCGGCCACTAAAATGTTTATTGCTCAAGCTTGAGTTCAGTTCCTGGAACCCATGTGAAAAGCCATGTGTGACAGTGCAAACCTGAAACCTCACTGCTCAGAGGCAGAGGCTGGAGGATCCTGGTGGGCTCAACAGCCAGCTATTCCAGCCAACTCATTGAGCTCCAGCTCAGTAAGAAACCTTGGCTCAAGAGCTAAGTGAAAGTGACTGAGGAAGATTGGAACTTGACATTGACTCCTGGCCTGCACATGCACCTTCACACATGTGTACATGCATGCACACAAGAACTTGGCTTTCACTACTATGACCAGGTGTCTATACTGTATCCAGTTTGACCTTGAATTAAATAATTCAGTATAGTTCTCTTGTGTAGGCACTTCTTTAATGTATGTATGTGTGTGTTGGGGGGGGGGGTGAGGTGTACCCTGGTGTCATTCTTAGCCAAACTGATGGCATTTATGGAGAAAATACAGTCCTGAAAAAATATTTATTGAACACACACACACACACACA
>CAJQZJ010004750.1:9609767-9632426 GCA_907164525.1 Lophiomys imhausi | reverse complement strand
TGTGTGTGTGTGTGTGTGTGTGTGTGTGTGTGTGTGTGTGTGTGTGTAGTTTGTGGTGTGTGCACATATATGGAGGGTACCTGTACTTGGAGTATATAGAACATTCCAGAGTCCTATTCCATCACTCTCTATGCCCTTGATACAGGGTCTCCTCCTGCAGCTGGAACTCGGCTGGTACACAGCCAGCCACCATCACCCTTTCATTGCTACCCCCAGCATCTCTGTGGTTACAGGTGAACTCACAGGGTGGCTACACCAGGCTTCTCTCCAACAAACTTTTATTGTGTAGCTTTGGTTCATCTGAAATTCATTATGTAGAACAAGCTAGCCTCAAACTCACAGTGATCCTCCTGCCTCTACCTCTAAAGTGCTAGAATTGGAGGCAGGGGCCCCCATGCCCAGCTATTCTGGCTTTTTATGTAGATGCTAGACATCTGAATGTGATTACACAATAAGATGTCCTCATGATTGCACAATACATGTTCTTACACAGTAAGCCATCTCCCCCACATCTCCTATTATTTATCTTAAAAATTTCATATTACTGTAGTGTATATAGCCTATCAAATCATATTTAGTCTTACTTAATGCTGATAGCTCTTTGTAGTTTTAGAAATTACCATTTCCTCCCAATAAAGTTATAAAGTAATGGGTACAAATATAAAATAGGGTAGGTCCATCAATGTAAAAAAAAGTGATTCCACTAATTCACAATAAGTTTGATCATGGAAGGAGTAAGTTTTCACATAACATTTCTTCCTCACAGTACAGAGATCCCCCTGAGCCTTTCTGTGTGAGGAGGAAACAATGCCTGTGAAGTGGAGGGAATAGGGAATCAACCAAACTGATTTATAACCAGCTGAGCTGAGAGTTATGATCACTTTGTCTCACTGGATGAGAGGACTATAGTAAAAATCTAACAACAGAACAGAGATGTTGACTTCAAGGAGGATATACAAAGATTTGTTTTTGTTTTTGTTGGGTTTGTTTTTATTTTTAGAGGGGAAGGGACTATGCTGACAGAGTGTGATGGCAATAGTCTGAAGGTCATTGGGTAGTATGACATGGACAGGAATCTAGGTGACATGGACAACCCAGCTAAGGCTTACGAAGCTCAAAGCCAAACTTATAGAAATTCTCAGAGGAAAAATTCAGTCCTTAATAGCATGTGACTTACCAAAGACAATCAAGTGGCATTAACAGGTACAAGCAAAGACTTGAGGACCAGTTATAGATGAAGGGAAGAAGCACAAGGTTAACAATGCTTCTCTGGGCACCATTACAGTCTGCCAAAGTAAAATCCAAAACTAAAGGAATCGGGAAGCTGAGGGCAGAGCTCATCTGGTCCACTGCTTGCTGAAGAAGCATAAAGTCCCAGGCTTAACTCCCTACACTAAATAAACCAGGAGGAGTGAAGCTGAGCTTTAATCGCAAACATCTGGAGGAGAGGCAAGAAGACCAGAAGTTTGAAGTCATCCTATAATAAGTCCAAAGCTAGCTTGGTCTATCTGGGACCCTGTTAAACAAAGAAACAAACAACTAAATAACAGAGTAAAATTTACCACAAAGTATATCAAGAAATGATATATATTCTCAGGCCCTGTGTAATGAAAACTATAGCAAATATATAAAACATATAGAAACAAAGAAAACACTTGGAGACACCTAAAACATATGTTTCTCTCCCCAAATTTGACCAGTTTGGGTATTGAGGGACTTAAGATGAGGGTAGAGGAATTGTGAGACATAGTGATAGTAAAAATCACATGTAGATAATTTCATATATGTCAATAAATGAAAGTGTTACACATTAAATAAGCAGTGTTTCTTATACAGCCCATTTCCACTTACTATCGTTTGATCTCCTATATATTTGTGGAATCGAAATTCCATCTGCTTTCATCAAATAACTATAAATTCAGTTTGCTTTATATATATATATATGTACCTAATATAAATATATATTTTATTATTATTATTATATATTTAATATATAATTAATATATAGTTAATTATATATATATATTTCATGTATATATAAGGAGGCATTGTGTTTTTATACCTGATGTTCATGCTAAATGAGGAGCCAGGTCCTAACAGGAAATGACTTCTGATTCAATCTTAATTGTCACAAAGTGTTAAATGTAAATGAAAGATTTATATATAAATAAATCTAAATAATAAATTTTCTGTCAAAGACAGTCTCCATATTGGGAAAGTGTGCATTCTTGAAGCTGAGTATTTAGGATGAGTATGGTGGCACATGTCTGACTTCTCAGCATTTGGGAGGTTAAGGTAGGAAAACGAAAAGTTCAAACCAAGCATGAGAAATAGAAAAAGAAAGGGAAGAGGAGAGAGGGGAAGGGAGAGGAAATAGGGAGGAAGGGGAAGGAAGGAGACAGGCAGAGTGGGGAGGAAGGTAGAAAGAAGGAAGGAGGGAATGAGAGAACCATAAACCTGTCTTCAAATGCTTCTACAGGGATTTAGAAGTAGCTCATATTTAAAATGGAGAATGTGGACTGCCATAGGAAACACTCTTGGTGTGTGCAGAGGCTAAACAACCTGAGTCCCCATGAGGAGTGTCTTGGCATCAAGCAAGGAATCTCTTGACAGATGTTCTTTGTGTACTTGTCAGAGGAGACCTTTGTTCAAAGGACCCACAAGGTGGGGAGCAGACTGTAAGTTCTAACAAGAGCCAAGAACAGAGCAAACACACTTGTCTAGTCAAGAGGCAGCTCAGGGCTAGATGTTGGGTGTCAAAGCCCCAGCTGTCAGAACTGCATGCAAGGAGAGGTAGAATTCCCCATGAAAATCTCTGTTGTTTTCCAAACCAGTTATTCTTAGTCTATCCTATTGGTCAACAGTTTCCCTATGTGTATTGGAAAAATAGCCTGGTCAAAACACAGTCTTTAATACACTCTACTGTTATGTGTATTCATCTGAATTCCACACACTATTTGAAACCGGATAAAAGGATCAAAATACAGGCAAATGATTTTGTTGTCTGTTTTAAATGTGTATTAGTATCAGTGAATTTGCTATGTAGCTCACTTGCTTATTATGAAAGAAGACTCAAAAAATACTACAAAGGTGAACAAATACATTTATATATCATTTATTAGTGTTTCTGTCTGCTTGATTGATTTATTTGTATTTCTCCATCTAGAATGTACACACAAGATATATGCATCTCCTTGTAATTCTTTCTGTAATTCTAATTTGCTGTTTTTCTTAGTGTGATGGTATACTATATTTAAAAAGGTGTGAAAACATAAATGTCACAAAACACAGTGAAACATAAAGGGGGGGGGAGTTGGCTGGAAGATAGAAGCCCATAGCTGGACTTTTCAGTACTCTTCCTAGACACTGGACAAGGAAACAACAGTTGATCTACTAAGGGGACCTCAGTCAGACTCTAAGAAGAACCAACATGTGAGAATTACAGCTAAAATTCTATTTAGATATTGAATGTGAAAAATAATGAACGGAAAGACCATTCATCCCTGGACTTGGGGCACTTGACAAATGAAAAAAAACATTCCCTTCCCAAGACACTTTTATTGCCTTCCTGGCTGGAAGCAGATGAATGAATCTGACCACGTGGTAAGCTCTCTTCCAGTTCCAAGATTCTATGAATGAAATACTTAAGGAGATGGAAGTGACCCACAGATTTGGAGTCTGGCAGTCCTGGGCAGCTGGAAACATAACATACTTCATTCATATTCTCAATCAGGGAAGACTGGAGCCAAATGGCCAGTGTTAGTGAGGCCAACAGCAGAAGGCTTGCTGGAACAAGTCTTACTGCTTCTCCCACTGACCTTGGCCAAATGCATTTCCCTTTGTTCTCACCGATAATAGAGCAAATAAAATACCCGTTTGAAAAATGCTTGCAGCTTATTGCTGCATTAGGAAAAGATCAATGTCTGCTGCACATGGAGGGGGAAGCTGAAACTAGGAGATTACAGACAGCCTCGGGTTTGCCACTACATCTGGGTTCAGCTAAGCAGAAAACATATGGACTCGGTTAAGCTGAGCAGAAGAGGACAAAATAGTGGGCATTCTGAAAGCCACATAGACTACAGAGAGCTCTGTCACTCAACTAAACAGCACCTAATCTCCAAAATGAAAAACATGTATGAAATATGACATATTCCATTAAAAATACCACAGAGATAAAGGCTGCGTCTCATAGTGTACAGTTGGACAGAAACTACAGTATGTTTGTGCAGATGTGTGCATATACTCCATAACTATGGGGTGAGTGTTGAAGATCCTTTGTGAATGTTGACAGCAACCACAGCACGAACTCTATATGAACTATACACTGCTCCCCAAATGTACACAGACAGGAATCTGTGCCCATCTCCATTTTTACTGTGCTCTCATTACAAACTACGGTTCTAATTTTTGGTTTGAGGTGAGAAAAAAAAACAAGTACAATATTTTAATCCTTCTTTATGACAATTTAGATCCAAGGTTCCTTTCACAGACCTTGGTCACCTCAACAGGCTTTCCCTTTTCTTAAATCAAGAGCGTTCACTTTTTCATAGAAGGAAGACACATATGGGCTCTCTAGAGCATGGCCATTTTGCCTGCATGACGACTTTTATGAGTTAGGTCCATTATTAAGAAAAATAAAGGGACCTGAGAACAAGTGGTGTGCAACTGTGGCACTCCAGCTGAGGCATTAGGCAGCTGCCAAGTGACTGGCAGTTTGGTGGTACAGACATCATGGACATGTTGGGAAAAGGAGACTCTAAACTTGGGGCAGAGGGAACAAGACAACCTGAGATTTCATCGTGCTCATCTGAATGTACAATAGTTTAAAACGTAATTGTTATTCATTTCCAGAATTTTCCATTTACTATATCAGACTACAGTGGTCAGGGGGACTATTGTATATACAGAGATACACAAATACACATGGTGATGGCCACTACTGTATATACACAGATATGCAGATATAGATTATGAGTGAACAAGCATTTTAATAAATACAATATTGCTTATTTTTATTTCTGTTCTAGTAATTACATGCCCTGATCAAATAAGTCTGAGATCCATTCATGTGTAAAATATCTTCTTTGAAAAAGAACTCACAATATGTAGGTTTATGTTGATATTTATATCAAGAATTACAACTTCATACATCTGGTGAATTACCTTCATGGTGTCAGTAAAGTGTTAGAAGAAATAAAAAGAGGCTTAAACTGCAGTGGAGAAAGAATTTGCCCCATAGAAAGTACACAAAGCAGATCAGTTACCTCCCCATGGATGGGGCAGGCCTATGTGGATATGATTTACCAAAGTTCCCATAACCAAAAGAAACCACAATTCTGTGTCTGTATGTAAAGCCATTGGTGTGTAATTTCTCATACATTTCTAGCTAATGATATAGTCCTCTGGCTTCCAGGTTGCCAGTTATAACTTTTGAAGTCTATGGAGTTAGAGGAAGCCAACTCCTGGAATTTCCCTGATGGAAGCCAAGTGTGACAACTGGTTGCTTAAACTAATCGTATTATACGTTGGTAGCGATTTAGAAATTATCCTTGAGTTTCACTTATTCCCTCATTATGTAAAAGTGAAAATTAAATGACCCAATTGCTCAAGCTGTCCTATAGCCTACAACACAAAACTCTAATTTTAAAATCTTATTTAGTAGGCTTTCAGTCCAACATTAATGGAACAGGGTTTTCATTAGAACTTCATTCTAACAAGGTTATGAGTTTAATCACCTAAACACTGTTCTAGCACCTGTCAGTTAAAATGCTGACATATTTTGGTCCAAATAAGTCTTCTTGAAAAAGAAATACTTGGGAAGTTCCTGTGGGCATTTATAAGGAATACTGGCAAAGACTTTCTTAAATTCATCCACCATGTTTATTCAATGTTTCGATCTTTTAAAGGAATGACAGTTTTCACAGAGAAACCTGTTGGAACTGCAGGTAAGTTCTTGGTGTCTCAGAGGTCTATTGTCACTAGGCTTTACAAAGAGATCAATGGGAGTTAGCTGGTGGAGAATAAATCCTCTGTTGACCCTTCTTGTGTTACAGGAAGACAACTTTCAGGCTCAGAACAGTAAGACCATGCTTTGGGCCTTTAAGACAGTTCTATGAGGAGGTGGAATTGGAGTTTAGGGGCTGCAGAGATGAAAAGGCGTTTAGAATGCTGGTTCCATAGTCACAACATTCAACATGGTAGCTCATAACTATCTCTAACTCCAGCTCCAGCAGGTTTGGTACCCTCTGCTGGCCTCTTCAGGCACCAGGCATACACATAGTGTGTATACTTGTATGCAGGCAAACATATATATATGGAATTTAGGAATTAAATGTGCTTCCTCTGAGGTAGGGAATTATTAGATACTAAGGAACAGAAGGTGTTGTTAGAATAACTCTGAGAAAAGTGACATGGACAGGAAATGTGGCTATCAGTGACAGAAGGAAGAGGTTGAGCTTTCAAAATGAGGATGTTCATTTGAAGAGAAGTGAAAGTTTGAACAAAGGTAAGAAAACTCATGTTTCCACTAAGTCTCAATTATATGAAGGCACATTGTGAAAACTTTCACATATACAAGATACCACATCACACAATCAAACACTTGAGCATTTTAATAAAGCATAAAACACACTGGACAGCTGGACAGCTCCTATATCCAGGTATCATCCAAACCAGTGCAGCCAAGATTGTGTGTGTGTGTGTGTGTGTAGTAAATAGCAGAAGACAGGAGACAAACATGAACATGAAAGAAATGGCTACCCACAACTTCTTTTGACCCTGCAATTTGGGCTTCTACAACAGAGATACTGACTTCTACTCAAAAACAGATTTCAGAAATTTTCTTCTTCTAAGACTCTCAACATTGCTGCCATGAAGAGAACTAGAAGGGATGCTCCCCTCCTCCAGAAATTCCAGCAGTGTCCTAATCCATCATGAAAGTCCCAGCTGGGCAGTATGAGGTCTTTGCTCCTTTACAGGGCCTTCATGGCTGGCCTCTCAGCACTTGGAATCCCTGTTGGTCTTGGAAATGAAAGACCGTGAAATTGAGCCCACAGAACCACAAAGCAGATCAAGAGAGCACCACACTTCACCATGGTTACGACTGCAAAAAGTCTAACACTTCTACCTTTTTTTTCAAAAGTTTTAGATGGCCCTTTGCCTTGGTTTATTCATGCATTTAAGCTCATCCTAGAGGAGACAAACAAGAGCTCAGAGCTTGCATGCTTGGGAATGGAGTTGGCATAAAAGCTCGTCCTACTATCATTTCCTCATTTATTTCTTCCCTTGTTTGTCTAATTAAATTAGTTTTGTGCAAATATAAGATCACTGTATGAGGAATCAAATTAGCATTCTAAAATTGTTTTCCATATACTTACATAGTGTTAAAAACATTGTATTATTTAAATTATTCCATATTTTAAATAAGTCACAAGAAATCATTTTTTAAAGTTTACTGTTCCTTTAACTCCTTTGTGAGTGTGATATGTACATGTGTGTGCACCTCTGCTTATTTGTTATCTGTACATAGGTGTGTGCAGATATGAGAGACAAGAGGCCAATGTCAGGTGGTTTTCTTGATCTGACTATCAGTGAATGTAGAGCTCGCTGGTTGTGTGGACTGCCATGCCTGTGTCTGTGAGCTCTAGGCATCTGTCAATGAACCCCATTTCTCCAGTATTGAAATCACATATACATCAACAGACAGGAAGCTAAAACCCCAGTGCTTGTGGTAACACACACTGGGAAAACTCAGTTGGGCTCTGTAGCTCCGCATGCATATGACTGTGGGCTTTACCTTTTAGTGAGGGTGTGACTGAAGGACAGCAACATGTGCTGTGGTAGTTAGCTTCAGCTGTTGCCTGCATCCTATGAAATGCCAAGATCTCATGGTACCAAACACTCTCGTAAAAAATTCTTTGCAAATAAGAATGCAACTGCTGAACTGGGGTGGCAGACTGTTATGTAGGGACACTCCACTCCAGAGGAGTGGGATGGAAGGGATAGGGGGTAGAGGGTGGGAATGTGGGACTGGGAGGGGTGGAAAGAGGACAGTACAATGGAGATGTAACCTCAAGTAATAAATAAATTTTTTTAAAAAAGAAGAAAAGAAATGGCTGAAATAGATTTAATCATTCATTCAAATAAAATGAGTTTGTTCATTTATCAATGTGTGTGTGTGTATGTGAGAGAGACAGACAGAGAGAGAGAGAGAGAGAGAGAGAGAGAGAGAGAGACCCTTAAATGAGAAAAGTTAAAAGTTGCATACAATATAAGTAGGAGTCAGGAACAGAGGTTAAAATATCTGCAAAAAACAAACAAACAAACAAACCCAAAAACCACTATCTGGCATTTATCATGCATCTCTGGTGCTTATTATAAACTTTGACTTTCAAAGATGAGATAAGATGAAATATTAAATGAAGAGTATAGAATAAGCTTTTCAACTTTATGCTAAATAACATTTACCAAGCTAACATACTTTACAGTGTTACATAAAAACTTTTAACAAAGTATTGCACCAAGGTAGACTTCTCTCTAAATTTGGAGTCTTTTTAACTAACTTGAAATAAAATCAAGTTTATTTAACTAAGAATGAATTAGAATGATCTCAGTTTAGAATACACTATTACAAATAGTGTATTTGAAATCAAGGAGTCATACACACATTAGTGAGTTGTTAGGCACATGTATATTCACTGATTAAATGGGAGAGAAAACTCAATCTTGGAGGAGACATGTTTTCAAAATAAGGATGTGATATTTACAGCTAACATTGATACAAAGGATGTTTTTGGAGAGTATGCTAAGTGTGAAAAGTCACTTCCACACCTTACTGAAGAGTTGCCACAGAAACTGAGCACATTTCCCACACGACTCCAAGCCTAAGAGTGAAAATCCAACACAACACACGGGAATGAAGCTTTAAGATCCAAGAAGGTATTTTCTTTACAAGAATATGTGCAAAGAACTTACAGCCACAGTTCTACCCCTTCTAACACTTTAAATTCTTACAACTATTTCATATTTCTGTATGTTATTTACCTCACTCTTGGATTCCCTTTAGACTGCTAAAATAATGTTTGCCATGGATATATAATTGAATTTTTAAAATAAAATAAGTAAAGTTGGTATTTTATTTTAAATGAAGCGTAACACACATCAAAAGAGAAAGGACAGAGGGTGCTCTTACTATGTAGGAAGCATCTATTAGGTGAAATCATGTATCTATGTCAACTTCTATTTATACAAGAGGATTGCCTAAGTAAGTCAGGCTTTCAAATCCTTCTTCAATTAACACCTCCATCATATTAAAAAGACAATTTATCAACCTTACAACTTCCATATCTATTCTCCAGCCACACCTGTGTGATGAATGAGAGTTTAACAAGCAATGTCACAGTCTTGGTACCTCAGTACAAAGTGGACATTATAGGTCTCCCATGCATCCACAGTAAGCTGGAGATAGAAGTGACTGTACTTCATCTAATATAGACACGTATCCTAGAGAATTCTGAGAAACATCATGTCTGAACAAATTATAACATATTTCACAACCTATAATGCTGTTTCTAATCAATGCTTAGAACCAAATTTGAATCACATTTTCAAAACACTAGTCAGGAGGTAGACAGATGGCTCAGCAGTTAAGATGCTCACTGCTCTTGCAGAGTGCCCACATTCAGTTCCCAGTACCCATATAATGTAGGCTTGTGCCTATGACTCTAACTCCAGAGAGAGGTGAAGCACACACTCACTTACATAATTAAAATAATAAAAATAAATCACCAAAAACACTCCAGTGCATTTAGAAATAAACAATCTATACTTTGACTATAATATGTGGCCAACTCTAAATTATTTTATTTTATTTTTAAGATTATAATATAATGACATCATTTCTCCCTTCCCTTTACCCCTTCCAAAATATATACCCTGAGATATAACCCTCCTTGCTCTCTTCTGAATTTTAAGAGGAAAAGAGGTGTAATTTAACATTATGATAGAGAAGCATTTAGACTTTGGGGGAAAGAGTTAGTAAATTACAGATCTGAAAGCAGCATTCATAGATAGTCTGAAATCTCATTCCAAGAGTTAGAGTGTGTGTCTATCAAGTGCTTATGAGAACAAATTTATGGAAAATAACTAAGAGTAAAGCTTTGTTCTTATTAAGAAACATGAATATGTATGCAATTTTAGCCAGACTAAATTAGCCCCCAAAAATGAATAAATAAAAAAATAAGGACAATAATTGTTTTCGCAAGAGAAGGATTTTCCTCCCTTCCCCCCTTTGCTTTGGAGTTTCAGAAAATAATTCACATTTTAAAATAAAATGGTTTGGAAAGAAACAAAAGAGAAATAATCTGTAAAGAATCCACTGACGAGCAGAAAGCATATACACCCCAGCAAACTCCCATACATGCATACACACACAAATACACATGTGAATACACACAGCACACACACACACACACACACACACACACACACACACACAAGTTGCAATGAGCATTTTAAGTGAGGATAGCCTGCAGGGTAAACTCAGTGTTTGATATGAACACAATGCATGAAAATTAGTGTCAGTGTATGCACTATGTTGCTGCTGGGGTGTGTCTGCTTCCTAGGCAGGGCTCTTCACTGATAAGGGTACACTGAGCCTCCATTCTAATTTTACACTCTATACCTTTTGAAGTCATGTGAGTTGGGATTTAGATAAAATCTCATGTTATTTATCAGAAACATTATGAAGAGACAGCATACCACAGGCATGTGCAGCCCTCTGTGCCTTTGTAGGCCTGGTATGTTAACATCTTCCCCCTGGCTAATGCTCAATCATTGTTGTGAACCAACAGCAATAAATATGTGAATTATACCTGTGGTTTCACTTTCATTTTCAATCTGATGGTTTAATTTGATTGATAGCCACTGATCATTACAACTCTTTTAGTAGAGGAAATTGGTATTTGAGTTTTTGACAAGCTTGCAAATAATTTTATTCTTACAGCTTTCACTCCCTTGGACTCCTGGTTCTTTTACACCCTACTGATATCCCAAAAGCAGAGAGCATGAGCTACCCTTAAACAAATAACACACAATGCAGTCTGGATCATTTCTATAATAAATTTATTGTTACAATTTAATTCAGGCCTGTCATCTGTGTTAATGTATACCTATAATTTTAATGCTTTTCTGTATCTGAGGCCTGAAATGTATTAATGTCCTCCATTTAAGACATTGGAACACAGTTGGTGATGATGTGGAACTAATTAGTTAATGTCAGCACATAACTTGCCCTTGGACCATATCTCAGAATCATCCGTATAGGATTACTAACTACCTGGTTTATTGGCTCAGAGAGCTCGGGGAAGATGTAGTCAGCGTGGTGCATTTTTTTTCTTAGTTCCAAGCCTCTTTATATTACCATGTAGAAGATATCTTGCGATAGGGATAAAGGGCTGTTTCCTTAAAGTCTGGAGGCCTTGAGCTTAGAACCCAAGTAAAAGGCAGGCAGGTGTGGTAGCCACTTAGACTCATACACTCAGGAGGAAGCAGAGACAGAGGACCCTCCAGACACACTGGTTAGTGACACTAGCTTGAACTGACAAGCTCTAGGTTCAGCAGGAAACCATGCCTCAAGAGCAACCAGGGAAGACATGATGTCAGCATTGTGCCTCCAAATGCTAATGCACACACCAAACACACACACACACACACACACACACACACACACACACACACACACATTCCTTTACTGATACCTGGCCATTGCTCAGTGACAATGTGATGCTACACAGAACATCAAACAAGTTAACCCTTGTATAATAAAATGATGTTTGTTTTTTGTCCCTGGTTCCTGATTCAACACTCCTTGCAACTTTGCAAATAAGAAAGATGGATGGACTCTCTTGGTAAGCTCCTGGATAGTCTCAGATCTGGGTTCTAGAAACACCAAACATTTACTAGGACTTTGGAATGCTCAGCCCCTGCCTTCCAAATGTCTATGGAAGGGAGAGGGGATGAAGACTGAGTTAATCTCCAATGGGCAATGACTAACTCAATTGTGTTTGTTACATGAAGCATCCATAACAGCCAATGAACCAATGAGATTCAAGGAGCTTCTGGATTCAAAAATCTTTGTGAGAGGGCACACCCAGTCAGAGGACCAGAGCCCTTAACCTGTAGGAGTGGATTCAAACAGTTATAACTGAAATGAATTACTGAACATCTTGTGGCATGCAATCTGAGAGCTAGCTGCAGTGTTGGAAAAGATCTTAGCATGGAAAAACTCAAGCAGCTTCTGGACCACAGTTTCTTAGTGTCAGCTCACACCATGGAAAAATAAAGGTATTTGGGGACATCCCTATGATTAGAAGCATGCAAAGTAAACAAGGTTCCCTTTTGTGACCCAGAAAAGCAAGAAAGTGAAACAAGAATGACATAGGCATGTCAATGAATAAATAAGCCATCTAGAAGGGGTTTCCATTAGATAAGGCCGGGATAAAATGGACATTAAAATCAATGACAGCAATGGATTATAACTCACTCAGTAAAACAGAAATCCACAAGTACACATCACTATATGTAAATACATGATTAAACTTTCAGAGTAGAATAATAACTTCAAATTAACACAGCTGCAGTTTTACAACTTTGAAATGGACAAGCACCACTTCACAGTGGAAAATTCCTAGTATACAGCCCCAGCACAGGGAAGAGGTTGATAACATTGGTGATGAAAAAGGCCAACTGCGTGTCCCCTGACATGATGAAGTGAGATCAATGAGTAAATTCTGTGACTGACCTACCAACCAAGTGTCATCTGAATCTCACAAAGCCAACATCATGTCAAGCCACCTACACCCACTGCAAAATCACTGGCAAATAGTCTTCAAAATTGTCAGTCATGGAAGTCAATGAAAGAGTGGAGAGTGAAGTGGAATCCCACAGTTTTTGGCAGCGAAAATATATTGGTCTTGGAGTTTCTGTCAGGATCAGTCTTTGACATTTTTGTCTCTGTTGTTTCTTTCTTAATCTTTTCTGTATTAAATTCTTTTCTTTCCCTAAATTCTCCAAAAAGTTAAATTTATCTGTAATCAATTATGCCAAAACACCTCTTTTTCCTCCAATGGATATTGATTTTTTTTTAATAACCTCAACTTATATTTTCAATTGACATTAATGACCCTGGGATTACTACAATTTCATGTTGGTGAGAAAAACAGAAAATTGCCAGACGGGTTGATTTGAAGGAAGTCTGGGGGCCTTTTTCCTGTTCATGAATCATGTCAGCTTCTTTACCACAACATCCTCCAGCATCTCTGGGACAGCAGAGGATGCGCCTCATCCCACCAATGAGGCTATGGAAGCAGTTGCTATCCTCTGCAGATAGTGTGGGTCGGGTCGTGGGTCGCAGCAAAGCCTTCTAACAGCAGAGCCACGTGCTGCCCTCCTTACCAGTGACCATGCACTTTTCAGCATCCCAGAAAGAAAGAAATCAATGAGGAGGACCAGCTCCCCAAATTAAGCTGGCCTTGTACATACAGAGCAATGAGAATGAGCAACAGTCACATGGCACCTCTATTAACATATACAGGACTGTGATCTATCTTCTTCATTGTTGTTAGGCTTTTTAACGAAAACGGATAGTGCTTTATAGTTAACTGTGTGTGTGCGTGGGGTGTCAGAAGTGAAAAGAACAGAGGAGAAGTAAACAAAATCAATGATAGTTGTGAATTCCATATATTTGAAACTCAACTTTACTGTTTTAATTAAATGGAAATACAGGCTCATTGTTTTAAGGGCATTAAAAAGACAATTTAAACCTGACTTTGCAACCCACGTATACATCATAAACCCATCTTCTCTATATGGAACGCCCTCAACAACCAGTCAGCCACAGTTTCCAAGATTGGATTCTGACAACACTGCTTGTAGTTAGCTACCTGCATTCCAATTATTCTTCTGAAAATCCAACTAATTATAAGACCACCACTCTGCACACTCCTGTGACACTTGGATAGACTCCTAGAGTTTGAAGTACGTGATAGAAATGGCACACTTGAACTCACGGGGAAATATAATTAAGTCGGAACACATCTCTAGTGATAACTTTAGGATTCATTCCATGCACACACGTGGACTTTTAAAGTATGCTGGATCCCAAAACATGAGAAACACCTCTTCCAAGTGGTCTAAAGAAGCAGATAGAAGAAAGACTAACATCACAGTCATGAGACCTGGGCTCAGATCCTCACTCCATCAATTTCCATATATGTTGTTTGTGAAGTGAGGTGAAATGAAAAATGACCTAGCTATGTGTCTATCTTCTGTCTATCACTCTACCTACCATCTACTTATCTACCATCTATCATCTAACTATTTCTCATCAATCAATCATTTACCATCTCTCAATCTCTTGTATCACAAATGTATATATAATATATATATATTATACATAATAACCTATACCAATATATCTTTTATAATACATTATATTATTTGTATATTATGTTAATATTACATAATATAAAATATTAATATATATTATATAAAACATTTATATTACATATTAATGATGTGTTATTATATCATATAATATTATGTCACATATATGATATATAATATATATATAATAATATATTTAATGATTTAATATGTACACCAATATATATTGAATATATAAAAATTTATCCACAGCACGTGATACCTAAAGAAGTGGGTGCATCTCTAGAACATTATACCACTAGGTCATACTAATAATTTACAGCTGTATCATAATATATTTTCCCATACTTACACTTTTCCTTTTGGAAATTCCCTCATTTTTAGAAAATAATGACTTTTCAAGATACTATTTATACCTACTTAAATGCAATTTGAAGAGATGTGTTGAGGCTTGCAAAAATGTGCATTGATCTCACCAGCCCTGTTTTATAACCATCTAACCTGGAAAGAAGAACTTCCCCAACTATCTTCTTCATCCCAGCTTTCCAAAGTGGTCCTCTACCTCAGCTTCACCCATAGACAGAACTCTTAGTATTCTGGAACCAACTATTGTTGTCTGAACACTTGGGTTACAATAAAAGTAAAGCTCAAACAGGGGCTGGTTAGAGATCGAACACCACTCTCTTCCTTCCTAACTTCCTGCCCTCGGTGTGCTTCACTACAACACTGGGCTACTTCCTTCTCTCCTGTGGAGTGAGTCCCATGGGAAGTTGTAAGAAGCAGGATAGCATGCCTGCCCCTGAGCAAGCACACAGAACACATGAACTTTCTAGGATTTTGTAGAACTCCTTCAGGAAGTGCCAGTCAGGGGGATTATGAGGGCTTCAGTCTTCAGCGCCTCCTGCCCTCCACAGGGAAGGTACCTGGGGCCAGTCTCCAGCATCTGCCATCTCACTAGAGGCGACAGCTGAATCCATCATTCAGGGTGTAGAACACAGGTCCAGAAGATGATTTCATGGAATCCTCTTGCATCCCTATGAGGACCTGCGCACAAGTAGCTAGTCTATTTCCCAAGAGGGACATAGAGAGAAAAAATTTTCCTGGCAAATGTTTGCTATCCATGTTCAAAAGGCGTGTGATTAAAAATAAGCATTCTGGTTGCACAACCCTGCACTCCCACCAGCAATGGAGGAGGGTTCCCCTTTCTCCACACCCTCGCCAGCATGTGCTGTCATTTGAGCTTTTGATCTTAGCCATTCTGACAGGTGTGAGATGGAATCTCAGAGTCATCTGAAGTTGCATTTCTCTGATGCATTTCTTCAAGTGTCTCCCGGCCATTAGGGATTCCTCCTTTGTGAATTCTCTATTTATCTCCGTCCCCCATTTTTTGAGTGGGTTATTTGGTTTCTTGGCATTTAATTTCTTGAGTTCTTTGTAGATTTTGGATATTAGCCCTCTGTCAGATGTGGGGTTGGTAAAGATTTTCTCCCAGTCTGTAGGCTGCCGTTTTGTTCAAATGACAGAGGTCAGTATGGCGATTTCTTAGAAAACTTGGAATAGCTTTGTCTCGGGACCCAGCCATACCACTTCTGGGTATACACCCAAATGACTCCTCACAGAATCATAAGGAAGTTTCCTCACCTATGTTCATAGCAGCCTTATTTGTAATAGCTAGAAACTGGAAACAACCCAGATGTCCCTCAACTGAAGAATGATGAATTAAAAAACTGTGGTACATCTACACAATGGAATATTACTCAGCTATCAAAAACAATGAAATTATGCAATTTGCAGCCAAATGGAAGGAACTAGAGAAGCTCATCCTGAGTGAGCTAACCCAGACTCAGAAGGATGCACATGGCATCTATTCACTTATAGTAGGATTTTAGCTATATAGTACAGGATAACTATACTACAACCAACGCACCAAAGGGAACATGGACATAGACTTTTTATTGTTTGTTTGTTTATTTGTTTGTTTTTTAGTTTTTCCTCCCTGGCAATGAGACACTTTGCATGGGCAGTACTGCCTTGTAGGCCCCCAGGGTATGAGGAGGCTCTTGGCCCTCATATGACTTCTAAACTGGGGTGAGGGACTGTTATGTAGGGTCACTCCACTCCAGAGGTGTGGGATGGAAGGGTTAGGGGGTAGAGGGAGGGAGGGCGGGGCTGGGAAGAGGAGAAAGAGGACAATATAATGGAGATGTAACCTGAAGCAACAAATAAATAAATTTATTTATATAAAAATAAGCATTCTGAATATACAGGAAGTGCATATTCAGATATATTTATCCTTCTCAGGTCTCTGATGCGGTTGAAGACTAGATAGTTATAGTCTCACAGTTAAATTTTAAGTTGTTTAGGAATTAAAAGGATGTTGTAAGTCTATGAAGATGTTTTTAAGTTGGCAATGCAAGTTAGGATGGAAACTGAGTTAGGTATAGAACTTTAAACTCATTGAGATAGATAGATAATAGAATATTAATATCAGTTGCCAAATATGTATGGACTGGACATTGGGAATGTATGTTACACCTTACAATTTTCATAATTGTGGCCTAATCTTATTCTTTTGTGTTATATTTATTGTTATGAGAAAAAGAACCTTTATTAGACTAAAAGGGGGAGCTGTTGGGAAGAAAAAGATATGACTGCTGAAATGGGGTGGTGGAATGATATGTAGGGACATCCACTCCAGAGGAGTGGGATGGAAGGGATAGGGGGTAGAGGGTGGGAGGGTGGGACTAGGAGAGAAGAAAGAGGGCACTGTGATGGAGAGGTAATCTGAAGTAATAAATAAACATAAAGGGGTGGGGGAAGAAAACATTCTATGGCACAGGCTAAAATTTCTTTGAATGGTAGAGAGCACACCTTGTGTTTTTCAAGGTTGTTATGACTACCTGGGAAGGCTTCATTGAATATCAAATATTCTAATCTGAAAGTATCTGGGTATGTTTATCTGAGTGACTCAGGTGAGCTAGCAAGAATGACAGGGCCTTCAGATAAGACAGAAAAAGTTATGATGTGGTATTTCATGCCCTCTCATAACACAACCAATCCTAGTAGAATTTGTTTGCTGTCTTGGTACCATCATGGATTCCGTTGAGTAACACTGATAACAAGAAGGATCTGCTCAGATTATATTCTAGAAGTATGTTTCAAAAAACTTTAAAAACTATAAACTTCTTATAACAAATGTCAAAAGGGGGAAAATGTCAATTTCTCAGAAAGATGTAGCAGATGTCTGATATGTCTTATGCTTTTAGCACCTTCTCTCCATTTCTGGAGACAAAGATATCCTAAGAGCATCTAATTATCTGTCTTTTCAAACCCAACTGTGTGAAAAAGCCCAAGTAAGCAATTTCCTACCTGTTCCCTTTAACTCCCAGCTCCATAACAAAGCTGATTGTATACACCAACTCTCTCCAGGCCTTTGGGATCTAGAGTCAATTTTATTCTCCACAGTGCTGGATTATGGAAACTATTACACAAAACATCAATGACACCCCTGCCCCTCTACACACATATCTACTCTGAGTATAAGAAATGGTAGGACTCCAACAATAAAAATAGGCATTGAGTTATTTGTTTCTAGCAGTGGGAGGAAAGACAAGGATTGTCTCTTATGCTTCATAAACTAGGATTAGACTTGGGGTGCCCCAAAGCCAATTCCCTCAGCACTCGGGAAGCACAGTTCGGGTCTCTTCAATTGCCTCCATCCAATATAAGCCTCATCCCTGGGGTCAATGGCTCACAGAGAAAGGCAGATGAGGAACAACATAAAACATGATTACTGCTCTAGTTCTCCCTAAATGGTCTAGGTGGCCATCACTTTGTCCTGTATACCCTCCATTCCATTAATGCCCAACATAATAAAGACTGTCACTACACACACTTTCATCTTCGGGGCTCTTCTCTCTTCTGATAAGACTGTCAACTCCAATCTCTGCAAATGAGCTCATACGAACACTTTCAGTGTTTGTGGAAACAGGGTGTGGGGCATTGCACAGCATCCCAGATAGGATCTGGTGCTCTGTCTGCAAAATCAGAGATGTCTAAGAGGGATCAGAACTGACCTGGGAGAACCTACCTAGAAGATGGAGGTTGAAATTGAAGCATAAGCTGCTTCAACTAGCCTCACTTTGTGTTTAAAATACTGGAAGATTTTTAAGCAGAGAAAGGAGAGCAAGCTAGTTATCTCTTTACAGATTTCTGTTTGTGAACAGTAGACATTTGCATTAACTTGGGCCAGTAGCACCAGCCAATATTAATGTTCCATGTACATGGGAGTTTAACATGTCATGTGTGAGGCAGATGGCTGAACCATCACAAGGCAGTCAACTCTGAAGTAAGTGAATTACAGCTTGGGCTTCCTAGTCCAAAGAGTCACTAAATTCATTTTTTTTTTTTTTTTGCAATCAGTGGCATATGTTTACATCTGTCTACAATGAGACTTGGACCAGAACTTACCTAGCCAGTGCATCCTGAGGACTAAGGCTATATAAATCCTAGTGTTAGCTGCTTGGAAACACCAGAGGGGGATAGGTTGACTAATTCAGTTTGTGGAGAGGAAGGTGCTGCTTGGGTATCTATCATGTTTGCAATAAAGACAGCAACTGCTGAACAGTCAGAGGATATTCTGTTTTGTTTCTAACATGTCTAAACTTTGATAGCATTAATTAACAGGAATATTAATGAATAATCTAATAACAATGTTCAAGATGAGAGACCACTTGCCTAGCATGTACAAAGATATGGGCTTCATCTAGATAGATAGATAGATAGATAGATAGATAGATAGATAGATAGATAGATAAGAAAGATAAATAGATAGATAGATAGATAGACAGACAGACAGACAGACAGACAGACAGACAGACAGACAGACAGACAATGCTTGCTGTGGCTCTGACTCTGTCCAAACACTTCCTATGTGTTGTCATTAAGATCAAGGACAAAGCATGTGTTAAAGGGACACACAGACTTCTGGAAGTCAGTGCTCAATGTAATTCTTCCTTTATATTGTATTCTAGGACTGGAAATAAGGAATTGCAAAGAGGGACCCATGGTGTAATTCATCCTGGGAACGTTTCTGGGGATCTGAATTGACTGTAACTGCTACATGACCCACAAATACATGGTATAATGCTCAAGAAAATGCCAATGAGGATCAGAATGTCTTGTAAATAAGAAACTGTTAAGAGTTTAAAAATTAATTAATTAAAGCAAAACTAAATGGCCAATAAAAATCTCTTTAGTTGGGGCTGGAGAGATGGGTGAGGGCTTACCAACACTTAGGGCTCTTGCAGAGAACCTGGGATCAGTTCCCAGCGACTAAATGGAGGCTCACCAACATCTGCACACTTCCAGGGAAACAAACACCTTCTTCTGACCTTTTCAGGCTCTGAATACACATGGTGCATAGACATATGTGTAGTCAATGCATAAATATGCAAAAAATAAAACCAAATATCTTTACTTGAATTACTGGGGAGGTTTTTACATATAATTCTCAACTACAGACACAGGAGGAAAATTACTCATGTGGAAATATCTGCTTGTAAGACCAAGAAATAGAAGGTACAGTGGGTGACAGACTCTCTAGTGTCCTGCATTCTCCCTGAGACAGAGAATTAAAATGGCCATGTGTCTGCCAAGTCTACAAGTGTTTTGTTTTGACAGGAAAGAGTTATAGCTCAGGATCCCAACCATTTAGAGCCATGCTGAACCTCAGAGAAAGATAGTAAAATGTATTTCCTTTTTTTTTTTTCTGTTTTGTTTTGTTTGTTTGTTTGGTTGGTTTTTGTGTTTTTGTTTTTGTATTGGGGGGCTTGCTTAGTTTTGTTTTGTTTTTTGGCTCAAATCTGACTCAGGTTCAGATGAACAAACAAAAAAACAAAAAAAAAAGCCTGATGTGACCTGGGCCATGGACCCTCTAAAAAAATGATTGAAAAGCTACATTGCTTCACATAATTTTCTGCCATAATAGATAAAAAGCAATGATTTGTATGTCGACTGTGTATAGAGAAAAGGGAGTGCCATGAAGAACTTATAATTCTGAACCACAGAGCATTTAAAAGCCACTTAAAAGATGTGAACCACGCAGAGAGGAGGAACTCAGGCAACAGTGTGAGAGCAAGGAGCAGCCAGGATTTCAAATAAGGTGATAAACAGTACTGTGAGTGTGAGTGCTGGAGTCACCCCAGATCTGGAGTGAAAGGATGAGGAAACAGGTAAGAACAGAAATGTGAAGGCAAGGGGGGCAAATCCAACTGTAAGGAATGTGGTAAGGACCCAAAATCACAGGCTTGGATACCAGAATAAAGTCACAATTAAAGGTTCTAATAGCTTGAAAAGAGGCATAAGAAGCAGTAGATTCAAGCACAAACTGGTGCATTATATCTTCCAAAAAATGATAAAATCTCAAGAGATTATGTGTCCTGCCATCTATAATATGAAAGAGAACGGTGAACTAGGAGTAAGTCTCAATGGCAGGGATGTATGTGTAGATGTATGTGTGTGTATGTATGTGTGCCTGTGTGTATATACTATATATATTGTATATACACATATATGTGTGCATATATATACAGATATATACATATATAAACATATATGTATATACACATATATATGTATGTATATATATACATATATAGAAAGATCTGCTGCATATGTTCTCAGAGACTGTACTTTAGAAATTTTTGAAACTGCTATTTACCATTTCAGATATAATTAATGGGGTGTTTATAATGCTTAATGCTGAAAATCCTCTGATTTAATTTTTAAAATGAATTATTTCACTTAATAAGGAAAAAATATCCTTTCGATTTTGCCTGAGCGTTACAATTCACCAAGTCTCCCATATTTCCAGCTATTAGCCCTTTCTTACAAAGAGCCACTTAATAATGTTCACTCTAACAGCCTCATTTATTTTCCAGAAAATTAACTCAGTTTCAACCCTGATTAATGATTTCATCTAAATGAATCAAATTAAAAATTGAAAATTATATTTCAAAAGCCAAAGGAAAAAAAATTGACCATTTCCAGTTAACAAATGATCCTTTCAAATATTAAAAGATGACCATGGAGAGCCTGTGGTGGTAATGGAATCGGACTCAGGCCTGCTGCTTATCTGGAGTTGGTGGAGGAGAATTGGGGGGTAGAGAGAGAAAGGGAAGAAAGAAAAGGAACAGATTCCCTATGCAGACTTAACACCGAAAGCCCCTGGGCTGCCAGACAGACTTCACAGATGTTTGCCTGAAATCTGTGTTCCAAACTAAAGTGAGCACTTTCTGCTGGTGGAATGGTGGGGCTAGAGCAGGCTGCAGCAGGAGAGTGTGCAGGGAGAGAGGCCTGTTAACACCTAAACTGTGGTGTGATGTGTGTGTGCGTGTTTTTGTATGTGTGGTGGTCAGAGGATGACTTTCAGGATCTGGCCTCTCCTGTCAAAGTGAGTTGGAAGAATCAAATCCAGGTCAGCAAGCACATGCACCACTGACCCATCCAGCTGGCCCTGATATTATATTTTTTAAATCCTCTTTGGCCCAGGTCTCATAGGTGCATAGGGATGAGCAGGCAGAGGATGGGTCTGCTGTCAGTGAACCCACTCTGGGAAAGAATGTAAGGACGGACAGAGGTCATTATATGCTATTTAAATAGCACAGAGTGTACCCCACCACAGGAACTCATTCGTGAACTTCAGACTTCGGGAAGACTCCTCAAGGCCATTTGTTTGTAACTACTGTACTTTCTCTTGGGGAGGCTGATTATTGAGGGTTATTGCATTTCCTATTCTGTTTTGCTATGAACCTAAAACTGTTTCAAAATAAAGTCTTCAAACAGGAACAAAAAGACGACAGAATCCAAAAATTAAAAAATAAAGATAAACTCATCTTTGGGGTCTGCAGAGCTACCATAGGTCTCCAAGTACTATGAAAGGAGCTCAGAGCTGTGGCCTGTGGACTCTTTGACTGGAAATCTCACTCAAGTCAATTCACCAAGATTTGCTAATGAGCTAGATGCGTTGGCACAAGCCTTTAATCCCAGCATTCAGGAGGCAGAGGCAGGTGGATCTGTTTGAGTTTGAGGCCAGAGTTCCAGGTCAGCCAGAGGTACATAGTGAGACCCTGTCTCAAACAAACAAAACAAAACAAAAACAGTAAAGAAAAAGGAAGGAAGGAAGGAAGGAAGGAAGGAAGGAAGGAAGGAAGGAAG
>CAJQZJ010004750.1:9587240-9609757 GCA_907164525.1 Lophiomys imhausi | reverse complement strand
AAGGAAGGAAGGAAGGAAGGAAGGAAGGAAGGAAGGAAGGAAGGAAGGAAGGAAGTCAACAAAAGTAGCCAACATATGATTGGCCTCAAAGCAAGTCACAGAAGGCAAAGATGTTCCTGGTAGATGTAGTCTCTCCTTAATGTGCCTTCCGTCCCATCCTTCCATACCTCAGCCTGTGAGGACCAGGAAGCTGCCTCTGCATTCCTTCCAGCTCTTTTCTGGGACTTGGCACTGTGAATTATTCAAAGACTCAAAGGCCTGCCTGGGGTGGGGGGATGTGGTGAGAGATGTACCAATGGGTGGGAGTCTGGCTCAGTCCCAGCCTCCATCCCTGGGTTGCTCAGGCCAAGGATCTGCTTGCACAATAGGCTGTTAGTTGGAAGAGACTCCCTGTGAAGAAAATTTAGTTGGCAGCCAGCACCACTCCAGGCCTCCCAGGCTCTAAAGATTTCCGGAGGCATCCTTGGTTCACTATGGAGGGTAGTATGTGCAATTGCTCAGGCCATTGTCCAGGCAGGAGGGCCACAGCAGTCAGAGAGAGAACCTTCCTGAAAACTAGGCCCAAACTCTGAAGGTTTATTATTTAAAACAATAACATGACCATTTTAAGTTGTTTTGTTATGACAAGAAATAACTTCATGGTAAATAAATAACAATAACATTATTCTGGGCGAGAAGTGGTGAGTTGAGACTTTCATATGTAGTGCAAATTAGTGTCCCTCCATTGCAGGCTCTTTACTGGCTTGTTCCCCTCATATCTGTGACAGCCTTTATGTGAACTCCCTCCTGGATTACAGGTTGGAAGATTATTTTATTAATTACCACAATAGGAGACAGATGTTATTATCCATGATTTTCAAAAGGATATAGACACAATATAGAAGGAAGGAAAGAAGGAAGGAAGAGGATGACAAAAAGAGGAAAGGGGGAAAGAGAAGGAAGAAGGAAGTGAAAAGAAAGGAGAGGGGAGGGAGGGAGAAGAGAGGGGGCATAGAGGAGGGGAGAGAGGTGGTTAGCTCTGTGGCTCATTAAGTATTATCACTGATCTACAAAGCTTTCCATAGCATATTTTATAAAATTCTATGTTTCTTGCAGTCCCCTACAAGCCTTTAAAACTTCAAGTCCATTGAAAGTCTTTCAATAAAAATAAAACCTTGGCAATATATTAATAAGTAACAGCAGTAGGTAAGTGACTGGTCTAAGGACACACAGCTGTTAAGTATACATACACACAGAGCAACATGCAACCTGTCTGCATAAGCCTAGACTTCATGCATTCTGCTTACACTTTCCAAGCTTTCAAGCTCAGTAAATGTTTGATACACACTTCAAGCTACTGCCTGTGATAGCAAGAAGATCAGGGTTTCCAATACAGCTTCTAACATCACAGGAAATCTTCGATGATCTGAGAGGAGTGTGAAGAGGCATTGGCCACTCACTGCGAAGCAGTTATCTTGTACAACATTGACTAGAGGTGGCTAATTGACCCACAGACCCCAGACTTCACACCTACTCTAATCTCAAAAGATTGGTATAAAAGACAATAAAAACAATCATGTTTGTGAAACAAATGTCCCCTAGTAATTATATAAATACGTTTCTCTGTACTTTTCAAACAATAAAGCCAGGATGAGAACGTCAAAGCTGGGGTCATCTGTAACAGACGCTAATAAACTTTTCCTGTGCGCCATGGTGGCCTTATCATTTGCATCCTGACCCAGAGCATGGGCTATGTGAACACCAAGTCTCTCCGGATGGCAAAAGCCAGGTTCAATGCCCACATGATGGCTGTCACTCAGTGCAAAGTGTGGAAGCTCTGCAGGGATTATGCTGAAGTTTCTCAAGAGTTTCTCTGACATACAATAGATTTGACTTCTGATTTCAATGTTGCAACTCAATGAACTGCCTAGCCGGCCAAACAGCAGTCTCACAGTGTGGCTATCCTGAGAGGACCATCTGCGTGTGCAGGGTATAGAAAATAAATGTGAGTTCACTGAGCATTTATTTGTCTTTAAATAAATACTCAATCCAGACCCTGACGTGGTTTTTTTATTGTCTATATGAAGATGGAATAAATTCTCGCCAATCCCACGTTGTGAAACTGTATCTATTCAACACATGGACGCCACTGCAGTGGCAGTGGGGAACCAATGTTCTGTCATGTTTCCGTGCTCCAGATGAACTCTGGGACAGAAATCACAAAGCATTGTCTTTGGACTTGAATTGCTGAAATTGTTTTCCAGCTACGCCAATAAGGAAAACAGCATCAGCTTTCTAGATTGTATATTTGATATTACTTAAAAAATCTTAATCATTGAATGCGCTAACATTATTTTAAAGGAAACTATGTCACTTAATCTTTGTGGCTGCCTCCTCTCACTCATCTTGCTTAATACACTTACTACAACTTCAGAACTCACATTCTACACACTTTCTAATTGCATCTTACTTATCTGCTTTCCAAAATACTGGCTCAGTCTAGGAATCTACCTTAACACTCACTAGTTTGCAAATGTTTGCTGAGTTTACCTATCTCTCTTTGACTAAGCATATGAAGACAGATTGTTTTTAGTTAATACTCATCTGCAAAGGACACCATGAAGGGGTAAGGATGTAGTTCAGTGGGTAGAGTGTTCACCTAGCAAGCAGGAAGTCTTGGGCTCAGTCCCCAAGACTACATATAATAGGTATGGTGGTATACACGTGTAACCTAGCACTTCAGAAGTGAAAAGAGGAGAATTCAGTGTTTGAGGTCATCCTTGACTACATAGAGACTTTGAGGTCCGATTGGGATACATGAACCTGTCTCAACAAAGACACTATGGGGGATGCAAAAAACAAACTAGGAATTTCAGCATGTAGATGTTAATACACAAAGTGGATCAAGGCTGTAAGCATCCTGCTGGGAGGAGCAGACAGGAATTATAACTAAAGGGAGCATCCACTGCTGCTGGACATTTTGGGGTCAAAGGAAGTGTGGAATACTGTTGGAATTGATGGTGAGGAGCCCTTGTGGGCTGAGTTTACAGATTCTGAGGATGGGATTCAGGGCCCATTGCAAAGTCTTACTCCAGATATACAGGAAAACTTGCTCTGGGGGTGCTGGGGAAAGCTAGGAGCTGTGCCAACAGGAAAGGGGAACACACCTTGTTTTTGTTCTTTGGGAAGGGGTCTTGCTCTACATCCCACCCTGGCCTTCAGCCTGCTGTATTACTCAGGATGGTCTTGAACTCATAATCTTTCTGTTTCTATGTTGAGTGCTTGGACTACAGGTGTGCTACTGTGCCCAGATGCAAATGGTCTCTGTTGGGGTCACACTGCCATGAGTCAACAGGAAGGAAAGGAGATCAAGACCCTTCTCCCTTCTCCTGCCCACAGTCCCAGCCTCCACCTTCCAAAGAAAGCAGGACTCAGTACTGAGGGCCCTATATGCTTCAGAGGAATTTTCTAAATGGATGCCAAGTTATCATTAAACTGCAGCAACCTTCTTTGAAAAATTCATCTTGTGATGTCAGGAGTTGTCTGGCTCACTGTTGCGATCCAATAATCTTTTGATGGCACCCAGTGCTCACCACTATTATCTTTACATTATTATCCTTGGCTTACAACACCTAACATATTTACCAGTTGTTCTAGGATTTGAAAATTGTTCTTGACTATATATGTCATATATATGACAGTGCCAACTGTCATATATAACAACATGAGGCCCCAGAATTCACATTAAAAGTCAGGTGCAATGGTACATGATACACAACTGCCATCCCAACGCTACAAGGTGGGAGCTGGAGACAGGAGGATCCCTGAAAATCAGGGAGCAAACTAACCTGGCCTATGTGGAAAAGTTCCAGGCCAATGGGAAACCCTGTCTCAAAAAAAAATGGAAAGTGCTGAGAACTGACACCCATAGTTGTCCTCTTATTTGCATACATACAACATATATAAGTGCACCCACATGCACTAAAGCACATATATGTGCACCTACATGTACCAAAGCACATATATGTGCACCCACAGACAACAAATAAATCACATACATGTACACACACCCAAACACACACACACACACACACACACACACACACAATTAGAAAAGAAAAAACAGGCCAACATGATGTAGTCAAGCGTGCTGGGAGTGCAGTTTAGTGCATTCTGTGCTCTTGGCATGTACTTAGTCCTGGGTTCAGTTCTCAGTAACAGAAGAAGAAAAGTGACCACGAAGCAACTTAAACTGGAATGTGCTAAGGGAAATCCCTTCTCGCTCTCTTCTCTTTGTTCATTACTGCTGTTGGTCAGGGCACAGTGTTCCAGAGAAACAGACCTGCAGCATGTGAACCGATTTGCTAAGCAAATGCCAGCTGCAGAAAAACATCTGCCTGGGGAAGAGGAACCACAAACTCATAAAGCCAAATGAAGGCAGTGTGCTCTGCACGTTCACAGGCATGCAAAGGCTAGACATGTGGGGCCATCTGCAAAAGTTATCAATCACTGCATTAAAAACAAAGTGCACAGTAGGTGAGTCACTGATCTTCACATGAAGGCAGCAGCCAGGGTCTGAGTGGTGTTTTTCAGAGTGATAGGAGGATCCAGATCGCTTGGAAATGGGAGCTAACATCTTCCTGGGAAAAATAAAATTAGGATATAAAATAGCAGTGATGTCTAAAAAGGAAAGCTATGGATATCTACACTCTTATAGGCATAGAGTGATTGCTGTAACATTATTGCACAAAATTTAAAATGGTGACACAAACAATAGGAAAGAAAAACTGTACATGGCATGTATGGAAGACAGTGCGGTATATATGGATCTAACCTTCTGTTAGAGCTAAAACAATCATGAACTGAAAATTGGTCCTTACAGGAACTCTTAGAAAACATTTCAATGCAACTATCAAAAAGAAAAGTTAAAAAAAAAAAACACTGAGTTTCATCCTAATGCACCCAGCCTGGAAGAAAAACAACTGAAATTAAAGAGAAAAAGAAAAGAACTTTCCAGAGATCCTTGCTTTGTCCAGAATAACAAGAAATCTGGGTTTTGTTTCTTGTGCCCTGCTTTCTAACAATATCCGATTTCTCTGCTCACCTTCTCTTTGATTCATGGAGTTTAAGCTAAACCTGAAGAGATACATAATACACTTGCCAAAAGGAAGAGAGAAAAACAAAATCACATTGCTCCCATAAAGCAAATCAGAAAGCAGTAATAACTGTCAGAGATATAAGGGCAGCAACAACCACTACCTTCCTTTTCTTCCCCCCATTAAGTTTAAAAAAAAAACAAAAACAAAACAAAACCACACACCCATGAAATACCTGTCCCTTATCTTGGTGCCTGCAGGGCCTCCCCATTGTAGATTCAATAATACAAGGGGTTCCTTATCAGCACCCAGGGTGACTGATTGGAGCTGTGATATGTTTAGACAATACAGTGTATTTAACTGAATTTACAGACGCCCCAACCCAGACACGGTAGTAAATGCCAGGGACTAATAGGAAATTAAACACGGACAATGGGCTAACTCCATTTGCTCTCACTGTGTGTAACCTGTTTAGTTAACTTACTCGTGGACACACTTTATCTTTTTCTCTATGGATTCTCTAGGATATGTTTCAAATTGTCCAGAGATTCAATCTTCTTTTCAATTTTTTGTTACTACTTTATGGCCATTCCTTCCTTTTATTATTGGCCACCCTTTCCCTTTCAGAGATAAGCCAAACTGAGCTGACCCCCAGTGCTCTTCCCCAACCCAATTGTCAGACAGACAGCAAGGAATGCAAGAGTATAGACAATTCCATGACATTAATATTAATTTAACATGAGAGGAACAAAAACCAGTCATGTATTTGAAAGCAATGGCATATTTAACTCATTTGAAATTTAAATGTGAATTTTAATGTGCCTGGTATGTAATGAATACATACAAAAAATACAGAGTGACAGTTGCAAGCTGAGGTCAAGCTGAGAGTTACTTTAACTTCATGTATCTGCTAGCAGAAGTGGCTTCAAATAGATATGTGTCCACATATATGTGCAACGTTTAACTGTTGAGGCAGAAGGAGATGTCACAAAGCTCTCAACCTATTCATCTCACCAACAGAAAAAGGTAATTTTTAAATTAGACACCCAAGATCAATCTGCAACTTTTTGTGTTTGAGAAAGAGGGTGTGGGTAGGCTTGCACATGTGTGGGGGGGTATGTGAACATGTATGTGCATGGTTATGTGGAAACCTGGGGTCAGTGTTGGGTGTTGCTCCTCAGTCTCATGAACTTTTGTTTGGTCAAACAAGGTCACTCACTGAGTCTCGAATTAACAAATTTGTCTAGGCTGGCAGGCTGGCAAACCCTAAGGATCCTGCTGCCTCTGCCTCCCCAGCCCTGGGATTATAGACAAGCACTACTGTATCATGTTTTTATGTGCATGAATGTTTTACCTGCATGTGTGTAAATGTACCATGTGCACACCTGGTGTCCACAGAAACCAAGGGAGAACAACAGATTCCGTGGAGCAAGAATTACAGATGGTTGTGAATGGCCATGTGGGTGCCAGGAAATTAATGCTGGGTCCTCTACAAGAGCAACAAGGGCTCTTAACTGCTGAGCCATCTCTCTGGCCCTCTTCCCTTTTTTAAATGTGGGTTCTAAGGATCAGACTCAGGTCTTCATGTTTGTTCTCCAGTCTGCTGCAAGACTGGCTACTTCCAGAGCCTGAATCTAGTATGTTGGGGTAATAAGAGGCTATTCAGAGACTACTATACTACCTTATCAGTGACTGAATCCATAATGGTTTGTTGCCATAAAAAACTTCAGGATTTCCACATAAATGGAAGTTTGCTGTCTACAAAGGCTTGAAAGAGCCCTCTCTTCTGATCTGATCACATGCAGGATCTTGTAGAGTTAAGGATGGCTGCATCTGAATGTTGACCATATCCCTACACACTTTCATGACCCTGGCCTGGAGAAAAATGGTTGGAGTTGGATGTCAACAAAAAAAAAGCTGCCTGTTAAGGCCAACACAGCATGTGGTTGACCAGGGTGATCTCCATGTTACTCACTCACATTTATTATGTACACATGGACATTTTCCTGATTCACAAAGTTATGTTTTCATGTACATTACTACATGAAATCCCCAACCACAGGCTCAGAGAAGTGGACACAATGTACAAGTATGTGACAATTTACAACTTTGTATTTGCTGTTATAAGAGAAAGAACCATTTGTTGGACTGAAAGGGGGGCCTGTTGGGGGGTTAAAGACATATCTTAAACTTAAAAGAAAAAGAAACAGATGGGGGGTGTGAGGGGGAAGAGGGTAGGAGGGTGGGACCGGAGAGGGGAGTGGGCTTGTGATTGAGATGTAACTTGAAGAAATAAAAATATTTAAAAAACAAAACAAGAAACCTAAAGAGGGAAACTGGATGGAGAGGTAGGTGTCCCAGCATGGATCGCAGGCATACGCAGTCAAGTCTAACTCTGCAGTCTTGGGACCAAAGCTGTATCCACTGAAGCTGTATCCACTGACGCTGTATCCAGTGAAGCTGTATCTACTGAAGCTGTATCCAGTGACTGCTCTGATTGGAGCCACTGGAGAACCCAGAGCAGTGGCTACAGATTCCTACTAGGTCTTCTTTATTCCATATTTTCATAGTTGCTGTTTTTACATCAACAATTTCATCAGAATTTCACCTCTGATAAGATGGGTGAATACTTAAAATGGTAAAGAAATAAGACCCTAATGATCAGATGGTAATGACTTTAGTACCAAAGTTACTGTAATTGTTTTGTTTGTTTGCTTGAAAAAGAACATCGAGTAGCCTAGGTTGGCCCTGGACTTGACTTGTCAGATTTACCACTGAACTTGTGATCTATCATCCTGTATGTATCTCCTGCAGCCATCTCCCACATGTTCTTATGGATGTGGGCCTCCTTGCTTGCTTCATTCATTTTTTTTCAATTTTATAAATATATTTTTTCATATAGTTTATTCTGATTCTCCTCCCTCCACCTCCTCTGAACTCCTTCCCCACCTCCCTTCACCCCAATCTTAATCTTCACCTGTTTCGTCTCTCATTAGAAAACAAGCAGGCATTTAAAAAATAATTGAAAATAAAATAAGGTAAAAATAATTCATTCAACTTTTAAATGGATTTTTTGTTTGTTTTAGAAACAACAATGGTGTCAACTGAAAACTCTGAACACACACAGAAGCATGCAAAAGCAAAGTAACTCCACATCAGACTTTCACAATGTGGGAGTCAACAGGATGGCTTAGTTATCACAGAGTTCTTGTGCCACCTGAACGCCAAGTTAGATTTAAGTAAGCTTTCCTCAGTAAAGCAGACCCTATAATAATCATTTCTGTCTTTAACTGAAGTCCAATAAATGTTACTTCTCTTCATCAGTTCTGATTGGTATTTGCTGTAGGAGACACAGACAAATCTTTGACCAATTTTTAATTAGTGTCACTGATGAGATATTTATTCTTTTAATTTGAATTTGGAAGCCCAATAAAGCATGTTTGCATCTTTTATCAACTTAAATATTATCCTTTATTGCTTTTGCCATGACTGTGGGTTCTGAAGAATTTTTCCTGAAACAATGGGTATTTCGTGTATGCACGGTGGTTTGGCATTCAGGATATAAATTCATGGCAGTCTTTTCTATATTGATCATGATTTTGAGAGAGGAAAAGAAGATATTTTTAGACATCCTAAGTCCTTCTTAGGGAATCACACATTCACCAAATCAAAAGCTTATCCTCCTTGGATCTGCTACTGCCTGGATGACAAGAAGGACAGGACAGGGGTGGACAGTGTCACTGGGCTTTTCTGTGCAGGTGGGGTATCCCAGTGTTCATGCTCTGGTTGCAGACACGACTGTTCTATTTTGGGCTCGACTGCTGATGTGCTGCAGCTGTCAGCTTAACCTGCCTCTCCGGCCAGAGGCAGTGATACAGTCCCCTGGTCTGATGGTTCTCGGGGATCTGAGTTCATTTTAAAAAGGCAGAAATCACCGAGCATATTATTAAAACCTAATGAAGCAATCAGATTGCATCTTGTTAGAAAAACAGCTTCACCACTTCCCTCTAGTCCACAAAACCCCTATAAAATTAGTCTATCCAGAGTAATCTAGGGAGGAAAATGAGGGATTGTGTCCTGTGTATATGTATGGGCAAATGGTGGCTTCCGCATTGTGCCTTACTGCTACGCAAGGTCCTCTTCTAGTCATTGGCTTTGAATTTTGTTTCATCTTCTCTTCTGTGCCTTACAAAAGCTATTTCTTGTAGCAAATATGTGTTTAGGGTTGAGATAAAGCTCCAGGTTAATTCCTCCTTGCAGAAGTAAGAAAAATAGTAATTGGAATTGGGTTTTTGAGCAATGCCGTTTTTATGAAGAATACCAAGCAGTATACTTAGCAACTTAAATAATTTCTGATTAGCTAAATAATCTTAACTAAAAACTATGTTAGACATAGTCTACTTTCCTTCTTAAAATATTCTGGCTTGATTAAGGTAGATAAAAAATGATAAAAGCAGTCTTGCTACTGGTGTGTGGGTATAGTTAATGTATACATTGTTCATAATGCCATTTGTTGTCAAACTCTGACAGAGTTCATTCTGTCACACAGAATCTTGTTCTGTGATTCCTTCTGCTGGTGGCTGTCACCTTGTGTCTTGCATGTTTCAGTCTTATTTAAAAGTTCTTTTTCATATTTAATGTATGATGGCTTACCGTACCTTTCCACTAGCATTCATCACCGCTCATGGGTGATCAGTCTCCACCAATGTGAGGTTCACTGCAGCAGAAGGGCTCAGCCCCTGTTAATTTCTGTTGCAGTATTTGGTAGAGAGCACAGTGCAGGACAGTTGGTATGCTTTCAAGTTAGAGGTCACATCTTAAGCAAGAGAAGCACAAGTTACTAAAACAGGCCTACAATTTTTAAAAGACACCAGTGCCATGAGAGTGAGGTCTGCAGTGTTGAACAAGATACTCTGTACCTTCGTTGACTTCAGGGTCCAAAATCATCTCAAAAGATGCTCCCGTTATCCAAACTAGAGTTGCTGTTGTTGGCAGGAGATCACTGAGTCTAGAAAAACAGGGCTGTGTGATCTCCCCAGTCAACTGCATCCAGCACTAATTCCCTCATCTCTGTAATAAGTTAAAATGACAAACCTTATACACTGAAAGCCATTAAGGAATAAGGAAACATCCCTCCCACTCTTCTACATCTGACTTAGGCTGGATGAGGTAAGACATCTTTAGACAGCAGCCTCTGCTTGTGGAGAGGAATCGTGCTATAGCTCTAGGCGTTAAAGCTGACTGATCTTCCAACAGCTGAGTTCTGCCTAGCCATGAGTTCAGCAAGAAAACCCAAACAGCAGTAGGGCCTCAAGCTCCATGGTTGTAGGAACATGAGGAAGGGAAAGTGCTACTAAATGTACGTACGCTGTGTATGTGCCATCTTGGAGTTGGCATTGAGCCCTTACCGTGCGCTAAGCAGCGGCTTCCCCGTGTTAACTGGAACAAAAACCCCATGAGAATGTTAGCTAAGGAAACAGGCTCAGAGTAAAGAAACTGCCTAAGTTTATCAGCCTCAAATGGTTTCAGGGATCACCCTGCCCTGAGAGAAATAATCAAGATGACCAAAGATGTCCAGGATGGTGTTTGCTAAATAGCAAGACCTGGGAAGACACAGGCGCTTCATCCTCCTCTTCTCTGTCTATGCTGTATTTCCTTCCCACCCAAGTCAATGGCCAGATCCCCTTGAAGCAGCAGAAGAAACAACTGATGTTAGTTCACACAGCTCAGTGGAGGTACTAGATAAAAAGAAATATGTAAAGGCGTATATAGATGTAAAGTCTGTGGTGAATATAACACACACAAAGACACACACATATGTACTCATATGCACACACACACACACACACACACACACACAAAGACACACACATATGTACTCATATGCACACACACACACACACACACGAAATGCAAGCAAGACTCCATAAAATGTCTCCTGCAATATGTGCTGCAAAGACTTAGTTGACACTGTCGCTGGGAAATGTCCTGGGTTGTAAACACTGTGCTGGGTTTCAGGGTACTGAAGATTGGAAGGCAAACACTGATAAAATTTGAGTCTGTCCTCCCTGCCAGAAAATCTACAGGAGGACTTAGTAACACACTCAAATCACTTTGTCCTAAGTTGCAGACATGCAGGACATGCAGAGGGGAGATGCAATTGATCTAGCCCAAAGACCCAAGAAAGGAGTAATTTTTTCCTAGAAATGCTAAACTCTACCACGCGAAGAGTTAAATGAGGGGGGCATTCTGAAGCAGGCTAAGAGTGGGCAAGATGGCCAAAGTCTATTCCCCACAGAGAAGACCAGGGAGAAAATCAAGGCTCTACATATGAATGGCTGTTTTGTGCCTGCTGGTGAGGCTGAACATTATCATATGTACCTCAGAGGCAGGTGGCGACTTCATCTCACTGGGGATCACCTCAGGAGCTTAGGTGAGGAAGGTAAGAGATCTGTACTACAGTACTGAGTAAGCGAGTGAACAAGAGAGAGAAATTCAGAGGAATCCCCAAAACTGAGTTATGAACAGGTAGAAGAAACTGAATACTAGTTTCCATATACCTGATGCTCTCAAGGCTTGTTCTTGGGCCAGGGAGGTGCTTGAATGTGTAAAAGTGTTTTCCATACAACGTTCATAACCTGAGTTCAATCCTGGGAACCCTCAGAAAGACAGATGGAGGAAACTGACTCTCAGAGCTTCCCTCTGACCTCTAAGTGTATGCCAGGGAATGTCACTATGCCTCACCTCCCACATCACACACAAGTGCACACACACACACACACACACACACACACACACACACACACACACACAATGACAATAGATGTATTAGTAAGTAGATTTTTTTTTAATAAGTACTTTATTTTTTTTTCAAGTTACATCTCAGTCGCAAACCCTTCCCTATTCCCCCTTCTTGTCCCACCCTTCCACCCTCTTCCCCCCCCCAACAGCTTCTCTTTTCATTCCAACAAATGGTTCTTTCTCTTATAACAGTAAATTCTATACAAAACAGCAGAATTAAATATGCCACATTTATGAGAGTTAAATGGCCCAGTGTACCTTCCCAATGTCCAGTTCATACATATTTGGCCCCTGACTTTAACCTTCTACCTTCTAACCATCTCCATGAGTTTAAAGTTCTATAACTGACTTAGTTTTCATACTAACTTGCATCACTATTATAACCATCTTCTTAGATCTAGAACGCCCTCTTGATTCCTAAACAACTCAAAATTTAGCTATGAGACTCAAGCTGTCTATTCTTCAACCACCTCAGAGAGCTGAGAAGGATAAATATATCTGATTGTATAGGAAGTGCAGGGCCTGCAGCTTCCAATACTAAGAAATGACAAACCAGTGACTACCTGGACAGTTCCCATTTTCTCTCCATACATTCCAGCATCAGTCTTCAGCCTTTTGGTCCTGTTTCTCTGACAGACATTTATTGTAGAGCAGGGATTGTGAAGGACTAACCTACCCTGTCTTGGCAGAGCTAGGCTGTCGACTTCCCTGCTACCAAGTTTTGTCCTTTTTGGACAGCAGTCTGTCTGCAGTTGAAGCAAGGAGTTTTTACATGTCAAGAGATAGGCTTGCCACTAATTCAACCATCTCACATTGGAGAGTCTTCGATGTTTTTCTTCTACTTGGAGTAGAATAGGGGGTGCTGTCAGGAGCTGATATGTCACGATATCAAAAAAAAATCTTAATTTAAGACCACATCTTTGAATGCCATATTCTGCAGATCTCTTGGGGTTTTTGAAGATGCCCTATCTATCTCTTGTATTTAGATAAGCAAATGTTGCTTGTCTCTTAACAACTTGATTACTGAGTAGCTTAGAGAATATCTGTGATAGACTGTCTTAGTAGCTAACAAGGTGTCATGCATGCATGACTAGGAGTTTGTTTTTCTATTGAATATGCCCTTATACCCTTGTATATTGATACAAAATTAATAGTATATTTGGCTAAAGTGGTATTGACCATTGTTTATTGTGCAAAAATAAGATTGTATTGGTCTACGTCAGTATTGATATTTGTATATTGATACAAAACTAAGATTATAGTTGGCCACAATGGTATTGACCCTTGTATATGGACGCAATATTAAGATTGTATTGGGCTGCATAGGCATTGATCTTTGTATATTGATACAAAATTAAGAGTATATTTAGTCACATTTGAATAGATCTTTGTATATTGATGCAAAATTTAAGGTAACGCTTCCTAATGGTATCGTACTTAGAGATACTTAAAAATGAAATGTGAAGTTCTGGCCTCTTGATACCAACCATCTTAAACTGTTTAAGATTTTTAAAAAGGATTTATAGTCTTAGAAATAAAGAAAAGGAGAGATGAAAGGAAAGAAGGAAAAGGGAGAGGAGAGAGGGTATAAGAGAAGAGGGGAAGGGAAGGTAGCAAGTTGAGGCTGGAAAAGAATCCTTTTAATTCTGGGGGCCAAGACTGAAGTGGATGAACAGATACCTTGGGTAACAGGAAAGACCTAAAGGAGCTGGTGTTGGCCCTTCTTGGCTTCAAAAGGACATCTGTGTGATCCAAGACTTCCTTCACAGTGCATTCCTCTGCCTGCTCTTGCTCTCTTCTCTCTTGTGTTCCTCATCTCCTCTCTGTGCTAGGCCCAAGCACACCAGCACAGGTTGGTCTTGGGAGGCCGGAAGTGTTTTCCCCCAGGCTTCTCTCCTGTCACACTCACTGTGCCACCAGTGTCAAAATCATGTCCTGTTAGACTCCTTAAAATCTCATTATAAAAGCCCAAGCTCCTCCAAACTGCTCTGAGGGATTTATTTATCTCACACACCTGGTGATGTTTGCCTGGAAGCCTGCAGCAGTACGGTAGAATAAGTTACTCATGGACACTTTTATGCCTCCTACACAAACAGTGCTTACAAAAGCCATTATTGGGAATTACAAGAGATGAGCATCAAGTAAATGCACAGGTCAGGCTAAGCAGGTAACTCACCTGCTCCACAGAGGTCTTCCCCTCTGCTGGCGATAATATTAGAATCTTTACCAGCAGCAACATCTTCAGCTTTTGCCAACTGTACTGCAAACGGTTTCTGGTTTCTGCGGTATCTTAAAGGAATTCCAGATAAAATTTTCTAGGTTTTATGGACAGATTTCTTGAAGACTAGGGAAAGTCTTTTGGAAAGTTCTGGATTGCTCTTGGGGACTTTTCCTGAAGTGAACTCTTCTTAAGAAATCTTTTGACTGTTCATTTAAAAACCAGAAATTTATGAATAAAAAATTTGTCACACACCACATGTTGCTGTCGCGGCAGGGTCTTATGATTGCAAAACTGTTTCTGTTGAGTATATGAGACTCTATCTTACTGTTTTCATCTCCATGGCCAAAAAAGAAAGTTATTATTTGAGAGGCTTCAGAACATGGAGTATGGGAGGTGTTTCGCTGTACTTGTTTGGTTGGCTGATTTGGGTTGGATTAATTCTACGTGGTTGGTTGATTAATTGATTTGACTGTGTGTGTGTGTATGTTCTTTTGTGTGCATGATCATGCAAGTGTGTATATGTTTGTGTGTAGAGGTCAGAGGTCAACCTCAGGTATTGCTACTCAAATGTATCCACCTTTGTTTTTCAGATGGGCTCTTTCCCTGAGATCTTTCGCTCTGCAGTTATGCCACACTGCCCAGTCAGAGAGTTTCGGTGCTCTCCCTGCTTCCGCCTCCACAGAGCTAGGGTTCCAATGAGAACCATGACACCAGCTTTTCTACATCAGTTCTGAGGACCAAACTTGGGTCTTCATTCATCCACACCAGGCACATTCCAGATTGAGTAATGTCTACGGCTCCTGGTTAGCCTTCTTGAAATAAAGTATTGTTAGGGAGCCTAGACGGACCCAGAACTCTAGACCCTTCTGCCTCAGCCTGCAGGGTGCAGTCATTATAGGAATGCTCTATCAGATGTGGAAAATAGATGACTTTGACAGTCCTTCATAACCCTAATTCTTTTGGCACACATGCTATGAAATTCCTTCTTTGCTATTCATCAAATATATTATCTAGTATTCAAGCTAAGAGACACCAGAAGGATGCACAAAGAACTTTAACATGTTTTCCTGCAGGACTATGTGTAGGCTTGTAGTTCTTGTGATGCAACGCTTGGTATGTTGATTATTACTTTGTTTGATGAAGTCAGAAGTGCACCCTTCTACACATACCAGTGTTAACAAGATCATATCTTACTGTTTGCCCCATCTGTAGACCTCTCTGGAGAACATCTCTAACATGTCTTTCTAAACTTCTTCCCAGGGACGGGACCCTGGGTAATATAAAAATCCTCTGACTTTTTCATCTATTCCTTTTCTTTGAGTAGTATCATCAACAACAAATGTATCTGAAAAATGATGGATATGAATGAGGATCCAGTTTCGTGGACTCTGAGAGGCTCTGGAATATCCTTGAAGCTTGGATTGTATTGCTGACTTTTTAACACAAACAGGCTTCCCTCAACTTGGGTCATGACTTCAGGATTTGCTTCTTTGGATATCTTCCTAGTGCCACGTTGTCCAAGCTGCACTGAACTGTGCATCCCTCCTCCTAAATTCCACACCCAGGCTTTATAGAAACACACCCTTTGCAGATCAAAGAGAGAAGGGTGCATGCTCCCAACCAGCTGACTAAAGATTAAATTAAAACAGATCAGCAGAGCAGTGTGCATGCAGGTGGCTTGGTTGCACCACCACTGTCCGCCTCAGAGCGATTAAATTGTGCGGGAGATGGAGGGCCTTCCGCTCCCATTCTCACACTTACAGATCAAGCAGTGACAAATGAGATGTTACTGCTCTTGTAAAGCAAGGCTACAATCTGTCAAAATCCAACATAATTTGTGACCTTCTGTGACATCCTCTTTCTCTCTTCCCCCCCTTTTAGACATTTGAATGCGGTGATTGTGCCAAAGTCAAGTCCATTTAAGAGAATATAGTCAATTCTATCTAAACGAAAACAGCCTGTGAGCTCCAACATGGAAACCGAATGTGTACGGGCAGAGTCCTGTGCGACCCTTTGTGTTAAGTGCATACCATTAACAATGAATTCTGATTTTTTCCAAGTTATATAATTTGATGTCTTGACAGCCTAGACACTTAAAGCATTACTATTTGTTTTAAATGGCTTTATTTTATTGTTTAAATGTCAGTATCACAATAAAGTAAGGCATACAGCCTTGTCAGCTCTCACAGGGGAAGTGTTCCTGCAGAGAGGAGTCTTGGAAGAGTTGGTTCTAAAAATGGACTCAAGAGTGAATTGTAATGTCTTTGGCTGATTCCTTAAATGACTCATCAAACATATTTATACCACATTTTCTGTTTAGCTCGTGTCTTTGATAAGGCAGTGAGGCATAAACAGCCCAGAGAGCAGGGTGTCTTAGCTTACTCAAGTTGACATCCTTGTGAGGGTTTTAAAAAAAAATACTGACTCCAGGAAATAATTGAAGGACGCACGATAGAACCCATAGCCCAGATACATGAAGGCTCCTTCAATGTGCTTTAATTGTTTAATCCCCTGGGTGACAAAAGGCGGATTAGTCAAAGAGAAACAACCAGAAGAGTCAAGAGGTGGATTAAGGAAACTATCTAATATTTTTCAACTGCTAGAATGGGGGGAAAGTTTATTCCTCCAGTCTTTCCCTCCATTCAGACCTGTCCAGGATGTCAAGCCTGTCACATTTCAGAACGGGAAATGACTTTTTACTTCAAAGAGACTAAAGATCCATCCCGGAAGACTTTTGTTGACCACAAACCTTCAGGCAGGTAATTGCCAACCTTTGGGGAAATATCTTTGAAATGACTTTGTTTACAAAGAAGGGAATACAGCCTCAGCACTCTCTGAGTTTCCTTTGTTAGTGAAACAAAGCTGTACATTAAGCTTCTGAGGCATAATATTCACTGTTCTATAGCTCATTGTGTGACCTGCCTAAGTGGGCAGGCTTATGAGCAATGTTAGGATTTATTTATAGATAATTTGAAATACCTCCTACTTGATGAACCATCCTAAAATTCCCTGGGCCACATGGCACCACCCAGTCCATAGCATCTCAGAGTACCCAGCCTGGATGGCAAGTCACTATGCTGGCACATAACAGCTTGGTCAGCACTGATCTACCCTTACCATAACAGACCTTTACAACTCTCTTGGTTCCAGTGTTTGTTGTCATTGTTACTCAAGGGGAAGAAGGAACACCATCCAGAAGACCTCTTATAGACCTTGCCTTCTGAAGGCCCCACTGCACTCTGAACACATAGAGGAATCAGGCACTTGGTTCTAGCCAGAGTCCTTACCTGGATCCAGGTCTGCAGCCAGGATTCTGTACTGTCAAGATACGCCACAACTGCTGCCAGTCACAGAAGATGGGCTACTGGGCCCTGGATCCTATTACTGTGTGTTCCTAGGGTGTCCCATCACAAAGCACCTCACTGTGCAGGGCTGGGCAGGGCCTTCTGTTATCACTGAATACCCACCAGGAAACTGGGATTGAATTTTTGGTATATGTTCTACTGAGAATCCAACAATGGATGGGTATGTACCCCGAACCACAACATTCCTAGATGTTCGACTGACTTGGCCCTAACACAAGAACCTTCCCCAAGTCAAAACACTTCATGAGAAAGACTCGAGAAAGGTCAATTTCACCCCTCTACTTCTATACATTTGCTGTGTGTGGGGGTGTCTCCATGTCTAGGGGTGGGCTCCATGGCAGCAGGAGGCGGGTGGTCTGTGTGTGTCCATGTCCATGTCCGTGTGTGTGTGTGTGTGTGTGTGTGTGTGTGTGTGTGTGTATATTTACATGTATTATAAGTGAGGGTGGACATGTTGATGGTAAGGTACAAATGTGGCAGTCAGAAGATTCTAACTCACATCTCCAACACTAAGGAAGCAGGTGCCATATCCACTGAACTATCTCCGTAGCCTGTCCCCTATGTCATCTACTTCGTTACAGGCTTATAAATGTAAGTGAGTTAGGATGTGGTGTTGATCGGAACCCACTGTGGTATCTGCAGTCACAGGCTTGTCAGCCCACCTACATTTCTAACAAATCACTCCTTTCCCGAGTTCTGTCTGGCTCCAGGTTCTGCCAAGGCCTTGGGTGATTCTAAAGAAATCTCAGAGCTGATCTTTCCTCGCTCCTCACCCTCTGCCCATTCTTATCTCTGAAATCTCTTCCTGCTTTTCATGTTGTGTCTCTATTGGGCACAGCGGACACAGGACTGGTTTTCACCTTTGCCTGTCAGCACCATAGTAGGAAAGAGTAAGGTGGAAGCAATATTATTAACTTTAAAATCTTCCCTCTGCCTCCAAGATGAGAATAAATGTTCCCCAAAGATACCCCGTAAAAGACAGTGCCTGCTCTTACCCATTGGAATCTCATCACCTCAGTTCTTTTCCTCCGTTTTCTTTTTTAAATGGCATGTAAGTTTCCCAGTGTAGTTGGTGATCTCTTCAAGTGAAACCTGTGCACCCATCAGGTGACATTCTCATAATAAAAACCCAGCCGATCTACATCTGCTCCATGTCTCCAGTATCTATTCTATGATGACAATTGCCTCTCAGCTTCCCTTACCTAAAGGCTTCCTTACATTACATTACTCAGATAAGGAACACCCACTCCCACTTGACTACAAAGCTCAAAACAAACCACATACCATGCACATCTTCTGTTGAACAAGCCAAATGTCACATGAAAGTGCTCCTAAAAAGATGGGTAGCTGGAGGTTATAAATAGGTGACACTATTTATAAGGCACTAAAAAGAAGTTTTCATGACTGGTAACACTACACTCAGGTAGTTTTATTGTTAAAAACCTGTCCCATGCCCAACGCCTAATCAAATAGTAACACAAACACACTGTCAGGGGTTCAGGGGCCACTCTATACCCCTGCTAATCTTTTGCATAAGAGAGGGAACATTTCCTACTAATGGCTGGTCCTCCTTAAAACAAACAAACAAAACCACTGGGGTAAGGACTTTTAACATGAAGACACAGCATCCCACAGTAGAGTTCAAAGGGACCCAAAGTATCTCAACATCCGGGCAATGAATGATCTACATCCATGGCCCTCATGTCCAACAATAGCAGGCTGATAAAAGGAATGCCAATGTTCTGCCCTAACCCCACTGAACGCTTACTGCTCCTGGAAGGCAAACATTATCTGCCTGTGGAAAAAATCCATAGATGGGTCCAAAATTAGGCTGTGAAAGTGAGGACCTGCTTGGGTGGGGGGAATTTTTTTAACATCAATTTGTAAGTGCTCTAAAAATGCAAGCTACTTTCCCTTCAAGGAATGGCTAATGTATTACAAGATTTCATGACACCCAAACCAGTGAGTGTCAGAAAGATTTAGGTTCAAATCAACATGCACTTATTCTACGGTATTGCAATATGGAAGGCTGATGGCGTGAATATTTTACAGTAATGCTTCAATATTAAAATTCCCATATTGAGATTCTAGAGTCAGATACAAATTATATTTAACCACCAGAAAATTCATTGAAGTACTTATTAGAGTATCAGTAATAATAGTCATTAAAATTTTATGATCACTTAAGAGAACACTAAATAAAGACAGTTTAGCAAATGCCCTATTTACATATTTTAACAAGACTCACATAGTAATATCCAAATCACATTGAAATTTGAGAGCAAAATTAAACTTGCCCTCAAAGGAACAGATAAATATATGATGGATCTGCCCTGATAGGTTTGTGTGCTCTCTGTGGGTTACATTAATTCCCCTACTGACTTTATGGACCAGCTGCAGCATACAACATCTGGCTAAGAGTCTATGGAATGTATCTGAATGCATCTGAAACACTACTAGCTTCCCTTGGTACCATGTGTTATTTTTAAGTTTTCTTTACTTATGTGTATGAATGTATGTCATGTCTGTGCTGGGGCCTTTTTAAGCCAGCAGAAGATATTGAATCCCTGGAACTGAAGTGACAGCACCTGACAGGAAGGAGTACTGGGAACTGAACTCAAGTCCTCTGAAAGGACAGAAGATTCTCTTTACTCCTCAACTATCTCTCCAGTCCGCCATGACTTATTTTTCTATTTCAAAAACTTCAGAGATATGTTTACCCAATTTTACATATATATTAAGAAATAATCAGTATCTATTGATGTGTGTGTTATATAATTTTTTTAAAATGACAAGATTTGCTTCTTTTGCCTTATATATTTAATGCTAGGAATTATCACTGGAAAATCAGTGAACTCAGGAGGTTGGTAGGTCCCTGAAATTTCTTAAAGTGAGAAATATAAAGATATCTGGGAAAGATGAGGAGCCTGGAGTTAACAATCAAAGTCTGTGACAGGCATGGTGTTGACATGGCCCACTTTGGTTTCCTTGGGACATGTGATTTATTGGCAAACCATCCACTAGAACCCTGGAGCCAATGTCAGTATCAGAGGCTCATGAGTGGCAACTTAATTTTGCATTCAGCCCCAGAAAATCACACAGAGAACAAAGTCACACCAATATATGTGTTTTCAACTATTTTATGCCTTTAAAAATATTTGACTTGCTCTACAACAAATGTCTGTCAGAGAAACAGGACCCAAAGGCTGAAGATTGATGCTGGAATGTATGGAGAGAAAATGGGAACTGTCCAGGCAGTCATTGGTATATTCTTTCTTAGTTTTGGAAGCTGCAGGCCCTGCACTTCCTATATAAGCAAATATATTTATCCCTCTCAGGTCTCTGAGGTGGTTGAAGAATAGACAGCTAGAGTCTCACAGTTAAATTTTGAATTGTTTAGGAATCAAGAGGGTGTTATAGATCTAAGAAGATACTCTTAAAAGTGTGTTGCAAGATAGTATGAATGTTGAGTCACATATAGACCTTTAAACTCATGGAGTTGGTTAGATAGTAGAATGTTAAAGTCAGGGGCCAAATATGTATAAACTGGACATTGGGAAGGTATACTGGGCCATTTAACTCTCATAAATGTGGTATATTTATATCTATTGTTTTGTATAATACTTACTGTTATAAGAGAAGGAACCATCTGTTGGACTGAAAGGGGAAACTTCTGGGGGGAAGAGGGTGGAAGGGCGGGATAGGAAGGGGGAATAGGGAGGGGTTTGTTACTGAGATGTAACTTGAAGAAAAAAATAAAGTATTTAAAAAAATATTTGACTTTATGAAGTCAAAGAAGTTAAAAACTTCCTAATATCATAGTGTTCTGATGTCACAGAATTTTTTGGAGGGGGTGCACACATGTTTGCAAATGAGTGTGTGAGAATATTATGTAAGTACATTTATGTGGTAGGGAAGTTTACAAAAATAATTAATGCAAAAGAAAATGTCAAATGATGTTTCTAGAAGTTCACATAAAGAGGCTAAAACAAAACAAAATTTTAAAAAGACCATGGAAGATGTTTGAGACTATTTTTCATCCTACTGCATATAATGAATTCATTAATAAAATCATATTCTCCATTGTTCCTGTATCTCCTTTTCAAAGATTCCCATTCAAAATTCCCATTAATTAGGAGTGGTGGCACAGGTAGATGATCTCTGCAGCCAGGGAAGCCGAGGCAGGAGGATCTTGAATTAGGGCCAGACAGGGCTACATAATGAGTTCTAGGCCAGCAGGGAATATATAACAAGACCCTATCTCCAGAAAGAAAGGAGAGGGAGAGACGGAAGAAGGGAGAGGAAGGGAGGGCAGAGAGACAGAGAGGCACAGGAAAGAATGAGAATGAAGACTTCAATCACCTTCACTGACTCACATATAAATATACACAAACAATTATTTATATAATAGCTATGGAATCTTTATATTAGAATGATAACATATTGAAAACTCTAGCAAATAGTAAGATCTTTTGATTTTTTCTTTGTTATATTCTAAGCTATATGTGATAGTAATGAAAGACAAAACACTACAGATAATGAACTGTCAGAATAGTGTTCCTTGGTTAATATTAAATCTGAGTCCACTTTTTACAGGATAGAATTGTTTAATTGGGAATTTACTCATGCCTTGGAAATAGGTGACAAGCATGATTTACAGAACAGATCCAATATATGTGACCAGCACAGTAAAATTTAACTATAAGTAGCTAGCAGACAAAATTCATGTAGAGGCACCAAGACTGAAATACACAGGGGACATGAATTATCAATATCCTGAGTTACTAGCATCAAGCCAGGAAGATGCAAAGCCCACACCTTCTCCATCTGTGGTCTTCCCCAACAGTCAAAAACAAGCATTGAGAATTTCTTTTCGGTTAACATAATTTAGGAACACTCTGCATTATCTAAGCAAACAATGCTATGCCCCTTTTGAAAGCCTGGGATCAAAAACTGGATCCAGGGTTTGAATCTCTGCTCTGTAACTTACCAGTTGCATGAATCTGAACAAAGTCTTTCTTTCTTTCTTTCTTTCTTTCTTTCTTTCTTTCTTTC
>CAJQZJ010004750.1:9561167-9579623 GCA_907164525.1 Lophiomys imhausi | reverse complement strand
GTGTGTGTGTGTGTGTGTGTGTGTGTGTGTGTGTGTGTGTGTGTGTGTATTGGGAATTGGACCTAGGTTTCCATACACACTAAGTAAAACATTCTACCATTGATCACTGTCCCCAGCCCAAAGCCAGTATTTTATTTTATATCCATGCCTATATGTGCTCCACTTCCCCTGGGTTACTGAAGTCAATTCCTAACTGGTATCTATGCCAATAGCCTCCCTCTCCCTTGGCTACACTGCAGTCTGATTCATTGTTCTAAAAATGAGACTGTAATCATAGCCCACGGCTAAGCTCTGCATTGTGTCTCTAACCACTGTGTGGAGGAGACCCAAGCTCTTCTGGGATGATCTCTCCAGTATCTTGCCTTCCTTGCAGCCTCTCTCACCGGTGCCTCCTCAGAGTTTCACTTGCAATTCCTTGGAGGTGCAGTTTTCCCTGGAGGCGCATCTTTCTTCTTCCTCCTGCACTCAGTTGTGACATCTTTCTCTGCTTGAAACTTACTCTTTCAGTTGTCACTCTGAAGGGAGCACGCCCTGACCTCCCAACCTTGAATTAGATGATTCTGTGTGCTTCGTTTGATTTTTTTCACAGCAGCGTACCCATAATATTTCATTTCTCCCCTAGCTTATGAGTACTCTGTGTCCCTTCCCTGGACTGTGTTGGTCAGGGAGCAAAGCCATGTGGTCTTCCGGCTTTGTGCCCAGCATACAGTAGACAAACCAGCACTTAGTGGGTGCTCAATCTGCATTTACCAAAAGACTGAATGAACAAATCTAACTGCGGTTCCCAATGTGTAAACAATTAAATTCATAATGAGCTTGCCTGATGGCACCACATCTCAGGAAAAAGAAACCTTATCTAGGCAACTAATACTGTCAATCTCTCCAAACAGGAAAACTTGTGAGTGAAAACACTGGCAACTGTGGAAATCAAAGAATCCACCATGTGAGTAACCAGTGTCCTGTGGTTTCTAATAGTGAGGGAAGTTAAGGCCTAACTGTTCACCCATTTGCCTTTCATCTGTAAATCTTAAGGAAATGCACAGCGAAGCCTATGTCAAAGCCACAGTTGAAAACTCGCAGAGCACCTGACTTGTTCTCTTCTTTAGGAATTTATCCTGAAGAATTTATTCAAACATCACAAAGATAGATTAGATTAGATAATCTAATGTAGAATGAGGAGAAAGAGAACAGATACGGCACATGAAGGAAAACATTAGATGAGTTATGAAACTAATATCAAATGAGTTTGCATTTTATCATATATGGAAATATGTATAAAATAATATAAACCACATGATTACAGTTATAAAATGATCATATGAGCGTGGGTTTGGCTCAGTGGTAAAGCATTTATCTAGTATATATAAGCAAGTCTGTGGGTTCTAGCCTTAATACCTCTGTCTCCCATAAAAGAGTATCATGGAGAAATTTAAGTATTTGCTTTCAAAATGAAAAATATAAAAAATTAAAACAACATGGTACAAGTAGTTGATTTTAGACATGTAATTATGCTTTTGCAATATAATTGTTAGGCAGGATATTGTGACCCACACCTGCAAGCTTAGCAGGTGTTAGAGGCAGGAGGACCAGGAGTTCAAGGTCATCCTAGGCTACAGAGTAACCTTGAGGTCAGCATTGGCTACACAAGACCCTATCTTAAAATAAACAAAACATACATATATTTAATGTTAGTATATGTTAAATTGCTGACAAGGTCAAAGAGAAGACAGTATCTTCCAAAATTCCATATGACTAAAGGTAAAGGAATTCTTGTTTAAGCATAGATTACATTTAGAATGTTTTATATTTAGTCCTTACTACCACTTTTCAGAGTATGAACTGTCGTTTCCATCTTATAGACAGCCGCTGCATCTCAGAAAGGCTAAATGGCTCAGGGATAAGAGACCAAGTTCAGAGCTCCACATGCCTTGCTTATAACCTTTCTTATGCCCAGATCCCACTGTCATTGATCTTTTACAAACTTGAATTATCAACAAAAGCAACAACAAAAAGCAACAATTATAGTTAAAAATTCCCAAATTGACTACTATTTATTAAATATGTGAAGATACACATCTTTTTTTAATATACTCCTATATTCCTCTTGATTAGCATTTGCTTAGAAGCTATAGCTACACTCAATATCCACTCACCTATTAATAAGGTTCCCACCCATACCTCAAGACAATTCAACTCAGGACACTTCCTCACTGGAGTCCCAGCAGGAAGGGAAGAGGACACGCTGGTGAATCACAGCCCCTTCCTCATCTCTGAAGAGAGAATATGGGCCAAAGAAGGGAGTGTTGGGAAGTCACACCAGCGCCACTCATTGCCCAATAAGAGCGGATATTGTGGTGGCCACCATTATGTATCTAGAATGACAAGCTGGGATGAATTTGGCTATGGCTTGGTTCCTTCCCTGGGCCTGTTTTCCTAGTGTTCCTAGTAGCAGCTGAGCTGCTGTCCTTTCTGCCCAAATCCATTTCTGTTCTGCTTAAGTTAACTAAGGTTGATTGTTAGAAGCCCTACTGGTGCAATATTGTAACAGAACTTATGGCCAAGTGATAGCAAACTATTCTGCCCTCACTTTTCCCTTTCTCTTTCTTCTTCCTGTTTTCTCCATCAAAGAGAATGACCTCTCCCTAGAGCAGGAGAAAACTAAACGAACAACAGATGAGCTCACAAGGGACAACTATGCATCTCAATAAAAAGATAAATCTCTAGGTTCCGGGGGAATTACATCCAAACTTCTACAATAACATACTTATGAGACTAAAGAATTCCTTTCCTCCAGTTAAGAAACATGGAGAAAAAAGGAACCACATTGGCAGATAGGATTCTGTCTATGGTCTCTAGAAAAGAGAAGACAAAGGCGCCTATAAATAACGTATCCCTACTCTGCTCTCTACCACATTTCAGTGTGGATTGAGATCAAGTCCTGGAATCCAGAATAATGTAAACAGGACTTACTCTCTGTAATGCATTTTTATTCCTTTTTCTATTTCATATTTTTTCATATATGTATTACCTAATGATTAGTAATTTTTTTCAATGACACAAGAAATTTAGAATTAAATGACATACAAAACCTCATGATTGGGGTTATTCTCTACACAGGTGAGTACAGACACTGTGATAGTATTTTCAAAACATACTCAACACAATCTCCATGAAAACCCTGTGATCAGCCGGGCGGTGGTGGCGCACGCCTTTAATCCCAGCACTTGGGAGGCAGAGGCAGGCGGATCTTTGTGAGTTCGAGGCCAGCCTGGTCTACAAAGTGAGTCCAGGACAGCCAAGGATACACAGAGAAACCCTGTCTCGAAAAACCAAAAAAAAAAAAAAAAAAAAAAAAAGAAAACCCTGTGATCAGCACGACAGCTGCAATGGTGACTCTGATGGTGAGCTCAGAAGAACATGCCTCTGAACCACACTGTAGTTCAGCAAACTCTCAGGGAGGGCACCATCCTCCGCAAACGGCATGTATTAATGAACCAGTGCCAACCTGCAGGGAAAGAGAACTCCAGAGACAGACTACAGAGACATTAATGACTCAATTGGAGCCACAATGACTGGAGGACAAAAGTCCCTATTCTACATGATTGCAGGTGGCCCGGTGAAGTACAGAGTATACCCCACACAGGATAACAAGGGGACTCTGGAGGAAACAATCAAATATTGGAAAACAACATAATCTGGCTAAATATAAAGTTAAAAATTGGGAGACAAAACCAATTAGGTAAGTCAAACTAGAGCAACAATTTGATACTAATTAACAAAAAAAGCACTTCAGTTAAAGGTGATGAGAAGACAAATGGTGTTAATAGTATGGAAAGTTTTGACCTATCAAAAAGGAGCCAAGTGAAGTGGTTGGCTTCAACCACTTCAAACATCAAGACTTCATGTAGGTCTGAGAGTCACACTTTCAATGTGGATATTTACTGCTCGTAATAAGTAGAGTAACAGAGGAAGGGATGAGGAGGAGTCTATGGAAGTGGCTCTGGAAAACACTGGAGCCTGAAAAAAAGACTAGAAGAAAGTACACACTTTCTCACTCTTGCACACAAAGTACAGACCTCATGGGAATAAAGGGTCAAAAGAAGTGAGGGTAAGCTATTGTTCAAGAGAGGCAGCAAGACTAATTTCTATTAGAGAGTCAGGGCCTAGGCGACAGGAAGGCAGAATTAAACAGATCAGTGTCCTACTGTAGGTTTATCATATGGAACCGTACTTTTTCTTTTAAGTTCCATGTCTTTGTGCCCAGTGATTGAGTCAAAACCCAGAGCCTCAAGCCATAAAACAAACAGCAGCTCTGGGATCCGGGGCTACTAATATACTAAGAAACACCTACAGCAAAACTCTTAAAATTGTTTCTGCGTATATTTATTTATTCATTCATTCATTCATTCATTTTGAGGGGGCACAAGTGTCACAGAACATATATGGAGGTCAGAGGACAACTTGCAGGTGTGAAATCTCACTTCCCACTATGTGGGTTCTGGGAACTGGACTTTGGGTTTGGAAGAAGTCACCTTACTGGCTGAGCTATCTCTCCAGCCCCTGAGAGCTGATCTTCTCATCCATGCTCAAGGCTTCTACTTCGGAACTGACATAAATATTCTATATGGTCAAGACAGAATGATATAATATAAGAAGTATGACTTCACATAAAGTAAGCAATTTGGGGCTGGGAGGGAGCTCAGTGTTAGAAATATGAGGTCCTGAGTTCAGTGTCCAGAACCAATATTTAAAAAAAAATAATTAAAGCTAGGCACAGTGGTATGTGTTTGTAATCTCAGTGCTGGGGGGAGTAGAGACTGGTGGGTCACTGGGACTCAGTGGCGAACTAACCTAGCCTAAGGGAAGCTTCATGACAGTAGGAGATCCTATCTTAAAGCTCAAAGTGAATAGCACCTAAGAAAAGGCATCCCAGATTGACCTGTAGCACACAAATATGCATGTGCACCAATATCCCCCAAAACTAAAAACTTAAAAAGATTCATACATTTTTATCTATAAAATTAGAAATCCCCTCATTCCTTGTACATTTATTTCAATTTACAAATTTTCTGTCCACACATAATCCATCTTCTCTATATATATCCAAGTACCTCTGGCTCCTCACACACTGCAGCCCTGAATCCATCCTTCCCCTTTGGTAACCCGTCCTCACTGTGAGATGCCCACTCAGCTCTGTCCATATATCTCGCTGCCACTCTGCTCCATCTAGTGGAGCGCTGATCTCTGCAGTACTATGCTGGCTTAAAGAAAAGGAAAACAGATAGGTAACACCCACCGTGCAGGGCTATGGGCTAAACATGGGTAACACACCCCCACACAGACTTTTATTAGGTTAGCTAAATAAAATCCCACTTCCCAAGTGCCTGGGCAGGAACCTGGAGTTCTGATAGTTCACTCCTTTGCAAAAGTAGAAGTGTGTTCAACTGGGCCTCGCAGCAGCACTAGGTTTCTCTTACAGAACTCTTCCACCAAGAAGGAAGAGAAGGCAAATACTCACATTCTCTCATGTGCAGGCTTTATTAGCATAGCTCTTCTAATATACAATACTATTTGATAATTGTGAAATTTTCCCTAGGGATGTCTTAGATCATTGTTTTCCTCATTCTACATGATAGAATTTTCAAATACTAAGATAATGAAAATATCCCTATGCTTTCTTTTTCACATTTACAGAACATGGAGTGTGATGGATAGAACCATGTTAAAATTGATTTGATCATAAAAGAGTGACTATTGTTCACTTGGAGATATATTTTAAATTTCTCTATGAGGAATATGTTTTTACAATTGTTATAGTATGTGAACTACAGAAGAAACTCAGAGAGCAGGCTGGAGAGAGGGTTCAGAGTTAGGAGCTCTTACTGCTCTTGCAGACAACCTGAATTCAGCTCCCAGCACCCATGTCAGGTGGTTCACAATAGCCTACAACTCTAGTTCCAGGGGATCCAATGCTTCTGGCTTCTGGCAGCAACTGTACCTACATGCACGCACACACACACACGCATGCACACACACACGCACACAGAGACACTTAAAGTGAATTTAAAAGAAGGTAGACTCCTACAGAGCAATGGTGCACTGTCTTTAGACATACTCTCAGGAGTATGTGTGTGAATGATTCTTATAATTAGCAGATTCTAAAGTTAGGAAAGCTCACACTGTCCATTGCTACTCGTGTTAATTCAGTTATTCTGGACTTGCCCTAAGCAGCATGCTTATGAATATAAAGCACTATTGAATTTGACAGGATTATATTTTAAATGTCCCAGTGATGAACCTGCCTGGAGCTGACTTCTGATGGACAACTTCTAGGGTTAAGGCTGTTTCTTCTGCATAAAGGTTCCCACTTTAAAACTTCATGGCAGACAGAAATCACATAACTCAACTAGAACAGAAAGGGACACAGTTCTCACAACATGGCAATTCTCCACAGTGTCTGGACCTTAGAACACCCCCCATGCATTTATTCTTTACCCAAGATGTAGCCACAGTGTGCCTCTTAAAATATAAGTCTAATTTGCCCAAAATCAAAACATAAGAAACCTTCAAAATCACCTCATGGATCTCAAGCAAAATTTAAAATTCTTCACTGAAATTCAAGATCCTTCATGGTTAAATTCCAGTCCCCATTGCATCATGAGTAACCTTCCTTTTCACCCAATTCCTAAGCCCTTAGGTACTGTTTTGCTTTTCTCAAAAGAGCGAACTTCTTCTCTAGACCTCTGGGCTGGAATGTGCACTGATTATCTCCACACGGAACGCTTGCTTTTCTTCCTCATCCTCATTAGTCCCATTTAGGCTCCAGGCCTCACTGAGCATATCCCCAGGGCAAGTCAAGTGCCCTGCTGTGTGCTTCCGTGACACCAACCCTTCCTCACCTGCCAACAACTAGACAGAAAGCTCTTAAAACTCTGCAGCATTGTTTGCCCCATCATCTAATATACCGCCTGGAACTAAGGAACTCAGTAGGTTATCTGAACACTTTTGTTGAATATTTAGATGAATAAATTAAGGCACAAGATGACCGTGCCAAGGAAGCAGCTGTAGGCCCTCACTAGTGGTACACCTTCAGGGACACAGCTCTATTCAACATAAGACACCATGATGTTTACAAGCTACATAGTTACACTTGCTGTTTCTATACAAATAGAAGATATCACTATAAGAAATGAATTTAAAACTGAGTGAGTGGGTTAAATCAGAGTGGAATAACTCAGGAAGATAAGTAGTATTTCTCTACTGCACTTATTAGCTTCAATATCTAAGTCACTCCCAGGGGAGAATTTGGCTCATACGTAGGAATGCTAACTTTTTTTCACCAGAGCAGAGTCTAATCAAGTGTGTAAATGCTGCAATACACCAAATGGCAGGGAAAAATTAATGGTCCTCTTGTGGGTCCCTGCAGTGTCTCACCACTGGGAAGTGACTTAGGCAGTGAACGGAACAGGGATTACTACAGGGGTTTATGCAACCTATCAACAGAATGGGAAATGGCCTTGCTTTGGGTGAAGGGTAGAGTCTGGGGGGGGGGTGTTGTAGGCAGCCTTGGAGGGGGACACTTAGTGGAAATATCCAACCTCTCCACAAAGTGCTGAAAACAAACCAGAAACTTACAATTTCTGTGGTTGTGCATGAATGGCTTCAAGTGATTCCTAAGTAATACAAATTGTAGGTGTTAGAACATAATAAATTATATATAATTGTGCACATGCTTGTGATATTATTCTGCACATGTTGTGTGTATGCATGCATATGTATGTGTGCATGAGTGTGTGTGTGTTTGCACACATTCAGGATTCAATTCTCTTCTTCTACCTTAGGATCTGGGGATCAAACTCAGATATTCAGATTTACATATTAATATAGTAAACACTATTAACCATTAAGCAATCTTGCCAATTTTCAATGTATATAGTTTAGTTAGTTAATTCTTTTGTATTAAAAATAAATAGAAGAAAATTTAAAGGCTACACATACACAGTGTTCCTGGGAGTCAATGGCCTTTCCATGGATACAAGAATGAAAGGTCAGAGGTCACTAATAAGAGCCAAACCCTGAAATGCTACTGAAAACTTTAAGAAGATGGCTTAGCTGGTAAGCTCTTATCGCTTCTTAACCAAGAAGACAGAGTAGGTGACAAACGCCCCAGAAAGCATAGGATGCACCACAGCCACTCTTAGAGATGCTTTTTAATGTAATGAATATTCTTTCGGTCTCTGTATTCAGAGTTTTTAGTGCCCTAAGTCTGGATAACAAACTGGGAGCAAGCACTTTCTCCTTTCAACAACCACCACAACATGACAGTAAGATGTTAGAAGTTTTTCTTTCCTTCCTCATCAAACTTGATTTTGACAATTGCTTAAACTGTTAGCTACACTAACACTCTCTCTCTCTCTCTCTCTCTCTCTCTCTCTCTCTCTCTCTCACATGATGGAGTGTCATAGGAAAAGTCTTTGACCTCTGTCAAATTTCAGCTGGGAACAAATTTTTTTTTTTTTTATGGCCAGCTGATAAACCTTCTGCAAACAGGGGTTGATAATGGAAACCCGCTCTGGTCCTTAACTACAGTGCGCACCGCTCTAATAAAAAGAATTAATGCACTCAATTTGTACCACTGTTCTTGGAACAAAAAACCCTATTTCAACCACAATCTTTTCAACAGCTGATTGGCAGTCCTGTCCATTTCCCCTCTGCAGTGTTGTCAGGAGTCTTCAATGTGATAATGAGCCTGTCACCATATTCAAATAGCCTGGTGACAGCATGTTTTGTGAGTGTGACGTCCACTGCAAAGGGTCTGTCAAAAAGCACCTTTCAGAAAATGAAAAGAGAATGCTCTCCTGACGATAAACCTAATTTCTCCATAGATAAAATACAGAGATTTTTCATCAGATTTTGTCAGTGTTGTGTTGCATTTATCTCTTCAAATGTTTCTGCTTTCTTTCTTTTTTTTTCCTTAATGTACATAAATTTAGATTTGTCAGTGATGAGGAGAAAAATGATGATGAAATATCTTCTCTGAGGAATCCAAGTTCATCTGGTTAGCTGCAGAGAAGGGAAGGAAAAGATGCTGAGACCTAAAGAATGAGAGCCTGCTGCTCATTGCCCAGGGGCTCCGAGTGTGGACCTCAGATCCTGCATGCTAAAACCAAGGCCAGTGTCCTTTTAAAAAATGGCCACCAGAAGTTGCTGTCTCCAACTGTGTCTCTATGTGGCCACTTCACCAGTGGCATGAAGAACCTGTCACCATGTTACTATATTGGGATTTCTTTACTCAGGATCTGTCGGTCACTTTTTCTGTATCTTACAAATAATGGAAAAATATTTTTTAATGGTACTTCAAGTCATTAAATACTTTTGTGTATAATAAGATAGATGAAAGTTCTATATTGTAGTGTATATATATATATATATATATATATATACATATATATATATATATAGTTTTAAAAGTTAATAAAGTTAGGCCCCTCACTCACCTGACTAGGAGTCAAACTCAAAGGAAATCTAACTCACTTGAAAATGAGAAGAAAAAACAAAATACAATTATTAAGGGGAAAATGTATTTTGTTTGCATGGTGAAAAACCAGGCTTTGAAAACAACCTATGTTCTCAAGAACATGGTTTAATTCTATCCTTTATTTCCCCATCTGATACAGACCAAATCTTAATGTGTTCAGCATGAATACAAATGTCTTTTTTAAGGCATTTTCTCAAAAGGGATCTACGCATATAAACATGAATGGGTTTATGCAATACATATGTATATTTATCACATGTGTACACATAGTATGCATATCTGCACATGTACTATGCATACATACCCAACACAGCACATTGATGGTGACTATACCATCGTGAACACCAGGCTCTGGGGTTACACAACCCACCTACATGTACCAAAGGGAAAGGAGGAAGCTCCTGGGCTCTGAAGGCAGGAGCTGGAGAGAAGGCAGGCATGGAAGCCAGGGAAAGAAAGTCAGCAATGAACTGTCACTCCTACGCTGCTTTAAGAAAATACACACATGCAGAAGGTCTGGAGAGTTTCTACAGGAAAAAAAAATGTAGGTTGAAATTTAAATCTAGTACATACTTTCACCTCAGCTTCTATTACAGCCAAGAGCCTTATGTCGTTAAAAACATGAGTAAAGTGTATGGTGTAGTAGTACTGTGTGATTTTATCTACAACCCACATTAAACTATAGCCTAGCATTTTTAAACAAATCGTTGAAGACAGTTGTAAGATCCTGTTTCCCTATGGCCACTTTACCCTGTAGCTCATGGAATCGAGCCCATTTTCACAGTAAGCTTTCCTTTCACATTGTCTAATTCAGACAACTTAGAGACTATGCCTGCTAACAGTAGCATCAAACACTGCTGCTCTTCAGGGACAGGGAGTCTGCTGGGTTTTCATTCCCCCAACTTCACATAACACAGCCCTTGGTTATATATCGCTTGAGTTAAGAGAGTTCCAGAAGGGCCTACCTATTAATTAAAGAAAATAATAATAGCATGTTTAATACCACGTACATGGCACACAAAGCTATAGAAGCTACCCTAAACATACCAGGCAGGACTAAAATTTAAAGCAAAAGGGACATTTTTATAACATGATTTGTTTACTAGTCAACAATTAGTCAAGCTAAAATGACTGATGAGTTTTCAGTTGTTCACTTGTTTTTTCTTCATTACAGAGTAAGAAAAGGCAGGCAGCAAAGGAGGAACAAGGATGAAGGACCTGCCTGATACATGAAAAGTCAGAGCCTGAGAAAGGAGAGAAGAAACTGAGAGACAGCAATTTATTTAATGGATTTAAGTTCATCACATGGAGGAAAATGTTTTAAGGCCAATACATAAAGCTGTCAACAGCTGGCCATGGGAAATGCCCCATTCTTTTGCCTAAATGCTGAAACTGGTTGGTTTACTTGGGATTAAAAGAAAAAAAGGGGATCTGACTGAGCTATACCTAACACACAAAGCAAATTCCAGAATCTGGAAGACTTTCGATGTCTCTGAAAGTCATTGTCAACACCATAATCCCCTCATTAAGGCCAAGGAAATGCTCTGGTAGCATTTAAAAGAACGCAAAACAATTGCAGCCATGTCTCCAGCACATGCCACCTCCAAATGAAGGGAGGCACATTGCATAATCCAGGCAGCAAGCGTTCCTGACAGGCGGATGATTTATGCTCATAGTCAGAAGAATCGGAGGGCCTGCAGAGGAGGCAGCATGAGCTGAGCAAGTCGGTGGCGAGACAGATGCTCTCAGTGGGCTTGCAGGGGCTGGCAGGCTCCAGCTAGCTCAGGTGCAACCTGGACACTTTAAGTGCTGAGCTCCTATTGCCCAGACTCCAACACTTGGATGTGCCACTTGCTATATTATATGAAATGTACACAATGAATAAGCTGTCAAATGGAGGCCAGTACCATGTGCACACCACATACGTTCCCTACACATAGGCTCTGTGTGTGTGTGTGTGTGTGTGTGTGTGTGTGTGTGTGTGTGTGTGTATGGACACTCATCATCAGAGTGAAAGGAACTCTATTTGTGAAATTATTATTATAATGTGCATGGAAACACTCCATGGCTTAAGGATGCATGGTTTTGGAAATATTTAGCCCAGGTGTGGCTAGTGACGGGTGACAGGGCTTCCTAACAACTGGATCAATATTAAAGATTGCACGGTAGGATTAGGAGAAACACACCTCAGCAGAAAACCGACATTGCTGTCAATTGTATTAATTATTTTTCAGATACATGGCATGCTTTCACGGCATTTCGTCCTGAGAAAGTGTTTGAATATTTGAGAGGAAAATGAATGAGGGACAGATAAGAAGAAGAATCCCCAAAGGAGATCAACTACTTTGAAATCAATCCTTAAAAATACTTTTCCAGAATTCCTCTCTGTGGCCCCAACAATAACAATATGGTAAAGATTATGGTATTGGTTGAAAGGGTAGATAAACCTAATTACAGCTATTGATGACAAATTACTGCTCCTCTGATCTCTAACAGAAAGCATTAGCAAGTATTTGCATGGTCAGCACTAGACCACCGATGGACAAGAAATCCACTCCATGGCTCTGCTTAGAACTCTGATGGCATGTGTCCTGTGTAGCCCAGTATGTGGAAGGCATAGATTTCAGATGTCAAGAAAAAGGGACAGGTATCCAAATGCATAAGCTTCAAGCTCTCTGGGATGAATGTCTTTTACTTTCAACTCCCGGAAGTGGGAAGGTCAAAGGTAGATCTACCTGTGAGAATTAAAGACCCAGGCATCCCTCTAATTAGGTAAGAGCATTCAAAGACTTGCAAATTCCCAAGAAGCCACTTTGCAAAGGAGAGTTGCTGCATTCTGTGGCAGAAGGTGGCCAGTGGGCTTTTCTCTCAGCCATCCTCCACTAAAAAAGTATTTTTGAAAAGAACAAAATGGAATGCATCCTAAATCATTCAAAATGCCTCTGGACCTGACAGTTCTCCTGGGAGAAAAAAAAAAAATCAGATAATCTGAAGTCTTCTCAACTGCATCCAAACCCTTTTTCTAACTTCATTAAGTTCCAGAACTTAAAAATCATCCATACCAAATACTTTAATTAGACACAAACTGATGTTTGAAGGGCTCAGTAGTATATTCACCTAGGAAGTAAAGGGTAAGAAGTGGGAGTGTGGGACTGAGGAGTGGGCAACTCAGCCGTGTGGTCAACCTGAAAAGCACAAACAGCAATGTTGACATATCCTTCCCCAACCCCACAAACTAACCGGATCCTGTGCCAGGAGAGTAGAAAGATAGAAACATCATGTCTGACGTTCTCAGTATCCTGGGATTTTAAGGTTTTCTGCCCAGAAGGGGTGTGGAAGAAATGAAGCTCGAAGTGAAAATGACAGCCAGGCCATTTGTTCCGTACACAACAATTTCCCCCCTTTTCTTTTCCTTTCTCTTTCATCATCCTTTCTTTCTCCCAGCCCTCAGAAATCCTTCCACCACTACCTCCATGCTTCAACATGGACACCCTGCCATGAGAAAAGTCTGTGCAAAGCTAGCATGAAGTGGCTTCGTTGCCACACAGAACTGAGGTGACGTGTATTTGATATTCCACAGTCCATTCTAAGGTGGAAGAAAGGAGATAGGCTAGGGAAAGAAGAAAGAATGAAAGAAAATCCCTCTTCTCTTCAGCATAAACAATAAACATACTTTACCTCCCCAGCTAGAGGAATAGCTTTGAGTCCAGAAAAGCACCAGCAGGTCCCAAGCTATGCACACCTATGTTGTTGGAAGCTTAAGTCAACTATAGTTTTTTAGGGAGAAAATAAAGTGAAATGTTTTAGATAGAGGTGAAAGATCCCTTTTCCCCAGTGGCCCCTCCAATTTTTATCCTGCTAGACCTGAGTAGGCACATTAGCATGTGTAAAACTGACTGTAGACACCATAAGTTACACTTGGGAAAAAGTGAGCACCATCCAGGTGAAAAGCAAGCCCATGAACGCAAGGTCATTTGGTCCATGACAGACTTTTTTACTGTCCTCCCCACAATTCACAGAGGGTTCTTTGTGAATCTGGCAGGTTATGCTGACCCTGCCTGTTACCTTCAGGTCTCCAGGGCACACAAATGGGCTCAGGCCAGAGTCACACAGCGCAGTATTGGGGACCTCTGACCCTAGCAAGTCATGGAGAGAGAAAGCAATGTGAAGACAACCCAGGCCTGCTGTGGACACAGCACTCGGTCACTGCAGAGGGAAAATCAAAACAAAGCACGAACCAGGAAGATGACACTTAACACCAACCAGAAACCGACTGGTGCATGGTGGAGCTAAGCAGGGTCCTAAACATTGGGTGACAATGGAATTACCACGGTTACAACTACAGCTAATACCTACTGAAGTCTGGCACATGTCAGAAATCCAGCTGGACATCTAAAACATCAAGAAACTTACAAGATTTGTGCAGAGTAATGGTGGCAGTGGCTGAGGGCATGGGAGAAGGAAGGTGATGGGGTAACTATTACCAAACAACCTCACATACATGCATGAAAATGTCATAAACCCATTTTACATATAATGAATACATGCTAACAGAAACATTTTTAAAGGAGAAGCTTGCAAGTGATTGGCAACCCAACAACTTGGTAATATTCCATGCTGAATGACATGGAGAGGATACAATTCCAAGTATGTCACCATTGGTATTTGTATCAGAGCCTTCATTTTTGCAAAGCATTTCACTACTACTAGAATTCTGCAGTATAAAGAATGGCTAGCTATCATTTCCCCGTCCTTGAGTTTCCCTTAGCCTTAAGTTTCTTTAAAAATATTCAGCCTCAGATATAGATTAGTGGATAGAGTGCTCGCTTAACACATGAGGCCCTGGGTTCCATCCTTAGGGTCACATTAAACAAAGACTGGTGGAACGCGTCTGTATTCCTAGCACTCAGGAGAGGGAGATGGTGGATCAGCTTTCTTGTCACTCTGAGGCTAGCCTGAGCTAACATGAGTCCTTATCAGAAACAAACAAACAACAAATGGCTCTTAAAAACTATTTTTTAAAAGAGAGAAAATATGAAGCACAGTGTCTTGGGTCTGTCTGCCTTTTTTATCATGACATTCTCCAGCTGTGATGGAAGGAAGACAGAAGGGACACAGCCACCTAAGCTCTAATTCCCTTCCCATTAGCTGTTTTCCGATGTGCAAATGACTCTGGTCTCCCAGGACTACTTAAGAGTTCAGCAGACTCCAGCCCTCTCTCCTTCTGGGTTTCAGGTTAAAATCAATGCGTTCACAGAGGCTGCTGGTTAAACTCAGTAACTGTGAGCTAGTAACCAAGAGCGGTGAGGAAGGGATGAATCTGAGCTCTATAATCTTAGAAACTTTCAAAAAGGCCAGTTTCCAAGTGGCCTTAAAATAGAAATAGAATCCCTTATAAGAGCTGGGGCCTTCCCACCTTCATGGCAAAACTTATGATAGATTTTCACTGCTGAAGCATAAACCAAAGTTAAAGATTCATTCACAAGATAACAGAAGATTCTCCAACATTTCTTTAGATGTTTAACACTGGACCAAATTCCTGTCTTTTTATTTTCTTACCATCAGTGAAGTTTAGTTTGCAATTTTCCCCTACGGTATCTCTCTAGATATTAAATGATGACTACAGAGTTCTAGACAAAGTTCAGGATCATTGAGAAATATGTATTACCCAAAGCACAAACCTGGACCTGTTAATAGGAAAGAGTGAAAGCGATGTTACAAACAGAGGAGGAGATCAACAGGTGACAACATAAGCCTTTTTCAGGGCAGGCACTGGCCACCACCACAGCTTCTATGACTGAGCAATGACCATCAAGGTCCATGCAGAGGTTTGAGCTGCCCACCCACGGCTCAAAGCATTTCTAAGAAATTGTAGGACCACTCTGCACACAACCTTTAAAAAATAATGTTCTGGCCGGGCGTGGTGGCTCACGCCTTTAATCCCAGCACTTGGGAGGCAGAGGCAGGCGGATCATTGTGAGTTCGAGGCCAGCCTGGTCTACAAAGCGAGTCCAGGACAGCCAGAGCTGTTACACAGAGAAACCCTGTCTCGAAAAACCAAAAAAAAAAAAAAATAATAATGTTCTGGGGCTGGGGAGACATCTCAGCAGTTAAGCAGCTGTACTTTTCTTATAAAAGACTCATGTTCAGCTCCCAACACACACATTAGGCAGCTCACAACTCCCTGTAATTCCAGCCCCACATGATCTGGTACCCTCCTCTGACACCTGGTGGCAACTGCACTTACATGTGCATATACTCAAAAAGATATATACATAGTTACCAATAAATTTTCAAGAGAATACTCTGGTTCTGTAGAGAATAATACTTGCAAAAAACTGGGGAATGTAACCAAAGAGTGGTTCTGGAATTTTCCAAAGTGAAATCATCCTCTAAAATAAAGAGTTACTTGCTTGCAAAAGGAAGAAACAACAGAGCAGTGGCCTCCGCAAACCTAAGTAACATTGCACATTTGGACATTGGTGAGACTGAGATGGAGCTGGACTGCTCCTTGGTGAACATGAGGACAGACATGAGTTTCAGAGGGGTGGATACCCAGTGGAGTCTTGGTTTTACCATTTCCCATATGTCTAGTGTTGGGCTCACTAATAGGATGATGAAACACATCTCTATTTCCTCATTTGTGCACACTAACTCCTCCAACAACAAACTGTCCTAATATATTTTAAATTTCAAACTCCATTTCATACATAAAGCTTAAAAGGGTAAAGTCATTGTGAACATATAGCTCAGAGGGTGACTGCTTGCCTAGTGTGCTGATGCCCTGAGTTTTTATCTCAACATCACAATAATAACAACATCAATATTATTAATTTGCAAAGATAAAGTTACCTGGCTAGGCATTCAGACTAGGTTGGAACCACCATTCCCTCCTGACAGCCATCAGCCATGTAGGGCTGTTTAATTTAATAAAAATTAAGTGAAATTAGAAATTGACTCTTCAGTCATAGTGAGTGTACTTCAAGGAGTCAGAGAGTTATTTCAGATTACCTTTGACACCAGAGTTTATGCTTTTTATCAATATGTCATACTTCCCGTTCTAGAGAATGTGAAATTAAAGCAATAAATTATACAGAACAGACTACAGTTGGTGGTGAAATCCAGAGCCAAGTTAAGACCTACATTAACTAAGCTACTCTGGTAAGAAGGAGCACAAACTCCGGGGAAAGAATCATCTAATGTGCCCACCCTTTCTCTTTGTATACATGTTTCTCTCTCTCTCCATTCACCACCTTTCTTGTGCTACAGGCTCAGTGTGTTGCCAAGGTTGGTCTCAAGTCATCCTACAGCCTTGATTTCCCTAGAATCTAGAAATAGAAGAACATCGGCATTCCTGACTGTGTCATATGCACTTTTAATGCCAACCTAATGCTTCATAAAGTGAGAGACATGGAGCTATCAGAAAGGGCGAGTGAGTGAATAAAACATGGCTGGATAAAAGTAATGACATGAACCTAAAATGTGTATCATTTGGGTTGACAGGTATAAAGGAGCTCTTAGGAGGAGTAAACTTCATCCTAGTTCTGGATATTCTAAAGATTAGGGCACACTTGTATGGGAAGCAGGAACAAATATTTATATAGGCCAAACCATTAGCTCAGAATCCAGTTTCCTTACAAATATTTCCAAATTATGCATTAATTGGTAACTTGTCATACCTGGCTTGAGAAAAATTGGTAAAATTAGAACCAAATCCTGATTAAAAGTAGAAGCAATACATGAAAGTTAGCAAGGCTCAGTAAATGATCTCATTTTCATATATTCTACATCTTTCATTCTCACACCTTCAATCTGGGTGTATCAATATGATTATAAAAAGTTCCCAGAGAAAAACAGAAACGGAAGAGCAAGCAAAACGAAATGTTTGAGATCACAAAGGAAGATTCTGCGATCTCTGGAGAAGCACATGAATGTCACAGCACTATCTAGGAAGGCCTCCTTTTCCAGTTCTGCCTTCCCTTCTATTTGATCTCAGTTGTTCATCGATAAAGGAAGGTGCCTTTAAAATAGTAGAAGTCCTACCAGATGCGTCAAAGGTCTCTATGAGGCCTCCTGCTTCCCAAACCATGACTCTCTCTCCCTTGATTCATGTTCATGTCATTCAGCCAAGTAAGGTAAAAGTGAGTCTACGAATCAGTTCTACATCCGAGGCCCCTTCCACCCGAGGTACAGCAATGACTGTACCCTGGTGTGCTGTCTACTTGGATAACATTGAATGGCAGTGGCAGGTCTTCGGCGGCTGATCTGGTGGCCACAAAGCCACCCTGGCTCTCAGAAGGCACAATCTGCTGCTGCCTTTGGTTTAGTTTGCCAGGAAGCCCAGGATGGACTCCCCACTAGCACCATCAGGCTCAGGGAATTTGGCTAGCACCAGGCACCTAGACTTCTGCCAGGTAATTGGCTTTGGGGAAGCCGCTGACCTACTCTCCACTGAGTGGCTTTTGTGGAACTGGAACCCAGCCTGCCTCTCATCATTGATCAACCTTGGCCAAGCCAGCTGGCTTGTTCCTTTGCAGACAGCTTGCCTTAGGGAAGCTGGTTGGTGGCTTCTCAACCTACTAAATAAGAGGGGGGGGGGGATACAGAGAGGCTAAGGCAGAGACACAGAGAGAGAGACAGACAGACCAAGGCAGACAGAGGAAGAGACCCAGAGAGAGGATAGTATCACTTTTTGCTGTGATGGCTGAGGAGAACCCTGACAATACACAGTTTAAGGGCTGAATTTTTACACAGCTTCAACAAGAAAGGGAATACATCAGCTGTCAAACCCATGGAAGTAAGACTACAAATGAAAACTTCACAAAATGGGCCTTATGAAATACAAACCAGAAGTTGTCATATTAAATTACAACACACACACACACACACACACACACACACACACACACACACACACA
>CAJQZJ010004750.1:9549465-9561157 GCA_907164525.1 Lophiomys imhausi | reverse complement strand
GTATTTAAATCTTCCTCCTTTATAAAATGCACAAGAATATCCCAGCTGCACATGATGGCTAGACCTTCACATTACCAAGGCAGAGGGCACTCACATAAATATACTCCTCTATACAAAACTCATTTGGACAGAATGTGTCTCTCAAGTTCAAGTTCTAGAAACTGTCCCAAGGAATGAAATTTGTTACAAGGTGAAAATTTTCTCTCTGCCCCACTTTGGATTGAGATAAAATGTCACAGACTGTCTGACCCAGACATAGACAGGTGAAAAGGGGTTTGTAGGAAAACCACAGCTTGAGTATTCCTGGTTTGTTTCATGTGCCGTAGAGCTGTTCAGTTATTCCTAAATTGACCAGGAGAGTTCTTGCCTTCCATGTGAGAGGCCCTGGGTGGGTTTCCTTTCCAGAGCAGGAAAAATGAATACATAAAACAAACAAACAAACAAAAAACACAACAAAATATTATTCTAAAGTTTATGTGGAAATTTCAAGTACCTCAGAATCAGAAGTCTACCTAAAAGATATTCATATCTAAGCCTCATATGACATTGGAACACTTTCAGTTAAAATGTCTCTCTTAATGCAAGTACACTTATTACCTTAGAGGAGAATCCATCCATTTCTGGACATTAAGAACACACAGTAGCTGGGCATGGTGGTGCATGTCCATAATCCTTGCATTCAGGAGGCTGGGGCAGGGTAGGTCTCTGTGAGTTTGAGGCTAACCTGATCTACATAGAATGTTCCGGGCCAGCCAGGACCACATAGTGACATGCTATTTCAACCAAGCAAGCAACCAAACAAGCAAAGTACAAAAAGAAGAAGGAGGAGGAAGAAAGAAAGAGAAAGGAAGAAAGGAAAGAAAGAAAGAAAGCCAACAACAAAAAATTCTAAGTCCCCAACTTGATTCAAATCCAACAATAACAACAAAAGTCAGGTATTTAAATATTTTAAGAATTCAGCTTCTCATGACCCATAGCCTGTGGAGGGTTATAAGTAGCTAGGCCTGAAGCACATGCCTGTCATTTGCACCTGGGAGGCAAATTCCTTGGGCTAAAGAATAAATTCAAGTCTAGCCTGGACTAATCAGTGAGTTTCACACTGACTTGGGATATCATGTAAGACTCCCCTCCAAAAAACAAAAATAACAACATAGAAAAATTCATACTGAGCTAAATATATAGCAAATATCTCCATAGTTCATAAGGAGAAAACTATAGGAGACAAACATGATGGGTGATAGACCCAGCGTACCTTTTATAGATTCAAGCTCCACGGACAGTAGAAGAAATTTGGCAAGATTCATGATTTGTCTGAGCTTCACTTTCCCTGGGCAAGGGGGAGCACCCACCACAGAAGTGGGAGTAACCATAGTAACGATTAGCCAAAAAATAAGATTCCAGTCTAAGTACACAGCACAGAGCCAAGGCATTAAATCCTCAAGACGAGGCTGCTAGTCCTACCTTTGACACCTTAGCTATTCATTTTCAGACAGACTATTCCAGTCTCAAGGCAACAAAAAAATAGTAATAATAATAAGAAGAAGAAGGAGGAGGAGAAGGAGGAGAGAAAGAGAGACAGAAAGAAAGAAAGAAAGGAAGGAAGGAAGGAAGGAAGGAAGGAAGGAAGGAAAGACAGAATGAAAAAAGAAAAGAAGAGAGGCCATCCGGTAACATGTCTGTACACACGGGATAAGCTTTTGTGGCACCTTAGATACATTCCCAAATGGCGCGAATGTCAAGACAAAGCTCACACACAAGGTACTCTTTCCACTGACTATATTATAACTTGGGAGTTGTGTTTAATGCTCTGCATTAATGAGAGGACTGCTTGGGACGGGATTACAACTGTGACTGTAAGAAACACCAGGGAGGTCAATGCAGTTCTATTAACTGTCACCCAGAGCAGAAATATTTTCTGTGAATACCATTAAAGCCTTCTCTCCTTTGTTCTGCCTTTTGAAGGCAGTAGGAACCCAAACTTCCCTTGCAATAATTTCTATTTTAGACTCGGCAGCATAATAATATTAGACTTGAGGGGGAAAAATCACCTTGGCAGAGTCTTCTTGGGAGATTTTTTTTTTATTGTTTTTTACAAAAGAGATTTTGTTAGGATAAATTACTAAGCAGACTCATTCAGGAGGTAAAAACAAATGCACTTGTTACTAAATGACCCTGCCAGCTTTATATTTTTAAAGAATGGAACTTGCCTTGAAAATGCTACACCTTCTAAGTGGTCATTTTATTGTAATGGGAAATGTAGAAGTGAGGGGTAGTTACAGAAATAGCTGCTCTGTGCATGTCTGCTGTTAGGGTAAACCTAGAAGGTGTTCCAGGCTCCCTGGTCATAGATGGGTCAGATCAGAGCTGGAGATGCAGCAGAAATTGTCCTGGGATAATGTTTCTTTATATCCTGGGGGCACAGGACAACTGAACAGAAAGATAGGATCGCTGGCTAAGTAAATAAATCCCTAACTTGTTCTCTGTCCCACATATCTGTGCATACACTGCTCTCCCTCAGAGTTGGAAATAGGAGGCTACACCCTGAGATAATCCGTTAATCACTCCTAAGACCTCAACACAGTACCAGCCGCCCTTTCTTCCATACAACTACCATTTCATCTACTCAGAGGACCTCAGGGGGAGGTCCTCAGAGATTTCCTGAATATTAACTCAGTTCTATAAATCCGTAAGTCAAAGTAAAAGTTGAAGGCTTTACACTGTGTATGGATTGACAACTCTTGGTACATTTAAGATCCATCAGGCCAGAGAACTCAAGCTATGTATAGGCAGGCAGTGTGGCCCTGTGAAGACATGGTATCCTCAAACTTGCCATTATGACGTAAAGCTCTCCATTCGACTTCAGTATCCAGAAGTCACACACTAGGTCTGGGGGCACAGTTGAGTAATAGAGTTCTTTTCCAAAGGGAATGTGCTCTAGGTTTCAACTCTCCTGCTGCATCAAATAAAGACAGATAAGAGAGGTGGAGAAGAGGAAGGAGGAAGAGGAAGCAAAAGAAGAGAAAGAAAGGGAGGAAAAGAAAAGTTTGGGGGAAGTGGGGAAGAGGAGTAAGAAGAGAAGGAATAGAGAAGGGAAAGAGGAGAAAATGCAGGGGGAGGTCCTCACCCCCTTTCCTGGATTAGTCCCCATCATTATCTATCTCTTCAGCTGTCCCATCCACTTGCAAGTAGTGTTCACTGATTAGAATTCTAAATCAACATCCCTTCCTAATGAATATCACTTCGTATATAGTTGAGAGTCTAGCTGCCTTGTTAGACCCATGAACTTGATTGCTTTTTATGGTCTCTAGAACTCTTCCCCATAAGTGAAAATATTCTGGGCTACTGCTGACAAGTGGCCAACTGACTCATATATGGAACAGGAAATATCCCTAGATCACAGCTGTAGCAAGCTTAGCACAAACAGAAGTGACAAACACACCTGATGTTTGATTCTGCCTCCCTTTTAGCTGCAACTGGACATTGAATAACTGTAAGTCTCTGAGCCTTGATTTCCTTATCTACCTAATGAGAAACTGACATCTGGGGCCCCATTGTTCTATACCACCAGTTTTCAACCTGTGAGTTGAAACCTTTTTGGGGGTCAAATGACCCTTTCAGAGGGGTCTCCTAAGACCATCAGAAAACACAGATATTTAAATTCTGATTCATAACAATAGCAAAATTACGGTTATGAAGTCGAAACAAAAATAATTTTATGGTTAAGGGGTCACCACAACATGAGGGACTATATGTATTAAAGGGTCACAGCATTAGGAAGGTTGAGAACTACTGTTTTATGCTTAGTGGGATCCTAATGGAAAAATGAAACATTGGCACAGTGAATCCTTTCCATGTGGGACAGTGACTACTTCCAAATATGGATTCCTAGCCTGTTTTCACTTTGTTGGGAACATGAGAATTCCTAATTCTATATCGGTCACAGTGCCTAAGAGAAATCCTATTTATTCTTTCAGATTTGTAAAAGTAGAAGAATTATGCATGAATAACATTGATTACCTTCATAGCAGGAACATTTTAGAGAAGTCAGGATTAAATATGAAAATCTAACTGAAATACAGACAAGATATGTAATGGTTCTATTCCTCATTTATTTGTCCCAACCAATGGCTTCCTCCAATTTCAAACTCGAGATTGTTCACCTCTGTTCCTACCATTGTCAGTAGTTTTCCCTTAAAAACATGACACTAAAACTTTCTGACTGGCAACAAACACAGCGACCTGTGATGAGATTCCAGATGCCCATAGAAATAAAGCCATACTGATTGTATGCACCCCACTCTGTTGACAAGCCCTGGCTAGAACCCTCGTGCCTGCATGGTAAGCACCTTGCTGACCCCTCTCTCCAGCTTCCTCAACTGGTCACAATTATTTGACTCAAAAATTCTCATTTGGGAGCTGGAGAGATGGATCAGCAGTGACACTGCACTTGTTACTCTTCCAAAGCTCCTGAGCTCAATCCCCAGCTCCCACAATAGACAGCTTACAACCACGTGTAACCTCAGCTCCAGGCATCCTATGCCCTCTTCTGGCCTCTAAGGGCATTTGTCCTCAAATGCAAATGACACTCCATATAACTACAAATAAAAAGACATTTTAAAAATAAATCTGATCTGAAGCATCAAGCCTCATTCACTTAGATATATTTCTGGTGCTGCCTTATGGGGAGACAGAATTCACAGGCATTTATTCCTGTGACTTAGTGTACCCACAAAGCCATCTGCTCTGCTCCCTTTCACTCCTGCACCTACATTCAGCTATCTTCTCACAGGGATACACCTCAATTAGTAGAAACACCAGTCAGTGTGACTAGGAATCATCATGTTTCAAACAGTCAAGGCCTCATTTTTCTATAAGTCCCACTTTTAATGAAAACCTCCTTCATTCCCTCAGGCAGCACTTTATGGTACCTTGGTGAATTAAATAAAAGATACCTGTTAAAGGAAGGTTAGTTTCCATAGAGGCTGTTGAAACCTGATTTCATCACAGATTCGAAAACTAATGTTGTTTTTTGTTTAACTAGATTTTGCCTGTCAATTTCCAGACCTGCTGTGCCATCCGCCTGTATGGACTGCTGTGGTCAACACGGGGGTTGTAGTAGCAAATTTTATTATGGACTGGTAATTGAATTGAACAGGTTTACATTTGAATAGATTTACTACACCATGATCTCTGACATACTGCACGGGACTCAAATCCCTGCACATCCATAAAGATACATTTAAGACAGTATCACCCTCTCCAGGCTTAGAGAGTGAGCCTTGAGCCACAGAGATGCCCAAGCATAATTGTGCATTTATATGCAGGGTGCAATGCAATATTTCACTGTATTCTTTAAGCATAAAGGAAGAGAAAACAATATTCCATATTTACTCACACCCGTCCCATCTCTGCTTTTGGAGAGAAGGGTAACGGGCCCAGAGGAGTGACAATTTCCATCCAAGTGTTCACGAGGAAGCAAAATGGAAATAAATTATTATTTGAGCGTCGCAGCAACAGCAGCACTTCCCTTGAAAACACATCCTCTAAAGGCTTGATAACAAGTACCAAAGAGGTACGAATCGCGGATAAGCACGGTCCAATTCGCTCTGAACATGATGTTTAATTAAACTCAGCTCACACATCTGCCTTCACTCTCACCTCCCTCCAGATCCTCTCTTAGAACCTACGAGAAACACGATCTAAGAAAAAAGACGGGTCCCTGTTCATCTTTAAAGTTGAAACAGCAATCAGATGAGTAAATTATAGTATTGAAATCAAACTAATCAAAAACTCCCATCTCTCTAGAAATGGAGGCGTGTCTACATGCTTCGCTGTTTGAAAACAAAATTGAGTCTGAGGTATACTCACACAAGGCTCTTCCATTGACAGATGACTTTCATTACATTTAAACAAATGGGTTGCTTTTCAAATGTAATGAGTCTTCAGTTTTCAGGGGTTTGCAACCGTTTTTTATCCATTTTGCACTGTGGACAAGTTTAGTTTAAATCTCTCCAATCAGAGTAAATGGTAATATAGATATAACCAAGCCCAAAGCTCAACTGTCCAGCACTTACAACCTTCTCAATTACTTTTATATGAGATTTTCTGCAGAGTGGGAAGGGGGGTTCTGTATGCTGCTCTGCCAGAGGGCTTAAGGCATTGTCTAAGCAAAGGGAATAACCTTAAAGTGGGATACCACCACCATCTTCAGAACCTCAAGCAATGGTTCTCAAACTGTGGGTCGTGACCCCCTTGGGGAATCCAATGACTCTTTCACAGGGGTTGCCTAAGACCATCAGAAAAAACAAGAATTTATATTATGACTCATAACAGTAGCAAAATTACAATTATGAAGTAGAAATAAAAATAATCTTATGGTTGGGGGTCACCAAACATGCAACATTAGGAAGGGTGAGAACCACCAGGCTGAAGGAAACTAGATTGTACATCAGTTAGGTGGGTTTGTCATTCAGTCATATGTTCAGCTAGGTCACAAATTATCCTTCGGGCAATTCCATATACATGTTTACCAGCAGCCAAGGAACCTGTGTGGGACAGGAGCCTGGAACAGTGTCTGGTGTGTGGGAGGAGCAGCATGCAAGTTTAACGGATTGGAAACTAAACACAGGTTACCTGTGAAATGGGGCTAAAGGCCCAAAAATGTGAAGTGCCCTGTCCTCAGTTTTATTCCCAGTGTTGACCAATCACCAATCCTCATGAATCCCTCCTTCCTTACCTCTGTGCTTATAACACCCACCTGTATGGGTCTGCCTCTGCCATTCTTCCTCCTCATGGGGGCTCTCTCTCTCCCCCTCATATTCATATATTATATATGTTATATATAATAATATCACTACACATATCTTTCCTTTATTTTTCTGCTTGACATCCTATCATAGTAACCTTTCCTGGAACACTTTAAAGTTTCAAGTTTGTTTGCTGAGAGCTGTTTTCCAAGGAAAGAGCCAAGCTGAAAATCACATGGAGAACATGAGGGTGCTTTACTTCTTCCAGTAGACAAATAAAGGCCAGATGAGTAGGGCAATAATTCCATGCTCCTGTATTCAGTCTATTGACTCATTCTCCTATGATATCATCGTAGGAGATCACAGAGAACATCTTGGACAGGTACCGAGCAGGTGGAATTATACAAATATTTATACGTAAATATACAAATAGTGAGGCTCATCATTCAACTTGGTGAATTATCATATGCATATATGTGAATGTCAAATGTAAAATAAAAAGGTGAAAGATATGGGGATCTTCAGTGACAATATCTAAACTCTGATGTAACAGAATCGACATATTTCTAGATATAATTTACCTAATTTTAGTTTCAAACTCCCTTCCATGACTACATGTTCATCTTGATGCCTTATGAAAACAGGCATGTTTTCTGATGGTCTGATGGTCTCTCTGAATACAAAGAAAGACGTAAGTCTGTATGCCATGTGTAAAATGTTTATCTACAAAATATGCATGTACAGAGATTTACTTAAAAAAAAAAACTCCTAAAGGTAGGTTTCTCAAAGAAAATTTTTTACTGTATCTACAATCTGAATGATTACTTTGTCCAAACAAGCTGAGCTATACAAACATGTCAGGACATGTGATACATGTGGAATGACTTATATCATTCACATTATTGTCCTCATCAACCAATAGATTCACTTCCTGCTGGGGAATTACCAAGCATGGGTGCCTGGTCAGTGTGCTCAACACAGAATCCACTTTTGGTGGTGTTATCTTCTGTCTGTGGTTGCTTTCCAGCCAGTCACAGTGTCAAGACATGAGTCACGCTCTATCCAGAAAGTGAATACTAAAGGTGAGTTTGAAAAACAATAAGGATGACCTTAAATCTAAAATTAGTTTGCAGGAAATGAGAGGTGGGGGTACAGAGAAAGGCAGAGTGCACTATGAGTAGCTTCTTGCTTTGTCTCCATCTTCTTCCCTCTGTAAATTGTAAAGATCAAAGGGCCAGGCCCAGAAACACAGCCTTTCAGTTCACATCACAGGGTCCTATCTTCTGGTTGGTGTCCAGCTGCTAGCTGTCAGGTATTAGTTAATTCAGGTCTTAAGAGTATTCTGCCAACGGATTGGATTCAAGATACCTACTTCCCCATCAGTTCCTGGTTTCCATGGAACTGGTCTTGAGCCCTGTTTTGATGAGTTCCCTCTCCCTATCCCCCAGCAGCCTATCAAACCCAGAGCACAAGGTTTTGAGCAGAGCCACTTACCTTCCTTCAGCATGCCCACTTTGAGACACTTCATGAAGCGGCAGGCCTGGCAGGATTTGCGTCTGCGCTTTGTGATCTCACATTCGTTTGTGGCCGGGCAGCTGTATTCTATGTTGCCTGCAGCACAGAGTTTGAGAGAAAGAGGCCATCAGACTGCTAGGTCAGGTGACATGGAAGCATCCCAAAGAAAATGTTAACTCTGGTACCCCCAACCCCCAAAGTCATGTGAGTGAGAGTCATCAGGAATGTGGCCAGTATCAGGATGCTGCCTATGCTGCTGTAGCCCCAGTAAAATACCTCTATAGAAGCAGCTTGACATAATTTAGCACTTCCAGAGAGGCTGAGGCAGGAGGACTGCCAAAAGTCCAAAGCAGCTTGGTCTACATAGTAAGCTCTAGGCCAGCCAGGGCTACATAGTGAGACTGTTTTCAAAAAGGAAAAAAAAGATATTAGCCTCTTAATATCATAATTTACTTTGAAATTTCCTTTGTGTCACAATATTCTGGAAGATTGTTACTGTATACGGGAATGAAGTAACAGACAACCACTAACCAAAGTTGACTCACACAAAGCAGTCTTCTAGAAGAGATTCGAAAGCAGTCTATGCTCATAAACACATGAGCACCACAGACTGGAGAGATGGAGCAGTAGTTAGGAACATTCAGTGCTATTGCAGAGGACCCAACCTTCATTTCCAGCACTCACATGGGGCTGCTCACAACTACCTACAACTCCAGTTTCATGAGATCCTGGACTCTGCCAGCACATACAGCCAAACAGACACCCAGGTACACAGAAAATAAAATAGCTAAATCTTTAAAAACAAAACCTACAAACAAAACATGGTATCTGGAGAGCAGTTGTCCATCCCGGTCTGTGGTGACTCAGGCTTCAGGACAAGCTGTTTGCCCTTCTGGCTGCATAAACCTCGCAGAGCTCAGTGATCCAGAGGTTAGTGTGGGGCATTGCTGTAAGCACCTGGGATGCAGGACAACAATGTCATATCTCTTCCTGCCAGTCTGGCCAGACAGAGTTTCCCAGGATGCTCCTGCTCTCTGGTGATGCTGAGGATGAGGATGGTGGGGTTAATGGCTGCCATTACCATCACCATCTTCAACGGTACTTGTTACAGTATTTGCAAAATAAATTCCAAACACCATGGAACTGACAACAACAAACTATACAGGGCTATATTTTTAATAGTAGACTGTATCATTTTCAACCATGTGTAACAATCTGAAATAGAAAAACGTGTAACTGGAAGAGCTAAACTTTTAATGTTTCTTTGAGACAATGAAGTGTGTGGGGTGTGCTCTAGGCGGCCACAGCTTTGTAAGGAAGCCGCCTTGAAAAATAAAGGCTGTCTCCCCTATCAGCCCCATTGCAGAGTGCTTGAAGGTCTCCGGCTACTTCCTAACCCTTTCCCCTCGTGATTAAGTGCATTAGTAACCTAATGAAAATGCATCCTGCTTATTGCCCTCTTGGGAAGGGGGAGGTCATCACACGGAATGCATAAATTGTCATAGGAGACGGTCCAGGCATAATTGCAATTTTGCTGTTCCACGCTTGCTGTACTCAGGGTCCACTGAGTCCCCTGAAACATGCGCAGATCCAAGTAATTAGCATAGAAGGCTGCCTGGGACCACAGCATTGATGAAATATTTCAGAGTTAATCACACTTTGTAAACACTGATTTATATTGACTACCTTTCTGTGGACTGATGTGTCCTCATTAAATATCACATTAGAGCTTTGCAGGACTGTTCAGAGACTCCACTGCTCGCCAACTGCTAATTCACCAGGAAGTGATACCTAGCCACTTGGAACTACAGAAAATTGGTTAAGTATGCATGACTTAAAAAAAAAAGTCTTGAGCATTATAACTTGAAGTAAATTGACTGGCTAAATTAGCATTCTAATTTAAAGCAACTACTTTTAAAATGAGGTTAGATCATAGAAGTGATATTAACTGCATTAAAAGGAATATTCACCATCACCTTCTTCAGAAATATCACTCAGGGGCTGGCTAGACAGTTCAGCTGGGAAAGTGCAGCTGCAAAAGGCTGACCATGGAGTTCAGTCCCCAGAACCCATGTGAAGACAGAAAGAGACTGATTCCACATCAGGGCTCACTGGTCTCCACATAGGAACACTGGCTTTCACTCTCCTCATATGTTAATTAATAAACATCTTTAAAGAAAAAAATATTACTCAGGAAAAGGACTGGCAAAATAGCTCAGCAATAAAAGTTTATAGGCATGAAAACCCTAGTTTCATCCCTGACTACCATGATTTGGAAGGATAACACACACACACACACACACACGCACACGCACACGCACACACACGCACATGTACACGCGTGCAATAAATAATAATAATAATAATAATGATAATGATAATAATAACAATAATAGAGAGAGGCAATGATACATGAACGCTGGCTTGGTCAAAGCTGAGAATCTGAGCAGTTTCCTTCAAATGTACCCAGAAATATAATGTGTATCAAAAGAATGTTGCTATAATTTTGTTTGTTTCTGCTTTTGCTTTTAGTGTGGTTCTGTGGTTAGAACCTGGGGCCTTCCAAAAGCATACTAGGATAGCACTGGGCTGTATCCCCAACCCTGTTTTTTTATTTTGAATCCGTTTCCCTAAGTTCCCCAGACTGGCCTGAAATTCACACTCCTGCCTTGGCCTCCTGAGGAGCTACCACCAGGAATGACTGCTGGTAATTTAGTGTTCAGCTCCCAGAGCCTTAAGTGTTCCATGATTTTCTCCATATTTATTTCAGAAGCAAGCCTAACATTTCCTCTCTTCTGGACAATAGTTACAAAGACTGGGAGAAAACGTTTATCAAACATCATTTCTGGTTATTTTGAGTCTTTAAAACTAGTGTGATGTAATCTGTGGTTCAGTTTCCCACAGAGGCATGAGCATTCGTCCCATGCCTTCAACCCAATCGTTCAAACTTCTGTCACATGACACACCATCACACACAAAGATGATCAACTGTCTTTTCTTCAGTCTTTGGAGATTATGTTTGCATCCTTCGTGACAAGGGATGCTTTCACAGGGACTTTGTCAGGCAGAAGCAAGCTCACATCTGGGTCTGTACAGGTGCCCACTGGTCACCAAACTCTTTCCTCTAGGATGGGTGCCATCTGCATGATCTCTTCTTATGGCAGCCTTGATCATATTTCTACCCTAATGTAAAATAAAAGAACTAAGCCTGGTGCTCACAGCTATAAACCTCAGCACTTGAGAAGATGAGGCATGAAGACTGCCTAGAGTTACAGGCCCATTTGGACCTTGTAGTCAGTAATAGAATAAGTAAAATAAAATAAAAACACTTGCATGTTTAATGCCTTATGCTTGACCCCCCAGCCCTACACTACACATACGTGTACACACACACACACACACACACACACACACACACACACACACACACA
>CAJQZJ010004750.1:9533571-9549455 GCA_907164525.1 Lophiomys imhausi | reverse complement strand
ACACACACACACACACACACACACACACACACACACACACACACACAGGCACTCACGTGCACGCACATTACTGCTGTCCTTCTGAATTAAATCTAACCGATCTAACTACTACAAAGTCCTCTCCCACTCTAACTCTCATCTACTTTTTCAGCGATATCACAATTATTACCTCACATGAACCTCAGATGCAGCCAATTTGATTTATTCATTTTTTGCTGCATGTCCTTCAAGACTCCCCTCTGAGAGTGATCTATTTCTGCCCCTCTTTTCTTCTTAAAATTATTTCCAAGACTCAATGTTCAACTCCAATTCCATTCCAATCATTTATGAAAACTTCTCAGACCATTCTAGCAGGAAATGACTTCTGGGATGCCTATCTTTTGAGGTCCTGTCATTTAATACAGACAGGTCTTATTTTGTTAGCCCTTTCCATATGCATGATACCCACTAGACAGGAAGAGAGTGGAGGACAGGGGCCAATTCTTAGGAAGTATACATATCTCCAACCAATGGCTACAGTGACTGAGGAGGAGAGGGAGATGAGGTGTGGAACTGGAGAGGTAAAGACAGACAGATCTCCAGACCACACTGGCCAGCCAGTCTGACCTAGTTGGCAACACACAAGTCAATGAGTAAACTTGTTTCTATATTTTTGGTTGTGAGCCTAGCCTTTAACGGCTGAGCCATCTCTCCAGCCCAGTAAACTTGTTTCTAAAGAAGAAAAAGCAGGCAGTGTCTGAAGAGCAATATCCAAGGTTAACATCTTCCCTCCATGGGAACATGTATACACACACACACACACACACACACACACACACACAGGCACTCACACATGCACACAGCACACAAGAACACATGGGTGCACTCACAAACAGGTTCACATGCATGTTCACAGAGACTATGCTTAGGAAAGCCAGTGACTTCTTCATACAGGGGAAATATCTGAACTATACTATGCAAAGAGAATCAGTAAAGACACTGGTGTAAGGAATTCTTCTCAAAGCCACAGGAAATGCAAAGACATCTTTGTAACAACTTCCCCACCATGGAAGAATGCTTTCTTAGCATGAAGGAACCCTGAGTTCAACATCAACACCACTTAAAAACCCAGTGTAGTGATGCATGCTTGGAACCTAGCAATCTGGAGGTGGAGCAGGGGGATTGGAGGCTCAAAGTCAGGCTGGGAAAGAATGAGCCTTTATTAAAAATATTCTTTTCTTTCAAAGCAGTCCTACATGTTTATATCCTTCATAATATATATACATATATTATATATTTATGACATATTATATATATATGTATATTCAATTTAGGTGGATAGAAGTTGTTTACAATGAATTGGGGATCCTTGTGAACATTCAGTCTTAAGGAAGTCTTAACATAGGAAGATGATAACCTTGATCTCATTAAGTAACTCTAGTTTATATTTGGAAAAACAAATCAGCATTACTCTAAATAAGTTATTTGCTAGAGGGGAAAACTCATTTTCAAGGCCTCCCATTGAGTTTCTTGGATCACTGTTGTTGTCTGTGGTCACCCAGCCATCAACATCTTTGATCAGTGTTACGGGCTACTGCAATTTTACCCTTCAAATACCTTCCCTGTTGCTCTAAGGAGTCAATTAAAAACAAGCATTTTATACTAAAAATGCGCCACCCCAAGTACTAGGATAACAACGTAGCAGATACTTCGGTAATGGTTCAAAGACTTTCTTCCCACTAGACCACAGACTCTGTATGGGATACTGTTTTCTTCCAATTCATTGAAAGTAGAAACTAGACTAAATAAGCAAACAAACAAACAAACAAACAAATAAATAAATAATACATTTTTAAAAAACCTATTTGGGTATTAGGAACATTTATTCTGGATAAAGTCAGGGAGGATACAGCAGAAGGTACTGTTCCCAGCATGGCATTTTCATTGTAGACAGAGTTTCCATAGATTTTTCTCATGATTTTCTTGGAGACATTTGTTAGATGGGATCGGGGACTGAGTTGGCAGCTAATAGTGACATGACTGGAATTTCCCCAGTTTCTTGAACAGCTGCAGAAATGTGCTCCACTGCAGAAGGAGTGGGATTCACATGCAAGCTGGGGGGTCCTATAACCAGGCCAATGGGAGGGACAGAGCAATTTATAACATCTCCTGGCAGTTCTGCGGAAAGTCCTGGGCTCTGGATATTATTTCAGAGTCTTTTGTACAATTAGTTTGCAGGCGATATAATTTTCTCACTTACTGCTTAATAGAATCTTGCAGCTTTCTGGTGGATGGAATAACAGGCTGTGTGCGTGAACTCCAGCCTAGAGCGCCAGTGGATCATCTGTAGATCCTTTCAGTCACTTAATGCACTTTTACACGCTGGCAGGGAAAGGGCTGAGTGAGGGAAATTAGCATAGTGTCTCAAAATAAAAGTATATGCCAAATCTTTTCTCTGATTTGCATCACTTTCACAGGGCAATCGTATCCTTTCATCCAGAACTCCTAAGTCTTTTGCAGTCATTCCCACAACATCATGATAAAGCCAATTCCAAAGCCACTGTCTATTCCCCCTACTTGTTCTAATTTTATTAACAAAACCAAATGGCTGTAGATGACCCCCCGGGCACTACAAGTGAGGTTTAGCCAATTGTTCTGCAATATTAAGTTATTTTTAAAATAATGGGATTTGCTTTGGCACAAAATTATAGAGCATTGGAAGCATGAGGCAATAATCTGTAGCAGTTTTGTTTCAAATACCCTAAAACATAGAACAAGAAAGGAAAGAAAAAAAATCTTCACTGTGAAAATTCTATTTCCCATTCTTAAGATGAGAGGACTTTTTTGCATTTCTTTCTTTAATTTCTTACTTTTAATTTTCTTTTTATATCTAGCTATTTTCTCTTCATTCCACATAAAACAGAAAACAATACAACTACTGTCTATAGCTAAGATTATATAATATGGGGTCTTTATTAACTGTCTATAACTTTTTAAATGTTATAATTACATCATTGTACATGTAAGATTGGGGGAGCACTCATGTGTGAACATGTGTGTGGGGTGTACAGAGGAGGGCATTGCTGTTTCCTTTATCACTTTCCACTGTATATTCTTGAGACAGGGACTTTCATTGGACCTGAGTTTTATTGTCTCTTTTCAGCAAGGCCAGCTAGCCAGCAAGCCCTAGGGACACTCTTGTTCTATGTCCCTCTTCCTTCCTCCTTCTATGGACCCTCTTCCCCTTCACCAGGGTCACAGGTGCAGCCAGCCACACCCAGCTTTCTTTTCCCACAGGTTCTCAGGATCTAAACTCAGGTCTGAACTGAAACAAAATGTCATCATAATGGCCTGATGACACAGATTGGTAAAATTTAATATAAACCACAGACTTAACTCTGGAATAGTAGTAAAATATTCCTTAAAGAAAAGAGACTAGAAAGGCCCACAAGTAGGTTTGCTGACCCAGAGGGAGAGTTGGGGGTATAGCTTAATTGAGAACCACTAACATGGCATGCATGAGCCCCCAGATTCAAACCTTAGGTCAGTATAAATGAGGCAAGGTAGCACATGATAGAAAGTCCAGCAGCACTCTGAAGGTAGAGGCAGGAAGACAAGAAACTCAAGACCATCCTCAACCACATGGAGAAGTGAGTTCAAGGTCAGCCTGGGCTACAAGGGATTGTCTAAAACAAACAAACAAACCTAAAAAGGCATGCCTTTATCCTTTATATAGAATGAGAAATTATTATCTGGAACAAAATGCCATTAAATGAGAGAAAATTATTTGGCCTTTATTTTTTTCCAATTTAAATAAGATTCATCTTGCCTCAATTTCCCTAGAATGATTATTTCTTTATTGTTGTAATTCTTTAAGATTAACTAAACATGAGCCATTGTGATTACAGAGAAGCTGGAAGAATCATGTGTGACCACTGGAAATCCATCACTGCCCTTTTAACTGGGCTGTGATTCAGGAAAGTGTGTGGACCACAATGGGTGAGTGGAGAAGAGGAGAAAAGATTGAGAAGCAAAAAGAGTGAGAAAACAGTAGGCTTAGCTTTATATTCCAGTTCCCCTGGTTTATACCGTGGTGAATGTGAGCCAGTTATTCCTAGCAAACTCCGTTTTCTGAATTGCAAAGAACCACATTGTTCTGTATCTGTGTAAGAATTACATTTAAAAAAAAAAAAGCTTTAAATCACATCTAGTTTACTCTCCCTTCTGAGAAGAAAGAAGGCAAATGTTATAAGGGTCCATTGATTATTCTCCACTTGAAGACCTAATCTGCACTTAAGAGTGATGTGAAACTCACTCTCAAGTTGGTATAATGATACATGCCTATAGTTCCAGGAGACAGAGGCAGGAGGATCAAGCAAGTGAGTATCAGAGAGTCAGGGCTACACAGTAAGAACCTGTTTATAAAAACCAAACAACAGGAAAACAACAACCGAACTTCCGTACAAATTCATGCAAGGATATGAAAATGTATGAGTCACTCCTTGCAGAAATGGAGAGAGCATATGTGTCTTGCTAACTGCCCTACAGTCCATACAGCCACTAAGGAGGAGACAGAGTTTAAGAACATAAGAACAGAGAACCAAGTCATTGGTTAGACCATATGTGAAGTGAATCTCAGACATATGAGCCACACCTTCTTGTGAACACCCCTTGCAGCAGCCCAGGTGGTGACCTTCATCGACCATGATCTGAATTTCCCTGTTAGTAAAGGTCTTCACAACCCTCACACCTGACCCGGTCCTAAACTAACTTTCTACTGATACTCCAGTGTCCACCAACCTCTCTCACACCAGTGGGCATCTGGATGCTCCAGGAAGCATCACTCTCTTTCCCTGGTCTTCTGCTCTTGCATCTTCAGAGCTGCTCTCCCAGGGCTCCCAGTACTGAGTTAAGTGTCCTGATGCTAACAATCTCATCTGATGCTCGCCTTTCAGGAAGTTCTTCCCTGGCATCTGTCCAGCTCAATTCTGTGTCTGTGAACTGCCCTTTCATCCCAGCTATGTAGTCCTTTAGGGCTGAGACATCCTAGGACTGTATACAATGAGGTCAGCACACCACAGGGAGCATTCACTATTTGTTAATATTTTGTTTTTAAGACAGAATCTTAATATGTTGCCCAACTTGGCCTTGGGCTTAAGTGAACTTCTTGTCTCTTTCTCCTAAATAGTTAGACTTCCAGGAGCAAACCACAGTAGCTACCTGACTGGATTTTTAGGGATTCTATTCTTTACTGTTCCATATTAGAGTTTGGGAATTAATTATTCAAAAAAAAGAAATTAGACCATAAGAAAAGAAAGTTTGTGTTCAGAATGAAAAGAAACCATATGCTCTCTGTCATGTTGATCCTAGTCTATAATGCCTACATGTATATATGTTAAAAAGTCCATGTGGGTATAACATTAAGACAAGAGAACATAAAAGGGTAATGCTTTAAAAGGTAAGATACATGCTAATGAAGTCACATACTGAGTATATTACTTACAGGCTCTCTTGAAAGAGATGCTACACTCCAGTTGCTTGGGCACTGTCACTTTTCACTCCACAGAAGGAAGGCTGTACACTTTGTCATCCCCTTTACAAGATATCTTGGCATATTCCCCAGTGATTTCTAAAGGCACCCCTGAAAATTCTGGTGCCAACACAAAGGACTGTAACCAAAAGCACACAGTGTCAGTTACCCCTGGATACCATGTGCTCACAGAAACACCAACTGAGCTCATGGGAGCACTAAGGGCGGAGTCTGGGTTACACACCCAGAACCACAAGCTCATAAGTGCCTGAGGCAGGTTTTGAACCCATAAAGATTTGCTCCAAAGCCTGTCTTCTTAAGTGCAAAGCAGTTCTGCTTAACTCTAATCTTTTAAAAGTCATTACTGACTGTCACTCAACATACAAATGCATTGTGCATGCCTTGTCCTCTGAGTGGTTTCTTTGCGTAGCCCTTCTTGTTGCTACAGTTGTTGGACAGATAGGACGTTTTGAAGCCTGACACAGGAGCCTGGGAATGAGAGGGTGAGGGTGGATTTTGGCACTGTCTTTTGCTGTTGTCAGCCTTATGGGACCAGGGCAGCTGTGGAGTAGGATAGGGTTGCTTTTAGAGGGAGGAATCTCTCATCACCTCAGGAAGAAATCCCTCATCTGGTCTCGGTGCCACCATGGTCTGTGGCCAGTTTAATTCCACAGAAACCAAACAGAGCAAGTCACCAAAGCAACGGGTGTCAGGTTGTCCACAAAGCAGCTTGAAGATCCCAGAATAATGCTATTGTTCACTAAGGCAAAGAAAGGACTCCGTGATCACCAAGGCATGCTCTAAAATACACTGAAAGGACATGATGAATGTCTAACAAAAATGTATTTGTTGAAGATAACTGTGGTGTACATACTTAGTATCCCAGCACTTTGGAGACTGAGACAGGAGGACCTTGAGATCGAGGCTAACCTGGGCTACACTGTAATATCCTGTCTCAAAGATAAAAATGAAACAAGACTCAGAGTCTCACATCTGCTAGGCAAGTGCTCTCCCAGTGATCTGCTCCAGGCCTCACCTCAGTTTTTAAGTTTCTATGAGGGTAAGGATAAACTCACAGAACTCCTTATAGAAGGGTCACCACTGCCACTGGAAAGTCACACCTGAGCTGACCATAACTCCAAATGTGCCGTATTCCATATCCAACATCATATTTTCTCTTCCTGCAAACTGTACACAAGTACACATATCCAGTTTTCTAAAACATAGAAGTTTAAAAGAAAAGATGGGCTGGGGAAATAGGCCAGTGATAAAGAGCTTGCTGTTCAAGTCTGAGAAAATAAATCCACATCCCTAGTATACAAACATGGAGGCCCCTTCCTGGAATCCTGATATGGAGAGGTGGACACCGGAGGGTCTAGTCAATCAGCAAAGCCCAGGTTCAGTGATAGAAGAAGTCATAAGACACCAGCAGTGAATCTCTTGCCTACACACATTCATATGGGTATGTGCTCTCATGAGACACCAGAAGTGAACCTCTTGCCTACACACATGCATATGGGTATGTGCTCTCATGTGCTCATATTTCTCTCTGGTCTTCCTCAGATGGAAACTAAGTGAATAGGGCACATAGTGTGATCATCAGAACACAATGTGGGATATGTTCAGATTTGCTGGGAAGGAATGTTCAGAATTTAAGCTCTAACATTTAAACCTCAGGCCACGGTTGTCACTCAGTTGGAAGAGTGCTCACTTAGCCTGGGCAAAGCCCTGAGCTACATCTCAGCATTGTATAGAAAGGCCTGGTGGGATATAATTGGGAGGTGAAGGCTAGAGGATGAGGTTCAGAGATCATCATTCAGCCAAACACCAACTTCAAGATCAGCCTAGCTACAGAAGCAATCCTCAGGGACAGTTTTATAGAAGTACATTAAAATGTTCTTTCCACAAATTAGTTAGATACACCAAACATAAGACCAGAACTGATGCCACAGAACTTAACAGTTTTCTGTTGTAATAAAGTTCTGTGTTGTAAACTGAAAGTTCTCTTCCTTCTGACTAACATTCATTATTAGAAAACAAGAAAGAGAAAAGACAACAGTTCCCAGTTGCCTGCTGCTGCAGCTGCAAAGCTTATAGAAGTAGACTGTCATCTCACATCAAAGTCAGAGAAGAGGGTCGCCTAGAAGGCTCAGTGGGTAGAGGTGGTTGCTGCTAAGCCTGATGAGCTGACTTTCATCCCGGAAGATTCACACACTGGAGAGAAATGATTCCTAAAATTTGTCTACTAACCCTATACATGTCCTGTGGCTTATGCACACACACGCAAGTGCGCACACACACACACACACACACACACAGAGACAGACACACAGACATATACACAGACACATACATACACATACATACGCACACACACAGACAGATGCACACACACACAGACACAGTCATGCAGAGACATACAGACAGACAGATACACACATACAAATACACACATGCAGAGACACACAGATACACAAAACACACACACAGACACAGAGACAGATACACACACAGACATATACATACAGACAAACACACCCAGACACACACACAGACAGATGCACACACGGACATACACACAGAGAGAGAGAGAGACACACACAAACAGAGACATACACACATAGAGACATACAGAGACACAAACACACATACACAGACACATACACACAGACATACATACACACACAGAGACACACCACAGACATACACATACAGATTCACAAACAGAGAGACACACAGACAGACAGACTGACAGATACACACAAACCAATAAGTATATAAAGAAATACGAACCAATTAACAAAATGTTCAAGGACAGTCCTTTTGGAGCCTAGTCCTTGGAATCCCAGGAGTGGAGAGACTGAGGCAGAAAGATTGCTCCAAGTTCCAGGCCAGCCTGAGGTAGAGTAAGTCCTTCTCTAAAATACCAAGCAAAGTGAACATGAAATGAGCCTCCCCTTTGAGAGCTAATGGAGACCATGACACAGCACATGAGGATACATACTTCACGGTCACCCTTGGACTAACCAAGCCATGTGTGCAAATAAGGGACAGCAGATAAAAGTTCAAGGGACAAAGACAGAAACCTGGGGGTGACATGGGAGGGTTGAGCTCTCCAGCTTTAAACTTAAGGGATTTCTCTGGCAATGAGTGATAAAACACTAGGTATTTTTAAGCCTTAAGCCTGATCGTCTCCTTTCTAAAAACCCTTAATATTATCTAATCATAACTTTTGTGCTATTCTTAATTCCAGACTTTCATTTTATTTTAACAACTTAATGGGAAAAATTGTTCACTGACTACAATCTCTCAAGAAAAATAGAGTCTAAAATCACTCAATTATTTAAAGACCTTAGAGTGTACAAGGCAGGGCCATAACTGTGGGTCCTGAGATTTCTGAGACCCACTTGCTCCTGTCACTTCAGTTGCTGTATCTAAAAAGTGCATAGTGCTGGTAGACGCTACTATCCTGAGATGGTAAGGAATTAAGATTAGGAGAAGCATTAAAACGGTGTAGGCATATGGTAAAAACTAATACATTCAGTCCTGGCAATGGAGTTAGCCATTCTTGTCCTGATACTTCCTCAAACTGATCAAAATTATGTTCTGGGAGGGATGGAGTTGGGGAACGATTCAAAGTCTTACACAAGTCACAAAGGCTACTTTAACTAATCTACATCTTCCATCTTGACACAGGATCTGGGCTAACTTGCCCACGATGGCCTTGAAGAAGATACACAGCCAGGTAGGCACTGTCCATTTGGAGCCTCTTGCCTCAGCCTTCAGATCAGAACATGGTATCCTGTGCAGATATTTGCATACCCAATTTCATATACATTATTTAAGTAGCCAGAAAGTGGATACATCTTAAATGTCCATCAAGAGAAGAATGGATTTTTTTTTTAAAGCTACATCTATACAATGGAATATTACACAATTTTCAAAAAGAAGTTCTGGAATATATCACAACACGTCATGAATGGACTTTGAGGATATTAGAATAAGTGACAGCCATAAAAAAAAAAGACAAACATTGAGGCTCGGGATTTAGGTCAAGGGTAGAACACTTGCCTACCATTCATAAGGCCCTGTGTGGATGAAGAAAAATAATATTGCATGGTCCTCCTGCTATTGGTTAAGTTTATGTTCTGTGTCTAAATGTGTCCACTCATAGAATCAGAAAGCTGAATGCAGTAGCCCATGGCTGGTAGTGGGAGGACAAAAGGAGGTGTGTTGAGGCCACAGAGTGTCAGGGTCACAGATGAAACTCTAAAGATCTGCTACTCAACCACATGAGCACAGGTGACACTGTCACTTTTTTCCATTGAAGTGGTTAAGGTTCCAAATTTATTATTTTAACCATAATAAAAGTAATCTTCAATATCATATCTACTGATTACACTCTTAGAGATTGAGGGTGGACTCCATAGAAGATCGTGAATGTGCAAGGGCCTGAATTCAATCTCAAATGTACCTGGATGTACTTCAGTTGTAAGCTCCAAATTCTTCACTAGAATCCTTTACCTAATTTTGGTTTTAGGTGAAATTTCTAGAATGTCTGAGTAAGCACCAGTGAGCATAACTGCTGGTATCCCATGATAATGATTGAAAGTTCATAAGATGGTGACTAATAACCTTTACTTCCTAAGAATCTAAGTTTATTAAGTTACAAGTCAGAAAACTGTTCCATGACTTCTGGGATTCACCAAGAAACAAAAATAACCCTGCCCTAAGCCTCAAAATGTGTCTGCTTCCCAATGATTGACTGATTAACCTTTTGACTGACTATGCTCAAGACCTCCTTTTTAGGAGGCCAGGACTCCACCACCGAGCCACATCCACAGCACTGCACCTTGACTTTTGACACAGTGTGTTTGCTCTCTTCTGAGTCTCAGGAATCATGTGAACCAATATCTTTTTCATGTATCACCGGAAAGTCACCCAGACCAGCAGGAGCCCCTGACAACCTGTGACAACTCGTGACTTCATTTTGTTTTCTCTGGTCCTTCCTGGTGGACAGTTTTATCTATTCTAATTCTGTTTATCTATAACTAGGTTCGGCTTTGTTGAAAAAGAGAACTGTTTCATTATACAAAAACAAGCATTTTCAAAGCCACAATGCAGAAAGTTTTGTTCACACCACTTTACCCTAAAGCATTTCATGCATGCTGAGGCTGTTCCTAATAAGGTCTGATTTGTCACTACTAGTCAGGAATGGCAAAGTGGGGACAGAGATATTGTTGCAAGTTCAAAGCTACTCAGCAAACCTTTGTCTCAAAAACAAAAACAACAAATAATGTGGAATGGAAATAATGTGTCTATGAACTTCTTAGGAGGCTGAGAGTTGAGGTAGGAGGGTTTCTGCAAGTTCAAAATAAGGCTAGGTGTGAAATTTTGTTCAAAGAAACTAATGATAATACATTTTTTAAAAAAGACTTAGCTTCTAATCAAGGGAGGGCAAGAAGGAAAGTCATCCCTGTGTCAATAAGGTGCTGGTTCCTTTGTTTGAGTATATCTTGTAATCAAAGACTACCCTGCAGCCTCATCAGTCAACTGATAATGCTGATTACAGTGTCAGGTGCTGGGGGAAAGTCCAGGGAACCAGACAAAATACCAGATATACCTCATTCCCCGAGAAGGCCCAACACCAGGGCAAGAATTCTACTTTGCAAAATGGCTAGGATTGAACTGAGTCCCAAAGTCCCCAAGACTTGGAGGAGCCATCACAAACCCCTACAGTTCTGGGGTGTTCAGGTGGTAGACTATCCAGGCTAGAAAGTGCCAGAGCTCTGGAGGGAACCTTTGGAATAAAAGAGGAAAAGTGACTGCTTCCTTCCAGTCAGAGAGTGCCTCAGAAGCCAGTGTGTATGAGGAGAGAAGGTTGAGATTACTTGCTACTAGGGAAGGAAGCAGGCCTGCTGCTAATTCTAGTCCCAGATCTTGATTAGGGCTTCTAACCAGGAAGATTATGTTAAATAAAAGTTCACAAGAACGAATGAGAGAGAGCTTCGAAGGCACATTTGGAAAAAAGGCTGGGCAGGGTTGTAGGGACAGCTCAGAGGCTAAGAGCATGTACAGCTCTTACTCAGGACCCGGGCTTAACTTCCAGAGCCCATATGTATATGCAAAGATAATTTATTCCAAGTGACAGCTTAATTTTTTCTAGGTTCTATAGCATAGGCCCTGTTTCAAGGGCACTAATAGAAGGAGTGCGTTCATTTACCCATATCAGAGTTTCATACAAAGTCATACAAAATGCAAAGTCTGAAGTACACTTTTAGAGATGACTAAAAGGCATATTGGGTTTTTTTTTAAGTTATAGTTATTGCAACTGCACCCTTGCAATTACAGTACAGTATTTTTGTTTTGATGGCAGTGTGTGACACATCACAGGCTGGCCTGATAATCTCTGCACAGGTGAGGAAGTTCTGATCTTCCTGCCTCCATCTTCAGAACAGTGTGGTTACATGCATGTACCATAATGCCCAGATTCTATGTGCTACTGGGGATGGGAGCCAGAGCTTCATGAAAGCCATTTGAGTCATATCCCCAGGCCTTTGCATAATTGTTCATTTCAGTGCTGGGAATGGGAGGTGTGTGCTGCAGGGAACTGCTCTACCACTGAACTTACTTTTACCCTGAATTTACCCTTACCCTAAGATAGTTTAAAGATAAAGTAGTAATAATACATGTGGTCCAACATTATGATATATCCTCACCTCTTTCCAAACACTTTGAAGTGACACAATGGTGAAACATGGGACCAAATACTTCCAGATATAGTACTCAAAAAGTTAATTCTGTTTGCCAAATTTGACAGTGAATAGAGCCAGCCACTAAAGGTGGCACTAAAAATTTTGCTGCAGCTGGGAGGACAGCTCATCCTACAACATTTGCCTTGAAGGGGCCAAGACCCTTGGGTTCAATCCCCAAGTCACAGAATGAAATAAAACAGAAAGTGTTTTATTGCTGATTATTAGAATGTCCTCTCTGAATTCCTTACACCCTTGTGCAGCTGAGTTCCTATCTTCTCACTCCCAACTGGAATAGACACTCTAAAAACAAGACAACAAAATGACACATATTAAACTGGCTTTTGAAAATACAGTGTGTACACCATGTTCCTAAAATACACATGAATAACATTAGATGTTCTTGCTTCTGAAGTGTGAGTTTCTGTCATAAAAGCAGAGAGGCAAAAATACAGTGAGGATCATCAAGTTTATATTCTCCCATCCTAGATCAAAGGCTGACAGTGTGTGGGACATACTGATATTGCAATCCTCACACTCAGGGGAGGAGGCTGAGGCAGGAGTACTGAGAGTTTGAGGCCAACCTGAGCTACACAGTGAGAAGATTGCATAGGCAATTTAGTCTTTGAGAATAATCACTCTGGCTTTATGTATTCCAAAAGCCAACATGTTAAATCAACCATTAATTTATCTTAATTTGCACTGACTCTGTTTTGTGCTTCATTAGCCACTACACATACATATGCTTACATATAGCCATACTCATGTATGTATAGATATGACATCACACATATATGTATATCTAGCCATACATAAATACAATATGTATATGCATACAAACACACATGGGTATATATACATTATATACACACATATACACATCTGTATATATACACACAGACACACATGTACATACATATATATACACACAGATGCATGTGCCTACATGCACACATGTTTACTTAAGTATACACACATCTATGAACATAAATGTGCAGAGGTGCATAAACGTGTTTGGGTTCATATGCACATGCACATTTACTTGCATACACATGCATGTATACACATACACATATGTACACACACATTTTTGTCATAATACTCATAGGTGAATAGTCCATAAAAAGCTAAAAGGAAAATAAAAACATAAAAAATGAAGATACTAGAAAATTCTGATATTTGAGAAAGTAAAAATATTCACAAAGCTGGGGTGACAATTTCAAAAACCATCAACATTGTAAATTTAACATCCATTTAAATAAAGGTCACATACACAAGCTGACTAGGAAATCCTGCAGTGTGAACCTTATTGGTTAATGCTGTCTATACAGTTGTCAGCAAGAATGTTTGGGTCTAGACAGAATTTAGCCCAACAATAGCCAGGAGCCTTGCCCTTGTGTTCTTAGGATCCAAGCCCGAAGTACCTTTAGACTTTTAAACAGCTCAACAAATAAACTAAAGCATTCAATGCAGGACAGACAGGGTGCACTACCCACACACTCCAGATAGCCAATACTGTAAGCAACTAAAATTCTACTGTCTGGTCCATGTCTTGAGGAAGTCTGCTGACCAGCATCCTTCAACATCCCAGGATGTTCTCTGACAGTCTGGGCAAATCTTGGAAAATGAATCCATACCTGCTGGCTAAGTCAAAAAAGAGCAGTGAACTTGTGAATGACACTGTCTTTGAGACATTCATTCACATTATGCCTCTCCACCCACACGGAGAGTCAGCAATACTCTTACTATGAAAATAAACACTGTATGAGCACAGGGACAATGGAGGAGTGAGATCACATCTGTAATTTAGAATTTGCAACATTAATGCAATTCAAAACAGATTAGGCAGAATTAGCATCAAATGCAAGAAAAAGTAGAAAAGCCAATTAAACTTGCCACAAAAACTAGTTCAAGTTCTAAGTTAAAGAGAATAAATTATAGACAGCAATTCTTTTGAAAAATATTACTTCTGCCTTCAATTCTCCCTCCATGCTGATAATCACAGAGATTAATCAAGTCAGTTCAGACATTCCTGTATTATTTTGGATTTTAATTGTAGAATATAGTTGAGCTTTTATGTTGATATTTACTATAAAGTGCTGCAATTATTTTTTTCCATGTGCTATTTAAGTAGGAGAGATTTCAGCACACTCCTTTGGAGGTTCATAGGATAGATTCTCTCACTATGTGAGTTCTTGTTTTCTCTACTGCTGTAAACAGTCTGGTCAAGATTGTACATAGTAGTTTAAAAAGAAAAAAGATAAATTTCTGCAAGTTGTTTGTTTCTCCAGGATCACAGAACCTTTTTCCAAAAAGAGTCGCATAAAATGATTCACAGCGCAAAGCAGTTGATAGCACCAAATGTAGGGGTAGGTGCCATCCCTCTTAAAACAGGACCCTCAGGCCAGTGCCTAACCTTTATGCTTAGGGTGTAGTATGGGATTCTTCCAAAGCACTTTGTATCTGAGGGTGTAGTCATTGGAGAATGACTCTCTAATAAAGAGTTCGTGAAGGTGCCAAGGAGACGACAGGGAATAACTGCCGTGCAGCCCAGACCTTGAGTATCTGTGACCCTCTTACCTTGGCTAGATAGCACAAATCCAGCCATGTCTGAGTGACCTCTCCACAAAGTCATCCCCTGGAAATGGGGCTGGACCAAATCTATGGCTGGTGAGCACTAGTCATGAGGTCTGTGGGGGGTGACGGGGCAGATGTTTAGCGGGGATTATTGGACCTGGAAATGTTAAGCAAGGCTTTCAGTGTGTGAATAGAACAAGATGGCGGGCAGAGGTGGGAGGGAAAGTGGCTGGACTGTAGGCTACTGCTAATGCGTCTTTCACTGTTACTTTGGGACACAAATTCAACAGCAATTTCAAAATTAAAACTGCAGAATGGACCTCCTGCTCACTGAAAATGTGTTTGATCCAGTAAGAAAATAAGACATTTTATTCAGCAGTGAATCCTGACATATGATCTTAACATATTTAAACATATGAGATGTTGATTCTTTGTTTACTGATGGTCTGTGTGGTCAGAACAGTTTGACAAGTACTGGACCAGGCAGAGATCAGTATCTTGGGATACTGAATATGCCTTGGGGTCTGTGCTCTATATAATTTCTGTTTCACTGTTTTATTAAACTTCTTAAGCTATTTAAAAATCTGCAAGTTCAAAGTATTGTTAAAGGCCTCAGTATTCAAATTACAATCTGTCCCAACAGATATTCAGCCCTCAAGCCCCATGGTAATACTTTTTGAGTATGTGTGTGATTTTGTTTTATTTTCCACCACAAAGTTATTTATTTTTGAGGTGTGAGAGATGAAAGGCAGGACCTTATGAGTGCCAGGCAAGTGTGCTGCCACTGAGCTACAACCTGAGCTCTTTTTCTGACTGACAGGTTCCCACCATGTAGCCCAAGCTAGGCCTGAACTCATATCCCCTCATTTCAGCTTCTTCAGGGGCTGGGATTGCAAGCATGCACCACCATGCTCAGTGGGGAACTCAGCACTTGATGCAAGTTCCAAGATTCTGTTTTCTTAATTTAATTTTTTCCTATGTTTTTGCTTTGTTTTCCTTTGTGTGTGTGTGTGTGTGTGTGTGTGTGTGTGTGTGTGTGTGTGTGT
>CAJQZJ010004750.1:9509534-9533561 GCA_907164525.1 Lophiomys imhausi | reverse complement strand
TGTGTGTGTGTGTGTGTGTGTGTGTGTGTGTGTGTGTGTGTGTGTGTTTATATGTGTGTGAGAGAGAAAGAGAGTGTGTGTGTGTGAGAGAGAGAGAGAGAGACCTACATTGCTAGGGCTTTACACATGATAGGTAATCCTTTGACCACTTGACCACTGAACACCTCAGCCCCAAATCTTATATTCTTAAATGTATAATTTTATGTTTTGAAATAGCAGGGAGCTTTATCTCTGATATTCAAATGAATACTTGGCAGGCTTTATGTATAAAATCTATTTTCTTTATTCTAATATTGGGATAAAAGCTTTAACAGGCTGGTGTTCTCTGTTGAATTAAGTAATGGAACATGTATTTACTTGTTTTGTGTATGTTTTCCTTCCATCTATCCACCCCCCAAAAAATAAAGTCCAAAGAAAATGGCTAGAGACAAGGAAAAACAACAACAACAAAATAAAAATAAATAAGACCTTCTCCACTTATATATGAATTACAACCAAAAGTAGAATTAGGGAAAAAACAGAAACAGACAAAAAGAGAGAGAGAGAGTAATAGCATCATACCTCTCAAATTAATAACAATGGAAGCATTGCAGCCTTTGCTGCAATCCTGTTTGTTGTTAGGGTTACACTTGACAGAAATGTCCAAGTCCTTGTAAGAATTTTTCATTTATCTTAATGACTGGACTGTAGCCAAGTGGAGACTATGAGTTTAGCATATACAAGGCCCTGGGCTGCCTACTTAGCTCCTCACAAAACCAACCAAAAAGTCCTCAAAACACAAAACCTTGAACCCTGCCCACTTCTCAACTTACCCAATAGTTCCTCAATAATAATTAATAAATTGGATATGCCTTTCTAGTTGGCATTCAGTGAAATCCATAATAAATTGCCTGTTCAAAGTGAAATGCCATAGTCGTCTTTGGGAAGAATAATTCTCAATATTTTTGTCAAAGCATGTCTCAATGCATGTTTAGTTCCAACTTCAAGAGTTACTTGGTCCACCTTTTTGTTCATTTGGTTTTTTTCTTTAAGGTGGGTCTTACTACACAGGCTAGGCCCACTTCAAACTTACAGTCTCCTTCCTGCCTCAGCATTCCCAAATCCTGGGAGTGTAGGTATGTATGTAGCACCATGCCATTTTTTTTTCAGGGGTTTGTTTGTTTGTTTGCTCTGGTCCAACTTTTTAAAAATATGTTTTTACTTTAAAGATTTTAATTGGTTTTATTTTCAGTTTTAGAGTTGGGCTCTATTCTATTCATAAAATAGGATGTGTTTTCTTGCCCATCCTTTTAAACTCATATTTATTACACATCAGTAATCAAATAAATCCACCAAATTAGCCATTCTAGTAAGAAGCAGCTCAAGATTCACTGCCCACAGGTTAGTCACACATGTCCCTCAGGAAGTCACAGAGACCAGAACCAGACCCTGGTGAGGCAGAAGTCATACTTCTATAATGTCCTGGCCATGGGGGCTGTAAGACAGAAGTCAGCAGACCTGATTTTCAAGGAGAGTTACATAATCTCGGCTCGCGGAGGAGAACACTGCTACCTGTCAAGGGTAGTTTGCTTCGATGCTGCCCTCAGTCCTGAGAGCAACACTTTTCCCCCTCTCATAGCAACACAGACATGTAAGGCTGCCATACGCAAGGGCTGTTTTCAGAATCTTTGGAGTTCAGTCACTTGCCTCTGTTTGGCCACAAAAAGGTGGGTCCGTTCCAATCTTCCTTATAATTACTGCCCTAATTATTACATTATACTTTCACAATTTAATCCCTTTATTTGCCTCACTGGCTTTTTGGGGCTAAGCGAACAGCACAGTGTGAACCCTGACGATGCAGCTAGCAGGGTAGCCTTACAGAGTGTGGCCCAGCTGCCAGCTCCAAGCACAGCCAGGTGGGCAAGACCAGAGTGCTAATCGGGACAGTGACATCTTTGTCTCCTGCTCAAAATCCTTGCATCTCACTCTCTCCACTGTGGAGGAAAATCCATCACTCTGCATCCATGCCAAGCATCACCCAGTGCCTTGCTCTGCTGAGCTCTGGGTACCGGTCAGCATCCTAAAGGATAATCACACCCAGAACACTGATGGCTCTATGCCAGCGGCTACCCAGTCAATAACTATTCTGTTCATGAGAAAGCAAGAATCTGTAAACAACAATTATTAGCATTTTTTCCTCTGACATATTCTGTCTTAACAAAGAGCATTGAGATTAGACATTAATCCTCTCCACTACTCTAAGAAGTTGATGATGCCCTGTAAGGCAAAAGACGAGTATAGGAAGAATTCACCTCTACCCATAAGCCTGAGAAATAGGATCTCTAAAAAGTGTTGAGAAGATGATATTCTGGCCAGCACATGGCCAGGATTATGCAGCCTCTGGAAATATCTGCTGGTAAATGGTACTGCTTTTCACCTTGAGAGTCTCCTACTTTTATCAGCCTAGTCTGCGTTTATTCATCCATCCCAAAACATTTATCTTCATGTAAAGTCAAAAGCTATATAAGTTCAGTGAAGGTGAAATTATTAACAATTTGAATTTCATATAACCTGTAATCTTGAAATTATAGTAATGTTGGCTAATGACTGCTAAAAACAAATCAAAATCTGAGGTGTTTTTATCCTTAAGTTTTGCAATTATCAGTAAATAGGATGAAGATGTATTTAGTCCAAATGCCCCAATGAATACCTTTATATGTTTTTTTTTGTTGTTGTTGTTGTTGCTGTTCTTGGTGGTGGTAAAAGGAATTGAATCCAGGGACTTGTTTGTGCTAAGTCCATGCTGTGTCACTGAACCACACCCTCAATCTCTACATGTGACTTTGCATTGTCTCTAGCATGCATGGGTGTTTAAAAGATAAACCAAGGATTGGATGATTCTAATAAGAAAAGATAAAGCATGGTCTTCTCACCTAGAAAATGAGAAGATGTAGCTATTAGTGTTTAATGAATTTGTGAATACATGCACTTGAATTTGTGTATTTCACTTCAATTCACAAGAATCTATTAAAATATCTGCTCCATTATGTAATAACTATGATGTCGTGAATAGTGTATTTTTTTAAAAACTGCCTCAGTGCTGGAAAGTATTTCAGTCTCCAACATGCTTTTTAAAAAAATGTTCAATTGAACCTAGAGTCTCAGGCATGGAGAGTATGAGTCTAGAAATGAGTCTTATACTCTGCCGTCATATTTGTGTGCTTTCTGTAATCCCTGTGTTCTTGGCCACTGCAAGAAAGAACACAAAGAAAAGCAGAAGGGGCGTAGCCCAGGGGTAGAGCGTACACACAGTATGCATGAGGCCTGGCTTCCAGCCCCAAGCACCCAACACCAAACACAGCAAAAAAGCAACCATAGGGAGCTACTCTACGTCCATATAAGACATGCTAGAGTTATCTATTAAAATACATCAGAAGTATTAGTGCTTAGCAGGAAATATCTCCTTTATATCTTAAACACCAGGTATTGCGACCATTAAAGGTCTGAATAACCTGATTTTACTTAAATTCCGCAATGGGCCTTCAGACACCCAGTAAGATGCCATTGTTAAATCAGTGTCAGTGTGATTCAGGGTAGCATTCTCCAGCCTCCATATCTAGAGGACTTCATGAAACTGAGAGTTCCAGGCTCACACCTAAGACACTCATGGAGTTAGCCTAGGAAGAGGCCTACCTACGGTTGGCATTGCTAACACATTTCTTACTGATGCTGACAGTTCTGACACAACCATCACACTCTGAGGACCACTGGTACATTAACAGAGCACAGTGCATTGCCTCACCACCTTAATTTTATATTAAGGATCACCTAGAAAGCTGGTAAAAATCCCTCTTTGTCCTGGTCATACCCAAGAGAAATTAATACAGATCTTAGGGGCTAGGGCCTGGGAGAAATGTTTAAGAACATTGTTTCCCAGAAATTCCCAATAATAAGAGAAGTTTGGGAAGTACGGATACATGAGATGTTAGACTCTGTATATAAGACTGACTGTTGAATATATGTATATTAAGGGCTGGAGGTGTGGTTCAGTGATAGAATACATACAGAAGACCTTGAGTTCAATCCAAATGTAAATGTATCTATCTATCATCTATCTATCTATCTGTCTATCTATCTATCTATCTATCTATCTATCATCTATCATCTATCTATATCTTTACCTGTCTTTCCTACCTCCCTTCCCCCACCCCTCCCGTGTGTGTGTGTGTGTGTGTGTGTGTGTGTGTGTGTGAGCAGAATAGTTGTGCTTTAGACCCTTAATAAATGATTATTCTTTCTTTCCCTCATGCACTTCAAAAGTGCATCACAAGGGATCAAAAAAGTGAAAACTAATTTTCTGCCAGAATATAGATATTCTGAGTTCTATATTTGTTTGTGACTTATTTAAAGGAGCATATACAAATTTTAATCATCCTACATGTTGCATAGATTTCTAAATCTACAGATTTGGAAAGGTTTGGTTATGCATCTTTGGTATTTGTTTGGAGATATGTAAATTCACTTATTAAGATGGCAAATGTACACCCAACTACAAGGAAAAGATGTTGAGTTAATAATAAATATGTCTAGAGTTGTATTTCTCAAACTACAACCCTTGGACTGCCAGGATCAGTATGCTTGGCAATTTTTGAGGGATGTAAGTTCCCAGGTATCACTAGGTATAATGAGCCAGAAATTCTGGAGAGAGGACACAGTAATCCACATGTTAGTGAGACTGTCAAGGGATTTTAATACATAAGCAGGGATTGATCTAAGTATTCATCACTTCCTCAAATCTTTCAGAAAAGCAAGGTGATGAACAGCACTGTGAACCTAGGATGCATTGCTCAGCTGTTTTTCAGACCTACCAAGCTCTCTGAAATTCTCACTATCATTGCCTACAAAGAACTCCACAGCTAAACAGGAAAGGGCATGGTGTCCAGCCAGAGAGAGATTATTACACATACCCTTCATATTAAAACAAATATCCATCATATATTTGTATTTTCTACACAAAATATAATTATTAGTATGTATGGCATGAAATAAGAAAATAAGTACCAGAGAAGAGAAATAGAGTTGGATGGAGTGGACACTCACCTTGAATCGTCCTCTTGAAGAATGCCTTGCAGGCTTCACATGATGCAACCCCATAGTGGTACCCAGAAGCAATGTCACCACACACTAAGCACAGTCTCTTGGGCATGGAGTTGAGCATGTATTCACACTTGGTCTGGGGATCCTCTACGATGGTGCTGGAGCAGTCATCATAGAGTTTCCGGACAGGCCCGCTACCTCCCAGGATAGGAGCAGAGGGGTAGAGAGGTGGCGAGTCCAGTCCGTTCTGATGGCCATTCATGGTTGAACTGTAACTCCCACTGGCGTCGGAAGAACCACCAGGGCTGTGGTGGTTGACGCTGTCCGTCAGGGAGGCTGGGCTGGAGGGTTCCGTCTTGATGAAGGACGAACAGCTGGAATCAATGTGTCGATCTTTGTTTGACATTCTGCAGAGAAGCCTGAGAAGGGGGTGAAACAGAGACAGAGAGAGAGAGAGAGAGAGAGAGAGAGAGAGAGAGAATATCAAACAGAGTCTCAAAGATGTAGACACAACGGCATGGCAGAGAGGAAAGACAGCAGCAGTATTGGTATGTTAAAGGCATTGCTCTTTAAGAGGGCTTCCTAAGGGCTGGGACTACCCATCATTCACTCTCCAGTCAATATCTCTTGTTCTACAAGAAGGTAATCAGCATAAGGGCATGACAGGGTTACATCAAAGCTCCCAGACAGGCCATAAACAAACACTCTAAAGGGTCCAGTTGCTTTTATTTTATCTTTCTCCTAAGAACCACTGTCAATGCTACCCTGGCTCTCCAGATTCTAAATTTATCAACAAAGGGGCGGTGATCTGCAAAGTCCCTGTCATTCCTCAAACTGTATTTATCTCCACTCTATGTTCCACTCCACACGATGATGCTATGTTCACTTTATCATAACTAGAATTCAACTTTTCTTTTCCAGCCAGCACAGATATCCTCAGGTTCCATAATGATGACTTGTGAACACTATCTCACCAGCCTCACAAAACTTCGTAGAAGACTGACATTACTGATTAGTGAATAGTCTGTGTGTGTGTGTGTCTCCGAGATAGCTCTGAAAAATTCCACCTAAACTGCCCAGTACCAATAAGTCAGGAAATCTGAGACATCCTCTGCCATAGGATCTCATTGTTTTAGAAAAATGAGGTTTATGATGGGTCTCTGCTTGTCCCCCCCTTAGCAGAATATCTTATGAAAGGCTCTGGGATGAAGTACCTAATTTGACAAACTCTTTCTCTAACCTAAAAGAAACACATCACCCTCCAACCTCATTGGCCCCATAAGTGGGTAGACTTCTAGAAAGGCAATTAGATGCAAAGGCTTAATTGGTCCACTTGGCTTTCTGCCTTACCACAGTGTAAGCTCCTCTTAGCCAAACCTCCAAGAGCCCCAGTAGCCACTATAAAGAGGTGACAGTTGAGAAGTTGAGAAAGGGACTTAGATAATTGCTTCCCAGTGGAAAGTTGATTTATGGGGATCCCACTGAGTGATGGTCATTCTCTAGAATTTGGGGGAGTCATCACAGTACAACCGAATGGATGCAATTATCACTTTCGCTATAAATCTAATGATATTTTATCACCGAACAAATCTCATTCTCTCCTCCATGCCTCCCTTCCCCCATTTGCTTCAAATCATTTTAAATAAAGGGAGGATACTATGGAACTTCCTATCAGAAATGTCCACCTAACTCTTCTAAGTGGGCAGTCTCGGGAACAAAGCACAAGGATAGGAATTTGCCCCTTTGTAAAATATCTTCCACCATGGGAACTTCTGTGCTCCCTGAAGACAAGCCCTATTACCATGTGCAGAAAGAAAGAAAAAGCCACCCAAAGACCTCTCTGCCTTCACTTACCCACTGGTATAGCCCCTTCCCCAAGAGCGAGGGAAAGGAAAACTATCCCCTTTGCCAGCCCTGGCTGTAGCCTCCTCTCCCTCCTGCATCTGCTTGTCCCCGTCCCTGCTAATGAGCATTGTAATTAATAGATCTTTCTCCTTGTCCCCCTGCCTGCGCTCTGGGCTAAGCATTCTTCTCAAGTCGATGTTTGAAAGAAAACGGGTTGGCTTGACTTACAACCGCCCTGTGCCTTCCTTTTAATTTAAAACTCTTACATTGCCACTTCACTTATCTCCTTATAATTACTGGACTGCTCACACATACATTACAATGTTAGGCTACCAGTTAGAAGTTATTAGGCTACTAAACCATAGATGCTCTCTCTCCCCTTCTCTCATAGCTTTGACAATTCACTCTTTCACTGCATGTCCCCAGCCCCATACTTCCTTTTTTTCTGTACCCCTGCCCAGTCCCCCAGAGGGGCTCTGCTTTGAACTGCCTGATTACAAAACATACCACCTCTTCTCTGCCCCATCCCCTTTCTCTATAAACTTAATGATCACTCATCTAAGTCTTTGTCTCTCATGGCCTGTTTTTTCTGTTGGGTTTCTAAAATTTGGAGACTACTAGTTTAAGGAACAGGGCCAGAAATTAACATGCCATTTATGGGACAGCTATTTGCCAAGTCCCCAAATGTGTACATGTCAAAGACATGTTGTTCAGACCTATCCATGAAAAATGAGAAAACTTTAGCTAGCTGTCTCTTTCAAAATCTCAGTCCATACTTTACAGTAGCATGGATGCTTGCAGGGAGTTCAGAGGTATTGCTGCCAAGGAGGCCCCTGGAACGGGGACAGGCTCTTCTAAATGAAATCTGGTCACTCCAGTCACAAATGAAAGCAAACAAACTAGATTTGCGCTGTAGGATGGATGTGGTTCTTTTCCAACATAAACAGTGCCCTTAATTAATAACTTCTGCCTAGTGGAAATATGAATAAGATTGTCATTAATCAAAGGCATATGATAGGCCAGGCATTGCGTTGAATATCTCATTTAATGTCTGACACATTCGTGTGTGTGTGTGTGCACATTCATGCCTAGGAAGGTTTATCTTTAAGAAATTAAGCATCAGATTTTCTGAAGTATAATGAAGGTTATATAGCCAGGAATCAGAAAAAAATAGAATTTGAACTCATGTCTCATTTCAAACTTTGGAACAGAAATGTCTGGAAGCCAACAGAGCTTTCAATAATGCTTGTTTACATTCTATAACATGACTGATGGCTAGAAAGATAGTTCAGTGCTTAGAGGCATGTATTGCTCTTGAGTAAGGACATAAATTTGGTTCCCAGAACCCATACCAGATGACTCACGATTGCCTGCATCTCTGGCTCCAAGGGATCCTAGACCTTCTTCCGGCCTACACAGACACTACATGCACATGCATATAACCTTCCCCTATATACACATATGTAATTATTTTTAGTTAGTTAAAATCTTTAAAACATATTTGCCTGGGTCTCAGGGTACATGCTTATAGCCCTGTCTGCTGGTGCGATTGAGACAAGGGAAGCACAAATTTAAGAGTTGTCCTGACTACAAACAGTGAGTTTAAAGCCAGCGTATGCAACTTAGATGCTGTCTCAGAACAGAAAATACAAGGCCTGAGTGACAGTGCCACCCAAATCCAATCCAAGGATCCACATTAAAAAAAAAATCCACATTTGGCCCCTGACTTTAACATTCTACTATCTAACCATCTCCATGAGTTTAAAGGTCTATATCTGACTCAACATTCATACTAACTTGCAACACACTTTTAAGAGTATCTTCTTAGATCTATAACACCCTCTTGATTCCTAAACAACTCAAAATTTAACTATGAGACTCTAGCTGTCTATTCTTCAACCACCTCAGAGACCTGAGAGGGATAAATATATCTGCTTATATAGGAAGGGGGAATAGGGAGGGGTTTGTGACTGAGATGTAACTTGAAGAAAAAAAAATAAAGTATTTAAAAAAAAAAAAACAAGCACTGGGCATTGGTGGCATGCATTTGTAATCCCAGGACTAAGAAGGTAGAAACAGGTGGATGTGTGGGCCTTGATAGCCAGAAGCCTAGCCCACTTGCCACATTCCAAGCTAGTGAGAGACTCTTTCTCAATATTTTAAATAAATATTTTTTTCTTTTTTTCCTTTATTTTTTATTTCTTCAAGTTACATCTCAATCGCAGTCCCCTCCCTATTCCCCCTCCAGTCCCACCCTCCCACCCTCAACCCCCCATCCTCTTCCCTTTTTTTTTTCTTTTAAGTTTAAGGTATATCTTATTTCCCCCTACAGTTTCCCCTTTCAGTCCAACAAATGGCTCTTTCTCTTATAATAACAAAAACAATACAGTACAACAGAGGTAATTAGGCCACAGTTATGAGGGTTACATGGCTTAACGTACATTCCCAATGACCAGTCCATAAATAAACAAACAAATGAGGAAAAGAAAAAGTAAAAGAATGTATAGAAGCTGAGAATGAACAACCAAGGTTGTCTTCTGGCCTCAACATATAGACCCACACACATGTGGGCACCTGTATACACATGAACACACACACACACACACACACACACGTTCTCTCACATACAACTATACAAAATACACACACAGAAGGTTGAGAGTGTAGCTCTGGAGTAGGGTACTTGCATGAGGCTGTGAGTTGAATCCCAGTACTGCTAAATACTTAAATCTACAACAGCTGAGCCAGCAGGGGTAGAGCAGGCATAAACAGAGACCTTCTGATTTGACTTCTCAGTTAACTCCTCTGCTGTTCACCTGTAAATGGGAAGGGAACAGAAAGCTCCCACTCTAGCTACTGGTCTGCCCTGTTGAATGACGCCAAAACAGAATCTCTTACAAAACACAGTTGTCTCCTAATCACGGCTGAGCTCATTACACCAAACGGCATTGCATTATAACCTAAAACCACAGCCAGTCTTAATTCTCCAGCTCTTGGTCTCTGAAATTCTACAGCTCTATTATTCAAGCCTGAAATATTCACAACTATCTATAAATTCAATTGTCAGCTGGTGGGTTTTATTCTAGACTTCACTTCAATCTAAAATTAGAGGCACTAAAATTCACATTAACTCTAAGAGGAATGTACTGAATAAGACTTTATTTCAAAAGAACACCTTTTTGTCAGAAAGAGCTGTTTCTAGATGATGGCTTTATCTGTAGCCAAAGTGAATAAGCCCAATGTCCCACACTGTGCTGTTAATGCAGAAATTTCAGGTCACATTGGATTAATTAAAAAAAAAAAAACAACTCTAAATTTAGTTAAGAATTATGAATAGAAATAATGTGTCAAAATGTGTAGGAAATATTTATTTTAAAAGCCTCAGTACAGTTTACATTTATTTTATTATTTTAGGTGAAAAGATGTGGAAAAGGAAGCAAGGAGAAACAGATTTCAGAAACCTTGTGAATGAACTAGAGGGAAAAAGCAAGAATAGCATTGAGGGACCTGAGGATACAGCTTCAGGGGTAGAGGGCTAGCCGTGTGTGCATAAAGTCCTGAGTTTGATCCTCAGAATTGATTGTTTTTAAAATGAAAATGACATTTTTATATAAGGAACAAAATTTGAAGAATTTAAGTCTTCCTGAAATGTAAGGACTTTAAAAAACACTTGCAATATTGATGAAGACATGCTCTCAAACAATTCTGATTATCACTTTTTGACATAGGAATACTTCTCAGCCTTGCCTGAGAAATATCTGCAGTAATCTGCAAGTTGTTATTATATATTTTATATAACTTATGCTTATATAGGATCTGTTATATTCATAATTATTTGCATATTAACTAGATTGCATAAATGATTATATAAATTATTTTGATGTTAGATATTAAAGATGAGGAAAATCAGACAACTTAGTAAATTCACTGTTTAATTAGCTAAGGTGTACATTTGTGCACAGAGAGAGAGAAACTGGGAAAAAGAAAAGAACCTATTAAAGTTGCTGCTGTAGGGGAAACAATTTGTGAGTTAATATTTAATTTACATTATAATTGTCAAGCTAATTGTTTCTGGCAGTTTTAGCCAGATTCAGGTAATGCATAAACTTGAATGAAAAGGGAGAAGTGTGAATTTCCACCCATTTATGTCCACATAAAGCATGGTCTCCGTTTCAAAGAAAGGATTCAAGCTTGGAAAGCACTTTTGTTTGTTAAATGCTGATGCACTTTTTTTCAGTAATATTACTTATTTTTAGCCAATTCCTCAACTTTTGAGTTCTTTTCTAAAAATTTGTTAAATTTTATATGTTTGAGTGTTTTACATACATGTATTGTGTGTTCCATATGCACACCCAGTGCCCACAGAGGTCAGAAGTATGTGCTTGGATCCCCTGTAACTGGAGTTACAGAAAGTTGTGAACCACCATGCGGGTGCTGAGAACTGAACCCAGGGTGTCTCCAAGAGTACACTTAACTGCTGAACCATCTCTCTAGCCCTCAGCCATGAGTTTTTAATTTGTTACAGTTATGCATGTATGTGTGTGTGCATGTAATGACATGCATGTAAGGTCTCGGAACAGTTTGCTAATTCTTCTTCTACAGGGCAGGTTCTAGAGAACAAATTCACATTATTAAGGTTTCTGTTGTAAGTGCCTTTAAGCCCTGATCCACGTCCCCAACCCCAAACATGAGTCCTTCACACTTCTATTCCCTGTTATGCTTTGTTCATTTGGGTTTGTCTGTTTGTTTTGAAAAAGGGTCTTGGAATACATCACAGGCTGGCCTGGGACTGTGATCTATGGAGGACCTTGGCATCCCTAGTCATAGGGTAACAGAAAAATAGGTATATTTTACATAGATAGTTTTGAACAAAACTTGAATATATTTCCTACTCCCATAACAGACAAAATAAAATAATAAATCTTAAAAAATAATCAACAAATTTTTAAAGGTTCATAAGCCTTTAAAATTCCTGCCATTGAGAGCTGAGGCAGGGCAACATGAGTTGGAAGCCATCCTGGGCTATGTATCCAAGATGTTTTCTCAAGAAAAGAAAAACAAACAAACAAAAACAGAAAACAAAACGAAGTTCTCATTTCCCATGGGAAAAGTGTAGTTTTCCCCCTAGCCCATCTTGATTACCACACTTGGGCAAATTCTGAAACTTGTCTTATATGTTTGCAAGTTAGTATGAATGTTGAGTCAGATATAGACCTTTAAACTCATGGAGATGGTTAGATAGTAGAATGTTAAAGTCAGGGGCCAAATATGTATAAACTGGACATAGGGAAGGTATACTGGGCCATTTAACTCTCATAAATGTGGCATATTTATATCTGTTGTTTTGTATAGTATTTACTGTTATAAGAGAAGGAACCATCTGTTGGACTGAAAGGGGAAACTGCTGGGGGGAAGAGGGTGGAAGGGCGGGATAGGAAGGGGGAATAGGGAAGGGTTTGTGACTGAGATGTAACTTGAAGAAAAAAAATAAAGTATTTAAAAAAAAAAAAAAAAAAACAAGTGGCAAACAAATTCACAGCCTAAACGAAGGGTGCCTGAAGTTGTCACCACTTTGCTCCTTCTGTGTTATCCTGGAGGTACTAAATAGGTGCCTATCATCATTAGAATGCAAAATGTTTAAAAGAAAAAATCTCTCCAACATGTGTTGGCTTCACAACAGAAGTCAGCAGTAGGGCAGGTTTACAAATGCATCCTAGGATTTCACTATCAGAAAGAAGGGTGAATGGCCACCTACTCCAAGTACAAGTGAACAGACAGGGACTGGTTGGTTTTCTACCTTCTGAACACATCAAGGGAAATATTTAAATACTTTTGTCTAAGAGAAAAATCAAGCCCTGAGCAGCCCGTAGTTATTTCTTATTAATGCTTTTAGAAGAAGCCCCTGGTCTAAAGCCTCACGCCTCCAGGGACAGGCTGCACGGCCAGTGGCCCCGGTGAGGCCCCCCAGCAGCCTGAGTTACAACTTGAAGCAATGCTTCACAATGTGCCCCCACTGTCCTCCCCCAACTAATTGCACTCTGCAAAGCGGCAAAATGTGAGTCACTTAGTAACGAAACGGGCACCAGCTGCGATTGTTCAGTGAATGGAGATTTTGAAGAAGGGGAAAGCAACCGAATGAAGTGTCATGTCAGAAATCAACGGTGCAACGTGTGATTTGAGAAAACATGACTACTTTGGAGAGACAGGGTGTCATTATGGCTTCACAGTAATACGGTGCTTTGGCAACTGCCGTGTCTAACATGCTATCATTGCATTAAGGTGCAGTGGCTTAGTTGGGGAAAGATGAGAAAGGAGTTTTTGTTTTAATAGGAAAGCTCTTCAGGTCTGCCTGGTTAACCAGACAGAAGAAGATCACTGATTGTGACTGAAGAATCCTAAATCATGACCCAGATGCTCAGAAAGACAAAAACACACAGTCAACATATACACGCACTGTGTCTAATTGTACAAAAGGGCAGTCTGTTTCCCAGCATAGATTTCTGTGTAACATGGTCATTTAGTAATATTGTTTCCTTAAGTCAGTTACTTGTGTACTTAGTCCAGAAGACTCTTTGGCTTAGCCCATCCCAAGGAAGTGACCTGGCTATGTAGCCTGGGGATAAGGGCACAGCTGCCCAGGGGATAAAAAAGTGGGGCCCTATGTGAACAAAAAGCCCTCTCATCTTTGCAGGGTGCTCCCCAACATACCTAAAACGGGAGAAGAGACATTTGGAACATATCAAGTGGAGCTTTCCCCTCCTGTCGAGGCGGTGCTTTCTCCATGAACTGTAACTTCAAACCGAACAACATGGACCTTAGGTTCAGCAGTCTCAGTCGCTCTTCTGACCCTGAGTTTATCAACTTTCTTGGCTTAACCCCCAGGGAAACCTGAGTCTCACGTTATCATCCAACATTTGATGTCCCACCCTGTGCACTCTGGGGCTGTTCTTGTGGCAATACCTAGAACAAAGGAAGATGGGGGAGTGCTGTTTTTCAGCCATGAAGGGCCATAAAGATGGCAAGGAAGATGCAATGAGAAGACCACACAGCCTCACAAGAGTTGAGGATGCTGTAAGTATGGAGGGGTCACTGTAGAAACACCAGCATCCATCTCCTAGGCCTTGGAGCCAAATACCACTGCTGATTACCTTGATCTTACCCAGACTGTCTATTTATGTATTCATTTGTTAATTTTCAATATCAATTTTTAAATTTCTTTTACATGTATGAATGATTTTCCTTCATGTATGTATGTTCACCACATGCCAGGGATTCATAGAGACCAAAAGAGGCCAGGAGAATCCCCTAGAACTGGAGTAATAAGTGTCTGTGGTCTGATGTGGGTGTTGAAAGTGCTCTTATCTTCTGTACAATCTCCCTAACCACTCAATTTCATTTTTCAGGACAAGATCTCATGTAGTCCATGCTGGCCTTGAACTCCTGATCCTATGGCCTAGACTTTCTTAATGTTGGGATTACAGGCCTGCACTACCACCATTATTTGCTGAGTTTCAGACTGCTTTTGATGTAGGAAACCCCAGTTGCCCCCACGGTGCCGAGTGATGTGTTCTGCTGCCTGGCTGATGAGCATTATGAATGAGGAATGGAAGGGCCCTGTGATGTCACCATGTCATACATCATGACTGTTGATGGCGTCTGTATTTAAGGATTTGATCTGACTCAGATGTGCTCAGCACTGTGATTTATCTTTAGTTTGTTTTCTTGGACCTGTTTCAACCTGGGGATGAGCTTCTCTTGTTTATAGCTTCTAGATACAACAACTGAGCAAATCAATAAAACTGTTAAATGCATAATAATGCCAGGTAATTGTATACATGAAGTTTTGCATAATTAACTGTCTGATATTTTCTTTAATATCATAAGCACTCATGTAACATAGAGTAAACTTGAAGTCCATAAAATATCCAGTTATATGAACCATGATTCTGTTTAAAACTCCAGCTAATCACCTACCTTGGCTTTGAAGGGAGCACTCTCTTCCACAGCCAAGTCCAAATCAATTCTTATGATATTACTTTATAACTAACATGATACTTAACTGATGATGGCTATTAACTATTAGACAGAATTGCCTTCAAGTACTGGAAAATTGTGGGGTGAAATACCATTTAGTTTAAACAAACTTCTGCCATGTAATCAATACTATTGAGGTAAATTAAGTGTTTTAACAAGTGTGTATATTTGTTCTTAATGCAGCTTAATTAACTATGTCCTCAAATCTGCTCATAGACATGATTCCTGTGGATCTTAAAGAAACTTTTAAAGTGTCTCATCAGACACTTGATATTTGATACACATTGGAAAACAATAATTTTATCTCAAAGAATAACTTATATTTTACACAAGTTATTTTCCAGGGAACCAAAAGACCAAGGAGCAGAAGGACTTTAGAACAGAATTCCCTAATGTCAACCATGGTGGGTGGTAAGTGTCTTAAGGTGAGTTGGGTCACAAGCCCCAGGGTAGAGCAAAACGGCTCTGGGCATAGGGTGGGGACTATCATTAAAAATGAGGGTTCTGAGAGTGCCAAAGCTACCTCAGATAAATCATCAGAATGAAGCTCACTATGTACTGAATGTAACATTTGCTCCATCTTCACAATTCACTACGCCATGAGCAGACCCCCTCTGTAGCAAGTCTTCAGAAAAGAAAGAGCTGACTGCTCCTACAAGTCCCCGATCTTTCAAACAGAAATATGGATCAATAAAGTTTGCTCATGTTTAGACAATTCTGTCTTCCAGCAGTCAAGGAGTACACGGCAGAGAAGTTGACACAGCAGAGGACTGACAGCTAAATGAAGACCTTTTCACAAATCTCGCTGGAGAGGAAACAAACACGCTCTACTCACAGGAAGTCAGTACACTGATCCTTACAAATGACAATTGAATATAGATCCTCTACACACACACACACACAAACACACGCGCACACACACACACACACACTCCAATGATGGAGGTCACAAATCAAACCCAGGTCAATGAAAGCTCGACTGCCTGAATGTCCCTTCCTATTCTCTTGGCTACAATGAAACAAGAAATAAGAATTCTATTAGGAGTGCCTATGAGTGGATGTCGCCCTCTGCTCGTTAACAAAATGTTTTGCAAAACCAGTTACAACTACCCAGTGAGCAGCTGCTTCCTAAGGAGACAGGCTGGATATATGGGGTGGCAATTCAACTCAGAAACAGGGTGAATTGTACTAGTAAACAAAATGAATACTGAGAAAAAAATCATTTATTAAAAAAACAGTTGATTTAAGCACATACGAAAACTCCTGTATTCAGGAAGATTTGCAAAGCAACTGGAGATGGCATATTGCATCTGCTGGATGGGGCTTAAACTCTATACTTTTAAGGTGATAGCTTGGTCTGTCAATCAACATCTGGGAAACAAAAGCAGCTGGTCTTGGGGCTACATGTGACTGCAGACTAAGTTAGGGTGATACTCTGTTGGTATCAGGTGTGGTCCAGCTGAAGACCAGTGGAGTGTGGGGAAAGGAGGGGACCAGCTAATTGTTCATTTGGAGACCCTGCCTCTGAGTCTAGGCATCTTCTTGAGATGGCTACTTCAAATAGACAATGAAGCTAACCCACACAGGCCCCACTTGCAGGCGAGACAAAGTACCAGAGTCCATACTGCTATTTAATCCAGGCCTTGGGAGTGGCTACTAATTTGTTCTGCAGCCTGGTGTGGGCTTTGCAAAAAAGGATTTACTCTGTGTCAGGCAGGCCAAGAGAAGCCATCAATGAGCAGGGTTCAGATCAGAGGCACTCTTGTGCTAATTGTCACATCCAAAGGTCCAAACACTAACTACCATACAAAGGACATTTTCTAAATGTATTTTTTTTTTTTTTTTGGTTTTTCGAGACAGGGTTTCTCTGTGTAGCCCTGGTTGTCCTGGACTCACTTTGTAGACCAGGCTGGCCTCGAACTCGCAAAGATCCACCTGCCTCTGCCTCCCAAGTGCTGGGATTAAAGGCATGCGCCACCACTGCCTGGCTTTCTAAATGTATTTTTAAAAGAACAGTCTACAGCAGCATTCCCAGGGCCTATTTAGACCCCAGACTTGTCAGTACAGGACTCAGTAAGAGACAGCAGGTCTTCCTGAGGACTTGGCTATGTCACCTATGGCCATGGTAAAAATGACAAGAGTCTCATGAAGGTTTCCCTAAATGTCTTCTAATCCTTAAAAGAAAAAAAATGCATTTGAGTCCAATAAAAGCCACACTAATAAGTGCCTCTGCATAGACCTTGAGAGCAAAGTCTGACATAAAAGCAAACACACTCAGCTAACATTGAGACCATGTGTTCATGTGTGTATGTGCATGAGTGCATGCCTGTGTGTGTGTGTGTGTGTGTGTGTGTGTGTGTGTGTTAACAAAGAATCATTGCATTAACAAAGAATCATTCACTTGCCCCATCACACTGAAGCTACAGAAACCACCTTCAGCAGTGGCTCTCAACCTTCCTAATGCTACGATCCTTTAAATACAATTCTTCATGTGATGATGACCCCCAACCATAAAATTATTTTCTTTGCTATTTCATAACTGTAATTTTGCTACTGTTGTGAATCATAATATAGATATCTGATATGCAGGACATCTGAGATGCCATGAAAGGGTCATTCAACATCCCCAAAGGGGTCGCAAGCCACAAGTTGAAAACCACTGACATCCAGGGAAGACTAGTTCCTGGTGGGCCTTGGACAGAGCAGTGACCATATGAGTCTACTGCATAGCCAGATTCTTGGTGTGTTCCTAGAAATGGCTCTCTTCTTTGCTCACTCTTCCTAAGGTGGGAGGTGCTGGCAGAAAGGGCAATTCTGTGCAATCAGTGTTTAAATGGTTGTTTGTCCCAGTGTGTGACACCACGCTGTCAGCTAGCAGCAGGGAGCCTTTGAGTTGTTACTACATTTGATTTGACTGCCAGTAGGAAGCTCTGTTTCTACCAACTGCTGTAGGGCTCCCTCAGCGACTCTTCATTCCTGCAGATTGCTTTGGCCCATGGGTTTTTGCCCCTCACTTCTGTTTTCTTTCCCTGGATAGGTAGAGAGCCCAAATACCACATGGATTTGCAAGAGGCAACCCCAGGATTATTCTGAGTGCGACAGACCCCAGGGGTCTGTGTATACCTGACCCACACAATTTGTTCGCTAGCTCCAGCCATGTAGAGGTCCTGCTTCTCAACACTATTTTAGTGCCTAGGAAACTAGGCTGGTACAGGTCAGTACAGAAGCAGCCTGGTCATGAGCTCTGCACCCAAGTCTGTGACTTCGTGAGATTATTTTAGCTGATGGGGGGGGCTATATCACTCACTTTTTAGAAATTATTACCATTTTGTTAAAATAGTGCTACTTTGAGGAATTGCTTCTGGCAACTTTCTTTCCTTTTCTTCTTCTTTTCTGACTTGGAAACTTTACTATGTCACAACACCACTTTCTCCTAAAACAAACATTTTAGTATGGAGATAGAAAGTGAGGAAGAGGTGGAGGGAAGGTCAACCCACACTAAGTACACATGAAGCAGTCATCAGGAAACCTGTTATCTAAGAGAATTTAAAACATATTTTTAAAGAAATTCAAAGTTAATTCTTCATTAATGATTTTTTTGGGGAGGCCATTAAGATTCTCAAGGAAAGATTCCCAAAAAATGCCTCTGACAATTCCAATTTTTGAAAAAACATAAAAACATATATGAGTCAAAAGGGTGGGGGAGAAAGTAAATAAATCCCTTGGGGTATTAGGAAATACAAAATTGAATAGAAAAGCAATTAACACTAAAGAGCTAAAACTGTAATTAAGCAAAATTTCATTAAGAAGAGGCAGGTGAGCCCAATTTCTAAAGAGAAAAAAGTACCGGGTGACAATAAAAGCGAGGCAGGTTTCCACGAGGAGCAGGAAAGCCATGTCTTTAAACAGATCAAATTCTTGAAATTGGCTGTCAAGACAGGATTGCAGTGATTTATACCCGTCTATCAAGTGCTAGGAAGGAAGACACAGAGAACAGAGGCAAGCTGCTACCACGGCTATTCGCGAAGAACCTTTAATTTGCACAACACCATCTGTTACCAAATCTGATCCACATTCCCCTTTAATCTGGTTTACTTCCATAACACTAATTCTTCCTCAACCTTTATGAACATGAACCAATAAATTAATAAATAAATAAAGCTCCAGGTTGTCGGTGAATGAGAAATTGGATATTGCAGAGTTAAGGTGTTAAAGCTAAGTTTCTTACAGGAAATGCTTTTTCCCCCCATTAAGATGTATTCCCAAGAAAGGGATTTGTTTCTGCCAATGCTGAGATATGAAATTGTTCATATTTGGGGTGGAAAAAAATGATGGTATAAAAGTAGGCTGGGAACATGAAAGCAGAGGCTGTCATAAAACACAATTGTTGTCAAGTTTAGTCACTTTCAGAACTGGCTATAAAATCACTTTGTCATGGTCTCCACATCTAGAAAGCCTGAAATTGTATTTTTGTTAAGGAAATTCAAGAGGGTGATGTATGTATTCAGGAAGAAAACAGAAGGGGCAGAAATCAAAACCTGGGAGAAACAGAGGTGGCAAAAAACATGTGTGTCTTAAAATAAAGGGATGTACACAGACACACACTCACTTCTCTCTGCCTGAGCTTCTATGAGTGACACTTGTGATTCACCAAGGCTCTGACCCTTCACCAGGATAATAACCAGCACACAATAATGAGCCTGCCGAGCTATAAAATTATAAAGTGCTTTCTGCATCAGAGAAAGATTAAACTATGCTCAGTAAAGATTTAGTGTTAAATGCATTTTATTGCTTCCTAAGTCTGTGAAAATTTGTTATCTCTAAAGGCAATACTACATAAAGACCCACGAGCGTGCATTACAAAATGAGGGAGGAAAGTGTGCTTTGAATCCTCTCCTGGTTTTGATTATGCTTCCAGTTGCTGGGATCACTACCTAATTCTATTACCATTAGAAGAAACACCAGTTTTTCTTGTAACCTTGCGTTTTAGAATACTGACTGTGTCACATGGTATATCACTCTGAGTGTCAATGAATATCCCCCAAGAATGTGATTTTTCAAAACCTTTATATTGATCCTAGGTATGATTATCACTCATACATACATTTCTGTCGAGAAGGCTTTAAATAAAGGCTGCCCACAATCTGGCATTACCTTAAATCCTAATACTTTAAAAATTCTAATCTATTATGTAAAAGACACATGCTTTAAAGATGGAATTTTTCATTTTATGGATATAGTCATATAATGAGCTATATAGATCAAATCAATAAAGATCTTTATTTTTAAGTTGCAGGAGATTATGAAGGTAAACACTTTAGATGAAAAAATATAAAGTAACTTAATACCAGAAAATATATGCTTGCACACAAAAATCTTATATACATACACATACACACAAGCGTGCATGTGTGGGGGGGAGCTATATCACTGAATATACATCATTGGGTATCATAAATTTAAAGGATTAATGACTGCACAAATGATGTTATAAAAGACAACTCTTAAAAGTAAGGAATTTTGGTAATTTTGATATTACAAAGTTTTAGTATTTCTAAATGAAAGAGAAAAGTTTTAGCTTTCAGAACAGAGAGTCTCATGACTGAGGAACAAAATTGAGTTACATATACATATATATATATGTATATACACATATATATGTATATATGCACATTTATATGTAGTCACATATATGGATATTCACATGATTCATACAGATGCTTACTCACACTCTTTCACACACATACATATTTATGTTCATATATGCACATGTACATGTTCATACATATGAATATATATACACACAGAGACAAGTACATACTTATGTACATACACATATATACTCACATGTCCACATGTATGCAAACATACTCACATATATGCACACACATAAATGTACACCTAGAAGAATTCTAGTCAACAATACAAGAAATGAACAGTGAACAAATGGAATAGTTGGTCTCAATCCCAAGCTGGCAAAAGAAGCAAAAAGTAGAGACACAGAGTTGCACTGACAAAGTCTGAGTCTGGAGTTCTGATAGATTGGTGTCTCAGAGCTGGGGCAGATGTGTACAGGAGACTGGTGGTTGGCTGTGTCTGATCCAAGTCACAATTATAATTGACTTATGCACTGCAAATATTTGTTTTGTTGTATATAATTTTATCTTTATAATGTTTATCTAAACACAGGTTTGGACAATGGATTAAATGTAATGATTTTAAAGGACCAGAAGTCTCCAGTGGTTCCTGTGCCCTGGAAGAATTCTTTTTGTCCTATTTGTTTTTCAGACAAGGTCTCATTCTTTATCCCAGACTGGCATCAAACTCACAATCCTCCTGCCTCACCTTCTTGAGTGCAGAGATTACAGATGTGCACCATCATGCCCACCTCTGTGCCCACTCTTAAATGCAGACTTACACATCAGGATGCAGAGACCGACATTTACCAAGGATTCACAGAGCAAGGGAAAATGCAGACCAAGACACAGATCTCCAGTTCTTAGGACCCCCCCTTTTTTTTTTAAACATGAGCCCTCAACACATAATTCTCCACTGACTTAAATAATAGTCTTTTCTGTAATCTGTTTTGAAACTGTAAAATATTTGTCATCACCAACATAAAATAATTTCCAATATCTGGTGTACAGTTGGCAGTAAAAATCACATGACTTCCTTCTTTGCTTCATCCGCTAACACCTGGCTCATGAGAAACCTTTAATCAAAACATGATATATGAATGTCAATAGGAGCAGATGATCTTTTAAAACTGGTTTGAGAGTCAGGTGTAGTAGCACACACTATTAATCCCAGCATTTAGGAGGCAGATGCAAAGGAATCTCTGTGAGTTCAAGGTCAATCTGGTCTACATAGGGAGCTCTAGGATGGCCAAGGCTATATAGAAAGACCTTGTCTCAAACAAACAAACAAATGGCTTAGAAGACCAGCATGGTAGTACAGGCCAGCCTCTCCTATATAGTAAATTTTAAACAAGTCTTGGCTACATGATGAGATTATATTTCAAACAAACAACAAACATGTTTGTTTGGATTTTACAATAAAGAAGATGTAACTGGAAGACAGAATAACCAAACTTATGATTTGGAAAGTGGGAAGCAGAAATAAGAAAAAGAACATGTCAGGCCTGGTGTCACAGGCCTGTAATCACAACTATTGAGGAAGCTGAAGCAGGAGGATCACAATTGTGAGTATAACCTCAGCTACAGAGTTCAATAGTAGTCTATGCTAGAGAGGGGTTCAAGTCTGGCCTGGGCAACTTAGACCTTACCTGAAAATCAAAAAGTAAAATTAGATCTGGGGTTATAGCTCAGTGGTAGAGTGATTGCTTAATTTAGTGAATGAAAGAGAGACAGGGAGAAAGTGAGAGAGAGAGAAAAAAAGGAGAGGAAGAAAAAGAGAAAAGGGAGAGGGTGAAGGGAAGGAAGAAAGAAAGAGGAAAAGGACAAAAGAGAAAAAAGGAAGGGAGGGAGGAAAAGAGGGAGGGAGAGAAAAGGGAGGTAGAAGTGACTATATATTTTAAAGAGTACTTGTTCATAAAATCTGAGTGGGTAAAATGATTCATTTTAAATACATATCTAATTTCTATGAAGGTATCCAGAAAGACTATATTATAACATAAACAAAATTTAAAAGAATTCTGTCCTATTCTGCCAGATGTGTCTCAAGTAGTAACATCTGTGTGCCCCTGAAGGCAGAAGAAGAAATATGTCACCTGAAGGCATCTTGGCTGTTGCTTGGACAAACGTGGGTAAAGTTCTTGCCAGGCAAGCATGATCACCAGAGTCTAGATTCCCACCAACCAGGTCAATGTCAGGAAGACTGACCTCATTGTCTAGCTCTGGGACAATTGAAGAGAGAGACCCTGCTTCAATGTATAATCAGTGTAGACACCCCAGGTCAACTTCCAGCCTCTACATGCATCTTCATGTGCCCACACATACATTTGAACATGCATAAGTAAACACATACCACATACAACATATATACTCCAAGCCCCTGTTCTTTTTCACATACACACTATTTCCTTTATCCACCAGTCTCCTTAAGTAAAACAACTGTCCATTCAATACTGCATTTTAAAAAGTTTCACCCTGTTCTTGAAGTGTTGAGGAACAAACAAATACAAATATAAACCCATAGACCACAGAGTACAACCTAAGCTAAAGTTTTCTTCATATAATATGAGACACAACTCTTAAGTGTGTTTGAGATGAAACATTAAGCACAGCAAATGCCATTTTCACATCTCCTTAGGTCACAGGAACCTTGTTAAGAGATTAGCATATGGGGTGAAACTGAGCTGTACTGCCAAAATTTCTAATTAAAAAATTTGGTTTGGAGTTTACCAGCATGGTTCTTTACCTTACATGACTCTGCCATGTCATATACCAAACTCAGTTGCCAAATTTGTAGAGTGTATCACACACTGGGAATTGTGGGAAGAGTAAATGATCATCCTTTGCTGATATAATATTGAATTGTGCAGCTCTCAAAGAGGAAGGACTGAAACAAGGACTTTGGGAAGGGAGGTTGATCTGTTGGTGGGCTCAGAGTGTGTGTGTGTGGGGGGGGGGCTGAAGAGAATACTCAAAGGGGATGTGAAATGAGCCCCGTAAGTTTAGAAAAGAAATGAGGGCCAGAATGCCCTGTGTTTAAATGCAGTATACAGATTAGATGCCTTTTGTAGGACACTGGGAACCTACAGAAGGCAGAGAAGGAAAAAACAGACAGAACCAAATTTGTGTATTATTGAACAGTTCAGCTTCAATGTCATTCATCCACTCCAACCCTATTTTAGACCTATAATGTGACGGAAAGACCAGATGAGGTCTTTGGAACCCACAGTGTGTAAAAGCCCAACTATGCAGTCATTCTAGCAGGTCAAACCTGATGGGGACCCAAAGCAAGCTGAGGTAAAGCACTGAAAGAAAGGGTACAGGTGCTGTGGTTCTGTGTGTATGAGGCCTCCGATCTGATCCAGTATTTCACAACCATAAAGGGAGACATCCTGTGTGTGTGTGTGTGTGTGTGTGTGCGTGTGTGTGCGTGTGCGTG
>CAJQZJ010004750.1:9492605-9509134 GCA_907164525.1 Lophiomys imhausi | reverse complement strand
TTTCTTTGAAAGTTTTTTTTTGTTTTTGTTTTTTGTTTGTTTGGTTGTTGTTTTTTTTTTTTAAGATCAAACAAACTACAACTCAAATGCCCTGTGATGGAACTGCTCTTTATGTTGGTACTTGTGCTCAAAGGTTCCTTCCCTTTGACCATGTGCATACATAAAATGAGACACAGGACTAGATACACACAGAGAATGAGTGCTTGTGAATCTGTCTGTTGATACAGAAGGTATGTGACACTTCTGCAGTGTTTTTGTTGTGTTTGATTTGTGCATCTCCACATGGCAGGCGAGTGCTGCACCAGTGAGCTACATCCCCAGTACACTTTTTTTTTTTTTTGAGACAGAGTCTCACTTGTAGCCCTGGCAGGTCTGGAACTCTTTATTTAGACCAGGCTGTTTTCACAGAGATCACTTGCCTCTGCATCTGCCTCACAAGTGCTGGGACTGATGGCATGTGCCATCGCTTCCAGCCTTTTGTTTGTTTTCAATTTTAGGTGGCTCAGTAAGTTCCCTTGGCTGTCCCTGAACTCACTGTAGCCCAGGCAGGCCCTGAACTTGTGATCTTCCTGCCTTGGCCTCCTGAGTGGCTGAGGTGAAAAGCCTATACCACTAGCTCAGCTCAGCTTCCTAACAGTATTGTAGCACAGCTATGCATGGTCAAAGCCTTCAAAAAAACTGGGTAAAAGGAAATACACAGGACTTCTCTTCTGTTCATAGAAATCCATGTGAGTGTGTACAGTTAGCTAAAAATAAGTTTCAACTAATTTATTATTGATTTTTAATAATATCATTTAATAATTATAATTACAGTTTTCACTGGAGGAATGACTTGTATCCTACCTCACATTCACCCCCAGTATAGTTTTGCTATGCTGAGATGATGTGAGCTACTTAATAAATTTGTCACTTAATATATATTTATTAGAGCATAAAGGCATGAGTGTAAGGCATTACATCAATGGAAAACATCATTTTCCACTACTGTTATAACTGATCATATAAGAGTCTATGTCTGATTTATAGTCTGTCTAGGACATTCTTATAAATACCAAAACACTGGCTGTGGACAACAGGAAGCCAGGCCCTAAAATCATACCACAGACAGATCTAGGATGCATTCTTCTGACCCCCTTCAGAGACTTTGGTAAGGTTGTTGGTTGGCTGCAGTGTCTGACAACTGTAATCCTGGAATTTAGATGCCTGAGGATTTCAGGGGTTCAGTCACAACATTGATTATACAGTGCGTTCCAGGACAGCATGGATTACAGAGTAAGACTCCGTCTCTAAGAAACAAAAATACCAGAACAACAGTAACAAAAGATGACATTCTTAAGAACTATCAATAGGATTCCTCATGTCCCAAGAAGAGGTCTGGAAAGCAGACTTCCTTTTCCTGTCAAGGTGGAGAAGGACGTGACCATCTTCACTGGAGATCAACGACCCCAATGGAATGATCTTGTTTCCATTTTTCCATATGAGGAAGCAGGGCTAGGTAAAGGAGAATTGACTTGGATGTTATAAGCTTAAACTTTTTACTCAGGACAACAACAAGCCACACCAGAGATATTTAATGTCACTATTTCAAGGCACCCAGCTTAGCAGCTCAATACTCATCAGCTCTGTAAGGCTGATGTTCAGAATTTTGTCATCCAAAAGTTTGGTTATCTACCAACTGTATGCACAGTGAATGTTCTGATATATCTATGGTGGCTAGTTGAACTCATAATAACAAAAGTGACCAAAACAAGGCAAACCAACAGTACTTTAGTTCTTAATGTTCAAGAACAAACAATACTAGTGTAGAAATGTCGGAATTACCAAGGAACTGGGAAAATACTACAGTTAGTTACATTACTAAGTAGAAGTCTGAATCATGGAAACTATTTAGTTGGTGTGAGATTAGAGTCTTCCAGCGGAAAAAAACAGAATTATTTTACAGCACGGCATATTGCAGTTTGAGCCAGTGAGAATGCTCAGCAGATGAAGAAGACATTTCCCACCAAGCCTGATAACATGAGCTCAATTCACATGGTGGAAAGACCTTCATATGTGTGCCATGGCATGTGGAGAAATGAACACACATGCCTGTTCACACACACATAAATAATTAAATAAGTAATAAAATAAAATGTTTTTAGAATTGTAGCTACTTCTGAGGAAGGACTTCCTGCTTTCCACTATCACTACTTTTATTGATATGTCCACTTTCTATATGTTATTCAGTGTGCCTGTTATCTGATAATTAAAATAGGAATATGGAAGCCCACTCTATCTAATGAACAGAAATTTGAGATAAAAAGGTAAATAATAAAAGCTTCTAAAGAGTTTAAAGAATTATAAAATGCTAAATTATTTTCATAAATGCATAGGACAAAATATTATTTTTAACTTTTGGAATAATCATATCTTAAAGTGAATATGTTTCTGTTTGCTTTGAAGCAGGCTAGCTGTGTACGCCAGGCTGGCCTTGAACTCAGAGATCCTCCCACTTCATGCTCCCACTTTCTTGATATTAAATGTGCCCACCATACTGGGCTAAATATGTGTCTAGCTTTGAAATATAAATTTGTACTTACCTGGGACTGTCACACTGAGAGTCTGGACATGTGATCTGTGTGTATAAAGACTTGAGCAATTCACGATGAGTTTTACTAATTACTACCTGGCATTAGTTCACAGCTCGTATGGGTTTCTCTTCACCTCTGAGAGCCCAAGATGGTGTTCCATAGAATGTGGTGGCAAGCGTTAATTCTGTCACTTTCACACCTTCCCTACTCTGTCTGTGACAAATGTGGTGTTAACCTTTGAAGGGAAAGAAAACAGTCTTTATCCAAAGGAAAACATGGTATGTTTTAGGAAAAGCCAAAACAGCCACCCTGAGCATTGCTGTTATGTGTAATAGTTACACAAGAGCATGTTGAAGTTAGCTGTGCATCAGATTCCATGTGGATAAAGATTGGCACAGATCCAGGGAGAACATAAGTAGCTAGTGACAACTTCTAAACTAATCAACTACATTCCACAGTCACAGCCACTAGCAATCACACAGAAAATACACAACAGTGTTCATGAGACCCATCATTACAAATCCAAAAAGGTGATTTCTGCTCCTGAGACACTTCCCTGCAAATGACCCTCCAGAATCTCTGCTGTGAAGCTCCATAATGCACAACACTAAACATCAGAGTTCCCTACCTTGGGGACAATGAGGTCACACCCCAGAATGCCATGGTTCTTTGGGCCCATGGTCTATCTGCTCTGTGGCAGTTAGCCGGTGCACTGTGTCGAAGAACCCATTTTCCATTGCTCTATGGTAGCTAATGAGGCAGATACCCAAACTTTCCAGTCTCCTGGAGCACACAGTCCTCCAGCCAAACTCCATGCTTATCACTAAGTGTTGTGATTGGCTGTAAAAGCCACCAAACATATTGAAGTGATGGCCACGACGCAGGTGTGAGATGTAGGGAAGAATCAAGGATGGAGAGTAAGCAAAAACTAAGGGGATCAGAGAAAGAAATGGGAAACAAGAAGGAGGGGCAGATTCACTACCTTACAAACTTCTCTAGGAGTGGTTCTCTGACTCAGGAAACTGAGGCTCAGTAACAAAACCAAAATCTTCTATTCACTACATGTACATACTGGTCCCCCTTCAAAACTGGTGACAGATTAGCAGACATACCTTATTCATTCACCCACCTTTCTATCTCATATAGCCTCACAAAGTTGGGGGGGGCATGTCAAGGTTACAGTGAGATTTCACTTTATCTAACCTGCACCTCTGTGTCAAGTATGTGGTGAAATTGAAACCAGAGTGCCTATTGAAAAATCTGCCCAAGAAAACAAATAGTGATGGTGAAATCATCCTGTGTGATTGGTTGACTGTAGAGAGTACAGAGGGGGTTGTTGCCCTCGTAGTTTTACTAAATATGAAAGCAAAAGATTTATATTATGGGGGGTAAGGGCAAGAATGCAGTAAAAATGAGAAAATATGGCAACCGAGTGCTGTACATCACCAAAGGGATAATTATTTATCTAAAAACTTGGCATTGTTAGACTTCCAACACACAGTGTATGGAATTCATATATTCAAAGGGGGGATCATAATAAGCTGCCAGCTGGAGCTGATGGATATGTGTTTAGTCCCAATGACCACAATCTTCAGTCTGCTTGTCACGGAGAGTGAGGGAAAAATGGAATTTTCCTTTCATAACTCTCGATGCTGAAAGAGGGAGAACCTGGACGAATGATGAGTGGCTCATTCTAATGGACAAGTGGACACGGAGCAGAGGGAGCACCCATGAATAAGAAGCCATCTTCCTTACCCACTGTCACTTCTTACACTCAGAGAATAGATGGAGCTGGGGGCGATTTTCTACCCTCATCATGTAGTTTGAGCAAAACAGAAGCCCAAACTACAGCAAAGGTTGAGGAATCACCATTTACAAATGTATTCACAAGTTCATTGACCAGACACAATGAGAAAGGCTGTCCTAGCCCACTTTGATTGATGATGAAAGCTTGCTTATAGTTTTCTTCCTCTGAAGTCCAGAAGGATGCCTATATCTCACTTCTATCAGAAAAACTACAGGGCCCATGGATAACATTTAAATCCACTCAGCTGACCACTCAGAGCTGAAATCCAATACCTGTATCAGCAGTCATCCTTCTGGGCAGAGAGGCTGAGGCACCTGCATCTCCTATATCATCCACTCCTTCTATTAGATGCTCTCCTGGTGGTGGTGCTGAGACAGGGATTCTTGTATCCCAGGTTGGCATCTGACTAGCTATTGAAGGATGTGCTTCTCCTTGTTCCACTTCCTCCCTGGTGGGATGACAGGCTTGTGTGGTGGGGAGGACTGAACCCAAGGCTTCTTGCATGGTAGGCAATCAATATAGCAACTAAGCCACATTTCCAATGCCCTCCCCTAGCTTTAGGGGTTCCCTCCTCTACACACCCTTACACAGACAACCTGACTGAACTCTCAGGCCCAACTCTGACAAAGTTATTGTCTTCAAGAATATCAGCATAATTTTAAACTAAAGGAAAATTCTACCTACTTCAGATTTTCAAGATCCATGTGATGGCAATTTTCTTCCACACTCAGCAAATTTACAGTAACAAGATGTTCCCCTGACAAATTAATCACGTTCTAAGCATTTCATCGGATAAATAAAATATCTCCACGGGAAGGTAAAATCAGCTCAATCAGTTGGTAAAATCTTTCCTACAAGAGACTGCCTGAAATGAATGGGGGACAGCATCACTGGCAGGCTCACACACACACAAGCAGGCTTATACACACACAGGCAGGCTCTCACACACACAGGCAGGCTCACACACATACAGGCAGTCTCACACACACAGGCAGGCTCACACACAAACAGGTAGGCTCACACACTCACAGGCAGGCTTGCATACACACAGGCAGGCTTACACACACACAGGCAGGCTTACACACACACAGGCAGGCTCACACACACACAGGCAGGCTAACACACACAGGCAGGCTCACACAAACATAGGCAGGCTTACACACACACACACACACACAGGCAGGCCCACACACACAGGCAAGCTCACACACACACAGGCAGGCTCACACACAAACAGGCAGGCTCACACACACACACAAGCAGGCTTATACACACAGGCAGGCTTACACACACACAGGCAGGCTTACACACACACAGGCAGGCTCACACACACACAGGCAGGCTTACACACACAGGCAGGCTCACACACACACAGGCAGGCTCACACACACAGGCAGGCTCACACACACAGGCAGGCTCACACACACACAGGCAGGCTCACACAAACATAGGTAGGCTTACACACACACACACACACACACACACACACACACACACACACACACGCACGCTCACACACATCGGCAGGCTTGCAAACACATAATCATTTGTGCATGGTGAAAATCTGACCTAGGCTCTCATGGTGTTGGCTATAATTCTGCATAATCCAGCATCATGTTCAGACAACTGTTCACCTGGCTGGTGAAAAGAGAAGAGAAACTGAAGGTAAGAGGGTCTCTTGAAATACTGTGATTTCAGGGCAATCTGCTAGAATCTAGACTTTGCCCTTCAGTTCCCTTAGCAGAGGGAGACTTAGGACTGGAGAGGTGGCTCAGCCATTAAAAGAACCGACTGCTCTTCCATAAGACTCTGGTTTGGTCCCCACCACCCACATGGTGACTCACAACCATCTGTAGCTCCAGTTCCAGGTGTTCTAAAGCCCTCTTCTGGCCTCCAACAAGCACTGCAGGTATGTGGTGCATATACACATAGGTAAAGCACACACATAGAGCAGAGGAAGATTCCTTTTGCTTCTACAGTTCTGTCAGTGGCAATAGTAAACTCCTGGATTTTCACACCCATATTCTCAACCCAACTGCCTGGGCAGGTAAGGAACCAGCAAAAAGCTAGTTTTCTGCCTTTGCCTTGTGTTCTCGTCTGCTAATTTTGGAAAGTGAAGCTGGCAATTATAAGTAGTGAGAGACTGATAAGGACGCACACATGCACGGGAAATAGGTTCAATTCAACCTTCCCTGACTAATCCTTATTATGACTCATTTCGACTGCAGAATTTGTCGGTTGAGGTAAGAAGCTAATTTGGCTTTTAGAAGTGAAATCTCAGTTTGTACTTCCCATCTAGTGCTACTAACAACCCCATTATTAAAAGCGAAGTGGTTGGGGAGGGTAGGGAATATTTATGGAGCTCACAGTCTTGCCAGGCTCTTTTTGCTTAACATACTTTAAAGCAAAGGCATCAATTTCTCAGCTTTTGAACCCTGGTCCCCAAATAAAGCATACTACTCTTAAAACTGATCCTCAATATGCATTCAGAGTAGACTCTGAGCCAAGCCCCAAATGGTCGAACAGCTCCCCGGGAAGTGAGAGCAAAACATTGCCAGTCTGCTCCTTAGCTGTCCCATCCCTCTGTGCATGCACACTGCTCTTCCAGTCTGCACTCTCCTCCTGGCGGTGTGTCCCTCCTTTTATCAGGATTCTCTCCCATCAAACAGAAATCAACATTATCAGTAAAGGAACCTGGCATTGTGTCTGTGCAGTCAGGACATCCCCAAGCAAAAGATGACCATGATACATTGTCTTTATTGCTTAAGTAATGACTTTCTATTTATTGTCCTTGCTTTTGGGAAACCCCACATGGTCACCTCACCTCCCCACTTATACAGTCATAAAAATTCCTGTGATTCATTACAACACCCCTCTTCTTCCCCGTGAATGGGTAATGAAGTTCTTTATGGGGAGCTATTAAGCACCACTGACGCTGTTTGCTTCTTAGCCATATAATTAATAACACTCTGTTAGGAGAACCTGCACTTAAAGAGCTAGCTCTCCATCCGTACAGCTGATCTAACTTATGTGTCGATGGCAGATTCCAGGAGGAACCACTGCAGGGAGGTTCACTTTTGAAATCTATGGTGTGTTATAGAGTCTTTTATTAGCATTCATGTTCTTTCTTCATTTTAGTTTTCATGATATCAAAAAGACTTACCAATTTACTCCATAATTACAAAGTCAGCATTCTTCAAAAGTAAGTCACAACACTAATTAATAACCTGCTGGGTGTCTCCTTGAGAAATGATAATATTTTTCTTTTAAAATTCCTCGCAAATATTTGGGTGCATGGTTTTCTTTAATAGATGACATTCACGACTCTAAATAACATCCCCCATGAACATCATAATCAAATAAAGATGAAATCTACACCCAGATTATGTTCTTGACTCTTATTAGATTCAAAGGGAGAAAAATTGTAAACTACTGAAAGAGTTGGTCATAGGAAACATAGTATAGGTGCTCCCTGGTGACATTCCCATTGTCATTCTGTAGACACGAGTGCACTTTAGGCTCCCCCTGTTGAAACAAATACACTTTGAGGTGTTCTTAAGATATCATAAAGTATGGAATATCCCAGGCACTGAATGCCTGACCTGACAAAATCATCCCCTGTGAACTATCTCAGCCCTGCCTAGGTCAGAGACACAGACTCAGCACTCTTGTGCCACACTAGTAAAAGAGCGTGAGTCCAGAAGGCTTTGTCTTAAATACAAAAGGTAAAACTTTCAAATCAGTGCAGCAGGTCCTGGTAAATACAAGGCAATTAAAGGAATAAGGGGAAGGCTGAGTGATCTTGTAGCAGTGGCAGTTTAAAAACCAATGTGAGTATGTGTGTTTGTGTGTGTGTGTGTAGGTGTATGTGAATATGTGTGTGTGTGCGCGCGCGTGTGTGTGTGTGTGTGTGTGTGTGTGGGTGTGTGTGTGTGTGTGTGAGTCTGTGTGTATTGCCTTGAATGAACTATCTGTGGTGCTTCCTGAAACAGTCATGGGAACACTGAGTCGACCCTTTTTCCCTTGCAGTCAAGGACTACCACTGGCACTGGCATGGTCTGGTGACTGAACCAAGTCCAGTCAGCTCTGTCCTCTGCCTGCTAGGACATTTCCTCAGCAACTCAGCAAGAAACAGTGCCTGAGGAAATGATGAGATGAGAACAGTCTCAGAGGTGCCTATTGCAGAGTCTAGGTAGATGGGATGTGATGTGCAGAGGGAAGGGGTCCCTTGTCACAGACGCAGAGTATTGAAGACATGCGAAGAGAATGGGGAACTCGCAGGAGGACATGGGAGGCCTGACTGAACTAGGTGCAGAGATGACTCAGGTTGCCTGAACTGATTGTGAGTTTTCAGAGTTACTTGACTGAAGACAAATATTTCACTTAGAGTTTCAAGGGCAGACTGAAAGAGGAAGTCCCACGCATATTCTGGAAAGGGATGACTGTAAATCAGTCACCATAAAACACACTTTGAAAATGAAGAAGGTCACTGGTTACTTTTAGAATTAACTATGTAATTTATTTCTGTCCCTATTTGCCTATAGATGTAAAATTTACTTATGTTCAAATAATAACAGAGTGTCACTGGTGAGGAGAAATTCAGCTAAGTGTACTTGGTACCTGAACAGAGAATGGAATATGAGGATGCAGGAATCTAGTCTGTCCTAGAAACCCAAAACTTCACATGCCTTGTTGAACATGTGAGAACACGAGAAACACTAACAAGCCTGTTACCTCACCTGCAGACAATGCCACCCTCCGAGTGACTCTGAGGAAAGACCACCAGCTCCTCCTAGACTCGGTGACAATTATAACCTCAGAAAATGATTTTGTGACATGTAAGATGATGGCCATAGGTCTTTAAATCCCATTCGCTTAGGGTTTCCTTACTTCAATATTCCACTGGAATATAAGTAACTCACTGGACTCTGGCTCATAATTTCAGTATTTCTTTTTGGCATTAATCATAGTGCTTAGAATTATAGTGCCCACTGATATGTTTAATCTAAACACAAAACTTGAAAGTCATATACAGATTTCTGTCTGATGACTTTTATTTCCTATTTAGCATTTATTCATACAACCAATTAATGCATCTATCCAATCAGTAAAAGGAACCATAGCTAACGAAAATAGTTTTGATTGGCCCCATACATAAATCAAATTAACATAATTTTTCTCAGCTTTAAATCTAGCTGATAAAACCCTTAAATTCTATAAATTATAATTAAAAAGTCAAATACATGTTCCCATCCCCCACCCCAACAAGACCCATCTGTTCCTAAAAGGACAAACAGTAGCTTTACCTCTGTGAGTGGATGCCTGAAATACACTACCCATTATCATCTTTACTGCTGCTGAACTCTTTAAGATTCCCTATCTTAAGTGCAAAGCAGTCAGAGTTTTATCTAAACCTAGATAAATCTCATTGGTGTGTAATCTATCCTGTGATCTACACACCCAAATCTACATGCAAATGGATGTTTTCTTGCATTAGAACATTCCAGAACTACAGACAAAGGGGAGGGGGGTGAGTGGCAGGTTTTCTTAGTCCCTTCCCCTGTTATTCTTCTCCCCTTCCTCTCCATTTATTTATACCAGCTACTTAAATTATTCACACTGCCTGTTTTTCAGCCCCAGTGTTCCTCAGAAGAGACCTACAATGAGCTATTGCAGTCACCAGATGGACTCATGCATGCAGCAGGTGGGCCAGATGGCAAGGCGCCCTGTCTGATGCTGCCTGCCTGGGATGGGCTGCCTTTTCCTTCCAGGTACATTATCATGATCTGATGCTGAGCACTGTGGAGTTTGGGGGTGGGGTGGAAGTGGGGCATGGGTAAATCCTTTACATCAATACCAGAATCATAAATTATCATCTTCTCTCTTCCTTCCACCATGCCACCCCATGCCAGCAAGCCCTGATGCTTTATGCTGTTGCTTTGTTAGTGGGCTAGTCTCTCTTTTTGCTCTTTTACTTCTTATAGACCTATGGGAAGGTTTTGGGATACATCCTGGCAGTGTGCATAGAGAAGGGTGCATCTGTCCGAAATACTCCATCTCAGCTTTAAGAAGTGAAAAGGATTCCAGGGGAGTAATGAGGTGAAGTCCGAAAGATAGATGGTGGAGAAAATGCTCATTTCACAAATATTTTTGCAAAATACACAAATGAAGGATACATGTGCACGAGGCTCTTGGGTTCAGTACCACACAAAGGTAAGCTGCGCTTTGCTTCAGTGAGGAAGACACCGAAGCCATGATATGGCTTTGTGGTGGGGTAGAAAATACTGGCTATGCCTACATGGAGACAATCCTTTGTCTCATGTTTCTTGAGTCTTTTCTGAAAAAGTAGCATCTCCCTTTTAAAGTTTGCTACTGCATAACACTGTTACACAGAAGGCATTGCTACATATCGGTTGTAAACGGAAGCTGGCCACTCCGACACTGAGCTATTAGCAGACAGGCTCTCAGTAGCATGGAGTATAAATTTTAATTGAGCATAAACACTTGACAAAAACTCTCCCGAGATGTTTCTGGCACATTCTGACTGGCAATGGCACCGTGGTCCTAGGACTTGACCCTTCTGTAAACTTACATGATGCCAGTGTAAGTCTTACTGCCTAAATGCCACTAATCATCACATTGGAAACATCTAAAGATGTGGAAGACAATAATTTTAATGACCTGAGGCAAAGCAAGCTGTATTTTCAAAAATAAATACATAAAATGCTGAAATAAAATGTATCTGCTGAGTAGTTACTGTAAAGAAAGAGAGAGGCTTTGAATTCAATCTTCAAGTCCTCAGGGAAATTGAAATCCTGGCTTTGGGAAGTCTAAAGGGCAGTGTGCAGGGGTGCTGGATGAAGACCCTAGCTTAGACAATATCTCAAAATTAACTGATTTCCATTTAAACTCGACTGAGCACAAAGGTCATATTTTAAAATGTGTTATGTGCACCCATGATCATCCTGTGTTTCCATCCATTAGTTCAGTATTCCCAGAGCTAGTCCAGCACCTGTGCACACTCAGGGGCTTCCACAACAGGACACTAAACTTTAATGACTTAAACAATTGCAAAGGAATACAAACAACCTTTTTTGAGGCAGCATGAAGTTACTGTGTATTTAATACTAGACAGTTGATTATAAAGGACACAAGTCAAAAGTTAACTTTGCCTCAAATTATGAGGCAAGTTAGTATGAAAGCTGAGTTAGATATAGAACTTTAAACTCATGGAGATGGTTAGATAGTAGAATGTTAAAGTCAGGTGCCAAATACATATGGACTGGACATTGGGAATGTATGCTAAGCCATATAACTCTTATAATCGTGGCCTATTTATTTCTGTTGTTTTGTATTGTATTTATAGTTATAAGAAAAAGAATCATTTTTTGGACTGAAAGGGAGAGCTGTTGGGGGGGAAAAAAAGAAATACCTTAAACTAAAAAAAAAAGAAGGGAAGAGGATGGGGGATTGAGGGGGAGGAGGGTGGAAGGGTGGGACTGGAGTGGGGAGTAGGGAGGGGATTGTGATTGAGATGTTACTTGAAGAAATAAAAAATAAATTATTATAAAAAAATGTTAACTTTGAATTGATATCTTCTAAACCCAATATCATTGGCTACCATTAAGTTATGAGCCCTTAACTAGCTCACACTCCTACCAGAGGTATTTAAAACCATTAACAGAAAAGAAAGGGTGTTTCTGAAGGAAAGAAACATTAAAGGGCAAATGATGGAAAGCTAGCTTCTTAGGCAATATGATAAATTTGAAATTAAGACATAATTGGTGTGGTGGTACACACCTTAATCTCAGCACATTGTAATAGAGGCAAGTGGACATCTGTGAGTTCAAGCCTGCCTAGCCACACAGTGAGTTCCAAGCTACATAAGGTCAAATGGCAAAACCCTGCCTCAAAGTAAATAAAGAACATAAATTTACATAGCTCACAATGGCCTTGAAGTTCCTTGAAAATTCCATGTATAGTAAGACATTCAAACTACCAAGCAATGTGATTTCTACAGTAAAATCAGTGCCAAACACTCAGAAAAGAAATTCTACTACTTAAAATTTTTTTAAATAAATGTAAAAAAAAAAGAAAAGAAAAAAGGACGAATGATTATATTTTAAAACATAGGCACATAAGAAAGTAAAGCTGGTGAGAATGGGGTGGGCAAGAGAGTCTGACTGTCAGAACCCTGACCTGTGACATTTGAAAAGCATTTTAAATAACTGCATATGATATTCTTGATCAGCATAGTCTTGTAAATGACTTTTGCTTTAGTTTTTACCACCCCCCCAAAAGTCCTAAAAGGTTTACTCCCTAAGTTTTACAGTGTGAAAAGAGAGAATTCGAGATTGAATGCATGTTTCTTGCTTGCTTTTTTCTGCCCTAAACAGAGCCACCATCTACATAGTCCATTGAGTACTGTTTGGTAAACAAGGAGTTCAGGTTCATGGCTTGTGTCTTCCATTTCTGCATATCGTTCTCAAAGCAAGGCCAGGGTTCTGTTTTTAGTACACACTTTGGATCAGTGTTAATCCTGTTTTATGTTGTTCACACCTGCTGATGACTGGCAGCCTGCTGATGGGCTGCGGCTCATGCTGCTTGGGAGGAATCTACTCACTCCTGCTCTCAGGAAAGCTGGCTGAAAACTACCATCCAGCCAGCCGGAAATAAAGCCTAAGAACAGGTCCTACAAAATCATCCTCAGTTGCAAATCAGGGTCTGGTGTCTCCAGTTTCCTGCCCACAAAAAATGTAAACCAATTGCTCTTTTTTTCCGTGGAAAGAGCGAACTCTACTTAGCTATTTATTTTCTTGAGCTTTTTGTCTGTTTGGGTAAATTTGATATAAATATAGTGTTTGTGGTTGGGCGGTGTGGGGGGGTTACTCTAGTCAGGTGTAACAAGCTTAGCCTACATCAGCACCAGCTGCTTTGTGTCTTTAGCAGGAGAATCTGTGCTTTAAGTGATTATTTTAAAGTAGTCTGTGCTACATTCATAGGATTTCATATCTGAAATGAATGCAGAACATGTTCATATCCATAGGCTGACACCAGTACCCACAATGTGGCCAGAATATAGATGTGTGTCCTATGGATGTTCTCTTCCTACCATGGCTATGTCCCCTGTGCCAAATGTGTCCAGTAGCAAGTGGAATGATTTTGTTTTTGGTAGCAGCAGTAAATTAAATCTATGTCACAGACAGGGGAGAACAGGAGTAAAAGAATATTCCAAGATTGGCAATGGGACCAAGGCAAAGACAGTCACTCAAAGGGAAAAAAAATCCAGGAAGCCATGTCTTCCCTCTGTTCTGGACCAAGATATAAGTGATTGTGGACTCACGCAAAGGAATACAAACTTACCCAGTTCTGATGTGACCACAGCCAAGATACATTTTGTCCTATACAGGTTCAATGGTGGCCTCAAAGTCCTTCATGTCCCTGCAAAGCCAGATGCTGCCTATAGGAAGGTACAGTGAGTTCCTTCTGGTCAATGCAGGACAGCCCTCACAGGTGCTCCACATTTAGGGGGTCAGTTAGTTACACTTGGGGTCACTTTAGACTGTCTCCCTGAAACCCTTTTCTGATTACTGTGGCCAATAAAGCATTTCAGGTTTTAACGTCAGCTTGAGGAGCCTCATCCACTGATTCCTTAGAGGTGTGTACTCATTTGATAGAAAACTTTTCATCCTTCCCTGGGAAAGTAGGGACGGTACCAAGCAGCACCATAGGGTTCTCAGAACAGGTGAGGGTGAAACCTTAGAGGCACTGATAATTTTACTCAGTTTCCTTTGAAACCATTTGTTCTTTTAGGAGGTCACTTCTGCTTGATCCTCTGAGTATAGAGAGGAGAAGGGGACAGAGAAATGGATGAGAGGGGTCTCGGTCAGATAGAAACTTCACATGGATTCTTAGAATTATCAGCCTTGTTCCCATATGACAAATACCAGACAAACACACTTTCTGCACTGTGTACAAGACTTGGCTACTCTCTAATGATACTGAAGAAAAATATGCAGTTGTTAAAAACGATGCTACAATAGGCTTATCAGAGTTGAAGACAGAATTCATGCATCTCCCACATTCTGTTACAACCCATCAGAGACTAAGAACCAGTTGTCATTTCCAATTTGATTATGGAATATGAACAGCATAGAAATAAATTCAATTATTGGGCTGGATCACACAAAATTGCTGATATTTGACCATTTTTTCTGACCTACAAAACAGCCAACTTCATATGGTTCGACCTAATATAATTAGAATCCCATTATATCCTTTCCATGCAAAATTAAAAATACTCTAATGTTTTACAGGTAATTTCACAATTTGATGCTTGACCTTTGAGTTGATGTTTGATAACATTACAAGGTTTGCTTTTAAAGTTTCCTATAAAAATTATAAGCACTTACCAATGGTAAAAGTTGAAGCTGGACTTGGGGAAGTGATCCCCCTTGATAGCCGGTCTCAGCTCGAGTTTGATTCATGCTATCACCAACAAACGAAAACAAGATAAAACCAAACAAAAGGACCTACAACTCCCTGAAGCCTTGGGTGCCTAGGCCTGGGAGTTAGAAAGCTCATCAGCAACCAGGTTATATCAGAGCTTTCACTAAAAGCCCAGAAGAGCGATGGGGCAGCCGCATCGGGCCACCGTGCCAGGGCTGTATGGCCTGTCCTCAGACTGCGCAAGAGCAGAAGATGGTAGAAAAATCTTCTCTTTGAGTCCCTTCACCGAAAGGAACGGAAACATGGACCTTCCCCCTAATGACTTTGTACGTTTGTGACAGAAAGATTCCAAGGTACTGACAGTGCTGGTGGTTCGCAGATCAAACACTACTTAGCATGCTATGTATAGTGTTGGAGATGTGATGCCCACCCTCAGACAAGGAGGGGAAGAAATCCAGCGGCGGCGCTTGATCAAGGCGCCTGCTGCCACCTCGAAGCGCTGCTCCTGAGCATGGCCACTTGCGAGCAGACTTAAGACCGCCTTATTTTGATTACAGCACTTTCCTCAGGCAGGAATTTTTATTTCATTTTGAATCTTAAAATCATTCCATTTCCAGCCATGCATTTTTATGTTTACAATTGACATATTCATAAAAGAATGGAACCTTTGAGCGACAGCTCAAAAGCATGAAGGTTGCCCGCAGTAAGTACCTAAATGATTTTACACCTAAATGGAGCCCAGTTGTTTTTAGTTAAAATTTAATAATCCTTAAACTGATGACCTTTCTTCCACAGAAAGGCCCTGAGTTGCAAAAAATGAACTTTCCAATGAAATATATTTTAAGAAACTGGTGCTGAACAAAGGGCTGCTTAAAGCTGAATGCTCTGTCAATTTATCAGCTTGGGAACACTGCCCCTCGGCCCCCCACTGCTAGGCGAGGAACGGAGGTGCCTTGCCTAATCGAAGACTATTGATTCAACTGTGTCACAGTGATCTCATTGAGAGTAATCAATAGTAATCCAAAATCAATCATTCTGATCTTCCACTACCATTTATCAAATCTGAATATGCCAAATTATTTGTAGGCATCAAATTACAAAGACAAGAAAATGGTACAATTGGGAAGTTAATGGTTTGCAAATGGGAACTGTCCAGGCAGCTACTGGTATGTTCTTTCTCAGTTTTGGAAGCTGCAGGCTCTGCACTTCCTATATAAGCTAATATATTTATCCCTCTCAGGTCTCTGAGGTGGTTGAAGAGTAGACAGATAGAATCTTATAGTTAAATTTTGAACTGTTTAGGAATCAAGAGGGTGTTATAGATCTAAGAAGATACTCTTAAAAGTGTGCTACAAGATAGTATGAATGTTGAGTCACATATAGACCTTTAAACTCATGGAGTTGGGTAGATAGTAGAATGTTAAAGTCAGGGGCCAAATAGGTATAAACTGAACATTGGGAAGGTATACTGGGCCAATTTAATCTCATAAATGTGGCATATTTATATCTATTGTTCTGTATAATACTTACTGTTATAAGAGAAGGAACCAGCTGTTGGACTGAAAGGGGAAACCTCTGGAGAGAAGAGGGTGGAAGGGCGGGTTAGGAAGGGGGAATAGGGAGGGGTTTGTTACTGAGATGTAACTTGAAGAAAAAAAAATAAAGTATTTATAAAAAAAAAAAAAAAAAAAAAAAAAAGTAAA
>CAJQZJ010004750.1:9473370-9484050 GCA_907164525.1 Lophiomys imhausi | reverse complement strand
AAGGAAGGAAGGAAGGAAGGAAGGAAGGAAGGAAGGAAGGAAGGAAGGAAAGCTAGTTTGAATCTTGCGCCAAAGGCAAAAGGACATGTGCCCTGGTTTCATTTAAATACATCTGCTCTAAGAGGCTTATCTAAACTAATTATTCAAATTAGGTATAAGATGTTAAATTCAAGGAAACTCCTTTTTCCATGAACCCTTCAGAGGGATAGTTAAAGTTTGATTTGTTTATTTATTTATCAAAGTTCAGACTCTGGATGAGCTTAAGGCTTTCTCACTACAGGAAGACATTTACGAGTCTTCCATTCTACAGTCCAGGTGCACTGACCTTCGTACTCTACTTGAGTGGGCAGTCTTACCTTTGTTTGTATTTCATTTTTATTCTTGAGCATTTTAAGGTTGGTTCTTCCCTCGAGTGGTTCAAACAGATGCGAAGACAGCCTCTCTATATTTCGTATCCTAGTCTGGGCTAACAGTTCCTGTGAGAGTATGTGTGCATGTGCGTGCACTCACACACACACACACACGGAACCAGAGACTGCAAGCCACTTGTCATCTCTCACTTAATTATGATGCACACCAAAGGGCAGTCACTACACACTGCCCTGGCGCCCAGAGTTTTATGTTTTTTTCACAATCTATCAAGAGAAAGGTTTGCCAAGAGCACTCTTTTAAAAATTATAACAGTTGCTATTACTGTAATGCGAAAGCCGTCTAACTGACTCAAAAGAAAGCAAAGGAGACCAGTGACATCTTCCATGGCCCACTGACATTTTGTCTTAACGGTGGGTTGAAGTTAAGTTTATGATCTATTCATTAACACAAGAATGGCCAATTTGCTTTCCCTACCCCCTCCCAACTCACCGCCTATTGACCTTTAATATTCTAAATATACAGAATATCCAGAGAGGTATTCATAAATATGAGTGAACTGCATTTAAAGAAGTGCTTTTTTATATATTTCTGGATACGATACATAAACCAAACCCAGGATCTGCATATTGTCTATTGAAGGGAAGATTTTTTTTTAAAGTCACTACTGTTTCTTCTTCAGTTTTCTCCCCTTTAAATATTTATAATGTGTGAAAATCTCATGTTACTTAATGGACTGATTTGTCAGTTAAGTACTGACTTAATGCTAGCCACACAAATACCATTACCCTAGCTCTGAGCGACATAGGGCTAGTTGCTAAATTGTTCTCTGAAGGAGAATTAATAAATGTACAATCTTGCCTCTAACTCTGCGCGGTAAAGGGTGACAGGGAGTTTCAAATATCTGTCAAACTGGACATACATAAGAGGCACTCAGTAGTATAAATCATTTTGAATATTGTATTTTAAAACATCTTTCCTAGGGAAAATGGGTCCGGGTAAAAGATGCATTTTAACAGTTCACTGAACATTGGTGCCCAGCGCCTATTCTTAGTACCTGAAAAAGAAGTGAGTGTCACCCAGCTGTTTTAGTGACAGTCACAGAGCTGCCTCAAAGGTAACATTGTAGTCAGAGAACAATTCTCCACTTACTGAATTAGTAGATCACCCTCCACACAAAAGGCAACCAGACAGACACCAACAAGCAACCCTGCACACCAAACACCCATGTCACTACCTGGGTCCGCGTGCACACACGCTGCCCTGTCCACGCTCCCGCACACACGCACCCCTACGCCGAGTTGCAAAAGGAAAGAAAAAAAAAAGGGTACCTACTCTTCTTCGTAGTGCAGGGAAAAAGATTCAGGCAGGCAAAGTTCTACCGAATCCATGTGCGCCCGGCAACCATTATTTGTGCACCCCACCTATAAATCAAAGTTTCCTTGACAGAACCCGGTGCAATTAACTCGCGCGTTCTCCTGGTGACAAGCCCATAGGCACGGCCAGTTGGGACCGAGGCTCGCACACTCACTCTCTCCTAATCAAGGACTTAAAGCTCCGATTGGAGCTTATTAATATGAAGTAGGGCTTTACATATGCAGTCCCACCGGCCCAAGAGCGCATCTGATTGGGGGGCTGCTGCCCAATCAGGAGGGAGGCGACGCGAGGCCGCCCGAGCCGCAGCCTGCAGGTAGGCAGGGCGAACGCCCGCCCCGAGCACGGTGGGCAAAGCTGCAACCCGGCTGCAAAAGCCCCACGCTAACCACAGCTTTTCCCCATATTTATTCTTTTAATTTCTACCCTCTCATACCCCCGAGAAGCTTAAAAAAATTTAAAAAAGAAAAGAAGATAAAGAAAGAAAGGAGGAAAATACCAAGCATAACTAACTTAACTCACTCTGCGCTGAAGGGATTTATGGTTAATTTTTTTTTTTAAACCTCAAATCTATTTTGTTTTTGCAAAGAAGAACTCATGCCAATTCGATAAAATTGGCCGAAGGACTCTGCCGAAGGTGGTGAACGAAGTTTATCCTGTCTTACTCTGTGTATTGAGTAGTCCACCAGGGGCAGCTGATTTTTACTTTATTTATTTATTAATTTATTTATTTATGTATTTATTTATTTATTTATTTATTCTTTTATTGTTGTTGTTGTTATTATTATTATTGTACGTGTGCTCTGCTTTCTCTTTAGCTTCTACTAATACCTTTCCTTGCTGTGTCCTGATATAAAGGGCATCTTTTTAAAAATTGAATTAAAATAAAACAAGCCTTTCTTCAACATGATTTCAGCCTAAGAACTGACTGGTCGACCCCTCTTGGGTGGAAGGTAGCTTCAAACAGTACAGAAGAAAGACTGTGTGGACACAGTCGGAGAGAGGGCCTGCGCCAATTCTGTGGGTAAACACTCTCTCTGTCTCTCTTTCTCTCTCTCTCTCTCTCTCTCTCTCTCTCTCTCTCTCTCTCTCTCTCCTCTCTCTGATGTATGAGTCAAAACAAAGGTTAAAAAAATGCAAGGTGCACTGTCTGCTTTACTTTCCAGGTTTGGGAGGAAGACTGAGGGTGAACAGTACCTTAAACATAAGTATACTTTGAGCAAATCAACATACATTTTTTTTGTGGGAAGAGCATGAAGCAGTACACTGAAGGTATCCTGAAGTATGTACTTATTTCAATACAGGCTTCTTAACCATATTCATGTGTGTGTGTGTGTGTGTGTGTGTGTGTGTGTGTACACACACACACACACACGCACGCATATAATTTCACCCAAATTATTTAGCATAGAGGTAAAGCATATGTTATGGGCTTCTATACACAACACACCTGGCTTATTTTAAATAACCAACTCAGAAATATTTTGCATATTGCTCCACAGCCTGGCCTACAAGAAGCAGTTTCAGACATAATATATACAAAAATTATGGCAACTCAGCCAAAAGTGTATAAAATAATATTAAAGTAAAACAATGTTTTTCTCTTACAATAGTGCATGGGCTGTTGTTAATTCTCATATAAAAAGATATCTTTGGGTTCTATTTTAAACTATAGAATTTTTTTTTAATGCCAGCAACTGTACACTTGAAACAGATAGCAGCTATTTCTGGCAGTTATCTGCTACCTTCTGGGGAGTGGAGGACCTAGGGTTTTGATGTAATTCAGCTTTCTTGATTACCAACCTCGTGCATCTGAAGTCTTACAGGGTAGAAATAGGATAATCTCTGAGATCAAAATAAAACAGTTCAGATATTCAGTGTGTGTTAAATTCACCACATCAGAATTCAACTCTCTCAACCCTGTCAAATTTTCGAGGTCTTTAAGAAACAAAACACTAAAATAGAACATTAAAATTCAGAATATAAAAATGACAGGCACAATTTTATCACACACCCCCCAATGTTTTTAGCTATATCCAAGATAGGTGCCTGATTCCTTCTATGTGTGCTTTAAATGTATACAAGTTTCTAGAACCAGAACTCACACAGCAAAAAAGGACTGTGCTTAAGAATACTGTATAAAAACAGGTAGTAAAAGCTTAATTACCAGTAGCATTATGCTGTCTATATTGTTAAATGTGAACTCTGCAATTAAGATGTAAATTTGGTTGTGAGCAGTGAATTAAAAGAGCTTTGAGATGGAGAAGAAAATCTGAGCATTCTGCAGGCACTCAGTTTAAAAATTTGTTTTTAAAAAAGACTTGCCTATTCAGTCGAAAATGAGATGTGTAATCAGTTTACAATTAAAGAAATAAATAAAAAGGCATTTTGCAAGAAATACTTTTTTCTAAAATGCAATCAAAGAAATACAAAAGCTTATACTGCTTTACAAAGAAAAGCATATTTTCAAAATTTTCAAAGTAATTAATAGATTGTATACCATATATATATATGTTATACATATGTATGTATACACATACACATTACAACAGAGGTTTCATATTTTTGTTCCAGAATATTCATTTGAATTTTAAAATGATTCTGTATACTTGACATATCTTGCCATCCCCAAAGAATGCATTCCACTTTGCACTTGTGCAGACCCTTGTAGTATATTCAATCTCATTGCATCACCCTGATGTGACAGAATCTGATTGTGACTCCTTTGAAATGGCCCTTTAAAGACAAGGATTGGAGTCAGTTATTTACCGATGAGTCTTCAAGTCACTATGTAGCCTAGAAGCAATCTTTGATTTCCCAAAATTTTCTTATTTGGGTATTTTATTTGTTGTCATTACAGATCATTTGATTTCTCTGCTGTATATTTTGAAAACATACTTAGACTCACATGCATGCACCAGTCTGTCCTCTGTGTCCACAGAGAAACATGCACAAATGTGCGTAGTATTATTTTCTGATTCTTCCTTAACTACGTTTCGCACTGAGTGACCAATGCATCATAAATGTTGCTGTATATGCCTTGCCCAAGTCCCTAATGTGCTACTTGTAGCCTTAAATCCAGTGCAACCAATTTAAAAGAATATCCAAGTGCAGTAAACTTGCAAAACACTTGCAGGAAACTGTTCAAACACACAGCTCCAGGCAACTCGAGAAGCTCCCTCAGCCACAGATCTCTTTCACCTTCAAAGAGGCAGGAACAGAAAATTATTAGTAAAAAACATGCCATGTAAAACTGAATTAAGCATCCAAGAATCTCAGAAAAACTACAGAAATACATTGGAGGTGGGGGAGGCAAGAGCCTAGATAAACACATATTGTTGATCTGTGTATACACTTTACAATCTTACCACAAGGAGTCCACCCAAATCAGGAAAAAATGAGCCAAACAAAAGAACCCCTGAGGAATGCTGCTCAAAAAATATAAATAAATTAGTTACTATTAGTCTCTCATGAATCAGGCCTACATTCTATGCAGAATTCCAATATGTTCTTCATTAGACAATGCAATCACAAATATCCAAAAATCTTCAACAAATGCAGAGGCACCAAGCCCAAGCAGAGGACAGATTTCATTTCTATTTTAATAAAACAGTAACAAGCAATATCTAAGTAGAAACAAGAGCCAGATTCCTAAGAACTGTATATGGCAGAAATTTTTACTACAAATCTATCAAAATTGTGTTCTAAAACATCCTAACACTGAATTCTTAGGTTGGGCAAAGATGATGAAGAATGTAGACTTGGTGTCATTCCTGCATTTCTGCTGATATTGGTTTCCAGCTTCCTCCATGAGAACCAATATGATGAGTCTGTTCAACTGTTTAGAATCTTGTTTGGCATGTTTGAAGGTTTTCATTGGACACTGAACCTCTGTCAATAGTTAACACATTTGAAAGCCAACAGCCTTGATATTTCCAGTTTGCCTTATAATCTACCATTCCAATTTTTCCCAAGTCCTTAAACATTTGAAGAGTGGCTTAGCTTTTAGAACCATTTTCCCTCTTAGCTTGGACTTATCTATGGTACAATGGATCATAGCACAGAAACATAACTAACCAAGCCCATCAGAAACTACTGTCTTTAAGTCCCAAAGGGACCAATGACAAACATCTTTCAGAAAAGAATCTTAAGTAACAAGCACAGAAGCCAGGTGTCAGACCCCAGCACTGCCCTCAGAAGCCCTGTGGCCTTGTTCATGTCCCCTCATTTCACTGAACCTGTTCTGTCTTTGCAGACTGCAGCTTCCATTGTGCTTGGAGCCTGCTTAAGCCTGCACCTCTCTCTCTGAGAACACAGACTTCCACCCAAGCCAGGACACCCACTTTCTGTTACCACCGGTCTTCCATCAATTCACCACACCTCATTTTCTGTTGCCTTTCATTTCTAGGGCACAGACTTTGATATTTAAATTATTGTCTCCATTGGCAGGAAGCAATCACTTCTACTGCAAGTGGTCATTTCCACAGAGGCACTAATAAAAGCCTTGCCTTCTGACAAACCTCTTGTCTGAGAAATCTAACCCATTCCCAAATTATGGAATCTACATTCTCCAAGGAGCTGTTGTCTCACTTCTAGAACACACCAAACTCTTTTCCTAGTGTTTGTTCTGAAAGTGGGAGAGGGAAAAAAAAACAGCCAGGGAAAGGCAAACTACTAGAGGCAATTTGGTTTCTGTTTAATTAATTCAGGATTATTTTGCTTGTATTTTATAATATACATGGGGAAGTGTCAGTAGAAATTAAATTATAAGCTACAGTCAGTCCAGTGGGAAAACTGACTTTAGTTGCATTGTATATCTAAGGCCCTTACTCTGACAAGTTATCAGATGCATGTTATGTCATCCTGCAAGCTGCATGGCATGCAGTGATGGAGGCATAGTTAACATTGTGAAATTAGATATTAATAAATGAGCTGCAGCTACATTCTTTCCTGAATGTTAAGCACCATGAGCTAAATGCAAAAAACATTCAAGGTCAATGTCCCGTTTTTTAGACCTTTTCAGGCAGCTGTAATATTATGATAATCAAGCTTAAAATATTCCTATAGAAAGAGTAAATTAGTCTTTTCACTTGAAAGATGATTATGATAAACAATAAACCTTAAGAGGGGACAAAAATCCCTATTTTTAAAGCGATAAATTGTTGGCTCAATGATGTGTGTGATAGTGTTGTCCAAAATAAAGGTTGGTTTCATTCTGAGAGAAGGGGGGGGGGCATGGAAACAGTGGAGGAGGGTGTTGGAATAAATATGACAGACTTCTGAATAAGCAATACATGGCTTCATGCTGGCAAAATGATCAAATTACCCACCTTAGCCACATCATTAAACATAAAGTATATTTGAGGCTAAATGTGTGTGTGCCTGTGTGTGAGCACAGTACATGTGTGTATTTCATGAAACACAAAAAAGCACATTTTTCCCTGATGATTGTCAATACAATTTAAAAGGTTTCTACTCAGAGATTTTCCATTAACCCTTTTTGTCCAAATTTTCAAAGGAGTAGTTTAAAAAAATAGAAAAGAGTGAAATCGATCCTTCCATCAGATAGCCACATAAACAGGCTGAAAGAGTTCATTAGACTTCTTTTTTTAATGTTAGAACCTGACAAACTTCTAAGGATCTGTTTCACAAATGACTGTTCTTGATAAAAATCTGCTTCCCTCAACCAATGCTGATTAATTGGGACTGTGTCCGTCATACCTGCAGAAGCCAAGAGACTGTCAAATAAAAGATCTTATAGGAAGAAGCCTTGACCTGTTCTGAGACAGGTCAAGGGTTCATACCCCAATGACCCAAAGAGAGAAAATGGCTTTGGGATGGAGTCAATTTGCCCAGGCAATCTTTTGTTTCTTTCTGTATCAAATGGGGATTAGAAAAACAGTCCTGTAGTATTGTTACCACAATTCAACAAGTTAAACTAATTCAGCACAGTGAATTAGTCACCCCATTTATACGCTCAAAAATACTGGAGTTTTGACAATAAATCTTGCTGTTTTCCTCTACAAAGTCAGCTTTCTATCAATATTAACATTATCTTGAAATCCAACCAAAAGAACAGGTATAAGAAAATGGTACTGTAACTCAATTGAACTCCTGCTTTTAGTCATTCAAAGTCTTATAACAGAAGAAAATGAAGTACAAGTTTAACAGTGTTAGCTGACAACTTGCCAGAATCTAAAATCACCTGGGAGACAGGCCACTGTCCACTCTGGGTGGCACCACTCCCTGGGTGGGACCCTGGATGTACGCATGGAGAAGGGGCTGGGCAGCAACATGTATTCATCACTCACTTCTTCCCAATTGTGGGAGTGACATAACCCACAGCTTCCAGTTTCTGTTGCCTTGACCCCCCCCACACTGATGGACTGTGTACCCTAGAACTGTGGGCCATAATGCACCCTTTCTCCCTCAAGTTCTTTTCCTGCTTTTGTCCAGGTATTTTATCACAGTAACAAGAAGATATGCTTTTGAAAAAAAGCATCTCCCCACAGTGAAATACAAATAAACTTTGCCTTCAGATTCTGTGAATTGCCTGATAATCTACCATGGGGACACTGGCTGAATGAATGAGCAGGGGCAAGGAAAGCCATTGCCGTCCGAGTGCTCACCTTGTCTGATGACGAAGACCATGTTAGGAGACTTAGTAGATTTCCCTGGGTCTACAAATAACTCAGTTGTACAGTGTTTCTCAAAAAGTCGGGGAGAGAATACCCTTCTGTATTTCGTCTTTCACATCTTTCTGTGGAAGCAGATCAGGGAGTCAACAGTTGTGTTGGTTTTGATTATCTCAGGCAAGAGTAATTCACACAACTCTGCTGAGCAGATAAACCAAGAACTCGGTTTCTTTGTAAAACTTTATTCTCCTGTGTGGTTGAGTGGCTATCCATCCATAGCAGAGTAGTGTGGGCATGGACATTGGGAAGTTAGAGGCAGGGGTAAGCCTGGGTTAGGAGTTCAACCCTTTTACCTTGCAGGTACATGGCTCCAGATAGATAAGAGCCTCAACAGAGGTTATACACCTAGATGGTGGGGCACCTCCAATAAACACCTCACACTTCTCCCCTATCCTAGGCTTGGTCAGCAGCAAGCTCCTAGTGCTAATCTCACAATTGTTGACAATACACCAATGCACAGAAAGAGGATACAATGGGATTTGAGTGTTCAGAGGACAAAGGCCCTCTAAAGAACTAGGACACTTTCAAACCTAAGAGATAAATTCTACATGTATATTTTGCTTATAAAGCATAGTATAACCTCTAAATTCATGCTTTTTTTCTTTTCAAAATCTATTTGTATTCATGTTTCTCTCTCTCTCTCTCTCTCTCTCTCTCTCTGTGTGTGTGTGTGTGTGTGTGTGTGTGTGTGTGTGTGTGTTCAAGCTGGGTTTGTGCACACAAATGTGGTGCCCACAGAGGCCAGTAGAGAGCATCAGATTCCCTACTGCTGAAGTTGCCATCTGGGAGCTGCCTAACATATTAGAGGGACTGAGCTCCCCAGTCCTCTCCAAGAGCAGTGTGTACTCTCAGATGCTGAGCCATTTTCTCTAGCCCTTTAAAGTCATATTTTTTTTTTTAAGGAAGAAGGAAGCAGTGCGTTGTTGTAAATGAATTCTCTTCCCCTCAGATAACATAAATAGAGTTGAGGGTGGCCATTCCCTTCAGAGATTCAGGTTTTACAAAATGCTCACTCTCCTCCCACTCCAACACCAATCAAACTGCAGTTTGTTGAGCTAGGCTGAGTCTGATGGCATTCCCAGGGCCAGTAATGGAACTTGGCAAATAATCTTATCAGTGTTTTAGAAACATGAAGAATCTATCCTGGGTGAATAAAGGAATAAAAGAATGAATGAAGAAATGAACTCATAATGACTGCTACTCTTCTGTTAATTGTGATTCAGTTTAAGGACGCCTCAGTGACTGGTGTAATATAAGGAAATTTGAAAACTGTAGTCATTCCTTTTTAAAGGAGGTAAATGGAGAAGAGAAAGGAGGTTGAGAGAAGAAAAAGATCAAAGAGAAGAAAGGATGTAATCCAGGGCCCGAGATCTGGGAGGGACAGTGCTTCAACCAGCATCTTGGGATGGGTTACTGGATAGCCAGGGAGGAGATGTGGGGGTACATTGCTTTCTTCATCTTCTTTTTATTTTTCTGTTTTCCAAATATTCATACTGACTAAGTTTTGGTAATGAAAAGAAAATAAATAAAGAGGCTCCCTCAGTACCCATTGTTATGACCCAAACAGGCACCATGGAAGCACACTCTCCTGTAGCAGGACAAGCATACTTTCTAAAACAGTAGCTCAGATATGTGCTGTGCCAAATCATATCTTGGCAGTCTTCAGAGTGGCTCTTTCGTGTCATATACAGCTTTTGCACTAAGAAATCAATCGTGTTTCTTACATTTCATCCCATTAAGGGTTTCTTAGTGAAATGTGGACAAGGACCCAAGGGAGAATGGCCAAGCAGGCTCCTGCTTCTCTGAGGGGTTATGCTAGAGCTACAGATGATAGAGACACTGTACCAAAAGGAGGCAGGCTTCTCCTTATCATGAGAGGAGTATGGAGGTAAACCAAGGAGCAGGGAAAGCAAAGGTCTCACCTCAAGCTTCTCTTTGGCTCTTTTAATTCATTTCATGCAATTCTTCAAGCAAGCCCTGTACAGTTGTGCGCCAATGCCCGTGTGTATGCCTGCATGCATGCGAGTGACATGTGTGTATGAATGTATGTTTATGTATATGGGTTCACATGCACTTGTGTGAAGGTCAGAGGACAACCTCAGGGTTCTCTAGCTTTCTGGGGAAGACTGGTTGGCCACTGGGCTCCATCTCCCCAGTTCTGGGATTACAGGCACATGCCATCAGGCCTAGCTCCAGGATTACAGGCACATGCCATCATGCCTAGCTCCGGGATTACAGGCAC
>CAJQZJ010004750.1:9440332-9473360 GCA_907164525.1 Lophiomys imhausi | reverse complement strand
TGCCTAGCTCCAGGATTACAGGCACATGCCATCTTGCCTAGCTCCAGGATTACAGGCACATGCCATCATGCCTAGCTCCGGGATTACAGGCACATACCATCACACCTAGTTCCAGAATTACAGGCACATGCCATCATGCCTAGCTCTGAGATTACAGGCACATGCCATCATGCCTAGCTCCGGGATTATAAGCACATGCCATCTTGCCTAGCTCCGGGATTATAAGCACATGCCATCATGCCTGATTCCAGGCATGGAAAAGAGCACATGCTCTTTTACTTGGCATTTGGGGATCAATTTAAGTTCTCATGTTTACATGAGTTGAGCCCTGATGTGAACACATTGTATTAGTAAGAGCCATTGTTTGTTTGCTTGTTTGTTTGTTGTTGTTGTTGTTGTTGTTGTATTCCTAGACAACCAGACTAAGGGCTGGCAATGGCAGGTAAAGGCGCTTGCCACAAATCATAACCACCCACCTGAGTTTGATTCCCAGGCCCATATCCTAAAATGTGGGAACAAGCTCCCACAAGTTGTCCTCTGATCTCCACATGCATGTCATGGTATTCATGTAGCCACACACAAAGTTAAATAATTAAAATTTTAAAAGAAAAGAAAAAAGAAGAAGAAGAAAACCAAACTTTGGATACAAACTAAAGTAAGACAAATAACCCCTCCTATGCTATTTCTCTAGTGGGTGAAACAGCATAACTGGTGATGGAGTGACAGGCTGGGCCTCAAGATACCAGGTTCTTCTCTTAATGTGTCTTGCAAGCCTCAAGCCTTCCCAGGCCTGAAGTCCCTGCAATCAAGATCTGCATTACAGAAAAGCAGAATAACACACTTAAAGAACCTGTTTGGGTTTTTTTTTTTTTCTTCCAGAGTTTAGTTGAATTAGGAAGCGAAATAAATCAAAGACAATTTTCATTAGAGAGAGAAGAAACTTAATTCACTCTTTGATAAATTAGAACTCAAAACAAAGTAGTTAAAATTAACGGGGGGGGGGGGGCGGACAAGATGGTTCAGCCTGTAAAGGTGTCCACCACCAAGCTTGAAAACTTAACTTTGAACCCTGGAAGTGTTTAGCTGTTGGCATTTTAAAATGATAATTAGTAGGTAGACTATTTCTGCTTCTTTTTTGCTCCTTGCAATCATCTTCTATGCCCTGTGGAAATTCCATTCTTCTGTTCTGGTCTTCATCACTGTCTTTATTGTACAGATGACAAGACTGAGGTCCAGGAGCCCTGACTCTTCAAAGATATTCAGCCGTTGCCTTGCAAAGTCACAACCTGATTTATATATCAATTTAAATTCTACATTGTTACTGCTTCTGAGCTCAAGCTGCCTCTTATACATTGTCCTTGTGTCCTCTTAAAAGGCCACACAAGGAACACAGAAAAGCAAGCACTGGGTTGTCTGTAACTATTGGTCAACAGTAAGCTTTGTTTCAGAAAGCATAATACAGCGGCCATTCACCACTATTCACTGTGCCTGATGCCTTTCCTTCTTGACATGCATGAACTTTGTTCAGTGCTCTGTGCAGTTTCCTGGGTAAATGCCTGCGACACCAGCAAGAGCCCAGAGCACAACCAAAGCCCCCAGGTCTGCTTTTCCCAACTAAGGGATTCATTTGGCAAGATTTGCCATGGTGGCCCCTCATGGCTGCTCTGTTGCTCTAGACAATAAGTCTAGAACATCTATTTCTTATTAAAATACAAACAGCGGGGCTTAAGATTTGCTCAGTAGTAGAGGACTTTCCCTAGCATACATCATGCTTTGGTTTCAACTCTCAGTATTGAAAACAAAAACAAAACAAAACAAAACAAAACAAAAAAAACCCACCACAATAGCAGCAGAAAATGGCAAGCAAGCAAAGTTAAAACAAAAAACAACAACAATGAAAAACAAGCAATACTCCTCTCAATTTAATTAAATTAAAATTTTTATTTAAAAGGCATTTTAGATAACCACAGTGGCCTGGAATTTCCCCCAAGATCTCCCATATAACAAAGGAACTTTGATGAATTTACAGAATCAAACATTCTTATATGAATGCTTTCTTCAGAACTATCCTGGTTCATTGCTCTGTGCAGGAGAATGGGGTTTCTCTGCGAAGTGCTAGGATATAATACTTGTCTAGGGCCTGGATATAATACTTCTAAAATTGTGCTGGAAATAAATATGGTCGAATTTTGTTTTCTTTATTAGAAAACATGCTCAAATGAGACAAGGAAAACTTTGATGTGCTCCTTCTGTGGGTACAACCTTCAGAACTGCCCGATGTGCTCCTTCTGTGGGTACAACCTTCAGAACTGCCCGAGTCCGTCCCACCATTGGCCTCATTTCCACCAATTGAGCAGTTAGGCCTATCCAATTGTTCAATCCCCGCTGATATTTTGAAATGTATAGAGAATAGATTTAAATATTCTGTTTAACAGTATTAACTCATGTGCCTGAACTCTGAGAGCGTTACCTTTTATAACTAAACCCTGTAGTATTGCAGAGAGTGAATCTTCACTTGTGAATCTGACTTATTCAGTCAGCAACAACATGCAGCAAGGCAATCCAAATAGCAGACAGAATTCTCACATGTTCCTCAAGGGCCACCATATAGAACCTACAGCTCCACCTTTCATCCCTCCCCCAATCTCATAACACATTACAATAACTGGTCTACCTGGTTTGGAACACTTTGGACTTAGGTCCCTATTTTGTATGTAGTAAAATCTTGGAGGTTTTTAATTATCTGTGTTGTACTTAACATAGTAATCGGCCAAATAAATTGCACATTTGGGCAAGTGTGTGTGCATGTGGTGTGTACATGCATATACAATTACCTAGCTTGTTTTTGTTTTCTTTTTTGAAAGAACACTTCAGTGTTTGAGGGAAGAAAGCCTGTCAATGTTTTAGTAGTTTTTCAATTTGCTGTTAAATGAGATAATATAACTCATTTCTTATTAAATGAGACATATTTTGACTTATGAAAAAGGGAATTGTCTTTAGGATTGAACTCCCCAACTCTGAGGATGAGAAAAATAGGATTAAAGCATTTTTCAGTGTTTCCTTTCTTTCCACACTGGTTTGCACAGCTACCTGAATTACTCACTAGCTTGTAGTCTTTAGCAGGGTACACGCTAACAAATAGACCTAACTGCCCTTGACTACTTGACTAGTCTCAGCAAATGGAGTAATACCATTAGAGGTGCCTTAACTTTTGATGTGGGTACTGTCACTCCAGGTGGTGGTTTTTAGTTGTTTTGATGAGCAATATTTTTCTGTATTCTGTTTGTTTTGGTTTTTGAGATAGGGTCTCATGTAGCCCAGGCTGCCCTGTTGCCAACGATGATATTCTGATCTTTCCCCTACCTCTTGAGAGCTGAGGTTATAGGCATGTGCTAACATAGCTATTTTATATAGTGTAGAAATCAAACCCAGGTCTCTGGGTAGGAAGCTAAGCAGACTCTCTACCAGCTGAGCTTTGGCTCCACCTCAGTAACAAACAGTCCTTTTAGACAGTACCATCCACCCAAAATAAGAAGTGCAAATGGAAATAAATAGGCCGTGATAATTTGGTGTTTCCTCTCCAGTTGAAGCCAAGCAGAATCCAGGAGTGATGGTTGAACGGAATCTCTAGGAGTCATGTCCCATCCTTAGCCCAGAAGCAAGATCTGGTAGAGACAGAGCTGATTAGCACCTAGAGGCACTTCCTGCTGCAAGGCTTTCTGGGAAGTCATGGAACTAGGGCCCCTGTGCTCAGACTGGATCTATACAGCACAGCCACACTGCTCAACCTTGAGAGGGCCCCACACATACTCTTCCAGCACTAGGAAGCTGAGGCAGGAGGATCTGGAGCCCGACACCAGCCAGGTACACATACTGACCGAATTTTTAAAATTTTAGATAAATGGTTAAAAACACCAAGTCTCTCTCTGGCTTGACCCCAAACTCACCAGAATGTATGGGGATGAAACCTAGGAATTTGTTTTAACAGAACCTCCAGGGTGTAAGTCCTGGACTTTCCTGAGGGACAGGGCATCTCTTTGGGTCTCCAATGGCTCTACAAGGCCATGTTTTCACCATAATATGCAGAGCTGGCTGTGAAAACAAAAAGCCCAGAATTCACTTTATTTCCCACTCATTGTACCTTCATTGTCACCCTGTTCCAACACACTGAGTTTTATGAATAAAATTTTAGGAGGAGAAAAACCCAAAGTAAATCTATACGCAGGTAAACTCAATTTGTCTCTATAGCTGAGATAACTCAGTGGGCAAAGGTGCTTGCTTGCAGGGAAAGATCAGAATGTCATCGTTGGCAACAGGGCAGCCTGGGCTACATGAGACCTTATCTCAAAAACCAAAACAAACAGAATACAGAAAAACATTACTCATTAAAACAACTAAAAACCACCACCTGGAGTGGCAGTGCCCATATCAAGAGTTAAGGCCCCTCTAACTGAGTTCATTTCTTGGGAACCACATAGTAGAAGAAGAGAATTAACTCACACGAGACTGTCATGATACACACATACACACACACACACATTCATACACATGCACAGGCACACATGAGCATACACACATGTGCTAAATATCAAAGATATATTTTCAACTTGATTCTTGAGCTTCTAGAAAGTTGTACATTTACTTCTTCCTTTAATTACCACAAGCCCATTTGGTCCACTCAGTTTAGTCTTTTTCATAATTTCAGGAAAAATAGAAACTTAAGTCTGTAAGAAACAGCAGTTTGGGTCTTGTTTTGACCCTGGCTTCTGCCTTTCTCAAGCCAAGGGAGCTGTGAGTTAAGGGATTCAACTCTTTTATGTCTCCGTGTTCCCATTTTTTAAAAATGTGGATGATTCCAACCTCATCAATGGTTTAGGGGGTTGAAGGAAATGTTCTATATAACAGTGAGCTCCAGTACACCAGTCTAGATGATTAATTTATAATCTCTGGCATCTTGAGTTTGTAAAGTTCCCCAGATAGATTTTGATCTGCAGCTAAGTTTGAGACTAAGAACTACTAGTAAATCACTTAGCTTGGAGCCCAGCGTCATTAATGAATCACACAGGAAACAGAAGCAAGAAAAATAAACTTGGGGGTTGGGGGTGCAGCTCAGCCTTTGCTTAGTGCATTTGAGTTCTTGGGGTCAACTGCGGAGCCTCCAAGCGAAATCAGACATAGTAACATAACATAACGTAACGTAACGTAACGTAACTTAACGCAACGTAACATAGGGCGGGAGATATAGCCCAGTGGGAAAAAAACGCTTCAGCTGTGCACTTACTCCCAGGTATGATCCGCAAAGTGAAAGGAAAGAAGAAGCATCAGTTGGTTTGGGGTGACCTGCTGTTACAGGGGGCTGGCTGTGCGCTCTCGGAAATTCCTTTGTCTTTGTCTCGGTTCTATTGTTTGTTATAACAATTAGCATAAGGAAAGTGGGAAGGAGAGGTGTCTCAGAGGTGAAGAGGGGCTGCTCCTCCAGGAGGGTTGTTTGAGTTGATTCCCAGCACCTAACTTCAAGTGGCTCATGACCATTTGCAACTCCAGCAGGAGGGGATTGAGCGCCCCCTTCTGGCCTCTGTGAGATCTTACACACACATTCCCCACTCGATATAGACACAAAATAAGAATTTTTGTAAAATGCACGCCCCTTTCTGCTTACTTCATAAGGGAGAATGTTCCATAAAGCAGCATTTGTTAGGAATTAAATGTGTGATGCAAGACCACTGGGAGCAGTGCAAATGTAAATGAAAGAGTATTCTTTACAAATGGCCCATGAAAATGATTCTAAGATGAAAATAATGTCAAAGGCATGTGTGAAATGCTAAGTCACTAGTTCAATGGACTTGGTTGGTTCTGTCAACAAGGTGTCTCCTCTTAGCTTGTGAACTCCAAGCAATGCTCCAAAGTTCAACAGAAATTCCCAAATGAGACAATCCACCTCCTTAGGGTAATTGCCTAGAGACTATAACAGTTTGGATTCCAAACCCACTGAGTGAGAAGGGCTATGATGGTGCCTACACGATGGTGCTTTATGGGTAGGACCACAGGTAATTGTAAACTTCAGCCAATGTTAAAAAGGGAAGGAAACAGGTGAGGTTAACCATGAGGGAGTGGGGTTAGGTAAACTGAAAACCACCTGTGAGTGGTGTTGTCCTGGGAACTGACATTTTAATAGTCTGTCCATCTAGGAAATTTAACCAATATAAGTGCGATACCGCCAAGGCAAAATCAGCAAGCCCCACAACATTGAGCAGTGAGGTGTGTATATAATTTTAAAGTATATCTAAGCCAAGCAGAATGGTACAAACCTGTGCACCCAGCTATGGAAAGGCTAAGACAGGATGGAAGATCGATAACCACAGGCTTAAAGCCTGCCTGGGCTACACAGTGAGGTCCAAAACACCCTGGGATAACTAAATAAATAAATAACTGACTAACTCACTTACTCACTCACTCACTCACCCACCCACCCACCTATCCATTCACTGACCAGATTATATTCAGGGAATGGAGGTCCAGCTCTGTGGTAGAGCACATGTCTAGCATGTGTGAAGTCTTGTACTCAATCCCTCTCCCTCTCCCCACGGGAACTCATTCTAGGCACATGCTCTACCACTGAGCCCTTATGTACAGCCTTTCCATTCATTTTCTCATCCTCCATATGTGCTTGAATGATGTTACAATGTGAGGAGGCTATCTATCTAATAGAAAACAGTACACAGAACCTTGGAAATCAGCAGATTTAGCAATGGAAAAGTACTGAAAAGAGATATGGTAAAATATGTTATCAGACCAGGGGTATGGGTGGGGGCTCATTCACAAATACTATATTTTAAAAACTCAAACTAAGGGCAGATTCCTAGTCACATACCAACATTTCACTTCCTTCTGCTCTCCCCTGTGACTTCTATTCATCACTAATATTTATGTATCTTCATGGAATCAGTAAAATGATTACAGCAGGACAGAGACTTCAGGACCCCTGCCATCCCACAACTGAGTGCCACCGCTATCTTCCTCAGGTTTGTCTGATTCTCCTGAGATGACACTTCTTGTGAGAAAGACAACTCCCCATTCATCATAAGTAACCCCAACACTGACAGGCAAGTACAGAAAGCAGGTCTCCAAAGAGGAAGAATCCCCAGTGAGCACGAACAAGATGTCATCAGGACCATGGCTTTGACTATTTACTTTTAAAAATTATTTTACTGAAACAGCTTCTTTCACATAACTCTCCTCTGCAACTCTTTGGACTTCTCATTGGAGGCTGGCATGAAGAGGGACTGTCTAGGGCCAGAGCTCAGGAAAACAACTCAAAGCTGTATCTTAATAACACACACACACACACACACACACACACACACACACACACACACACACACACACACGAACAATTTGATCCTTTTCCATAAACCTTGTATAGTGATTCTAAAACTTAAACCTGATCCTCACCTGGGCATACACATTCTCTGGCCACACCTGGAGAGACTCTAGGGCAGGGTCAGGAATGATCAAGTCTATAGGCTTTAGAAATGAAACATAAAGTAAATCTTGCTGTGCAACCCCTCTCTTCAAAGTGGACTGCCTCACTACTGCCCCTCCATATGTGCCTCAAATCATCCCAAGCTTTTTTGAGCCAGTGTTTCAGAACCAATCAAGACACAACACAATTGTTAAAAACCATTCTGGTTGCACCACCCCCCCATGGGCATCGGCTAAGGGGATGTATGTGTAAGATGCAAAGATCAGCCTATCTCTTGTGTCCATTTTCACAGGGAATGTCTTCTTAGCACTCCCTACACCCACCCCCTCTGCAAATGGTCCTGTAAATGTGTCCACAGCCTCATATAAAGTCTGCAGCTGGCTCATGACCTCCTCTGCCATGGTAGTAGCCCCTTCTCTGCTGAAGCCAGCCCCTTGGATCACTGGTTTGCTATTATTCTGTGCTTAATGGGCCTGACCTGTGCAATATTTTTTATCTGGCTACAGTCCTATCTCTAAATTCTCTGTTTTGAATGAATACCGATTTTGTGACATGAAGTCTGCTATATAATGAAATGCAAACAATGGAAAGGCTAAATCAGTTTACAAAAAAATCTATTTGTCAAACAGTGTGGAGATGTTCCCAATTTAGCCCAGCAGCCCATGCAGTTTTTGATAAGGGAGCTAAACACCTAGCAGTTCACCAGATGAAAATAAAGGCATCTGGCCAGGGATATATTCTCTTTTCAAAAGTCTTTGTTGTAACTTGTAGCTAATTAAATACCCTTACACAGGAGATGCACACAGCAGCAGAATCAGGAAAATTTTTTTTACAAGAGAGCAGGGGAGAAGAGCAGAGCCCCACACAAGCTTCCTGTGAGCCCCTCTTACCCTGCATTTACATTTCTATAAGGCTTCATCAGCCTGGAGAAAAAAAAAAAAGACACAAGAGGAGTCCTTTCTTGTTCAATTGGACCAGAAAGATTTCTAAGCCCTGTAAAGGACGTGCTCAACATTCAAAAAGAAGAAGAAAAAAAAAGAAAAAGAAAAAAAAAAGAAGAAAGAAATAGTAACTCTGCCTTAGATGCTGGGGAGAGACAGAGTAAAGAATTTTTAGGAACCCGAAGGGTTTGAATTTTTATATGTAGTATTTTTCCCATGCCTAGAAATTGTTAGCAGACAGTTGCATACCTGTGTGAAGGTTGACATTCATTAAAGATGCTCTAAATTTACCATTCCACATTTATCAAATGTGGCTCTCTATATAATAATAGACTATATAGATATTGAAAATTCGGGCAACATAGGCATCCTTTACCCCTTCTGAATTTTGCTGCTCCACTGGAAAGAATTTGAAACATTAACCCTCTGCTGAGTTTGTTTGTTCAATCGTATGAGAAAATGATTATAAAACATAATGTTGAGTTATCATAGTCTCTAACTGATGTCACTTCTCCTTTCATACTCATCCAACAAAATGGAGCAGCACCAGATATGCAGAGAATAGTCCCTGCAGAGGAGACAGCACTAGAGAATTGGAAACTCTTTTGGTTCTGAGTAATTTATATTACAGTGATTTCTCTATGTCTGTTCACAGTTCACATGTAGATCCCCCAGGTTCAAATATCATACCCAGAGTCCCCTCCCAACACTCCTGACCCTAGACATACTCCTGTGTGTGCACTCAGCCTCTGGGATTCTCTCCTCCATATGCAGACCAAGAATGGTCGCCTTTTCCCAGGAGGCAACTAGTCCCTCCATTGTTTTGCATTTTCATATCAATTTGTGCGTATTTTACTTCTCTCGTGGACCTGTGGTCTTGTTGAAAGTCTTATCTCTGAATGTTGAGGACAGAGCTTAGGACCTGATAGAGTGGAGATGCTCTACAGCTCCTTATGAAGTAGAGAGATGAGAGCAGAACAGGGTACCAGCCTTCAACTTCACATTTCCTATGGTGAGTGATTAATGAATGTGACCCCTTGGGTCATGAGAAGACTATCCTGCTTTTGTACGCAGGTTTATATTTGTCAGCTCTTAAGTCCTATTGGTCTGACTCATATCATCTCCATAATCTTCTGAGTAAGTGGATGTCCCGACCAGTGGTTTCATTGATTTTCCTCCATATTTCTCATCTTCGTTCTCGTCCATTCCATAGGCTCTCCTGCACAGCTACCTTGTATTCCCTGCAGCTTCAAACAGAGGTTTTTCTCTGAATGCTGAATCTGTTCTCTACACAACCCAAACCCTCTTTTCTGGTTTAATTTTATATTCTGCACCTAACGCCAGGTACAAGCTGAACCTTAACATGCTGAAAGCATTGTCCTGACATCTTACAGGTAAAGTTGGCCCATCCCCAATATTCAACATGAATGGAAAATAGTTTTAAAGAGTTGTTAGCTTGGTTGGTTGGATAAGGCCCCTTCTGCTTGGAGTCAGAAAAAAGGAAACTGCTTCTCTGAGCTAAGTCTCCAAAAATGACCTGGGAAGACACATTCATGCTAAATTAGATAATCTTTAGTGGCAGATGGAAAAGGATTGGGTTTCTCCAGTTGGCTGTACACTCCTTAAGGGCAGGCACTGTCTAGTTTATACCAATTGTCTGCACTGTGCCTTGTATACAGTAGTTGACTAATAGCTACTTCATCAACGAGGCTTTGCCTAGTCCTGTGGAAGTGCCCTTTAATGTTTAATATGATTCTCTACGTAGAGTAGGAACTCAATAAATTCCACTTGCATGATCAGAAATAGTATTTTAACTTTTTCATTCTTTGCCAAAATGTAGATATAGAGTGAGATACAGAAGAAGTATGATTTCAATTACTTGGGGAAAAGGATATTCCAAGCAAAATAAAGAATTGTATTATAATAAACACAAAACGGGTTTATTTGTTTACATGCCCCAAATAAACTATACATACAAAACGTACTTAAAATGTTGTATTCACATCGCCCTCTGGTGTTGGATTCTCCTAGATAATTAAAAAGACCCTCAGACTGCAAAGTTAGGTAGGATATTCCTCCCAGAGAGGAGCCTTCTCACCTTCTCTGATGACTACAAAATGTGTTCAGCAGTGAATGAGAAGTGATGGGGCTTTCAAGTTTGCTACAGTTGCTAAAGGATTGAATGCTCACCTCCAACAAGGTATGGAGCCTCCAAGATATTTGCTTAATGGAGTGAATTCCCTCTTCTGTCAAGACAGTGCCTCATGGGGGGGGGGTGTCATTAGAGAGTCATGACACGAGGCTGCTAGCTGAATCACATAAACGAGGTGTGCTATAAAATCCAAAAAAAGGCACAGCTTTGTAACAGTGGCAAACTGTGAAAATGTGGCCCTTTCCCAAACCAAGTAAAGGAGAAGGTGCTCGACCTATGGCGAGCTAGGAAACAACCACTTGCTCTTCTCAGTGTGACAGCATGGCTGAAATACAATAATACACCCACGATATAGGGACCGCTGCTATCCTGGGGAGAGCCCTGGAATAATATCTAGGTAATAAATTCACCTTTTTTTTCTGGCTATGTTAATAATGAATTAAATCTGTCCTCAGCCCCTGCCATCATCTAACTTACTGGAATTCCACAACTTTAATTAAGATCTAGTGTTACTAATCAGGAAACTGAGGCTCTGTGATGCTCTGTAACCTTCATAGCAGACAACTAGCAGATTTGTCCCCACCTTGTTCAGAGGACATCTGGCTTTTGCTCTTGACCATTTTCTTTACTACCATTAGGAACAAGCCCTTCTGACACCCTGAACAAGCCCTTGTTCCTACCATTAGGAACAAGCCCTTCTGACACCCTGAACATGGCCCACAAGTAGTGTGGCTCTGCTCACCTCTTGTATATTATAGTCGTCCTTTTCTCCAGGAAAAAGAAGGTTGAGGGAATTCAGAGAAGAAAGCTAAAGAGACCAGGTGGGGTGGTAAATAAAGTCTCTTCTGCTTTGTGTCTGAAGAAACAGCAGTTAAATAGAGAATGCTAAACTCTGAGGTGTCCAGTCAAATTATCTACACTATATTTGGCAGGCATTTAACACATTGTTGTTAGCACCAATCTAGGTGCCAAACTAAATATTTATACACAAGGAAATGCTAACCTGCATCCTTGCCTTAGAAGGTGTCTGCTGAGCGAGGCTCCCAGGGAAAGTGATGTTTTTATTGCACCTCTCACCTAAGTCTAGCACGTGATTGTGCATACATCCACCCCTCCCATATACTTCTGAACACAAAGGCTCACCAGTGTCCGGGATGTACAGGTTTTTAGTGTAGGACTTTCCACCTACACCAACCATAAGAACTTGAGTTTAAGAAATGTGCCCGTGCAGGACTACAGAGGTTATCTCCCTGCCTTGCTATCTTTGCTCATTTTGATGCTTGCTGTGTTACCTATGAGCAGCCTCATTTTGGATGCAAATGTGTTTTATTATTCCATCTGTGCTTGTAACAGTATGGCTGGCCTCCTGCCACTGTGGCCACATCAGCCTTCATGATGTCCTCTGTCCCCATCTTCTCCGATACTCATTTGTTTTGCTTCTCAGGTCAAAGTAGGTGCAGATATTCTTCTGCTGTTTATTAAGGTTTTAATTTTGGCTTCTTCTTAGGAAATGTGTCTCTGCTCTACGTACCAGGTTTGCGGCCTAGTTTGCTAGGGTGGGAAGCAGTCTTAAGTCCCTCAGGAAATTGTCGGTGACATCTGAGACTTAGCTGAGGGTTTGACTTTTCTTCACTGTCATTTTTGGGGGTGTCTCTGAAAGACCATAGCACTCCCAGGAGCTTTCCTTTCTTCTGAAGTTTGCTTTTATTCACTTAAAAAAATATTTAACTAGGCCTGCTCTGTCACAGGGATTGGGCCTCATTAAAAATCCTGGCATCTTCTGTTGAAGGCTGGGGTGGCCTCTATTTTCCCAGGTTATATATCTGCACAAAGGCTTAGGAGTTTACAGGGTGATTGTGCCGGTCTGAAAAAGAATGCCTCCTGCAGGCTCATCTGTTTGATACATGGTCCCCAGTTCGTGGAGCTGTTTGAGGAGATATGTGGACTCCCTGAAGGAAGTTCTACACTGAGGTTGGCTCTGAGAGTTCTCAGGTCATCCCACCGCTGCCGGCTGCCATGCTTTCCTGACACAATGGACTCATACTCCTTGAAGACAGTAAGCCAAAATAAACTTTTTCTTCCAGAAGTTGCTTTGGGCCATGGCATTTTGTCCCAACAGTGAAAAAAAACTATTCCAGTATTAGGCAACTTTCTATGCCAACATTTCCCCTTTCTAGAAGTTTATTCTTGAGAAAGTCATGTAACCCTTCAGTTCCTGTTTTATTCATCTACAAATGACATCTTCCAGAGGAGGACTATCATATTAGGATTCAGGAGATGGCTCAGTGGGTTGCCATACAAGACCTGAGTTTGGATCTCCAACATCCACATAAAAACTGTATGTGATGGTGCCTATCCATAACCCCAGCACTAGAGAGGCAGAAACAGGAGGCCCCAGGGGTTCATTTGCCAGTTAGTCTAGACAAATCTTTAACTCTGGGTTTAGTGAGAGACACTGTCTCAAAAAATAAGCTGGAAAGTGGTCAAGGAAATGTTGATGTGTGGCCCTCACATGTACATAAGTGTATACACACACACACACACACACACACACACACACACACACACACACACACACACACAGAGCACTCACCTACTCCCCTACACACATAATAATGGCTGCTGTTGGTAAGTCACATGGTGAGCTTCCTTTATTTTTCACTCTTCTATGAGGCAATGGTCTACATATGAATGAAAAACATTCTGCTCACTGGGAAGAAGGAAACAATATAAAATGATTAGTGACTTCAGGGCTTGACAGAGGTTGAGCACTGTCTTCCACACAGTGCTGCAGGATGAACCCGGTTGCTCTGTTTAACCTCAAACATAGTCAGTAAGGTAGAAACCACCACAACCATCTTGTATTGTGTCATTATCCTATTTAGTATTCACAGCATCTTTAAAACACATACTATGGTCATGGTGACAAAGAAACATAAAGAAGGAAATGAAACCCAGACGGACACTGACTTATTCCAGGGAACCAAGCAGTGAGTGATGACCCTAGGGCTCGGAGCGGCTCAAGGCCGTGATATTTCTGCCACACCGCTCACTGCTTCCCTGAACTGTAAGAGGAGAAAGCAGACCTGAACTAGCTGATTAAAAGCAGAAAGTACCAAAGCAACAAAACATTTACAGCTAGAGGCAAAACACCCTGATCATCAGATTAACTTACATCTGCAGTACTGTACATCCTGAACAGAAGGGACCCTCCACCCAAAAGGATTCACTGCTGCAAACTCTTATTTCCACAGTGCATTTTTCTTGCTTAGGAACAGACACTATTCCAAGTTTGAACAGGTGGGAAATGTGAGATAGATACATTTTTAAAGGCATCAGTTGGAACTTTGTATTGCTTACTTATTGCCCGTGGCTGATATTAGCCAACATGAAGGCTAATCTAGGACCTGCTCTGTAGACAATTCTGGAGAAGTGACAGAGTATTCATTGATCCTTCATCTCTTCTTTGGATAACAGAGACTGGTCCCTCATCCCAGAAACTGTCTGCTCATTAAACAAATGAAACACACACAGCACATACAAATAACACACACACACACACACACACACACACACACACAATTGTTCTTGTTATGTGTTAAACTTGTTTGCATGTGTTTCTAATATTATCCTTAAAACAGCCTCATTTCATCTAACTTCTATCTACAAAATATTCAAAAGGACTTAGATTTCCATCATTAATTCATTATGATTTAATGAAGGGTACTTACTACTTTGAAGAAACTGTAATATTGCCTAAATATAATTGATAAGTTTTATGAAGTTACTAGTTCTATTAAATTCAGGTACACAAATATAGCATTGAAGCTTTCAAAAAGACCATACTCATATAATCTAATTCAGTCATTTTTACCTATTTGCTAGATAAATAATGTTAGGAGTTTTTGTTGTTGTTGTTGTGTGTGTGTGTGTGTGTGTGTGTGTGTGTGTGTGTGTCATAGATTCTGAAGCAAGGATGCAGAGAGAATATTTACATCACCTGGGATTTGCATTTGGTGGAGCGCATCTGTACCCTCAACACTGGAGACAGCCTAGCCAACCCTTCAGCTTATGCTTCAGTGAGAAACTGAGTCTCAAAAACTAAGGTGGAGTGTGATCAAGGAAGACACAGGTGCTGGGTCTTCACAAGATCATTCAGTTCTGTGCCTCCCTCTACCTGCTGTAAACCCACATAGGAAAAGAGCTGCCCCCTCCCTGTCCCCTGCCTCCAGCCACACACCTTCTATCTGGTTACTGCAGGTGTCCCTGATTGAGGAATGCAAGGGAGCTGGATGTAAGGGACATAGTGATGTTGCTTCCTACCAAATAGGTAGAGTGGCCCTGCCAGAAAACCTGTAAATGCTTAGGACCCAAATGCATATGGATAGCATCTAAAGAACCCTGCCTCTGGGCCTGGGGAGATGATGGTTTGATAGGTTAGAGTGGTTTGCTGCACATGCATGAGGACCTGACTTTGGATCACTGGCATTCACTTCAAAGTTAAGCACCGGGTAAACATACATACCCTTGTTACTCCAAGGTTGGGTTGTCAGAAACAGGAGGGTCATTAGCATCCCAAGAATAACAGTGATTTCCATGTCCGTCCAAGGAGAGAGCCTGTCTGATGGGAATATTGCAGACCTGATAGAGGAGAACGCCAGACATCCTCCTCTGGCCTCCATTTCTGTGTGCACCCACAAACAGGTGTGTTCACACATGTGTACCCCACATAATACAAATTCACACATGAAACAAAGAATCCTGGTTCCACTGTGAGCTAATGGCTGTGCTTAGAGAAACCACTCACTCTCTGGAGGCCTCAGTCTATTGATGTATCAGTGAGGAAACTGGCTAGCCTACACAGAAGGTCTATTCAAGTCCTCAGTCACTACTCAGCTATGAGAATGGTATTTGGTGTAACTCAGTTTTACACTCATGCTCAGGAGACCAAAATACGACAAATGAACTCCACTCACATTTTACCTTATACTTGTATTACACAGAACACTTAGTTTATCGACCACATTTTGCCTTAATTCCCTATAACTAAATGGGAAGAGGATGGTATGAATTCTATAACATGCACTAACAAGTTATACTCCTAGACAACGTAAATGGATCTGCTGAGATAGGGGGATCCTAAAGTATAACTAGTGGACAAATACAGATTACAAGGAAGGGATCTAGGCTGGTGGAAGCTCAGTGGTAGAACAATGACCTAGAATGGGATAAGTGCTGGAATCCATGAAAAATGGAAGGGAAGGAGAGACAGACAGACAGACAGACTGACTGACAAAGACACAGAGAGAGAAACATACACAGAAAATGGACCTTTCTGAAGCAGTAGATTAAAGCTGGAGCCATGATAAACAATGGATTCTCAACCCACTTGTAAACACACACCCTTGCCAATGTCTACACTCAATAGTTTAAGAAAACATCCCCAGTTCCTCTAATCTGATAGGGACCTATATCTTTTTTATCCAGTTGAAGAATAAAGGAAGCATACAGGACAGTCAGTTAAATGTTAGCCCCAATGCAGAGGTAAATGCCATACTGTGAGTCTAACTCTGAACCCATGTTTGCCATTTCCTGCCTCAGATCACTTCTGCTGCTCACCCTGCCTAAGCACACAGGACCCCCAGGCTTCTGTCTAGTATTTAGATGTCCTGGGTAAGCAGGGAAATTCAGGCATTTTTTTCTGTCTGTTCCCAGTTCACTGCTCCTTAAGGGGCATCTACACTGTCTCTGTGGTTCTAAAGTGAAATGATTTGGGAGGCATCACAGAATCAGCTGAATTTTGTGAACTTCTCCTTCAAGGACTCTGATTTTGCCACCTGGAATGTGGCAAGGAAGAAACAACCCCGTGACTGGGTGCGGTGGGCTTTAGGAAGGAGAAATCATCACACAGTGCAAGCTTGTGGCCTGCTGGGTGCACCACCTGTCCTTGCAGACAGGGGCAGAGCAGGACAGCAGCCAGCCTGGTTTCATTTGCTGTTATGCGCTGGCAATCTTCAGCGCCCACTGACGTCAAATTACTCATCCACCCCTTTAGTTTCTAATGGTACATGACCTTTATTCCCATCCATTCTGTTTTGGGGTTGGAGGCAGGCTGCAGATGCCCCAGCAGCGGTCCATTTGCAGAGGGCCTGCAGAGCTAAGGTACCTAGGCATCTTCTTTCCACGGTTCCACCATCACTTAGGCATCAATTAGCTGTCCTCCATGGCACACTGCTGCTCAGGGCCAGGTGCCATCCTGTGCACTGGGCAAACAGACATGATGGCCACTATCTTCTAGTGTTTGTCCTGTCTCTCAGGTTCCCGGAGACCACACTGAAGCACCTGTTAAAGCTGTTTCTGCTAAGCCCTAAGCCGGGCTGCATTTGTCTGGCTGGATTTGGACTTCCTGGATCTGTGACTGAACACAAACTGATTAGAGTCCAGTGTTTGGCAACAAGCACCATGCGGAGTATGCTGTGTGTGGGTCTCTGGAGCACAATGTGTTCTTCAGAGCTCCACGCAGAGAGCGCCCTGCTAGAGTCCCTGGGCTGAGGAGATCAAAATGGCCTCCTTTGTCATCAGCTGCTCACCAGCAGCTGTTTAATGTAATTCCAAATGATCCTCCTGAATGAAGTTGTCGTTCCTTCAGTAATCTTTAATTTAGTAAAACGCATAGCCGAGCAATACTATTTTAAATGTTATCTGAGCTTTTAAAATAAGTTTCCCATCCTTATATATTTGTTGTGTGGACAGAGGAGTAAAAAGTAAAATCAACCCTGAGAAATGTAAATTAGAGGAAGGGGAAGACAAGAAATAGGTTGTCCTTGTCAAGGTCTGTGGTGTCAATTGAGAGGTATGAAGCAAAGATCACAAACAGTAAACAAAATGAAAGAATGGGAGAACCTTCCATTGCTCAATCTCCACCATGACTAAACTGAAATGTGCCTCTTGTAGGGTGGGCAGGCTCACCTACAACCCCACTATTTTAGGGGTTGAGGCAGGAGGATTGCCACAAGTTCATCTGGGCCGGTTTGGGCTAAAGTGTGAGCCCTGTTTTACAAGCTAAAAAAAAAAACAAAAACAAAAAAACGAAAATAAAGGGAAGCCATACTTCTTCTGAAGAATAGTTCTTATGATTAAAAAAAATTGTAAGCGAGGTGGGGGGGTATATTTAGTAATTTCATTCCTCCATTTGGACAATGGTAGTGAAATACTGTACCCAAACACAACTGCCTTTCTCCTCCCACCCCTCCCTCTCCTACTTGTCTATCTTTCTAGCTTCCTTTCTGACCTTCTCTTTCCCCCCTTTCCTCCCCTTCTACTTTTCTCCCTTTCTGTCCTCCCTGCCTCTCTTCCCCCCTTCCTCCCTCCCAGTAAGATGGTGGTCTGTTTACACACCAAAGCCAAATGCTGCTAGATTCCTGTTCTGGAGTCTGCATTTCTCCCATGAACAACAGAGGGCAGTGAAGCTTCTAATCTGGCGGCCATTGCCTGGGAGAGACTGTTTGCTCTCTTCTTGTGATTAGCCTCCCTGTAAGCCCATCTCTCCACAGTTTGCTGCAGACTCCCTGGAACTCTTGAGCAAGCTGCTTTCATTCTTTCTCTGTCTATATTCCAAAGCACCACTTTGTAAGGAACCACTATTCATTAATGGCTTATGATATTTTAAAATTATCAGCCTGTGATTCTGATTACAAATAGCTGTTCTCAAACTGCATCTGCTTCCTCACCCCACTTAAATGCAGTTCATTCCAAGATACACTACTACCAGCACCTTGGTCTCGAAATAAAATTCCTTAGCCCATGACCCTTTAAAAAATTCCATGTCCTAACAGTGGACTTTTTAGTGGGAGTTTAGCAAATGTCACACATTAGGAAGTCCACAGACACCTTGCCATTACTTGCCGAAGAACACATTGGGATATCTTCCTTTACTAAAAAGCACTACTCCCGCACCTCACCCCACACCCCTTAACTCAAAGCCATAACAATTTCAGTGGTTTCACTTGAATCAAATCAGAAACACCATGTGTTTCCCTAATGCCATTTGAGTAAGGAAGAAAAGTATACACACGAAATACCCAGACAAAATGCTGTCTGTTTAACCATTTTCTCACCATAAAAGGTTAAAAGCTAAAACCACCTAATCAGAAAACACTCTATCATTTTCTGAGTGGTTCATAAGCATGCACAATTCCATCTAGCACTGCAGCAAGCTTTCATGGACTTCTAAAATGCTCACCCATCTCTCTTATTGCTGTCTGAAGGCAGATGGAAGTTAGGGATCTCCGCATACCAGATCACAAAAGCACCGAACACGCAAGAGTGGATGGGTTATTCTTGGTCTTGTTACAAACATCAAGGAGAAATGGGGTCGTCTGTGTCTCTGTAGCAAGCAATGTTCTTTGGAAATTGTGAGTTCATCTGGGGCTAGTTTTGTAAGGTGGTTGTGTTGGAAAAAGAACTGAGAACAAAATCATTAGAGTTCCCAGCCCCAGTGAAAGTAACTAAGGGGGAGCGCCTTAGGGAAGGTGCTGCATGTCAGGAATGTCACCATCTTCATCATTCTTCTAACTTAAAACAAGTTTCAATAGGAAGCTGAGGAAAGGGCTCATGGGTAAAGGTCTTGCTATGCAAGCATCAAGACCAGAGTCCTGGTCCCCAGGACTTATAGAGAAGGTAGGCATGTGTGTAGGTCACCTGTGATCCCAGCAGGGACATGAGATCCAGGAGGAAACTGGCCAATTAGATTGCTAGAATTGGCCATCTCCAGGTACAGGGAGAGATGCTGATTCAAAAATTAAATGGAGAGCTATTGAGGAAGACATTGGAGTCAACTTTAGGCCTACACACAGACACAGGCATGCATGTACACGTGTGGGTAGTTCCACATGCATAACACATCCCACACCCATACACACGCAAGAGGAAAAAATTAATTTAAAAAATAAATTAGGAAAAGAAAAACAAAAACCTTTTGTTATAGAAGTAAAATAAATTGTTCCAATGTCTTCAGACATCAGTTAGAGTGGGAAGCACCACTGAATTGCTGGAGGCTTTTTGCCTCAGCCTAGTTGTGTGAAAGGTTCCTATCATTTCTCTCCAGTTCTTTCCTCACCCTTTCTCTCTCCATCTTCACTCTCCACCAATTCTTCCCCTTCATCACTCCATGCCCTGGGAGCCATGAATGGACCCACCCTGCATCTTCTGGGTTTATAAATAAAACCCAGCATGGACACTGCTAATCTACCTTGTGTTTTTAGGTTGCTCCTCCAGTCTCAGGGAAGAGTATCAGGTTGAATTTTTTTTCTTTATTTTTGGAAGAAGCTGTGTCTATACTGGGGCTGAACTTGCTGGTAGCCAAGTACATTTCTGATTAGAAAGCTTCATAAATTACAAACCACAAGAGTGAAAGTCATTATGTAGAATGGGCCTGGCCATCTGGTCTACCACTTCAACATGATAAAGACCCCATGGTTTGGTTAGTTCAAGGGGACTTCATCCATAGGAAGGAAAATAGATGCTTTTATTACAAGCTTATTTGGCTTTTGGATTTATTTTATTTTATTCTTTTATTTGAGGGCTGAGGATTGAGTCTAGGTCCTCCTGACCACTCAGAAAGCAGTTTGACAACTGAGCCAACAGCTGACACCTCAAATCCCCACATGGTCTTTCATCCCTAGGCTACTCAGGCGTGTCAAAAGGTGGCTGTTACTCCCATCTACCAGACTGAACAATTGAGAACTCAAAGAGGTAAGGGCTTAATGTTTTCAAACATAAAGTCAGTTGGAGAAACAGGATTTGCTTTTTGATTTAATAGCAAAGAAATAGCATCTTCCTTTCCCTGATCGCTTTCTGCAGCAAGAAATGAAACATACTTCAAGTTTCTGAAAAGTTCTACAGTAGTATCACAGGTATTGTGAAAGGGGGATAGGTCTATTATGGAAAAGGTAGCAGGTAGGAATGGTACAGGTCAGACCAATTATTATGGGAGATTGGCAACAGGGTGCTGCTCTGGAAGTTGACAAAAGGAATTAATTCTTCTATTTTATTTTGCTACATTTGCTTATTATTTATGTGTGAGGAACCAGGCCACAAGTGTTGCAGTGAGCTTGTAGAGGTCAGAGGACAATTTGTAAGAGTCAGCTCTCTCATCCCACCATATGAATCCAAGGATTGAACTCAGGTCCTCGGGCTTGGTGGGAAGCACCTTTACCTATGGAGTCACCCTGAGGAGCCTAGGAATAATTCTTTACTTTTATTTGTGTTTGTTTCCTGAAGCAAGAGCAGAGAGACCTGATCTTGGCTTCTGGAACACATGAGTCTGAAGCACACTGCTGGGGGTCTGGTTTTCTCAGGCTTTCTTCTTTACAGAGCTAAAATTGAACTTAGAGTCATAGACATTCCAGACAATTGCTCTGCTCTGAGCAATGTTCCTAGCATGTCATTTCCTTCATCAAAAACATCGGGGAAGTAAAGTTAAGACTGACCAAGTGAAGGAATGTCACTTGCCTTTGGTCAGTTTCAGGATCTTTGCCTATGAAGTGGGTTATTTTTAACCCTGCCTCTATGGGGTTTCTCAAAGGTCTTGAGATCACTCTGCTGTCGTTATGCCTTATGGCTTCTTTGTTTTTTCCATTCAAGTTTCAAATTTATCAGAATCCAAGAGAGGGCAGCATATGGAGCGGAGCTCAGTTCATTTTGATTTGATGAGTTATTTCCATGAATCAAAATCCTACATTTGACTTTGTTGTCTGTATAACCTACTGACCTTACTGATTAGGACTGCTAAATAATAAATGAAAGCCATGCCCCACAATTTACACACACACACACACACACACACACGCACGCACGCACGCACGCACGCACGCACAAACACCATGTGCAAGCAAACACATATGCACACATCTACACACATGTGTATATATGCACATGCACATGAGTACATATAAACACATGTGTACACACAGATGCAGAGTATTATCTCTAGTAAGAAGTTCCTGTGAACACATGAACTTTTATCCAGTAGTTTGTATCAACAATTTAAAACTGCACATATGTGCTCATGTATAAATGGTTTGTGTAGAGACAACCACATATTTGGATGTCTTCTGCGAAGGTTCAGAGATTTTTGCCTAAATCAGACTCTTTCTTTATCAAAGAACATTGATTTTTATGAAGCATAATAAAAGAAAGCCAAGGGATATTTTTAAATTTATTCTTTGATGGTTTTATACATGGGTACAGTGTATTTTGAGCACATTCACCACCCCATTGCCCTCTCTAATCCCCCTCCAGCTCCCCTGAACTCTTCCCTCCCCACAAGTCCCTTTTAACACTCAGATCTTTTTAAAAAGATCCACTGAACTTAATGGGGGCTGCTAGTGTAAACACCAGTGTGGAGATATTTACTGGAGTGCAGACCACTTATCAGCAGCTACACTACTGAAGAAAAATGAAGCTGCCTCCCCCCAGGAACCATCAAACTGTCAAGAGCTCCTCAGCTAGGGGCAGGGCCTTCTGAGGGTCCCCATCCTGTGTGTGAATGATAATGGGTGCTGTCTTATTCAGGCAGCCACAGCTTATGGATGCAGCAGTCATTTCATGTCTTGAAGAAAATGTCTCACAGCTCTCTTCCTTACCCTCCAATCCTTACATCCTTTCTGTCCCTGTCTTCTGTGATGCACCCAAAAGGACATTTTTTTTAAATACTTTATTTTTTTTCTTCAAGTTACATCTCAGTCACAAACCCCTCCCTATTCCCCCTTCCTATCCCGCCCTTCCACCCTCTTCCCCCCAGAAGTTTCCCCTTTCAGTCCAACAGATGGTTCCTTCTCTTATAACAGTAAGTATTATACAAAACAACAGATATAAGTATGCCACATTTATGAGAGTTAAATGGCCCAGTATACCTTCCCAATGTCCAGTTTATACATATTTGGCCCCTGACTTTAACATTCTACTATCTAACCATCTCCTTGAGTTTAAAGGTCTACATGTGACTCAACATTCATACTAACTTGCAACACACTTTTAAGAGTATCTTCTTAGATCTATAACACCCTCTTGATTCCTAAACAACTCAAAATTTAACTATGAGACTCTAGCTGTCTATTCTTCAACCACCTCAGAGACCCAAAAGGACATTTTAAAAGCCCATATTATTATACTATTGACACCTTCCTAACAAAAAAGTAAAAATGCGTAAGAAAATATCAATATAATTTTAAGTAGCTAATTGTACCACTGCTTGTATCAAGTCTATACTGTGTTTTAAAAGTATTTTTAATCATATTTCTTTTTGTTTCTTTGTTTTTGAGACAGGGTCTCTTTAGTTCAGATTGGCTTCAACTCACTATGTAATGCAAGTTGTCCTTAGACTCACAGCCATCCTCTTGCCTCAGCCTCCTTAGTGCCAGGATTAAAAGCATGAGCCATATGCCCTGCTTTTATTTTATTTTTAATTGACACATAATAATAGCATAAATCGATGGGTTATGTTCCATTTTTAAAAAATTAACCCCACGGGTGCATTTGGGCTTTCTGCATATTTTATAACAGTTTTATAAATACATAAAAGTATGTATATTCTTCTATTCCTATGGTTCTTGAGCAAAGCATATAGTACTGTAAATTAAAAATAAACTAAGCACTTACATGTTTTTCTAGTTGAAAACAATTATTTGGAGGCAGCTGAGTCTTATGTGCTGGAAACTCATCTGACTATAGAAAACGGAGGTTTTAGGCATCACAGGGGGTTGAGGATGTGGTTGGAGGCTAGGTGTGCACACACTGTCTTTCTTTACTCAAAGTGAGGCTAGATGTTCACTGGTAATTTTGCATGAGACATAAAGCCATGCTTCTGGGGCCTGCTCTCCTCAGCTGTGACTGCCTTGCTCGATGACAGCACCTCCACTTGGCATTTGGTTATCATATATTGTTGCTCCTGGGGCCTTTACTCAAAACCATGCTGATTTTACTGTCTTTTTTTCTTTCCAAACCATCAGAGCTTTCAAAAGTAACTTGCAGGGATGCAGCTAGATGATTTAAAGGAGATGGGAGAAATCCTTTGAACAGCCCAGAAGCATAAGAGTAAGAAGAAAAATGACCTTGACCCTACCCAAGCCTTCCTCTGGAGACCTAGGCCCAGAGGGAGCCCTACAGTTCCCACAGGGCACTCTGGAAACCTCACACATGTCAGTCAGTCCTGCTTTAGGGTTCACTTTTACAAAGAAAAGACAACTTGGCTCCTGAGTCTGGTAGTGTTTCTGCCTTCCCTAGAACACTGAACTTGTTTATTTCAATCTCCTTGTGAAGTTAGCAGTATGCACCTGGAAACACCTTTCCTTTGACTCCTTGCTTACTTGAAGTTCACCAGCAGCGACTCCTTCAACACAACAAGATGCCCCCAAACACCTGCCTCCAACTTTCAGAAGCCAGCAATGGATTAGCTAGTCCTAAACCACCATGATATTCTGAGAAAAAACATTGGGACACTCCCCACCATTTTCACACATATCCAACCCATAATGTTAAGTAGCATTCCTTAGACTCAAAGACCAGAGTGAAAGAATTTCCATTTTTATCACGTTATATTGAAGTGAAAGATCTTCTGGGGAAGTTTGATCACAGAGACTTTGTCAGTGATATGTAGATTTTACTCTCAAACGTTCTTCTCCTATTTCAACCCCATTAGAATGGATAATTGAGAGTCGGCCACATGGATGGGAATGCACCCATCCATCCATCAAAGAGATATTTCAAGATGATGAGAGCGACATCAAATTCACCAACACGTAACTAAATCTCCTCAAAAGAGTTGAGTTATAACGGAGTATGTGAGAAAGATAGGAAATCTTTTGTGTTGTGCCTTTCAGATATCTACAAAGTGCAACCACAGGGATGTACTGTAAATCCCAAGACCATTCTTGGCTGTAGCTTATCAATCTTCTTTAGTGGCATTAAGATATTGTGATTTTTCCTAATCATTATTATCAGTTTGATAATTGTGTTTACTAACTTTAGATCAAACCTTTCCCTCTCCTCCAATTCCTCCATGTCCCACTACCATTTTTCCATTTTTCCTTCTCAACTGCATGTTCTTTTCTTAAAAATATTTAATATTAATACATGCATGTAATATAAACAAACATCACAGAGTCCACTTAAAGCTGTCTGTATGTGCATGGACTGAGGGTCATCTATTGGACCATGAGCATGGGTAGTCTCTTAGGGGCCACATCCCTGAGGAAAACGGATCTCCTTTCCTCAGAAGTCATTAGTTGCCAATAGCCCCTCAGCTGGGGTGGAACTTGTTGATATCCTCTCTAACCTGCACTGGGATTTTTGGCAGATTTGATTTTGTGCAGGTCTTATACATGTAGTCACAACCACTGTGAGTTCATGCGTACACCAGCTCTGTCATGATCTGCCCTGTCATGTCTGGAAAATATTTCACTGCAGATGTCCGCTCCAACCAAAATATTCTTAATGAAATTGTACTTTGCCATTTTCCAAACTGCATACCAGTGAACAAACTGTATTATCTTCTAAACTTCCATCCTTACAGAATAGTAGCAAGCTGCATGGCTCACCTTCAAGGATGAAATTAATTTGAGCACTTAAAGCATGTTTTATCTTTGCGATACCCAGAATGGAACCCTAGACTTCAGAGTCCCAAAAGTCAGTTGCTACATGCTTATTTATGCAAAAAGAATATTTTGTTGAATAAATGACGATGAATTATCCAAGGCCTGTATCATGCACTTTGTTTTTTATTGCTCTTTGTTTTCTCAGACAGGTTATCACTATGTTGCCTAGTTAAACTCTCCAAGTGTGCCCCCCACCTCAGCTTCCCTAATGGCTGACACTATAGATGCATGACTGTTAGCTTGTATATCACAAAAGTTTGATGTAGAATTTCATATCCTGATTATTAATCATGTGTGTGTGTGTGTGTGTGTGTGTACAAGCTCTATTGTATTGAGCAGCGCAGACATAGTTGTTAGACAACTTGAAATTCCCTTTATTTTCCTTACCTCACTCATTTCCTACAGCTCAGAGAAGAGTCATTCTCAACTCTTCACAAGCTGTCAATCTCGACACCCTTTATAGGTCCTAAAACTATCAGGAACTTGATTGGTAAAGAAACTTCATAGATGTTTCAAGAACTGAAACTTCCCTCTTAGGTATAAATGCTCAGTGACAGACAACAAGGAATCCTGTGCATTTTCGTGCTAAAATGTGTATTGTAATATGCAACAGTCAAAGGCCTTTCTACCTTATTATGCCAGGGCCTCTTTGCACCTGGAGATTCTAAGAATTCTAGGTAAACATGGTACTAAGTAAGATTCCAGAAATGCTGTCCAACCCTGGCTGGTTGCAGGTAACAGTGAGCCTAAGACAGCATCAGCCCAGGGTACTGATGTTCTGGCTCTCCAGGAGGAAGGAAAGCTCTTACATTTTAATTTTCTCATCTGTAAAAAAAAAAAAAAAAAAAAAAATGTAGATAGTATCTGCTCTAGCTAGTATGCAGGCAGTGGGGAAATCAGTGTAATAAAATGACAAGTGAAGGCTTTCAATGAAATCCATTCCCTTCCCCCACAATGCCATGACAGTTGAAGCAGGGGGGAATATCTGTCGATATTCCTCTTCTCTGTGTGTTCTAGGATAACACAATGCTGGGTTAACTGGACAGTGCACAGCTTCAAAAGCCCAGGAAACACTGGCTCCTGTAATAAGAGGGCAGCTGAGATAAGAGAATGGTGATAATTTGATCTAGGAAGGCATTCCTAGAACCCACCTCCGGCCACTGCTTGGAAGCCCAGGAAACTCAACAAGAACTTAGACTTCACAGAAATCAAGAAAATTAGGCTCTTCCTCTCTTGGAGGCACACAGCTCACATAAGGAGAGTAGAGTAGCTAAGCCCTCCTGGAAATCAGCAGGAGAGCTCCTGCCAGCTACTTTAAAAGTCAAGGTGAGGGAGGTTTGGGAGAGTTCCAAAGCTGAGGAACTTGATCTTGCTAAAGATTCCAGTATTAACAGTATTAGGCAGTATTAAAGACTGAGATAAAGACTGAAGGGGCATCAAACTGAAAATGGAGCCCACCCCAGGATCCCCTTATGGTTCACCATCCCTTTCACATGCTAAAAATGCTCATTGTCAATTTAGAACTTACCTCAGTGGCCCAAAAAGAAGCAAGTGTTAGAGGACAGACTGAAAAAATGTGATCAGGAGCCCATTTCTTGTTATGGGTCAATTTGTGGGGTATTCATCCGAGATGCTCTCTAGAGAGATATTTCCAAACTCCTACCCATGGTCTCCCTGCAGCTGTGAGGTGGTCCATGCTCAGAATGATTCACTAATTCTAACTGTAAATCTTTCCTCTCAAGATCTCCTTCTTCCCTGCACTCATTCTCTCGGCTCTGGTGGGGGGAGGGACGATTTGTTTTCTTTCCGTTCCTGGTTATTTATAAGATATCTACTCTAGATTAGTCCTGCTTGAATGACACTCTAAATGGCTCCATTCCCCAGCACTACTCTACTTCTGATGGGAGACTGACAACCCCTACTTAGAATGTCTTTCATGGAGCACAATGAAGTGTGAACTGCTATGAAAAAGCTTGTGTTTCAAAACAAACCATCGCAATAATAAGCACTTAAAACACTTTTCATTAATATATTTCTTTGTGTATAAAACAAATGCTTAATGTTGCAATGTGGCCTTTGACAATTTAAAAAAACAACAACACTATTTCAATTTTTTAGCTAGACTGAAATAATGAAACTGAGAGGGAGGCTTGCTTGAAATTTTGTCCACACACAATCATAGCTGGCTGAAATGGTCTTGTCTCCAACCAAAATATTAAAGTTCAATAAAAATGCAAAGGCAAAAGCGTGAATTAGTAAATACAGAATCTCAACCTTTCCCTCTCCGCTATTAGCAAATACCTGTGGTTTAGGGAGATACTGTCCTGTGTAATCCTTATCTGAATTTGCAATTAAGACTTCAGAGCCACAGATATCGCCACAGCTTGGTGCAGCGTTCTGCTCTCTTAATTTTAAATGACTGGACCCAAATCAAATCAGGCTTCAAATGCATTAAAAAGTACATGTCTAATGTCTAATTGAACTAATAGATAGCATGCTTTAATACAGTTAACACTTACTATCCACTGTAGGCAGCCAGAACTTGGAGACATGCACAAATGCACAGCATTTTAAAAAATGAATACAGGAAGACAGAAGAAAAAAAAAGGCCTCCTTGGATAACGGTTATGAACTCATGATTGCTCTATCCTCAATGTAAATATAAAACAAATGAACTTATAATGGTTCATTGCTAGAGACTTTGTCTCTTGGTCTAAATGGGCTCTGAGTTATATTCCCCCTCATTCCCGTTAATTGTCACCTCCAATAGAATGCTGTGAGGGCCTCAAAATGAAGCACTTATGAGTGTTCTCTTTCAACCTCTTGTGGGCTTCTCTCAGTTTATCACAAATGAACAATCATGTTGGAAGGGGCTCCGTCTGTTTAATGTCATTAGCGATTGTTTCATAAAACAAACAGCCGCTGCACCATTCAGCAGCAGTTAATCTTACATCTAAATGTGGTGGCACTCAGGGTGCGCCTTAGCCCAGCTAGTTCTCACCGTTGCAGGGCCTCTTAATCTATCGCAAGTCAAGGCGCTTATCTCTGCTCTGCTCAGGGCAGGGATTTCTTTCTCCAAATACTAAACTGAATGCAGTTAACATTGTGTGTCCAGAATTGCTTTTATTTTTAACCCCTGGGTGAACTCACTCTCTCTCTCTCTCTCTCTCTCTCTCTCTCTCTCTCTCTCTCTCTCAAGTGATTCAAAGCCTATAGTATGCTCACTTATTGGCTGTACTATTTTACAAATATTTTCCCAATAGTGACTAAGTCAAGTTCTTTCACAGGTTGGCGCCTACAAGGCAGCCTAATCAGTGAGTTTGGGAATCCCGTCTGATAACTGCTAGACACTGAACAGAAACGCAATTGCAGACCAGGCGATGATGAGTGCCCGCACAGTCGATGGCTTCTGGGGTCTCCATGAAGAGCAGAGCTGACCCATCTCTCACATGTCACACTCAGCTGTCAGTGTTACAATAACTATATCATTATTTATACTTATTTTGTCATGCATTATCCTAAGCCTTCATGGTACATTAATTTTTCTCCTTGAATTAGTCAAATAACACACTGATATGATATTACTGTTATCCACATTCCCAGATAAAGAAACAAAGGCTTAAAGAGGTGAAGAAAACGTCTCTGGGTTACCCTGCCAGCCTATCATTTAAAACAAGGTCTAACGATCATTAAAACATGCATTCATAGTCAGGGTCCTTTTTAGACTGTGTTATCCCACCAAGTTTAAAGGCCACAACTATAACAGTGACATATCCTGGAATTTCCCAGAAATTTGAGTTTATGAATTCATGTACCTCTTTCACCAGGTTCTTAGCAAGAAATACAAAAGGGGTCCAAGGCTGGAGTTCTGAGGCAAAAAGCTACATTTTGCTGCTCAGATCTATGCCATGAGGGTCACTTTCCAGTTAGAACCAGTAAACTTCTAAATTTCACTACCAGAGGTTAACAGGGAAAAGGGGAGTGCTAAGGCCAACTTTTCTACTGGTTCCTATGGGAGAAACCTTTGTGTGCAAGTTACAGCACTGTACCCTACCAACTCTCCTCAGTGCCTTCACCTGCCAGCTGTCCTTCTGCTGATATTGTGTTCAAGATTTTTAACTCCATAACATGAAACAAAAGATACTCCAAGTATCAAGCTCCTCACACTGCACCAAGTAGCAACCCAGTCAGCATATCAACCAAAAATATTGATTAGGTAGTGGTTATGTTCCCATGGTGAGGCTTGGTATCAGCTGAAATGTAACTCCTATACTAATGAGACATCTTTTCATTGCTGTGATAATTGGTTAGGGAAAATCAGAGGGGCATACCTCATTCATTTTTCTCTCCTTTCTCCTGGAGCAATGCTCAATTAGTCAGAGGGACAGGCCCCTTTACCTTTGAGCATCTCTTACTTCTCTGAGTGAAAGATGTCAACCACCCCCCCCCCACCCGTCTATTTCCTACTCAACCTACCTTCAGTTCTCAGATTGAATGTGATGTCTCCAGGGCTATAACTCCATTCACTGTAAGTTAAATGGGGTGTAACTTTGGTAGGTTTTCACAGCATCCAGAGTTTTTCAGTTTGCAGATTATGTGTAAATGTCTAGTCAAATTGTAAACACCCTGAGAGCTGGGGACTGGTCTCTCTTCCATTTTTGTCTCCCCAGCATGAAGAGCAATGTCTTGTAGAGAGGAGGGATACTACCTGAAATGATGGATGGACTGATGGATAGATGTTGGATGGATGGATGAATGGATGGATTGATAGATGGATGGATAGATGAATGAATAGATGGGTGGATGGATGGATGAATAGATAGATGGATGGGTAGATGAATAGATGAATAAATGGATGGATGGATGGATGGATGAATAGATGGGTGAATGGATGGATGAATAGGTAGATGGATGGGTAGATAAATAAATGGATGGATGGATGGATGGGTGGATGAATAGGTAGATGGATGGGTAGATAAATGGATGGATGGATGGATGGATGGATGGATGGATGGATGGGTGGGTGGGTGGATGGATGGATGGATGGATGGATGCATAGATGGACAGATGCCTTAAATTACCTTATACTCATAACCAGTCAAAAATACACAAACAAGTTTTACTGAAATAGGATACAAACATCTATACATATAGATATTCTCAAGTATGGAGTTAACTGAGCTTCATGGTCTGCAATTTTTGTTCTTCATTCATTAGGATTAAGGACATATGGACATTTTAGGTGGATTGAAAAATATCTTACAGAAGGTAAGGGCAGACTTCATTCAACAGAAGGATCAGCAGACAGGTCATAGACACAATACTCTACAAGGTTGGCCAGGGAAATTGGTTTTTTGTCACGATACAGACTCAAAACAGTCCTTGAGCCCTGTCAATATGACAGGGTCTTTGCTAGGCATTTTGAGATGGTCAGAGATGATTAATTAACACATTGTACTTTTAAGAATTCATGAGCCAGGAGACAGAGAGAAAAGCATAACTATCAGATACACAGCAATTCCTCTGAAAGGTTTCTGGGATCTGTTGAGTCTTCTTCCATGATATAGCTCAATGAGCAGCCTCAAGAACATTAAGTCCTTTCCCTAAGTCCACCCCAAGCCACTGCTAGGAAGGAACGTTAAAGTCCAGGAGAGAAAGGACAGGTCTGGAACGAACTTTTCCTGAGACTGGGTCCCTGATACCACCACTACACTAACTCAACAATTCTTACTTGCTCAGAGAGTGAGAGCAAGAGAGTTCTACCCCTTAGACATGGTTGCTTCCCTTCAGCATTTGGCATTTCCCATGTATAAACTTGATGTCTTCCAGGCTCATTTCTGGATTTGTATGGCTAAAAGTCTCTCTTTAGTCATTGGGTCCTTACAACCAGACTAAACTTTGAAAGTTCAATGATAGAAGCCAGGAAGCAAAATAACAGAAAAAAAACCTAAGAAATACTCTTAGTTACTATCTTCAAGTAAATATTTGTTATGTGAATAAATGATCCACAATTTTAGTTTTACAGAAATATTTACAGAGTATCTTAAAGTAGAGTGACAAATAACCAAATAGGGTGGATTAAGTTTGTTTTCACTTCTTCTGCCAGTACCTACTATCTAAAACAACAAAAACAAAAATACTTAAAAAGGGTGTAATAAAAAATATTTTGACAAGGTAGCAACATTGATATTTTACCTACATGAGCAATATGCATAGCTGGTATTTTGGGCACAGGCTTGCTCATAACTACACCGTGAATTATCTTAATACTTGTCAAGTACAGAAAACCTGGTAAATGCTGTGGTATGTCATGTCCATTCTTCCTTTCAGATGCTTCGTTATCGGCTACAGACTTAAGGTTCACAGCTCAGAATGTCCAGCTGTCAATGCATTGCATAAGTTTCAGGGAGTTGGCTTCATGCCTGGCAGCCGTCAGCCCACCCTAGGTGTATATGCAGTGCCTCAGCTGTCTGACTCTCAATGTATCTCAATGTACCACAATGGCAGAATCTTCTGTTGACAAAGCAACAGCCACAGCAGTGCCCTATTGATGTTCTAGGCCCAGGGCTCTATCAATTCTGGAAGTAACACTATAGATGGATGTTAGGGTGCTAAGTGATTAATGACCCTCCTTATCTCTACAAATATTCTGGGAAATGATCCTTGTTAGGGGCAGGCTGTGTAAACTGCCCATCTTTGCAGCTATTAAGAGCTAGTTGCCAGTTGGGTGGGAATTTAGGTTATGGGCAAGTGTTTACCTAGTAGTGCAAGGCCCTGGGTTTGATGTCCAGCAATGTAATAAGGGAGGAATGGAGGGAAGGAGGGAGGAGGAAGGGAGGGAGGGAGAGAGGGAGGGAGAAAGGGAGGGAGGGAGAGAGGGGTGGAGGGAGGCTGCAAGAGGAGGAGTAAATGGAAAGGAATGGAGGGAAGTAGAAAAGAAAGGAGGAGGAAAGACAGGAAATGAAGGGAGAAAGGACAAAGGGGAAATGTAAGAAATTAAAGAAGGAAGGAAAAAAGAGGAGGGGAAAGTGGGAGAAAGGGAGACAGGCAAGGAGCGAAAATGTGATAGAAGGAAGAGAGGAGGGACTGATGCTCTGTAGGAACACCTTTTCTAATAAATCCAGGTCTATGATCTAACTCGCTACCCCCTAGGTGTTCTTCCCAGTGTAGAAATAGAATGGTACATGTAGTGCACAGCTGTCTCCAGGAAACCCCGAGTGTTCACTTCAGACTGGATAACCAGCAAGCACTTTCTTTCAGGGCTACTCCAACAAGTACATAGGCAGATAGACTGTGTCTCCCAGACTTCTTCCCATGATCAGTTCTCACCATCTGAAGACTAAAGGAGCGCCTTAAAGGTGGACTAACCAAAACTGCAAAGGGCACAATTATCCTGGGAACCATTTATACTAGCACATAGGTCTTGTGAAAAATTTAGTTCAGCTTATTTTCCTCATTTTGGTTCCTTTTCTAAATGTATGGAATGAACTATCATATAATATTTTAATTTTAAGAAAGTGTACAGAGAATGAATATTTTCAGCTCTCCACTGGAGTGCAATGAATCAAAAAGCTCACTTAGAAAAACAAAACCTTAAGTCAGATGTGGTGGCGCATACCTGTCTCATTTCAACATTCAGGAGATTGAAGACAGCCTGGGTTACATATTGAGTTCCAGGCTCGATTGAGCTATAGAATGAGACCTTGTTTCAAATACACACAAACTCACATACACACACACACACACTCATACACACAGACATTCATACATACACACACACACACACACACACACACAC
>CAJQZJ010004750.1:9426160-9439932 GCA_907164525.1 Lophiomys imhausi | reverse complement strand
TGAGACCCCATATCAAAAACCAAACCCAATCTTAGAAAAATAGAAACACCCTCATAGTGGCTTCATGATTCAGGCTCCACCATCATCTAGGCTTTCTGAGGAGGAATCTGAAACAGTAAGGGCTCAATCAACTGCCTGAAGCCACAGTGCATTTGCAGCAAGCTGTTCCCTGGTGATTTCTGGGAAGCTCCAGGCTCCTGCTCTCTCATAGGGTGCCCAGTGAAGTAAAGGTAGTCCCAAGCTGAGTCAAAAACATGAGCAAAAGGCAGACAAAAGTGCCTAGCATGGGAGGGAAACATGATGTAACCCTTGAATTAATGGTTACATTAGAAGATGGAGAAAGGAGCAGGTCCAGCGTTGTGTCGTGGAGTCCCCTTTTCCTGAAGCAGTGTGGTGCTCCACTGCCTCGCAAAGCTTTGAACATGCTGTTCACATAGTGTGGCTCCTGAGCTGGCCCCTAGACTGTGGCTGAACTCTGGGTGCCAGGCTGTGAGAAGACAGCTTAACAGTCACTCAGGGTATTACAGATCCCTGCTTCTTCTTCCTCCTTCATTTCTTGCTACTGATATAACTTCTTATGTCGCCAGCAACAGAAACACAAACTGGAAATATCTCAGGGCAGTGGAGGTAAAAATAGAATGCCCTGGTAAAGAGAAGGCATCTCTATCACAAATCTTGTAAAGCAAGCCTATCGGCTTTTGATCTCTTCTTTCAGCAAATTTGTGTTCACCAAGAATCACACACAGGTGAACCCATGAAGAAAAAGCCTAATGGCTAGGATTAGGTTGATACCATGTCAGTTGGCCTGTTTCTCTTCTCTCAATAAGTTCTTAACTTACCACAAGGATTAAGCTAATGACCCCCTACAACCAGACACTCAGGAGGCCATGGATAAATAGTGGATTTGTGTATGTGGAGGGCATTATGTGCGAGGAATTGAGAAAAATGTTCAGCTAATAGGTAGAAACCTTGCTGGTTTCTTTAAAACTATTTCTTTAAGATTTATTTTTATTTTATGTGTATGCATGTATGCAAACCACATGTGTATACGTGTGTGTGTTTATGTGTGTGTGTGTGTGTGTGTGTGTGTGCGCACGCACGTGTGTGGTGGAGGCCAGAAGAGGGCATCAGACCCCTGGAACTGGAGTTACAGATGATTGAGGGTACTGGGAACCAAACCTTTGTCCACTGCCACAGCAGTAAAGGCTCTCAACTGCTGAGTCATCTCTCCAGCCAGTTCTTGATTCTCCTTACAAAAGTCCCATTTCTTCCTTTCTCTTTCTGAGTCCCCATGTCTAGCGCTAGGCATGACTGAGACTTAGAAGCCAATAATCATATGAAGACAGCAGTTTGTTCACTTCCTGGTGTGTCCCCGACTGCACACGAGCTTCTGAGGGACAGCAGCACTGTAGGGAGTGCTCAACACTGTGACAGCCTTTATGTGACTTTTGGGAAGACACTGAGATGAGTGACATGGCAATGAGTATTTTCATTGAACTGGGACAGGGACATCTATGAGAAATTACACCAGAGGCCCCGCACACTGGCAGGATTTCTATAATATATAAGATCACAAAAAGTTTCTTCTAGCCATCTGTGACCTCGCTTTCTCTCTTCTCTTCGGTCTTGATGCAGACCAAATGCCTTTGGCTGTAGAGTCAGTGTTGTCCAGCCATGATTAGGTTGGTGTAGATGTTCTGCAACTGATTATGATCATTACATAATCACTGTTCTGATCTAAACCAATTCCTCTTCCCTTATGCATAAACCTCAATGAAGCTCCTATCACTTAGTATCACTGGACTTGAGAACAGGGGCCCCTCAGTGCCTTCTGTCACACTGAAATGCAAGGACACCAACAAGGAGGCTCAGCCCAAGGACAGGCATGATGAGTGCAAGGTCAGAACAAGGACAGAGCCTTTCTGGAGGGGCTGTGTTTGATTTCTCTTATCATGCTGACTCAGCAAACCATCTCCCTTAACAAACCTTCCCCTTCTTCCCTTGTTCTGCATGTGTCAGAAGTCACAATGACTTCTAAAAAAGATAGAGAGAGGGAGAGAGAGAGAGAAGGAAAGGAAAGGAAGAAAGGAAGAAAGAAAAGAAAGAAAGAAAGAAAGAAAGAAAGAAAGAAAGAAAGAAAGAAAGAAAGAAAGAAAAGAAAAGAGAAAATTCAGCCAAAAAATTAAAAACATCTTTCCTGAAACCTAAGACAGAGGGGGGATTTTTCTTAGTTATAAGCATAGTGCTCAATAGTAATGACAACACACAGAGCTCACACCAGCTAACATTTCATACATGTCCTTTCTAGAAGGGAGAACATTGTAGCCTGCTGTCTGAAATGCCACCCAGATAGGTGGCCCACAATCTAATCACCTGTGGTGTTTATCATATGGTAACAATGAGTTTAAAGTTATTTGAATAACAAGATAGTGGGTTTTGTCAGCTACAGCTCCATGATGTCTGTGATTTTCAATATATCTCACCGTGGAAAAATAGACACAATCTTTAAGCCTTTGATTGCCACTAGTACAGTTTACTTACACAGATACTTAACTTGTACAATACACAGCCGAGATCTGAGGTAAAGAGCAGACACGTGCCTGTGGCTGGGTGACAAGTGTGAATGTCTCATGACAGACCTCTCTTTTCTTGTTTAACAGATTTTCTCAGTAGAAGGGTTTAATTTAACTCTGATTTTCAAAGATGAAGTCTAAGTTTTGGTCACGAGTCATGGCAAGCGAGAGAATTATGATTGTACCTTATTAAAATTGTAGGGGGGCTGGAGACACAGTTCAGTGGGTAAGAGCATTGGCTAGTCTTCCAGAGGACCTGAGTTTAATTCCCAGCATCCAGGTGGTGGCCCACAAGCACCTGGGGCACCAGTTCCAGGTAATCCCACATCCTCTTCTGGCCTTCTAAGTCACCAGGAGTGCATGTGGCACAGAGACATACATGCAGGCAAAATTACATAGAAATATAATTTTGAAACAGTTGTAAGTAGCATGGTGAGATGGCTCATATCTGTAACCCTGACCACCAGGGAAGCTGAGGCAAGAGGACTACTATGAGCTCAAGGCATACCTAATAAATGCCAGGCCAGCTTGAGCTACAGAATCAGACTGGATATTAAAGAAAATCTCAAAATATGATGAAAAAGTGACAATTTATGTAGTCCACAAATCAGTTCTTCCATGAAAAGACTGAAAACTAATAGAAAGATACATCTGCTATTATGGGCTACAATAAAAAAATTTAAATTACAGCAAAGTAAGTCAATGTAGCCTTTGAACAGAACCATTGCTGTAATGCCTGTTTGTTTGTTTTTGAATGCAAAATCAAAGGCAGCCTGTGATGTGGTAGGCATTTAGTCAGGTTGCCCTCAATCTTCACCAAGATCCTGTGAGGAAACTATCATAACTTCACTTTCCAGGTGCAAGTTCTCTGAGAAATGTTTTGGGACCACAACCAGACTATAGCTATTGAGTACAGAATCTACCACCATAGTAGTAGTTGTCTCAAAAAAACAAATTATGTCCTTATTAACTCTGTAGTGCCTGTCTACCATGGAGAAAGGGTTGGCTTGAAACCTCCGGTGATCAAGTGATGCCCTAATATCTTCATATAAAACTCCTTTAAAATGTGTTTAATCCAGCCATGGTGTCTTATGTCAATCATCCTAGTACATGGAAGGCTCAGGAAGATTTATGTGTGTTCCAGGCCAGTACTGGTTACTGAGTGAGACAAAACAAACAACTAAACAAAAGAAAATAAAAGAAAACTTCAGTTTTATTTATTGACTGCCTTTTGTTAACCTGTGAAACATAGCTGTGATTATATGTATAAATAAATTCAATACAGAGGAAGATTTCCTCAGAAATGGTTAGTGTCTTACATAGGATTACAAAACCCACTGAAGATCTCAATTTCTAGGTCTAAAAATTATGAGCATATGTTAGGGTTTGAATCGAAAATGTTTCCTTCTACCCACAGGCTCATGCTTTGAACACTGGCTCCATCCTCCATACCCTGTTTTGGCTACCTGCAGGACCTTTAGGAGGCAGGGTATAAGCCATTAGAGGTAGGCTTTGGAAAGTTTCAGCCCAGCTGAAGTTCCATGTTCACTTTCTACTTCCTGATTAGTGAAGCGCATCCACTGTATGCAACTGCTGCCAAGAAGTCTCCCACTAAGAATTCTCTCACAGCCTTCCCACTATGTAAGATGAAAACACTGGAAGCCAATAATCAAAGCATGTCCATATGTCCTTCTTTCTTCAATTTGTACTATCAAGTCTTTTGTCACAGTGGTGGAAAAGAAACTAACCCAGTATCATTTTGGTTAACTAATCCAGCATCATTTTGAGTAGCTAATCCAGCATCATTGTTGGCCTTTTTGAGCCCATGAGCAGAACAATGTGCAGCACACACAAATCAGCTGCGTGAGGGTCATCCTGGAGTACTGAGCATCAGTTGGGCTATGGATCCATTGTGGTACAGACAGCCACAGTGCCAGCTATCCTACATGGGCAAATGGACCAGATATGGTGCTATGGAAATAAGGGGCAGACTCAAAAAAGGAGGCATGCAGCCAATTGCCAACATCCTTCAAGTGATCTTCAGTAACAGAGGGGTAGGTTTGGATCTGTTACCTTTGCCAGGTTGAAGGGATGACAGACATTTTAAATAGCACAAATTAAATGAAGATATGAGGTAGATGAGAAATAATTTATCTTCGATTTCCCCAACAGAAAGATGATGAATGAATAAAATCATGGAATGGATCATAAAGAAGGAAGGTAGAGAGATAACAGCAAGTAGGAGCCAATGAAGAGGAGCCTGCTTTTAGGGAAAAAAAAAAAAAGAAGTACCAACCATGGATGAGATTAGGGATAGATACAGAAGGCAAAGGAAAGTTGAATGGCAGGTGAAAGGATGCTCAGGATATAAGTCACAGAAGATACTGATGCAGCTAAGGATATGGAATGAGAACCACAAGGTCACCAGGCAATAGGAAGACCCTGACTTCTGTTGGTGAGTTGACAGCTAAGTGAACTCCAGTTAGAGACAATATATGATTGTCTGAGGAAAGAAAAATGATCAGAAGTGGCTCAAGCACATGCCTCGTTTCAGATAGGCTTCATTTTTTATAAGCTCATGAGAGACTTTAAGGACAGGAGGCAGCCTGAGGGTTAGGGCCATCGTCCTAACCATTCCGAGTTCATTAGCATTGACTCATACTTTACAGTACAAGTGTTTGCCATCTTTTTACCAGCACATATTGCAAGCATGTGCCACGGCCATTTAACCCAGGGAAAGGGGTAAGCTATTCACTTTTGTTTCCTATGTGATTTCAAATGATTATGGAAGTCCTGCAGTTTTCTTTCATTGAGCACAGTTCTATATATACATGTATTTCTCAGATATTTAAACTTTTAAAAAGTTAGCAAAAAAGTAAAAACAGTTATGGTAACAATAAGCATTGGTTGGAAATGGTCAGCACACAAGTGTATAAACAAGTTAATATCCAAAAACCCAAATTTTGAACAAGTGCTTAGGTTGGATTATATTTTATATAATATTACTCAAAATATCTACCTACCCCTAAAAGGCCAGCAACAGATTCACTGTTATGTCCCTACTACAATTGCTTATTTATCTTTTTATCCACCTACCCACCCACTCATCCATCCACCCACCCACCCATCCATCCACCCACCCATCCATCCATCCACCCACCCATCCATCCACCCACCCACCCATCCACCCACCCACCCACCCACCCACTCACCCATCCATCCATCCACCCATCAACCCATCAATGCATCCATCTAACCTTCCATTCCTAAGCTCCTGCCTTCTCTCACTCAGTTCCCTCTCTCCTTTCTTTTCTCCCAGTCCTCCCTCCTTTCCAGTTCATCAGGTATACCTACTTACTCTGTCCTAGGTTCTGGGTAGATAAAGAATCAGCCTTGATTTATCAATTCTACTTTGTTACAAATAATTTTATAGATACATGTTTTTATGAAATGCACCAAAACTAGCATTATTTCAGTTAATAGGATTTTTTAAAAGTCCAAATAAGAAATAAATAAGAAAATGTTACTTGTTTTTTCTATTCATTTTACTAGTCTAATAAAGATGCACAATAATTTTAGCATAAATATACATATGCTTCTAGCCATATGTAAAGAAATTCAATTGGAAAATTAAAATCAGGCACACTTCTAATTTAGTGCCTTATTATCTTTGTCATAGCATGTGCACACAGTTACCTAATAAGTAAAACATGTAGAACAAGGCAGAAGAGCCATACCCTCAGGGGATTTATAATATATTCTAATATATTCTAATGGTGTGTGAAATATATATATCTAAAGTCAGAATTTGTCAAAATTTTGTAACTGGGAGATGCTGATAACTATGTTGGAGTAGGCATTTAAGATATTCCTGCCACAGGAATATAATGTATGTCTTTATTTCATGATGCTCATGTGTTGTATTTAAAAGCTTCCCCCTGCTATGAAAGGAAAACAGTTAATGGGCCTAGAAATACACAGAAATATTTTCAAGAAATACCATGGGATAATTTAGGCATAGTAGCACATGTCTGTAATTCCAGTACTTGGAAAGAGGAGGCAGAGAGATCAGGAGTTAGAGCTAGCCTTGGCTACACAGTGAATTCCAGGCCAGCCTGGACTACACAAGAAGAAAAATAGCAACAATAGAAGAAATATCAAGAGTCAGATTACTCAAATGGGTATGTTTATATACTGTGGCATATTTCCTAGGATGTGATAAATTTAGTATTTACTTCTAAACTTGGATTCTGAAAGCTACTGGGTTTAAGAATGTAAATTTCAGGCCTTAAAAGGTGTGGTAAATCTGTAGAGCCTTTGACAGAGGGCCCGAGCTCCTGGCTTACTTCACAGAACAAAGTGACCGTGCTGTTCTCACAGGCACAAAGATCAGCCCTTTACCTAGAAGCAACTACACTGACACCAACTGATAAAAGCTCTGTAAAGGTGACAGTTCAAAAATGTCATTGCCTCTAGGAGCCAGACAGGTACCAGGCAGATTCGGCCAACATGGACTAGGGGCACCTACATAGAGCTCAAGTCCAAGCAGTGCTGCTCAGGATTGGGTGAAACAGTCAGAGACACAGCGAAATGTGTGCAGCCCACAGGCAGCCAGTCAGTACAACCAAAACTGCAAGACTGCAAAGGCATTTCCCAGATAATAAGTGTGGGAGTGGGGGTGTGGAGTTCCCCCAAAGACCTACTCAACATCCCTGAACTCCAGCATCCCAAAGGAATTCAGCAATTCAAGCAGAAGCCACACTGAGCTACTCCCACAAGATTAAAAACCACTACAGCCTGAGGGAAAGCAAAATTCTTCTAGATGGATGAAGTTTGACCTGTGTCCATCGGTCATAGCACAATGAGACATGATATTCTAACTCAGACAACAGTGATGAAGGACCCAGTCCTTTCCCTGACAATTGTTAAGGTGGTCAAGCTTAATTTGGGGGGGGGGGGGGGGGGGGGCAGATTCTCAGCAGTGTAGAACAAAATCTTTTGATTGAAGGGTTCGTGTTATTTGCCAGTGGCCTCAGAAAAAGTTTTATGAAGCAGGGCAGCATGATGAGTTATTTTTCACTCACCAACATCTCCTGACTTTGGAACCAGATTCCCAAATAGCTGAGTGACCTGGCCTGGTGTCCCATTACCCAAGAGCAGCTAAGAAATGTGCTAGAGCAACAACAGCACATCAAGGACACTTTCTCTTTCTCTTTCTTTCTTTCTTTCTTTCTTTCTTTCTTTCTTTCTTTTTTCCTTCCTCCCTCCCTCCCCCCTCCCTTCCTCCCTCCCTCCCCACCCCCACTTTCTTTCTTTCTTTCATTTTGAATTAAACTGACATTTTATGTTCTTGGAAAAAGAACAAAAGAAGTAATCCATGGGAGAAAAATCAGAATCTTACTTCTTTCATAAATTATTTTATTTTGTATTCAAAATCATATATGTATGATGGGTAATGTTAAGCATTCCAAATGTTAATTGGTCCTGTTTGCTGTCTGTTACTTATATTGACTCTGATTTGTTAAATAAAATGCCAAGGACTGAGATTGGGCAAAAGACAGAGAAAGGTGGGACTTCCTGAGATTAGAACAGGAAGCCTGTGCTTTAGACAGAGGATTAATTCATTCCAGCCAGGAGAGGAGGAAAGAGGATTCCCACCATGGGTTAGAAAAAGGAACCTCTCTGGGTTTCCATGGCTATCCCTTTTATTGCTCAATAAGATACTAAAGGTAGCCTTACCTGGCACTGAACTGATCGTTTAAATATCTAAATTTTAGACACAAAAGTCTAACTTGCAATTAGGGTAAAAAGCTCAATAAAGGCTGGGCATGGTGACACACATCTCTATTCCAGCATTCAGGAGGCAGAGGCAGGCAACTCTCTATGAGTTCAAGGCTAGTCTGGTCTACCAGCAAGTTCCAGGCAAGCAGAGTTACAGAATGAGACTCTGAGTCAAAAAACACTAAACAAACCAAAAAAACAACAAAATCCAAATCAACAAACAAAACTCAAAAAAGGAAGCTCAATCAAGAAAAGAAAAATCCTTCTAAAATACATTTTAGCATATATTTTCCTGTAATACTCATAGTAAAAAGACACTGTTAACTGATTTTGTTTTGAGGTATAAGAATTTAAAAACTGGATGGGTTTAAAAAGCAGATTCAAGACTCACAGTGAGATTTATGCATTTTTGTACACAGATATAACTTGGTTTTGGTTTGAAACTGCCCTAGAAAAGCCATGAGCTAGTTCTAGAAACATCTAGTATTATATACTCCATGGACAGAAAAAAATTAATTGTAGCAAGCTATGTACATGCTTTTGTATAGAAGACATTAAATAGACCCAATCAGAAGGGAAAAATGAAAGAGAAACTATCGGGACTTCAACAAAAACCCAGTGGATAGAAAAGCACTTACTTACAGGTCCCCAGCAGGCATGCAGCCTGCCAGGGCTGTCACAAACTAGGTAGGGAAAGCTGTCTTTCACATAAGGGAAGTCAACCTTGAATCAGCTTGTTTTGAGGCTAAAGGAAACAAATTGAGCAGTGGGGGATCAAGGGTATCAATGGGATCATGCACTTTTGAAATAAGAAGGCCTGTATGGAGCAGGGAGCCCAGAAATTCACATCACCATAAGACAGCATCCCCACTGCAGCATGTCAAGGTATGAAGAGATTTTCCACATAAGCACCAGATAATTGCAGTAATAAAAAGGAAGAAAAAGTGATGCATGATTTCAAGTTTGACTTACTGTACGGTATTTCATTCATATCGCTTTATCAATTCCATCAAAAGAATATTGAGGCTCAGTTTGAAGATGGATGGATTCATCCTGTAAGAGTTGCATTGCTTTGGAGTGGGAGGACCACGTTTGAACCTAAACATGTCCATTCTGACATTACAGACCTGACATAGGTGGTTTGCATAGGTTTTCTAAAGAACATGTGGGGGAGTTTCCTCTCAGAGGAAATGACATAGGTCCTTCATGGCTCTCCCTGCTTGTCCCTTTGAGAGGTGGACTGTCTGCAGGGAAGCCAGACAGAGCACTTCAGTCCTTCTGAAGTTGATGATTTACCCTCGCGCCAGATGTCTACAGCCAGGGCACCCTTTAGTTCACGTTCAAACACTGCTTGTTTCATGCACGTGAAGGCACACAAGGTTTCGTTGCATGGTGTGGCTGGAAGTTATAAATTGCAGAAGCCACCCAAAGTTTTCCTATGGCTTCCATCATGTCGCACTTCCAACCTCTTACTCCCCCACTTTATGAATGAATGTCTGTGGCTCAGTCCTCCCAAGCTGTCTCTCTCCCCACTGCCCACAGAGAATAGAATTCCTCTCCAAAGACACTGTCATGGCTAAAGCCATTGTTTCCAAACAAAACCTCTGAAGTCACAAATGCGTAGACTATGTTAGTGGCAGGGATTGTAGTATAATGTTCTTTCTCAGACTGTCTGAGCTGGGTCTGTAGGGGAAAATGGAGACAATTAATTAAAGCAAGGAGAAAGGGAACATTTGTTATCTTAGCGTCTTATTGTTGTTGCCCTTGTCACTTGCACTGTTTAAAAATAGGAAAATACAGAGAAATAATGCTGTTTTTAGATCTTAACTGTTGCCTTCAATTTCTCTATGGACTGGATAGCATGGTGATCTGGGATCTAAGACCAGGCTGTTTTCAAGTCTCCCCACATCATTTGGGCACGTAGATTACCCCTTTAGTTCTCTCCATAACCTCTTGCACAGATGAACACTGCATCTAATTGGGTGACACGTTTTACCTGTCCAATAAATAAACTTGCAATATCGCTGTCATCAACCCCTTCCCATCAGAAGAGGTCATTAACTTCTCTTTTTGCCTTCCTCATGCTTATGAGACTTGTGACTCTATTCCCAACTGCTCAAATTGACATCATGAAGTGTCTAAAAGAACAGGAAATTTTTTTGAGGCGGGGAGGATATGTATGTGTGATGTGTCTGCATGTGTGAATATGTGTTCTGTGGGGGCACATGTGTACAGGCACACATGAGGAGATGCATGTGGAGGTCAGCTGTTGATGTCAGATGTCCCCCTCAGTTGCTCTCTGGTTTAATTACTGAGGCAGGCTGTCTCTCTGAATCCAGAGCTCACCAATGTGGTTTATCTAGCTAACCAGCTTACCCCAGGGAAGACCTGTCTCTGTCTCCTAAGGGCTGTGATTACCAGATGGTCACCAGGCCCTTCTGGCTTTTATGTGAGTTCTGAGGTTCCAGTCTCTGGTCCCATGGTTGAGGGATACATGCTTTAGCCATTGTGCCATCTCCCTAGCTTGGGAATGGATATTTTTTAAGTAGCGTTTTTATCAATTTATCACCTATTTCTTCCTCACCACTCCGGTCTGCTCTGACATTGCTCCTCACTAACACCATGCCTGAAGATTCTGCCTAGCCACTCTGTTCTCACCTTGATACTGTCCGATAGAGCCAGCATGACAATTTTTTAACAGGGAGCTATTGTTGCTACCCTATGTAAATCTTTATGATATTTTGCTGCTCTCATTAGATGAGGGGTGAACTGTGGAGTGTGTCCCTACAGATCCCCTTTGTCTTGGCCTAAGTCCATGTTCAGAACCCTTTCTCATTGTTGTCTCTATCATCCTTCCTCGAAGAGAACCCAACAGCAGCCAACAGTAGCTAGCAATTCTTCAACTCTTTCTTTCCTAGAATGTGGCGACTGCTTCTGTCAGTAACCCCAACATTAATGTGCCCTGACTTGTGGTTGCTTCTCCTTGCTTCAAGGGCTGACTGAGGTACAAGGATTTCCAGGAGTCTCTAGCTGTCTCTGTGCTAGTACTTACTATATTAACATGCCTCCCTGTTTGGAGTCTCCATAGACTTCATCCTCTCACTCACAATCTGTGGAGTTTAGCACGGTTCCCACTATGCTTTATTACAGCACAAGTAAGTGTTGAATGGTAGTTTCTGAAATTTGTGGACTATTTGAATAGCCAACAAATTGGCAAAAAAAAAAAACCTTGATGAAAACCCCTTCAAATAAGTTGGTGGTAAGGAATTCTTTAGTATTGAGGAGGTAAAGGAGTAGTCCAGGACCTCCAAAGACTGTTGTAAGACGTGATGGAAGAAAGCAAAAGAATCAGCCCCACCCCCAACACAGCTAAAAGAGAAGGTGGTGGTGGAGGGTGACTAGAAATACACAGAAGACATCACTAGGAGCTAGGTCTGATGGGGAACAGTGGGTCACAAATGCTCGCATCAGTTGGGGAAAGCATGCTTTAAGAAGATAAATGAGGGCTTAAAAAGTCAGAAGATAAAAAGGGAACCGCCAGGTAGTTTTAACTCGGGGCTTGTCTCCATACCCAGTCATCTCTACACCTTTTGAAGCTGATGTATCATCACTTTGAATTTACCCTTCTTTCTTTTTGGCCAGGTACTACTGGCATGACCAATGGGAAGGGACATAATTTACCTGGGGAGCTTGTCTATTCAGGCTGGAATCAGTGGTGACGCATTTTGTGACAGTTCTGTATAAAAGATGACTAACATAAATAAAGTGCATTGTATATTATGGGGTAATAGAATATACAGCACTACAGATTATCTCCTCCAGCAGTGGGGATCCAGGATTTAAGTCCATGAGCGATGGCATGCTGAGGTGAAGTTAAAATTCTGCCTAGCAACTCATCCCATTACCCAGTGGCAGCTTGGCAGTCCATCATGAGGCAGTTCAACATGAAGACTGTCTGGAAAGGAGCTCAGGAAGGTCCTCTGTAGACATGTAAAATATCACAGGCAGCATCCAGGGTGTCATCTTAGCTTTTATACCATTTATTTTGCCAAGGAGGGTTTTCTTTGCAATGTGTTATAGACCATTGCAAACAACTGATCAGTGTTATATAAAGAACCATAGCCCTGGAGTCAGTCTGAGCCTGGAGTTTGGTCCCACTACTAAATAGTAATGTTCTGATATGCAAATCACTGACACAATGTTTTCCAACTCTTTAAAGTGGGAATCCTGTGTTACTCATCTCCACAGTCCCCACCTCTAACAACACCACAGACATGTGACAAGTCATTCATGGTTTGTTCCCCACTTCACCTAAAACATTGAATCTACTATCCTGATGACTCAGAGGGTTGTGTCCCTGAAAAGCAGACAGTATCTAGTGTGTTTGCTGTTATTACTGAGTGGCACATAACATCTATCTCACTAGGCCTCCCAGGCTGGTGCCTACATGTGCCTATGACCAAAGCAGGTATCCGTAGTCAAATCTAGCAGGGCCTGAGGCCTGAAACTAAACCTTGGCAGCCTTTGCCTTCTTGGTACTTGTCTCTGCAAATTAATCACCAGAAGAGCAATAATAAGGAGATATTTGAGAGCCACTTGGTAGCTGGTGTCAGAACCACAGAACTTTAAAAAGTCATCAAACAAAGTTTATTGAAGGTTGTTATAACATGGCTTCTTGGGAACGAACAGCTTTTGATATTGGGGGGAGGAGCTATTCCACAGTGTTCCTAAGAAATGAGTGGCTTTAAAAAAGCATACATGGGCAGGTGAGGATATGGATGTGCAGTACAGTATATCCTAGTGAGAGCTCCAAAGCACAAATGAATCCTGAATGTTGTTTCTATTTGAGACAACAGAGCTAGCTAGCCTCTGGGGCCTTTATACAGACTGGTTGTTGGTGCTCCTGGGATGCTCCTAGGGAGGGGGCACTCCTGTAGAGGAGTTCAACTGTGGACTGGTGTCCAATCCTAATTGATATGTCTACAGCACAGTCCCTAAACCTAAGTCACAAGGAACATCACAGAGGAGGGGGCAGAAAGACTGTATGAGATTGTGGGAGCCAGATGACTGGGAAATCAGCTGAAAGATTATGTCTCCTAGAAATGACAGAACAGCTGATCCATGATCTCAATAATATGGCTACCTAAAGAAGGCCTGAACAACGATTGTACCAGTAGGCATACCAAAGTTGATTGAGGAAAATCTCACAAGGCCTCACCCCTAGGTGAAGAGCTATAGTCAATTAATGGCTGCTGAGATAGAAAGGGGTGGCGGCGGTGGTGGTGGGGGGGTGGGGACGGTTGTTCAGTCTTCTCCCAGAAAGAGGCCCTGATAGGTTATGCTATCTCATGAGGTAAACCCTAAACAGTGTGTGTGTGTGTGTGTGTGTGTGTGTGTGTGTGTGTGTGTGTGTGTGTG
>CAJQZJ010004750.1:9411291-9426150 GCA_907164525.1 Lophiomys imhausi | reverse complement strand
GTGTGTGTGTGTGTGTGTGTGTGTGTGTGTGTGTGTGTGTGTGTGTGAAAACAAAGAAGAGGTAATGAGGGAGTGGGGAAAATGGGAAGATTTAGAGGGGGAGAGAGAAAAGCAGAGATAATGTAAATAGAGTACATATAAATGAACATTTCAAAAGCAGTATGAAAACAAAAGAGAAAAGCTTTTACTTTCTTGTAAAAATATAATTACAGGGCTATATTTTTAATGAACATGTATATATTAAAATTTACCACTTCTTCCTGACTATTTAGTCCCAAATGTGAACAAATTATAACTCTCTTAGAGATTATAAAAATGGAGGCAATATCCATACAGGTATAGAATATTAGAAATATAGAATAAAAGGCTAGGATTCAGGTTTGGCATGGGGAATAACCTTGAGCAACTGGCTTTTCCCCTAAGACTCGACTTCTGCATACTAAGATGCCAGGCAGTGCCCCTCTCCATTGGCGTGAAAGAGCAGATGAGACGGGATGCTCACTGAATCTTACTGTGTTTCATCTCCCCTACGCTGCTGACTGGGTCTCCTGCCTGGTTTTCTACATCAACTAGTTAAGGGATTTGTTAAGAGGGGCTAAAAGAAAAAAAGAAAGAAAAGGAGAGAGAGAGAGAAGGAGATGGGCATGTTTTTGAAACTCGGATCTATAGATTTTTTTAAAAAGTGCACCAGGAGAGCCCATAAAGGGACTGTGGTTCATATGCCCTACCCAGTGATTAAACCTTAATACAAGCTGACATTTTTAATTTTTATATCAATATCACTAGGGCCTATCACTCGCATTGTGGATTCCAAGCTTAAGAAATGTAATTTAAAACAACAGAAGCCCTGTCACAGGGCTGACATCCCCAAAATAGAAAATTCCTGTGTGTAAGCTTTGAGAAGGAGTTGCCCCTGCAACTCTTCGCCTGAAAGAAATGGTTGGGTTGGACCCTGAGAATGTCAGGATGTTGGTGAAGTTTGGTTATAGGTAATTTGAAAGGATTTCTCTTAGAATCCTAAGTATTTGGAGAGAGGCTAAGTTAAACCAAGTCATGGTTAAATTGGCTGAAAACTAAAATGGCTGCTATTCACACATCATTTTTTTAGTGGTCACAGGACCTGTGTATCTGTGATTGTCATAATCTTCCTTTAACCTCAGAGAAAACTACAGTGAAGAAGGCCTGGGACACCTGTGCTCTTAACTCTATTGTTCTATGCTAAACTCTATTTTCTCCATATTAAAACAAACCACACAATGGCAATGGGATTCTGTAGAAGAGAAAACAGCATCCAGAGAATCACCAGTAACAAGAGGAAGTATGGAGGAGGTAGGTCCCCAGTGCAGGAACTTTCTTACACACCTTATTTCCCTCCTAGGTTGTCAGTACCAAGGAAGTTAGAATGTTTTCAGAAATAAAGCACTCTCACTTTATGTGTTCATCACTAAGTGTTTAAGCTTTCATTAAGATAAACACATTATCAATCTGGGTCCCAGACATTTTATCTCAGCACTAAATTTAACCAGCAAGTAAAGTTCAAAGAAAACAATTCTGCAATTTCGTCTAACACAGTACACCATGCACTTACACTCTAAATTTAAGTTATTCTTAATAAGAAAGGTCAATATCTTACCCCATGCAAGCAACACCTATGCCCATATCCTGTACAGTGTATTCATATATGAGAGTAACATGCTACTATTTTAATTTCTATACTGAATACTATATCCATTCTTTCACTCAGAAAAAATCTATTAAGCTTCTAGAATGCACTACTTTGGTCAACATTAGGGAGACATCCCAGAAAAGAAAATCAAGACTAATAATCTCTTGCCCTCTGCCTAGTCTTTGTTAGAGAGAAATAGAGAAATTTGGCTAACATACTTAGCTTTTTTTCTCCCCAAGAGCATCAGGCTTTCTTTTCACGCAGATAATAAATACTTTATTTGCAAGCCGAAAAAAACAGCCTTATTTCTCACTCCCACGAAAGAGATCTTGATCTTACCACACAAATACATGTTGAATGGTCCATCAACAGATCAGCTAATATTTGTATTTGGGGGCTATTGCATTCCTATTGCTAACTCAAACACACTGTCATGGTTCAAAAGAGTTTAAGTCTTACTCGGCTTTTTCAAGCAAGCAGAAACAAGTTGGTCAACACACATACCCTCCTGGAGCCCCAGTGCAAAGGAGATCACCTCCATGCACAAACATGCGTTATTCGCTTCTGCCTCCTTGTGTAACAACCTGAGAAAACCAGGCCTGTAAGCTGAGTAGGCAACAATCACAGAGAAATGGAACACCTGACTCTTTAACTGATTTCTAGATGATTCATGGGAACTGTTAAACTTACAGAGCAGAAGACAGACTGTCCAGATTCATATTTGTGGTCCTGAATGGTGTAGACACACACTGTGGGCAAATGCTGATGATTACAAGGGTGGCATGCCTCTGAAAACTCTGAATGTCATCAAGTCTCTCTGGAAGTCACCTGGCTTTGCTGTCACCTTGGTTCACAAAGGAGGGTTTTGTTTTGGTTTGGTTTTTTTTGTTTGTCTGTTTTTTTGAGACAGGGTTTCTTTGTGTAAAGCCCTGGCTATCCTGGACTCGATTTGTAGACCAGTCTGACCTTGAACTCACAGAGATCCACCTGCCTCTGCCTCCCAAGTGCTGTGATTATAGGCGTGTGTCACCATGTCCAGCTTCAAAGGAGATTTTTAAAACAATCAACCCTTATAAGCTTTTAAAAAGTCTCAGTCTCTTTTTGCAAAAGTAATATGAACTACTATTTCTTTGGTCTAAACTAAAGAAAGATGTGATTTCACATCTTTTTCTGTTATTTGTAATATTTGTGTGAGAGCAAGTTTTTAGACAAAACACACCGCACTTAAATCCAATAAGGCTGGTAGAGCTGTCCTTTAAGCCCTCTGGTACCTGGGCCCAGGGACAGATCTGCACTTGTTATGGGATGACAGAGGAAGCTACTCATGGCCCTGCCACTTGTGAGTAATGGTACAATTCCTGCCTTCTTGGGCTGTTAAGTATTTTCTCTCCGTCTCTGTCTTTTCTCTGTATATATTAATATCTAATTTCCATGTTGGTTATCAAAATGCAGGCAAACAGTTTCTCCCGTTGCGCAGGGAAGATAGAGGGCATTTCAGAAACTCCAGGGGAATTTGCGTCTCAATCATGCTCTAACATTGATTTATGTGAATCGATATGCATTTTTGCAAACAATCTTTTAGCTCTTTTTTTTTTTCCTAAGTTAGCACTTAGCAGCAGAATTAGGTCATTTTCATTAGAATGAGCTTCTGATTAACTAGTTCTTTATTTAAAAGAATACAAACTCTGCTTTCAAGAATGTTATAACATTTTGTCAATAGTTCAGAATGGGGCTAACGATCATCGTTAATGAAAGCCCAATGCATGTTTGAAATCTCTATTCTGCTCCTTTCATCAAACTCTGGGCTGTTAGAGAAACCAGGTTGTAATAATCACTTTCTTAATTCATAGAAATAAAGCAAACATTCCAAAGAAAATAACAGGAAATGTGTAGTTGAGATATTTAACATGTCTAAATGTAATTTAAAATGTTTAACAGGTATTCTATCTTTTGATTTAGTAGGAATTTGGAGGAAACTATTGTTCCTTCTATTTTCTCCTCACTAAGAAATGTCTCTTGCTGGTGGGAGTGCAAGCTTGTGCAACCACTATGGAAATCAGTCTGGCCATATCTTAGAAAACTTGGAATAGCTCTACCTCAAGACCCAGCCATACCACTTTTGGGTATACATCCAAATGATTCCTCACCAATTCACAAGGAAGTTTCCTCATCTATGTTCATAGCAGCCTTATTTATAATAGCTAGAAACTGGAAACAACCCAGTTGTCCCTCAACCAAGGAATGGATAAAAAAAATAACTCTGGTACATCTACACAATGGAATACTACTCAGCCATCAGAAACAATGAAATCATGCAATTTGCAGTCAAATGGATGGAACTAGAGAAGCTCATCCTGAGTGAGCTAACCCAGACCCAGAAAGATGAACATGGCATTTATTTATTCACTTATAATTGGATTTTAGCCATATATAAGTACAGGATAACTATACTACAACCAATGCACCAAAGGGAACAGGAACATAGACTTTGTTTCCTATCAATGAGACAATTTGCCCTAGTGGTGCTGCCTTGTAGGCCCCCAGTGTATGAGGAGGCTCTTGACCTTCATATGACTGCTGAACTGGGGCGGGGGACTGATATGTAGGGACACTCCACTGCAAAGGAATGGAATGGAAGGGATAGGGGGTAGAGGATGGGAGGGCGGGACTGGGAGGGGTGGAAAGAGGGCACTGTGATGGAGATGCAACCTGAAGTAATAAATAAAAATTTTTTTTAAAGAAATTTCTCTAGGGGGTGAAGAGAAGGCACATTGGTTAAGGAGGCTTGCTGCTCTTGCAGAAGACTGGAGTTCAGTTCCCAGCACCCACCACTGGCAACTCACAGCCACTTGTATCTCTAGCTTCAAGGGATCCCATGCCCTCGTCTATCTTGTGCAGACACCCATATGTGTACGCACATGCGGTCATACACACATACACATAAATAAAGAAATAAAAAATATTTTTAAAATCTCTTAATTAGATGGATCTTGTTCACTCTAAATAATCTCATGTTTAGTCTTAGGCAGATGAGCAGAGGGTGACAAGGATTCAGTTCAAGTTTCCTCCCCTCTCCAGGAAGAGTTACTGGACATGTTAGACTCTTCTGGAGTACAACCAGGACATGAGGGTAGTCCCACTGGGAATGCTTTGCAGTTGATTATGACATCATTTCTGCTATAGACTGAAGAATGCATGTCCTTGCATTGAGGGATCCTATGTGTCAATTAGCTTTTCGATGCCTCTCAATTCTGTTCCCTAAGAACAAGAACGATACATTTAGCACAGGTCTGCAGAGTCACTGCCAGAAGAATCAGGCAGATTCTAACTACCAAGGCCCAGGAGGATGCGCGTGGAAGCTACACTATTTAATAAGCTGCATGATGACTGATTTCAATGCACTCAGCATTAACAAAATATGTTTCTCAGCGTCACTCTCCCTCAGAAACTGTCCAGTTAACTAAAATGAAAGGCTTGGGTTATCGTTAACCCACAGGATATCACATTGCCTGTCCCCACCTTCCTGTTTCTATTGTGTGTTTACAAATACATCTCCTCCCAAAGCAGAGCCTCTCCTGTGGTCCCAGTTTCACAAGTTCAGTCAGTGGCTCCTGCCTCTAGCAGTTGCACATTCCTCACAGGAGTCTGACCCTCCAGGGCTCTCCAAAGGGTCTCATCAATGCAATGACTGAGTGATCCTACTCTCCTAACCCCACCCCTAACATGATGTTCCCACAGGGTACTCCACAAAGCTTTGCCCTGTGATATTGTTATTTTTCTGGTTTATATTCTCTTTCAAACATTCCCAGTCACTGGATTATACAATGTCTTCTATTTTTCTCAACACACTAGGGTTAAAAAAAAGAGAAGAAAAAGAAAAGAAAAGATAGTTGAGGTTCCAAATATCATACTAACTTGTATTCTCTCACAACTCCCATGAGGGAGTCCAAGTGATCTGGGGGTACTGTGCTTGCTGTACACAGGGCCTCTTGCTTTCAGAAGCTTCTCGCTCTCTTCCTTAACTTAAGTGTTCCTGGATAAATTACAATTTTATTCTATTAAACAAGACCATTAAATGCTGCACTGGTGGAGTCAGATGAGTATATAGCCCTTGGTAGAGCATGAGTGGAGACTGCAGATACTCAGGATTCAATCCTTAGCACCAAAAACAAATAATAAAATCTCCATTTTTTTTAAACTTTCTCTTTTTACCTAGCAGCAAATCTTGTTTGGGATTAAAGTAAGTTCCTTGTCAAGACCTTCATCCTTTTCTACCGTAACCATACATTCCGGTTTTACATCATACATTACCATAAAGAAAATTATGGACTGGAGATGAAATTAAGTTGGCAGCCATGTTTGTCTCAGACATACAGAGCTGGGAAGGATGGTACACACTTTCAATCATAGCACTGGGGAGCTCGGGTCAGTCCTTGAGTGCATACCGAGTTTAAGGCCATCCTGGGCTACATGAGACCCTGAGAAATAGTAATATAATATATTCCATCAGACACAGAAGTAAACATCCCCTCATCTTAAACACTCAAGTGTACACAGAGTAGTGGATTCAAACTCTGTGATTCAAAAGAGAAGAGAATTCAGAAAACATTGTAACTATCATGTCGGTGATCAGGAAAGAAAAACACATAAGGATGGATTTCTCTCAACTTCATTTGTGAAACTTGAATAAAATGGAGAACTAGAACACAGGTAATCAGGACAGGGGCTCAGTGATCACACATGATTTTAAAGGATGACATCTTGGCCCCATCCTCCTCCGTTCACTTTTCATCGTCACCCCAGGCCTCAACAAAAAGCCTGCCAGTTGGACAGTTTCTGTGTTATTAGTTCATGGAAATGCTAGTATTATTTAACAGTAAAAATAAAAATCCCACGCAAGCGAGTGCTGAATTATTCATGCACTCTGATTTTACATAATTTGCCCATCCCTCTCTTTATTGCTATTTCAGTTTCCATCACTAAACAATTCTTTCCCAGGTCCACTTCGGATTCCTGTGAACAAGGAGATAACACTTGGAGAATGTTCTTCTGACACGATGCTCTGCGCTGAGGTCCAAACATTTGCAGCTAAGGCCCTAAACAACTCAAAAACAGCTGGGGAGATCTACAGTGCCCAGAATGGGGGAGACAAGCTTTGACAAGGCCATTTTTATTTTTTTAATGAAATTTCTTTAGAATTTAAAAATCTGTGGTGTCACAAAAGCTACCAAAATTGAACCATCAGAGGACCGGCCTTTGAAGTCTTGCATTATCACTCAGTATTTTCATTGCAAGTGCACACCAACCTAAGACATGATTTAAAATACAATCAATGCCCTTAATGTGGCTTGGGCATTAAAAGTTACTAATGGGCACTGTCAGCCCCTCTGTTCAGCGCATGGTAGGGTACAGGGACAGGATGGCATCTAGCTCTTTCAGCAGCATGACAAATGCCACAACTGAAGTATTACTGTGGATGGAATTCTAGGCAGCACAGCATTAGGGACAGTTGGCCATGGCCTGAAATTTGTACAGGACTGAGCTTCTCAGGGTTTCTGCTCAGAGTGGGGTTGGGGAGTGAGCCTCAGCACCTGTAGCATAGAAAGCAGGAGAGACAGGGATGTCACAAAAGCAACTGTGGACTACCAGAACTGCCTGCTTGAGGAGAAGAAGGGATTTCCTTTAAAAAAAATCACTGTTTATAGTTTTACTCATTTCTAACATATAATTTTTAAGCTAATCATTAATGTAAGTGGCTAGAAGTGGCAACTAAGCCTTTGTGGTGGCATCCTTCAAATGTTTGGTGCTAGTGTAAGAAAGAGAAGAAAAAACAGATGGAAAATACTATAATGAACCAACATGTTCTATTTAAAACCTGTTTGTCAGCTGTAGTTAAGTTGACACTGTGAGCCTAGCAACAAACCATAACATTTTGTAGGTTTTCCTGCATGCTTGAAGCAGCCACCGCACATGCTCGCCCATACGACAGTGGTGGGAGTTTCGGAATGGCACAGTGCATGGGCTGGAATGGAACATGTGAGACTTGCTGCCCCCTCAAAGGTCAGTTGCCACAGAAGTAGACCCGGTCTTTGAAGGTTTCTGCAGGCAAAGAGTGGTGTTCAGGGTTTTAAAATGGGCTATGTGTAGCCTAGTAGTATCAAGAGATCCTCCCTTTCCTGAGTGTATAATTTTGGATTTCACTTAGAGATTTGTGCTATGCAAAAATCAAGTCCTCCTTCACTAGTTTTATTCTGAGATTTTTGTTTGTGGAAATGGACTAAGATAAAGGACATTAGCAGAAGTTGAGATCATAGGGGAAAAATGGTGATTATGCATAAAGATAAATCAATTGATTTCATGAATGTGAAAATACCTACTGTGTATTCAGCTCTGAGCCGGAGATGTGGGGTTGACAATAAAGAGAAATTAAGGACTGTCAAGATGGCAAGATGGCTCAGAGGGCAAAGGGTGGTAAGCCGGACAACTTGAGTTCACTCTCCAGGGCCCTTATGGCAGAAGGAAGAACTGACATCCACAAGTTATCTTAGGACCTTCACATGTTGTGCCATGTGTGGACCCACTCACACACACCCCAAAATACACATAAATAAATGTAGCACTTTTTAAGAGTTATATAAAATTTTGTTGTTTTATGGAATGAACTGACACTAAGACTGTGAGAGAAACACATATACCACAAGCATGGGTCAAGCTATATGGAATCCAAGCTGTAAATTTAGCTAGTAGTAAAGGGAGCTTGATAATCTACAAAGTAAGTAACAATTCTGGCTCTTTAATGCCTGCGCAGAAGTGATTTTTATCAATAATCTCAATTTTAGTCTGCTTTCTCAGGTTCACCAGAGTCAGATAATATTAACTGGAATGTATTATCTAGGTAGAAATATCACTAAAATAAAGGATGCATTCCCTAAAGCCTATTTGTTGGAGACGTGGTTGTCAGCGTTTAACTCCATGGAAGACGGAGGAACCATTAGGAGGCCCAGCTTAGGGGAAGGAAGTTTGGTCGTTGGGATGGTCTTGAAGGGGTTACGACTCTGGCCCCTTCCTTTCCTTTCTCTCTAGTTCCCAGTCTCCATGAGAAGGTGGAGAGTCCTTTGGCAAGGGTTTGTCTCATGTTGTTCTGTGATACTGCAGGCCAACACAATTTTAAAACCCTGAATACTACTCTTTGCCTGCAGAAACATTCAAAGATCGGGTCTACTTCTGTGGCAACTGACCTTTGAGGGGGCAGCAAGTCTCACATGTTCCATTCCAGCCCATGCACTGTGCCATTCCGAAACTCCCACCACTGTCATATGGGCGAGCATGTGCGGTGGCTGCTTCAAGCATGCAGGAAAACCTACAAAATGTTATGGTTTGTTGCTAGGCTCACAGTGTCAACTTAACTACAGCTGACAAACAGGTTTTAAATAGAACATGTTGGCTTTTGTTTTGTTTTGTTTTGCTTTGTTTTGTTTTGTTTTGAAGACTAGCTCTTCCTCTGTAGCCCTGGTTAGCCTATTCCTCACTATGTAGCCCAGGCTGACCTGAAGTCACAGTCCTCCTGCTTCAGCTTCCCAAAGGCTGAGGTCACAGATATGTGCTAACACACTTAGCTAACATTGATATTCTTTATTGCACACCATTTTGGAGGATGCTCATTGCCGACATTTATTTCTAGTTCCTTCAGGTCCCCCCAGCACTTGATAGCATGATATCATCACAAAGTCACTCAACTCACATGGCCACTCCTGTTCTGTTAGATAATCATGGTTATATTTGATTATTTTGGCCTAATAGAATATGGACGCAACCCAGACTATAAAATTGAAGTTATAAACTATTTTAAATATACAAAGAAGGGATCAATTCCTTCTAGCTGGAGGGGGTTAGAGAAGACCAATGAAAAGAATTTGAAATGGTCTTAGTACTGTTTGGATAGGACTTTAGCTTGCAAAGATGATGGAGAAAATGCATGGTGCCAAATAAAAAATGCATAATTCCCATTTTCAGAGAGCAGCAGGGAGGATTGGGAAACAAGGCTGGAAAGATAATTCTGACAACCACAGGAGAGTGGGAAAAGGGACTGGGCATTAGAACGATGAGCTAATTAGTTGTAATTGTATATTTCTTGTCTAGCTTGGCAGAGGACTGCTTTCTTCTTGAGAGTCTATCAACATAGATGCTTCCCCTGGACCTGGGACAGTCTCCTTGTATTCTTAGTGGAAGAACTGAGGGAAGAACCAGTCCAGAATCTCAAGACTGCGCAAGAGGTGAATGGAAAAGAAATTCCTTTTGTATGCATAAAGTTTCATTTATTTTGAAGTGTCTGTCTGTGTGTATGTATATGCACCATATATGTGTCTGATGCATGCAGAGAACAGAAGAAGGTGTTGGATATTATGGAGCTGGAATTGGAGGTGGTTGTGAGCCACCATGTGTGCTGAGAATTGAACATGTGTCCCCTGTAACAGCAGCAAGTGCTCTGACCCTCTAAGACATCTAATTGGCCACTGAAGCAGGAAGTTCTTATCTCTAAGCTTCTTTTCACCCAATATTAGCCAGCATTCCTGTTGCTTAAGGGTGACAGTGTTCGTAGCTTAGGTAGTAAGCCATGCTAACAGGAATCTGCATTTTACAGACTAACACAGAACTAGCAAGGTTGTCCTTTGGAAAAGATTTGCAAAGCATCACTTTCCTTACAAAGACACTTGTTGACCATAATCAATACCTAAGAGCCAGAGATCCTCACATCCTCAGTAGCTATCCAAGAACTATTTTTAAAATGATGTTGAAATTCATTTTATATGAAACTCTTCTTTTTTCAACAAATAATTTGCATTTATGTTATAGACCCTGCCTTGTCTATCACGCCAGTGGTTAAAAAGAAAAAAAAAGAGCAAACTACATAGGCTTAAGAAAGACAGTCAGCCTAAGTGTTTGAAAAATATTTTAGAGTTGGGAAAAAAACAGAAATAAACTAGACTTTTAGCTCCATTTTAAATGTGAGGTCATTTAGACCTCAATAATTTATCAAACATCTTGATAAAAACCTAAACTCTACCAATTTTTCTCTCTTCCTTCATTTCTTTTCTTGCTCCTCTGTCTCCTCCTCAACACCTGCCTCCCTGCCTTGCCTCTCCTCCCTTAATCCCCTCTCTTTTCTTCATGTTTCCCCTCTAGTCTCCTCTCCTTTCCTATGCTCTCCCTCTCTCCTCATTTCCCCTATCCTTCCTCCCCTCCTTCTTCCCTCTTTCTTCTTCTCCTCCTCTCCCCCACTCTTTACTAAACTACAATCAGTCTTGCAACTATCAACTAGATTTCCCTTTTGTTTTCAGAATCAGAAACATAAGAGAAAATTTTTTACAGACTCTAAGAAAATTGGTTAAGGTTTTTCCAGTGTGACCTATAGTCATATTTTACTAGCAGCATTTGTATTTAAGTTTTCAAACTGAAAAAAAAACATTATAATAACATTTTGATCTCAAGGACCTAACTGCCTGTATTTAATATTCTTTACAATCTCTGGGATACTTGTGCACAGTTTGTTAAATACCCCATTTCAAATGATGTCCTGTAGGTGGCCAGTTTCCCTCAACCTGGTATTGTGTTAAGAACTGGAAGTCAGGCTTGTCCTAAGTCTAGTACCAAAATGTAGTGATCATGAAATTTCCTCTTATTCCTCCAGATAGTACTCTTTAAAAAAAATAAGATTTTACTATTTATTTATGTGTATATGCATGTATATGTGTGCATGTGTATGCATATGTTGACAGAGGCCAGAAGGGGCCATCAAATCTCCTGGAACTGGAGGTACAGGAAGTCAGAAGGCACTCCATATGAGTCCCAGGAATTCTACTTGGATTCTAGAAGCAATAACAGCTCGTAACCACTGAGCACTCTCTCCAGCCCCACAGATATTGCTCTTTCTAGAATTCCAAGGTCTGTATCAGGATAGGGCAGAGGAGGGCCAGGGGAGCTAAGCTGCCTTGAGTGTGACAGCTCCCAACTATGGCTTCCAAGAGAAGTATTCACAAGAAACAGGAAACTAAAGGTGGATCTGCTCAGGCACACTATTTTGTAGACATTGCTGAAACTTCTCCAGTTCTTCAGATGAGAATCACGTGGTAGAAGATGCTACTTTAGTCTAAATCGGGAGTGATATCACAAATGTATCGAGGAAGTGTTTTCTTAGCTTACAACAAACCATGCTTTAAATGTAGTGGCACACCAAGAAAAACTATTCCATGACAATGGATTCTGATGCCACAGCTTAAGAGCATTTAGGTAACTCTTCAAATCCAGCCTCTCATGCTGCTCCCACTGCAACTTTCACAAGACTCCATGGTGGCTTGGTGAAAAAGCATGACCCTTCCACCACAGTCAACAACCATAAGCTCATTTTTAGGAAAATCAGAATGGCAGAAGACTGACACACTTTCAACATGGCCAGTCCCTAGACAGATCTCCAAGTCCTCTGCACTCAATCAGATTTAGCATTTGTGCTCAGCACCCACCTCTAAGTTTCCTTCCCATTAAAAATGTTTTATTCATTTTTTAATAATTTCCTACATATTTTGATCATATTGAACTTCCTGCCAAACTACTCCAGATCCACAGCCCCTTCCCTACTCACAAACTTTGTGTTCTTTTTTTCTTTTTTAACCCATCATGCCTAATTTGTAATTGATACATAGTCTTGGATGTGTGGCTTCCTAATGGAGCATAGTCAACTCTCCAAGAGCTACACTTTAAAAAAAAAAAAAAAACTGACCCTTTATCTCCCACAACTAACAACTGGCACTACCTCTAAGGCTAGGGGTGGGACTTCATGGCCACCTCCCATATGCAAGCTGGGATTGGGTCTAGCTTCAGTTTGCACATATCTCATTTAGGTTACAGCTGCTGAGAGTCCATATGTGCACCTGCCCTCCCTCTTCCAGCCAGAAGACCCTCTGTCCCTGTAGTCAGTTCATCATCCCTCTTCTATACTCTCTCTATGTTCCTGTGTCTGCAAATTATTCCTTGACTAACATCTGCATCTTTTTTTTTTATCACGTTTCTTCATCGCCTATCTTAAATACTGAGCGTCAGTGTCTGGATGGTACACTTCCAGAGCTTTGAAAATTTCCCCCAATGAGCTCCTCCTCTCATTACACATATCTTTGTAGAATTCCCTCCAACACTGTGTGAGGATTGGTCTCTATAATAGACAGAATACATCAGAGGTATTGATACATCACTTCAGGGATTAGGTCATAAAAGATGTTGTTTGTGCTTTGCCCTCCCCTGATCATTTGTTCTCATTCAGGGGGAGGCCAGATGCCACATTACAAGCAGCCATATGGACAGGTCTATGTGGGAAGGAGCTGAGGCCTCTAGCTGACAGCCATGGGAGGGATCTTGGAAGCAGTTCTTCTAGCCCGGTGGAAGCTTTGGATGTCTGCTGTCAGTAACTTATGAGAACCACTCAGCTGAGCCTGACCACACAACCACCTGTGTCCTGACTCTCAGACACTGCAAGATTTGTGGTATTTCTTTTATTAAGCCACTGAGTTTTCAGGTAGGTTATTAGGTGGTTTAACACTGATGACAGGGTACTCTATGGGTTACTCTTGTCACTTTGCTTTTCTCCTCCCATTTAGGGGACTTGAGGATAGAAACCATGTTGTATTCCCCTCAAGGATTAGCAGAATGGCTGAGGCCAATAAGAGATCCAATAACCATTTTCTGAATGAATGACCATCTCCTTCCTCTTTGTAATCATTAAAGTAAATTCAATGACAATTACACTTCCAGACTTCTGACTTAACTAAGGCCTTAAAAAAACAATGTGGTTTAACTCAGAATGTGGAAGAGGAAAAAAAAATCTAAAATGAGATCACCTCTCAGAAACTCCAATTTTTTTAATGCTCTCACCATTAAGAGTTCAATATAAATTTACAATGAAGTTCAGTGAACAATTTAGGAAAGCTTGGCCTCCTGCCTTATAAGCATTCATGATTGCAAACTGAAACTTGGCCCAGCAGCTAAGACATGACAATATGATGGGAAAGGCTGACGTAAGTATGGAAGAAATAAACTCCTGTAGTTCCTGGGTTTAGGGGACAGTAGTTTGAAACAATGTGACTCAGAATACAAACCTAAAGTTAAGCACCTTTGGTAACTTTCTCTTATCACTTAAACAGGCTAAACATACTTATTTCTCAAATATCTACCAGTTTTAAGAGTAGAAGCGTTTAAACTCCTTTCTTCTAGCTTGCTTTCTTTTCTTTTTTTCCCCAAGGATTTATTTTATTTCTAATTATGTGTCTGTGTGTGGGCATGTTCACATAAGTATGGGTGCCCATGGAGGGGCCACCGGACCCTTTGGAACTGAGGCTATAAGTGGTCATGAGGTGCCTGGCATGGGGACTGGGAACTAATCTCTGGTCCTCTGAATGAGAGTGCTTCCTCCTAACTGCTAAATCACATCTCCAAGTCTTCTAGCTTTCAGGAAGTGTACAGCACATCACCAATATCTACAGTCACCTAGCCGTGCCATGGCACAGCAGAGTTTGCTCCTGTCTAATGATAACTTAGGGCCCAGCAAGCTACATTTCCCTGATCCTCCCTCCCTCTACACTTCCAGTCTGCTGACATGGTCCAACTCTTGGCATCTATGATATCATCTTATATATAATCCATATGAGAGATCATGTGGAACTTGTCTTTGTGTGCCTGGTGTATTTCATTTAAGATAACAGGGTCTAGAGAATCAGGGAATAAACTCCTCTTGAGCCTCTGTAGGTGGGAATCATATTATGTACTTAATGGTATACTTTTATAGTGTCCTTGTCCCTCCAAATTCACCAGTCTCAATAACCTAATGTACTCCTAAAAAGGAAACATGATACTTAGGTGGTTAAAATAACCCTATTACCATGTACTAGAAGTCCTTGTGGGATATGTTTCTTGATGGTGGCATTTACCAACACTGCCATAGTTCTATTTTTCTACTGACTAAGCTCATTTTTGAGACAGTGGTCTCCCTATTCCTCCAGACTGTTCATGAAAAATAAGATTCATACAGTAGAGAGCAGAGAAGAACAGAGAGGTTCTGCTCAGCACCAAGTTCCACCAAAGGAAAGTCCAAGCTCATGAGTGAAGGGGACAGCCATTCCCAGGAGACAGCTTCCCTGTGGCACACGAGC
>CAJQZJ010004750.1:9392656-9411281 GCA_907164525.1 Lophiomys imhausi | reverse complement strand
GTCATAAGGGGACAGCCATTCCCAGGAGACAGCTTCCCTGTGGCACATGAGCTCTGTCATAAGGGACCAGGAACTTGGGTGATCTCCAGCTTTCCCTACTCTGGGAAAGAAAATTTGTGTGCTACAGTGTTGTGCTGGTTAATTTTTGACAACTTGACACAAACTGGAGGTGTTTTCGAAGAGGGAATCTCGGTGGAGGAACTGCTCACATCATGGTGGCCTGTGGACATGTCTGTGGGAAATGTCCTTGACTGATGACCTCTGTGGGAGTGCCCAGGCCACTGCAAGTTCTGCCTCTCCGGGTGGGCGGGCAGTCCTGGGTTGTATGAGAATGCATGTCTTCAGTAATAAGTAAACATTAAAAACAAAACAAAAACTCCTACTCATTAATGGAACATGTTATTATGACGCTATGAGCCTCAGTCAGGAAAGGCAAGAACACACATTTGAACTGTACCATGTTCGATGCTATTGTCATACTTCGCAAAAGCAGTGCAAATGAGCAGCAGGCTGTTTCTCCCATAGCCAGCTGGAGTCAGGGGCAGGTCTGAACACAGTGGCTATCTTTGCTGATGGACGTAAATATCCTTCAGTTCACTGTGTGGCAGGGAAATAAGTGACTCCAGGCAATAGCCCTGTTACCATGTTCTCACCACACCTCAGACTTAAATGCTCTAACCATCCATGTCATTGGTGATGTCTGTAGTGGCATGTTGAGAAGTACTAAACTAGGTCTATTTTGTAGGCTAAAGCAACTGGTAGAATGGAAACTGAAACAACTACAAGCTCTTAGTTGCAGAGTTAATAAGCACAATGTGAAATGGCTGAATCCAGGTGGGTTATCTAAGCAGCAACCACAAAACAGAATCCGTGTGGAAGTGTAACATGACTCTATACTCATTGCAGAATTGGCTTGCTCACAAAGTACTAGAGAAGCCGTTGGATCTTAGTACTGTGAATACTTAGTTCTTAGAGAAATGAAACCAAACCCAAATCAGTGTGACTGGTCATAGACAAAAAAAATAAAAATAAATTTAAAAAACCTGCAAGTCTTCAGTTTAACAGGTGTTTAACAAGTCAGAATCTGACAAATGTATCCTAAATAATCAAGTTTTTTGTCTTTTTTGGGGCTTGGGGAATACCTTATAATGTTTTCACACAGAACACTTCACATAGTACCTGGTGCACCCTTGATAGTGCCCAAACCATGTGCACTTGGCCTTACATGATTTGTAAATTGTTGTCTATTCTAAGAAACTATTTAAAAATGTAAAAAAAAAAAATGCATGTCTTAAAAAGAATCTTTGTGGTGACTGCTGAATCTACGTCTAACCCATAGCCTGGGGGTGGGGAGGCTGGAATGTGTTGTGAAGCCCATTTTGATCTTGACCTCACTGTGTTGTTCTTTCTGCCTCAGCCCCCTGAATGCTGAGGTTACAGGTATTTGCCACCATGAGAGTGGGTTAAAATTAACTGTATCTCTGAATCACTGCAGACTTGCAGAAAAATTGAAAATACAATAGAGCATTACCATTGGCCCATGCTGCATCTCTCCTATGGTAAAGATAGATGGTATCATCCCATCTCATAAGCTGGTAGTGACATACTGTCTACACTTCAGGTCTTATTCATGTTTCTTTAACTTATGCCCACTGCTTTCTCTCTATCCCAGGACCCCATCTCAAATCCCACATCCCCTTCACCTGCTCCTTAACTTCACAGCCTCTCGGATTCCATTTATGTTGGATGCTCTTAATAGCTAAGAAGGACTCTGACCAGGAGCTCTGCATAATTCCTCAATGGAGACTCCCCTCTCCCCTGCAGATGTTTATGTTGAATTTATAAGTTTAGGGAGGGTGGCCACAATGGCAGGGTGTGTCTTCCTCACACTGTTCTTCTAAGAGTCAGTGTATCAGCAGGTGTCATGGCTGCCACTTCATCCTGTGGAGAGTTACTTTTCTCCCACTTCACACTGACACTCTGAATACGCACAACAGTCATGCTTCAGGTCAGATGTTAAAACTCTGTGATTCCAGTTTTCAACTGAACCAAGAGCAGTATTTGATTATTGCTGGAGCCTTACATCTGCCCCCTTCCCTTCCTGCACACATCTATTCTTAATAAGAATATTCATTGTCTGATGTGTATCAGGTACAGTTCTAGCTTAAAAAACCCAACTTTACCTCAGAAAAACGATCTGCAGATTCACACCCTCACAATATTGGCATCCAGCTTTGCTAGAGAGTAAAAGTAGACCTCCCCACCAAGGTTTCAATTTTTTTCTGTCTTTTATTTTTGCAGTGCTAGGGACTGATTCTGAGGCTGCAGGTGTACTTGCGAGGCAATTGTTGGACCACTCAGAAACACAGCTTCTGCCACTGTTTCCAAGCACAGAAGGGGTCACTGTCACCATCATTATCACTGTGAGTCACAGAGAACTTCAAAGGTTAAGAATGAATCTGGTTTGTCAGGACTACAGCTTACTCAATAAAATTCTTACCTTGCAATCACAAGGTCTCAAATTTGATTCCAAGAACCCATACACAAAAAAAACCAAGTGTGCTGGTGTTCATGTGTGACCCCAACTCTAGCAAAACAAACAGCCAGATCTTAGGGGCTCACTGGCTGAGCACAGACTGGTCAGTCTACCCAGTTTGATAAGCCCCAGTTCTCAGGAAGAAACTCTCCAAAAACAAGGTGAATGGCTCCTAAAGAATGGCACTGAACGTTGTCCTCTGGACTCCACATATAAATTCACACATATGCATCAACTTGAACACACACACACACACACACACACACACACACACACACAGGAATATATCTAGCACAAACAAAATAGTCACATCCTTTGAGACCTTGCTCTTTACCCAGAGCCTGAGGCCAATCCATGCATACCAAGTAAAACTAAACATAAGATTATAGAGGTTATAAATGACTTCCCAGTTCTGTCCTGGCAAGGATCTAAGTAAAGGGAATGAGGAATATGTCATCTCAGGGAAGAGCCAAGAACAGTGGGAGCTTTCTGACAGTAAAACCTTTCTAGTCACAACCAAGAGAACAAAACTTTGCTACGACCACCAGTACCGGGCCTAGTATACTCAACATGCACACAGACTAGTACAAAACAAAAGCTGCCCAGGGGCTTCCTCTAGCAGGAAGATTCTATCCATAACTACTAGAAACATCTCATTTCTCAGAAATTTGGTAGAATAGCATATGTAAACCTAGAACCATGTCCAGGACTCCTGGTGCCCACTATAGATTAGTGTCAGGACTTCTGAAGATATCAAAGTCTGAGGACCCAAGTCCTCCATGAAATGACATAATATCTGTGGATGGCTTATACACACCCTCCATTATATTTCCAATAATCTCTAGATTATACAGGACACATAATACAATACATTACAAATAGAATGCTATGTATAGTCATCATCCTGTGTTGTTGAGGAACTGAGCCATGGGAAAATGTCCACACATTTTCAGGATAGATATGTGTGTTTGGTAATTGCAGTTATTTAAACTGATGGACGTGAAACCAAAACACAGAGAATCCTTGCTATAATGTTATTGAGAAGAGGATATCCCCCTTCAATACCCCACATTCATAAGGGAGAATATAGTAACTAAGGGAATAAAGGGGACAGGTGCCAGCACTTTCAGATGAAGAAGTCCTAAAAGAAGGAAAGGAAAGAGAAGGGGCAAAAAGAAAGGTCCATCAGAAATTCAGTTGTAAATGAGCTAACATTACAAGTAAATTCAATTAAAACAAACTAAAAAACAATTCTACCAAAAATATACCACCTTTCAACACAGTCATTATCCCAGTCGGGAAACCATCCTGCCCTCGCACTCCAAGCACATCACCAATGGTCAGAGTCAAACTTAACCCAGTCCAGCGCTCAGCCCAGGACTCAGGCCTGCTCTCCCACCTGCCCTTTGCTGGCCCATGACTACATACTCAAGTACTGACTGGGCCACCAAAAGGCAGGCTGGAGAGAAGAAGAAGAGGAGGAGGAGGAGGAGGAGGAGGAGGAGGAGGAGGAGGAGGAGGAGGAGGAGGAGGAGCAAAAAACAAAAACAAAAAACAGGAAGCTCTAAAAAGTGAGAAGATGATTTCAAGGAACATTTGAGACCATTCAGAAGCACTTTTCCAGATACACAGATAACAAAAGGCTCTTGTTAAAAGCCATGAAAGCATCCCTTCAATAAGAAGTCATTAGACACAATGTTCTATTTTAATAAGAAAGAAACATCATTTGCTTGAGCTGAAATACCAAAGCAGGGGTCTTTAATTACTTTTGGGCCTGAGGCTCCTTTGAGGATCTGGTAGAAGCTGGGAGTCTCCCTGGCAGATAAGTAAGTGCCTGGACTCACAGACTTGGCGCTACACCTAAGCCCCTTCACTCCCATTTCTGCCCCTCATCAGGCACATTCCTGGGTGGGTTCTCTGTTTCCTCAGGGGACCCTCTGTTAAAAGCTTATAAATCCATAAATTCTGTTAAGCCACATGTTAAAAAACAAAAACAAACAAACAAAAACATGGTTTAGGACCTTCAGTCTCAACGTACAACAAATCGGACAAGAAGGAGAGTTGCATTTCACTTGTTCTGTGACACACAAGTTACTTTTGCATGAATTCCCCTTTTTTGTTGTTTATTCCCCAATATCTTATTTTATGGGGCAAGTACACAGCATGAAATCTCCACCTTAATGGATTTTTGTTGAGGAGAGTGCAGATCAACCTGAAGCCTTGCCACATGCTTACAAGTGTTCTGCCACTGAGCTACAAACTCCAACCTAAGACTATGAACAATTCTAAAGTGGACAAGATGGAGTTACTAACTATAGGCATATCTGATTGGCACCTTCTCTCTTTCCCCACTCCTTTCCCTGGGTACCACCATCTGTTGCTTTTGCTTCATTGTGTGGTCTGATTTCACATTCTTCAGAAAACTAGAACCATGTAGAAGTAACTCTTCTTCAGCAACCAGCTTATTCCACTTACCATACTGTTACCAAGGTTCACATATGTCTTCATGTAAGTATTTAATTTCTTCAATTAAAGGCTGACAAATATCCCATGCTGTACATACCGCATTTTCTTGGTCTGCTCATCCTCTGACAGACATTTAGGTTATTGTCATGCCTTGAGGGATTATCAAGAGCACTGCAAAGAGCACAGGGGTGGTAACACCAGTCTTTGATCTTTATTTCAAAACCTTTGCATAGATATCCACAAGTGTGACTGACCAGTCATATACAACTTTTTTTTCCAGTCTACTCATTATTTCTTTTTTTATTAGGAGATATTTAATGTGCATGAGGATTTTGTCTGCATGTTTATCTGTGCACCATGTGGATGTTTGGTGCACAAGGAAGCCAGTAGGTGGCATCAGATCCCCTGAGTTAAAGATGGTTGTGAGCTACCATGAGGGTGCTGGAAAATGAACACAGGTCCTCTGGAGGTGCCAGGCGTTCTTAACCACTGGGCAGTCTCTCCAGCACCCTTTGTAATTTTTTGAGAAACTTATATTTTGTTTCCCAATATAACTAATTTACATTTCTCCACAGTATCATTAAGACTCCTCTTTGTTTACTCACATATTTATCCACATTTTTATAATACCATCCTAGCAGGTGTCCAGTCTATGTTCATTCCCTTCTCTCTCTGCTTCCTGACTGCAGGAATGCAATGTGATCAGGTGCCTTAGGTTCTTGCTGCCATGACTTCTCTGAGGGACTGTACATGTCAGTCCAAATAAATTGCTTCTTCATGCATTTGTTTTTTGCTTTATCTTAGCAACAGAAAATGTAACAACAACAAAACCTTCTCATATCTCAGCTGGCTATTCTTTTCTCTTTTTTTGTATGTTTGTGTATGTGTGTTTGCCTGAGTGTGGGCATACATGTGTACACAGGCACAAGTGAATATATATGCATCAGCATGTGAAGGTCAGAGGTTGATGTTGGGCAACTTTCTTATATTGAGCCAGGATTTCTCACTTGAGCCCAAAGTTGATTGGTTCAGCTAGTCTAGCTCACCAGCTTGCTTCAGGGACCTCCTCCAATCAGTCTCCTGATGGCTCAGATGTCGGAGTAGCTACCACATGAGTGCCAAGGATCTGAATTTGAGTCTACATGCTCAGATAGCAAGTGATTTACCCACTCAGTCAACACCCTAGCCAACAGATGACCATTTTCATGTGTTGAGAGGAGGTTTATGCAGAGCCTTTGCCTAACTTTTAAAAATGAGGTTATTGTTTGCTTTTCATTCCTGGCTATAATATTCAGGGCCTTATACATGGTAGTCAACTCTGTACCACTGAGTCACCTCCTCTTCAGACCAACTCATCAATTCCTTATACTTAGGAGCTGATTTCTTACTCTAAGACCATTTCATTTTTTTTCTGTAGTTGCTTATCTGAGTCATCCTGCTACTCAAACATACTCCACACAAGGAAATCAGAAAATTCTTATAAAATGAAGAGGACAAAGTGAGTGAGTGGTCCTCCTTACAGCTCTGGTCATTAGTTTGTTCATCTCCTCACGTTACTGTCCTCTGAACTAGTGACTATATGTCATAATTGTGGGATGCCAAGGGCTTGAACAATACCAAGTCCTCTCTTCAAAAAGTTTACTACCCAATAAGTGGAGAAACATCTGAATAGGTACACAACAAGATGGTGGGAAAAGCCCTAGTGCTTGTTTTCTGTTTGGAGAAGTATGGAGTTGGAACTATAAGGGAGGTTCGGTGAGGCCGACTCTGGGGAGGAAGGTACTCTGCACTTTACCAAAGGAGAAAGATAGACACCAACCCAGCTACAAATGCTTAGATTCACAATAATGTAAGAAGTCCCAGTTCAATAGTGGCAAAAACACAGTGGGAGCAACCAGCCACAGTTTTGGTGCCATCTTCAACACTGCTTGGGTAGCCAAGAATCTGAAACCAGATAGGGCAGGGAATGCTAAAGGAAAATAGTCACAAAAATGATTCCTAAAGATGTTCTGCTCTACTCTTAGATCAGTACCTTGCTCAGCCTGTATCAGAGAAGCTTCCTTCTGCAATAGATGGGAACAAACTCAAAACTCACAGCTGGACAATGCACAGAGAGTGAAAGACCTTGGAACACTCAACCCTATCTGGGATGTTTCCACCAAATCCTTCTCCTCAGGGCTCAGAGAACCCTCTGCAGGAGAAGGGATGTAAAAAGTGTAAAGAGCCAGAGAGGATGGCGGGCACCAAGGAAAGAAGGCCCTCTAAACACAGCAGGACCAACAAATATCTGAACTCACAGACCTGCACTGGCCTGAGCCAGATATGGTCCAAAAACTGAAAGAAGTAAACACATCCCCCAATCCCTAACTAAGAATCTATCTCCAAATGATAACTACTTACAGATGAAAAAATAGTTCTCTCTAATGGAATCTCTTTGGTGAGACAAACCACTCTTAAGGACAGGCCTCATACCCAGCAGTAGATGGCTAACACAAAGCAAGCTCAGTGGTATCTGTGGAGGTTCTGTGCCTCATAATGTTTTGCCAGGGCATTTTTTTTAACCTTATGGTTTCTTTGTAAATATATTATGGCTTCTGGCTTTTGTTTTTATGGAATTTCTGTGCACAAACGTGTGTGTCTGCATCCATATGTGCATTTTCTTTGTGCTTTTCCCTTGGCTCTTTTTCTTCTGTGTGTTTGGTTGGTTTCCTTTCCTTTCTTTTTCTTTTCTTCTTATTATTTAGATACCTGTGTCTTTTTCTAACAAGAGACATGAGTGTGGATTGAAGGTGGGGAGCACTTCAGAGGAGAACAGGGGAGGGAAACCATAATCAGAATATATTGTATGAAAAAGATATATTTTCAAGGGGGCCAAGAGGGCGGCGACCTGCTCTGACGCATTTTGAACGTGGGAGAAAAGAGCCATAAAAAACACACAGTATTTGGACACTGAGCAAAAACCGGAGGGGCTAGACCCTCCGGGAACACTCACAGCTCCCAAGGGACTGTTAAAAGTACCAGGGTAAGGCTCTCCCCCCATCTCTCTCAGACACGGAAGCCACTAAATCCAGGATTCGGGAACTCCTATTTGCAGAGGCGCCTGGTAAGATCGACCCCAATACACACCAGGCAGAATCAGAGGCCACAGGGCGATCGCCCACTAGCCTACTGGGCTCCCCACAACTCAGGAGGACCTTATAGCTACTTAGGAAACTTTGAGGGATACTTGAAGTCTTAGCAAGGAAGAAACATGGTGCTCAGCGAGTGGTCCGCAGCCGCTAGAGCCACGGAGGATTCGAGAAAGCAGTAAGCCGGCAGGCCAAGCAGTCAGGGTGGGAAGCAGGCACAGGCGGGCGGGGCTGAAGCCCGGCACACCGATGGCAGAGCGGCTGGGGAGGGAGGCAGGCACAGGCGGTAGGAGGGGCCAGGGCTCCCCGCGCACACACAGCTGAACAGATAGGGAGGGAAACCAGCACAGGTGGGCGGGGCTGAGGGGCCTGGCCAGTGGCGGAGAAGCCTAGTGGGAAACAAGAAGCCAGGGGACCATAGCTGTATTCTGGAAAACCCAGACATATTAGGTGTGGAGCCGGGCCCTGTCAGCCTCCGTGAAGACAAACAAAGCCCATGGAATCTGTGCCTGGGCAAACAGGTCCATACCATCAGAACCATTACAGGCTGATCACTCAGTGTGCAACATAGAGAAGTCTGAATTGGGAGCAGTGAAACAATCCCGGACCATTACTCACTAACTGGGAATAGGCTGCACCAGCTCACAGTGCTTCAGGCTATTAAAACCACAGTGATCCTGAGATTCCCTGTAAGCAACGACAGATAGTCAAGCAATTCGACTCCTTTACCAAAAAATCCCCTGTGGATCCAAGCACAGAAAACGACGAGAACAGACAGCTAAACACATCCATATGGCCAAAGGTCCAAGAAAAAATAGAAATCAAGGAAATATGACTCCAACAACGCAGAATTATCCTAGCTCATCCAATTCGGATGACCTCACACCAACAGAAACACATGAAAACGATGACAATTCTGCATTATGGAAAGTGATAGAGTCACTTCAAGAAGAACTTAAATCTATGAAGGAATTCAAAGAAGCCACAATTTTACAAGTCAAAACAACGAACAACACCATTAAAGAACTCCAAGCCAAGGTGACAGAGCTTGAACAGGAAAGGAAAAAATAATGAAAGATTTTCAGACAAAAACAAGCAAGCTGGAGAAGGAAATGTACAAAACAAACAATACCATACAAGACATGAAAACAGAAATAGAAACAATAAAGAAAACACAGTCAGAGTTAAAAGAGGAAGTGGAGAATCAAGGGAAGAGAACAGGAACTACGGATGTGAATATCAAAAATAGGATGCAAGAGATGGAAGACAGGATCTCAGGCATGGAAGATTCGATGGAAGAAATCAGTACAACATCCAAAGAAAATGAGAAGGCTAAAAAATCTCTCACCCACAACATCCAAGAAATCAAGGACTCAATGAAAACGCGGAACCTAAGAATTATAGGCATAGAGGAAAGAGAAGACTCCCGACTCCAAGGTCCAGGAAATATCTTCAACAAAAACGTAGAACAAAACTTCCCAAACCTGAAAAAAGAGATGCCAATAAAAATCCAAGAGGCTTACAGAACACCGAACAGATTAGATCAGAAAAGAAACTCCTCTCGCCACATAATAATTGAAACACCAAATGTATGGAACAAAGAAAGAATATTAAAAGCTGTAAGAGAAAAAGGTCAAGTCACATACAATGGTAGACCCATCAGAATTACACCTGACGTCTCCTCAGAAACTTTAAAAGCTAGAAGGGCCTGGACAGATATCCTACAAGTCCTGAGAGATTATAGGTGCCCAGCCAGACTACTATACCCAGCAAAACTCTCTATCAACATAGATGGAGGAAACAAGATATTCCATGACAAAATCAAATTTAAACAATATCTACCCACAAACCCAGCCCTACAGAAAATCCTAGAAGGAAAATTCCAACCCACAGAAGAAAACTTCACCCAAGAAAACAAAGGGAATAGAAAACCCCTCAGCAACTAAACCAAAAGAGGCTCAGGACCATCACCTAAATACCAAACTAATGGGAAAAAACAACCCCAGGTCACTAACATCCATCAACATCAATCGACTCAACTCCCCAATAAAAAGACACAGGTTTACAGAGTGGATCTGCAAGCAAGACCCGTCCTTTTGCTGCATACAAGAAACATATCTCACTACCAAAGATAGACACTACCTCAGAGTAAAGGGCTGGGAAAAGGTTTTCCAAGCAAATGGACCCAGGAAACAAGCTGGAGTAGCCATCCTAATATCAAACAAAACAGACTTCCAACTGAAGTTAATGAAGAAAGACAAAGAAGGGCACTATATACTCATTAAAGGGAATATTCATCAAGAGGAAATTTCAATACTGAACATCTATGCCCCAAATACAAAGGCGCCTACTTTTGTAAAAGAAACACTTCTAAAACTTAAATCACACGTCGATCACAACACATTGGTAGTGGGAGACTTCAACACCCCACTCACAGCGAAGGACAGATCATCAAGACTGAGGCCAAACAGAGAAATATTGAGTCTAACAGAGATCATGAAACAAATGGACCTAACAGACATGTACAGAACGTTTCACCCAAACACAAAGGAATACACCTTTTTCTCAGCACCCCACGGAACCTTCTCCAAAATCGACCACATAGTTGGACACAAAGATAGTCTCAATAGATACAAGAAAATTGAAATAACACCTTGTATCTTATCAGACCACCATGGAATAAAGCTGGTCTTCAACAGCAAAAGAATCAACAGAAAGCCTACACACACATGGAAATTGAACAGCTCCTTACTGGATGACCACTGGGTCAGGGAACAAATAAAGAAGGAAATCAAAGACTTCTTAAAATCCAACGACAATGAAGGCACAACATACCCAAACCTATGGGATACATTGAAAGCTGTGCTACGAGGAAAGTTCATAGCACTAAATGCTTTCAAAAAGAAAATAGTGACAGCTCATATTAGTGAATTAACAGCTAAGCTGTGTGAATTGGAAAAAAAAAGAAGCAAACACTCCCAAGAGGAGCAGAAGGCAGGAAATCATCAAACTTAGGGCTGAAATCAACAACATAGAATCAAAAAGAACTATACAAAGAATCAATGAAACCAAGAGTTGGTTCTTTGAGAAAATCAACAAAATAGACAGACCCCTAGCCAAATTAACTAAAAGGCAAAGGGAAAAAACCCAAATCAACAAAATCAGAAATGAAAAGGCAGAAATAACAACAGACATTGAGGAGATCCAGAAAAATATTCGGGTTCTACTTTAAAAATCTATATTCCACCAAATTTGAAAACCTAAGTGAAATGGACAATTTCCTCGTTAAATTCCACCTACCAAAACTAAATCAAAATCAGATTAACAGCTTAAACAGCCCAATAACACCCAAGGAAATAGAAACAGTCATTAATAATCTCCCAACCAAAAAAAGCCCAGGGCCAGATGGCTTTAGCACGGAATTCTACCGGACCTTTAAAGAGGAACTAACACCATTACTCTTCAAACTCTTCCACCACATAGAAACAGAAAGAACACTGCCAAAATCATTCTATGTGGCCACTGTCATTTTGATTCCTAAACCACACAAAGACCCAACAAAGGAAGAGAACTTCAGACCAATCTCCGTCATGAACATAGATGCAAAAATACTTAATAAAATACTAGCAAACCGAATTCAAGAACACATCAAAAGTATCATACACCATGATCAAGTAGGCTTCATCCCAGGAATGCAGGGATGGTTCAATATACGAAAGTCTATCAATGTAATTCACCATATAAACAAGATGAAAGAAAAAAAAACACATGATAATCTCGCTAGATGCAGAAAAAGCATTTGACAAAATCCAACACCCCTTCATGCTAAAAGTTCTGGAGAGAACAGGCATACAAAGGCCGTACCTAGAAATACTAAAGGCAATATACAGCAAGCAAGAGGCCAACATCAAATTAAATGGAGAGAAGCTTGAAGCATTTCCTCTAAACTCAGGGACAAGACAAGGATGTCCACTTTCACCATATCTCTTCAATATAGTACTTGAAGTCCTTGCTAGAGCAATAAGACAACTAAAGGAGATCAAAGGGATAAATATTGGAAACGAAGAAGTCAAATTATCCCTATTCGCAGATGATATGTTAGTATACATAAGCGACCCCAAAAACTCCACCAAAGAACTCTTACAGCTGATAAACACCTTCAGCAAGGTGGCTGGATACAAAATTAACTCAAAAAAATCAGTAGCCCTTCTTTATACAACAACAAATATACCGAGAAAGAAATGAGGGAAACAACCACCTTCACAATAGCCACAAACAATATAAAATACCTGGGGGTAACTCTAACCAAGCAAGTAAAGGACCTATACAACAAGAACTTCAAGCCCCTGAAGAAAGAAATGGAAGAGGCCTTTAGAAGATAGAAAGATCTCCCATGCTCATGGATAGGTAGGATCAACATAATAAAAATGGCTATCCTACCAAAAGCAATATATAGATTCAATGCAATTCCTATCAAAATACTAACACAATTCTTTATAGACCTGGAAAAAGCTATTCTCAGTTTCATATGGAACAACAAAAATCCCAGAATAGCTAAATCAATCCTGTACAATAAAAAAGCATCTGGACGTATCACCATCCCAGATTTCAAGCTGTACTACAGAGCAATAGTAATAAAAACAGCATGGTACTGGTATAGAAACAGACCAGTGGATCAATGGAATTGAATTGAAGACCCAAACATGGACACACACCTATGGCCAACTAATCTTTGACAAAGAAGCCAAAACCACACAATGGAAGAAAGACAGCATCTTCAACAAATGGTGCTGGTCCAACTGGATGTCCACTTGCAAAAGAATGAAATTAGACCCATACCTATCACCTTGTACAAAACTTAAATCCAAGTGGATCAAAGACCTTAACATAAGGCCGACCACACTAAATATACTAAAAGAAAAAGTAGGAGAAACCCTCGAACTCATTGGCACAGGTGACAACTTCCTGAACAGAACACCAACAGCTCAGGACCTGAGATCAACAATCAATAAATGGGACCTCATGAAACTGAAAAGCTTCTGTAAGGCAAAAGACACTGTCATTCAAACAAAATGGCAACCAACAGACTGGGAGAAAATCTTCACCAACCCCACATCTGATAGAGGGTTATTATCTAAAATCTACAAAGAACTCAAGAAACTAAATGCCAAGAAACCAAATAATCCAATCAAAAAATTGGAGGAGCTAAATAGAGAATTCACAAAGGAGGAATACCTAATGGCCAAGAGACACCTGAAGAAATGCTCAACATCCTTAATCATCAGAGAAATACAACTCAAGACGACCCTGAGATTCCATCTCACACCTGTCAGAATGGCTAAGATAAAGTGCTCAAATGACAGCACATGCTGGTGAGGGTGTGGAGAAAGGGGAACCCTACTCCGTTGCTGGTGAGAGTGCAGGCTTGTGCAACCACTATGGAGGTCTATCTGGCAATATCTTAGAAATCTGGGAATAACTTTATCTCAGGACCCAGCCATACCACTTCTGGGTATACACCCAAAGGACTCCTCACGGAGTTATAGGGAAGTCTCCTCATCTATGTTCATAGAAGCCTTATTTGTAATAACTAGAAATTGGAAACAACCCAGATGTCCCTCAACTGAAGAATGGATTAAAAAACTGTGGTACATCTACACAATGGAATATTACTCAGCTATCAGAAACAATGAAAACATTCAATTTGCAACCAAATGGATGGATCTAGAGAAGCTCATCCTGAGTGAGCTAACCCAGTCTCAGAAGGATGCACATGGCATCTATTCACTTATAGTAGGATTTTAACTACATCGTACAGGATATCTGTACTACAACCAACACACCAAAAGGAACATGGACATAAACTTTTTTTTCTTTTTCTTTTTCCTTTTCCTTTTTTTTCTTTTTCCTTTTCCTTTTTCTTTTTCCCCTCTCTTTTGTTGTTGCTCTTTGTTTTTGTGGGTTTTTGTGTTTGTTGGTCTTTTTTTAGTTTTCCCTCCATAGCAAGGAGACACATTTCACTGGCAGTACTGCCTCGTAGGCCACCGGTGTATGAAGAGGCTCTTGGCCCTCAAATGACTCCTGATCTGTAGTGAGAGACTGTTAGGCAGGGACACTCCACCCCAGAGGGACAAGACGGAAGGGTCAGGGGGTAGAGCATGGGAGGGTGGGGCTGGGAAGCGGGAAAAGAGGACAATATGATAAGGATGTAACCTGAAGCAACAAACAAATAAATTTATTAATTAAAAAAAGCAGATAACAATGTTAAAACATTGTAAATAAAATAAAGGATACAGCCGTTCAACCGGGTTTTATAAACCTCCAAGTGTCGAAAAAACGTAGAGCCAAGGTAAAATACATGAGAAATGTGGTGTTAACCCATGCCTTTAACTTCAGCAGAGACGGGAGGAGCACCATAGAGTTAGTGGTCTTATAAATTCTAGAGTTACATGGAACAGGGTGGTGAGGGTGCACACCCTTAATCCCATCATTCAAGAAGAGTACATCCTTAATCCCAACACACTAGAGACAGAAACAGGCAGATCTCAGAGCTCAAGTTCAGCCTGATACAAAAACAAACTCTAAATAGAGAAAAATTTCAATCCAGGAGTGGTGGAACACATCTTTAATCCCTTCAGATGGGAACCACAGGTCTCTGATCCCAATAATTAGAATGCAGAGACACACACATAGGATTTGGAAGGACCTAAGTTTAAAAGCTACTTACAAAAGGCCTACTCAATACAAACAAATTGTCCTTCGAGATCTCAAAATATATACACTAAAGCTGGTTTAGCTCCAAAATAACAAAATAATTTCTTCTTTAAACCAGATTGAAAGATAACACTTTATATATTGTCAAAAAACCAAATTTGCTTCAGGAGAAATATCACCTACCCCCCCTCCAAAAAAAAAGAGGGTAATTGTCCCAGAGTTAGGATTAGGGCAGGGCTCTGTTCTTATCTTTCCAGGAGAATCAAAGCATCCATTCAAGGAACCCAGGGACAACGGGACAACGGAAACCTTAGCAGAAAACAGAATCAGACACCAAAGAAGACGAGTGACCCAGTTGATTCAGCCTGACAGACTCCCTCAATAGCTGTCTCCATCAAAAGCCTACAACCACAACAATTCAATATCACTAAGACCATTCAGCTCTACACAATGCCCCAGCCAGAACCTCAGTAAAGCCTGGAAGATCAGCTTCTGCCTACAAACTCCTTAGGACATCTAAACAGCTGAGAACAGAAGGACTGAACATAAATGATTGTACTAACATTTTTAACCATTTTTCCATCTTGGTTCGGGCCCCAAACAGGTTTACTACGACCCAAATCAGCAGGAAGTCATTTTAAGAGAGCGATGTCCCATGCCCAGAGGGTGGGGTGGGTGTTTCTCTGCCCCCCTCCCTTTTTGGTTATTTGAAGGATAACTGAAAACTCTGTTATTTAGGGGAAGAGATTACAAGTTGTTAAATGGTCCTGTTTAATGGGTTTTGGAGGTTAGACCCAGGGTATTCCTACTTTCCCTTTTCTGTATCCTTCTTTCTCTCCTATGTAGGCGTGCACAGACTTGAGAAAAATGAGACATAGATATAGCACAGGAAGGACCAAGAAGAAGGGACAGATTATTGAATATGCCCTTATACCTTTGTATATTGATACAAAATTAGTAATATATTTGGCTAAAGTGGTATTGACCATTGTTTATTGTGCAAAAATAAGATTGTATTGGACTATATCAGTATTGATCTTTGTATATTGATACAAAATTAAGATTATAGTTGGCCACAATGGTATTGACCCTTGTATATGGACCTAATATTAAGATTGTATTGGGCTACATAGGCATTGATCTGTATATTGATACGAAATTAAGAGTATATTTAGCCACATTTGAATAGATCTTTGTATATTGATACAAAATTAAAGGTAACGCTTCCTAATGGTATCGTACCTAGAGATACTTAAAAATGAAATGTGAAGCTGTGGCCTCTTGATACCAACCATCTTAAACTGTTTAGGATAGTTAAGAAAAACAAACTCCTAGTCATGCAAGCAAGTCACTTCGTTAGCTACTATGACAGTCTATCACAGATATTCTCTAAGCTACTCAGTAATCAAGTTGTTAAGAGACAAGCAACATTTGCTTATCTAAATACAAGAGATGGATAGGCCATCTTCAAAAACCCCAAGAGATCTGCAGAATATGGCATTCAAAGATGTTGTCTTAAATTAAGATTTTTTTTGATATCGAGACATATCAGCTCCTGACAGCACCCCCTATTCTTCCAAGTAGAAGATAAGCATCGAAGAATGTCCAGTGTGAGATGGTTGAATTAGTGGCAAGCCTATCTCTTGGCATGAAAAAACTCCTTGCTTCAACTGCAGACAGACTGCTGTCCAAAAAGGACAAAACTTGGTAGCAGGGAAGTCGACAGCCTAGCTCTGCCAAGACAGGGTAGGTAAGTCCTTCATAATCCCTGCTCTACAATAAATGTCTGTCAGAGAAACTGGATCAAAAGGCTGAAGACTGATGCTGGAATGTATGGAGAGAAAATGGGAACTGTCCAGGCAGTCACTGGTTTGTCATTTCTTAGTATTGGAAGCTGCAGGCCCTGCACTGCCTATATAACCAGATATATTTATCCCTCTCAGGTCTCTGAGGTGGTTGAAGAATAGACAGCTAGAGTCTCATAGTTAAATTTTGTGTTGTTTAGGAATCAAGAGGGCGTTCTAGATCTAAGAATATGGTTATAATAGTGATGCAAGTTAGTATGAAAGCTAAGTCAGTTATAGAACTTTAAACTCATGGAGATGGTTAGATAGTAGAATGCTAAAGTCAGGGGCCAAATATGTATGAACTGGACATTGGGAAGGTATACTGGGCCATTTACCTCTCATAAATGTGGCATATTTATTTCTGCTGTTTTGTATAGTATTTACTGTTATAAGAGAAGGAGCCATTTGTTGGACTGAAAGAAGAAGCTGTTGGGGGGAAGAGGGTGGAAGGGTGGGACAGGAAGGGGGAATAGGGAAGGGTTTGTGACTGAGATGTAACTTGAAGAAAAAAATAAAGTATTTAGTAACAAAAAAAGAAAAAGATATATTTTCAATAAAAAATAGAAAAACTATTTGGTAAAACTCACATAGACACACATACACATACTGACAATATACACACACTCATTCACATACATACACACACACATTCTCAAACATACACACACACACACACACACAAAAATTGTAAGGCCCTTTGTCTAAAACTCACTAACAATTTCCAGAAGATTGTGGATGGAAATCCCTTCCAAGGATGTGGCCTGAGACTACTGGGGTCAGTACTTAACCACAAGCCAGACCCTGAAAATATTAGGGGGAAACTTTGTGTGTTTATTTCTGCTTTTCCCTCACCACCATGATGACCACCATACATTGTCACAAGGTATATTTTGATAATGAAGGGCTCCATATTTGCTAAGCAGCGCACAAAGAGCATTATAGTCATTTAATTTTCACAGCAACTGTGTGACCTAGGTATTTTTAAAAGCACTTATCAATATGAAACAAAAGTTCAGAGAGCAAAACATTACTCAGGTAAGAATACTGTTTGTGTATGGGGATGGGTATTATCAGTCTTGATAATCTTCCCTGTGTATCCTACACCAAGCTATGTTACAGGGCATGCTCAGTAGTGAATTATATAAGGTTGAGTCTGTTTCTTTGGCCTTGCCTTTGTCTGGGCCATCAAGGTTCAGATACTATTAGATCAGTTTGAGAGTTTGTACTTACAAAGTAATAAGTGAAAAACTGAAGTCAGTTGTCACGGTTCAATCCTACAATCCTAGAACTCGAGTGTCTAGCAAGAGGATTGCCATTAATTCAAGACCTGGAATACTTCGTGAGACCTAGGCCAGCGTGGCCTCTATTGTCAGAAGCTGGTGAAATAAACAAAACAAACAGCAACAGGACCATGGGTCAGCATCAGAGTCAACTCCTTCACAGTTCTTTGCTGATGGCCTTGGGTGAAGATGTGGGGTGAACGTCGGGTAACCAAAGGCCAGTCCTTTCAGAGCTGTGTCTTTTCAACACAGGAATAAGGATAAATTCTCTGATTCTTATGAGAAATTATGCAGGAGAACTAGATCCTTTTTAAAAAAAAAAAAAGTTATTTATTCTTTTGATCCCTACAGTGGCACCTGATGCCTCCTACAAACTTTCAGTTCATAGTTTTTGGAAAAAAAAAGAAGGCTCACATGAGTGTTCAGATTCTTGTGAGTCCCTACCACAACCTCGCCTCTACTCCATCATCAGATGAGGCTGGACAAGCAATTTTGGGTCCTCAGTGAAATCTACTTCCCCATTTAGAAGGAAAAAGAGCCATAGTCACAAATCAGTATCAGCTTGGTAGCAATAGATCAATGAATCTGAATATTTACTAAAACTACATAATTCTTGAATTTTTTAACCCATTTGCACATTGCTCCTCTGATATT
>CAJQZJ010004750.1:9366790-9378462 GCA_907164525.1 Lophiomys imhausi | reverse complement strand
ATAAATAAATAAATAAATAAATAAATAAATAAATAAATAAATAAATACAAGGTCAACTTTGTGTGCGTAGTTATTATGCTGTGTTGTTTAGGGACTAGTGCATGAATTGGGGTGGGGGGGCATATATGCATGTGTTCAGTAGAGACATCATTTTTTCCCCAAACATTTTCTATTTCTTGCTCTTTGAATTGTGATACTCATGAATATAGAGGGCTGTGTATTTGTTTCTTACATATATATGTATACATGTATGTGTATATATATAGGTATACATGTATGTATATGTAGATATTTAAACAAATACATCAATATATATGTATGTAAAAATGACCAAATATTTTTATAAAGAATGTCTAGGAAGAGATAAAATATAACCAAGGATACTGAATTATCACTTTTTTATGCATAACCCTAAATAGAGCATACATGTTTCTTAGACTTTATTTGGAGAGGCACACACAAATTTAAAAAAAATGAAGAGAATGAAGAAATAAATAAATAAGAACCTAGATTACTGGGTGGGGGTGAGGAACAGGGGAGAACCTAGATTCTACCAAGATTTCTCTTTTCAAGTCAGAGGCTATGGTTACTCTTAAGGAAATGTTTGGCGTGAGAGAAGATGGAACCCATCAAATAGAATGAGATAATATAAATGTTTCATTTAGTGCTTATCATATCCTTATGATGATGAAAGAACATTATTATCATATATTTTATTCTAACTCATAAAAAGGGTCAATCTTCCACATTTGCAATGGGTGAGAGCTCACAAATCTCAGTTTGACACAAAACTCAGACAAATCACTCAACATTTCCAATATAAATGTAATGACTTCTGATTTTAAAGAAAATAACAAATCTCAAAAAAAGTCCTTAGTTAACTCTGACCTGTCCTATTGGCCATTTATGTATGTCTATCCACTTGAAAAAAAAAAACTTTCTGCATCTTCATTATGAAGAAGACTGGCGATAATCAGAAGGAGAGATAGCAAATTTTTTTCTTGAGGATTAGGCTCTCATTGGCTGGATTTCAACATCAGCCTGGCAGTTTTACCATTAAGTCAGCAGAAGTGAGTTCTTACACGTTATGCCACTTACTAGTGGAGAACACCAGGCAGAGGGGAAAGAACACGCTAGAATAAATTGTGCATTATTTCTGGCATTAGTTAAAGGAACTGAGCATTATAAGAAAAAAAATACAGTGCCATTGATTTTTACAGGTGTTTAATACAGATAAGCTGAAAAAGGTTTCCATTTTAAGCTCAGCGATGGCTAAAGATGCATTCAAATATTTCAAAAGCAATCTAAAGTCTTCTAAAATGGTGTTTAAGCTATTCATGCAAAATGTAAATAGTTTTCGTCGTAGTACTGGGGAATATAGAACAAAACCAGGGCCCAGGGTGCTGGCTCTGGCACATTGCAGGCAACTGTCAAAGAAGGAGGGTCATTAAAACAGAGGCTACACTGTTTATCCGCTACCTGATCACAGGTTATTTAGTAAAAACATTACCAGACTATCCTTAGGAAGGTAGACAGAGCAATTACCCAACTCTGCTCTCAAGAGGCAACCCCTGATCTCCAGAAACAATCCAGCTAAGGAGTCCAGTATATGCTCAAGAATGGTATTAGACAAAGAACTAAAATCCAATATTTTAACCTGGTCTGTCTTCAAGTTGTTTCTTTAAAGTCAAAAAGAATGGGATTTAAAACACACACACGCACACACACACACACACACACACACACACAGTATTAAATTAATGTATTTAAGTGTTTTCTAAAGGTCCAGTGGAAAATGGAAATGTCATGGGGTACTGGGATGTATCTCTGTGGAAAGCATGTAATAGGTACAAACTGGACTCTATGTTCAAAGTTGGAGTCAAAGAGAGGAATAAGATGATGCCTGCACAGTCACCAAATGGACAGTCTTATTAGCTAGTGGAGAGCATCATCATCCATAAAGGTTTGTGGGAACCACTGTTGAGACAGTACACTGGATAATAAATACAGTCAAGAAAGAAAGTATCTTTCACCACAGAGACTTAACCTCCCATCAGCAGGCGCCTGGAAAGATGAGCAGATCCCTTTCGTTTGCATCTTTCTTCATTACATACTATTTTGTCTTATGCAATGTAACTTTTCTCCCTTAGAAATTAACCATGATAACTCTACCTCAAGCATCAGCATTGAACCACACAGTATCCATCTCATGAAGAACCTTTCTTTCTTTGCTGAGGATGGAACCTAGGGTTTCTGAAGCGTTGAACAAGTGCTCAATCATTGAGTTACTACGGTCCAGCCCTCTTCTTGAACATGGTTTTTCCATCAACTCTCCGCTGTGACCTTAGCTGGATACCATCAACTCTTTTCCATGTCTCAGGTGAACTCATTCCTACTGATGTCACAGTTGGTATGTTTGCACAAACAAACAAGAGATATTATGATTAACCCCAGACACTCTACTCCATACTGACAAGCAAAAAGTTAGTTCTTGTTACCTACACTGAACAGCTTCAAGAGAAGGGCTGACAACAATGAAAACAGAAAGGAAACAAACATCACTTTTATAAGTGTTAGACCAATTACAAAACAGCGTGTTAAGACAAAATACCCCACACAGCTGAATGGATCACCAAAGTGAAGTGTAAACTAACAGAGCAACCAGAGCTGAGTTGGAAGATTTTACAGAAGGTGCCTAGTCACTAAAGAATCCCGTGAGTTGGGGTAGCTGACTCATGCACTGGGGATGCTGGGATAGGAATCCCATGACTCTCATAGCTTTGCCTGTTAAACACATGGCATGACCAGCCAAGAGTCAGAACATTTGAGCAGTAGCCATGCCAGCCCTGCTGAGTGACACTTCTGGACACTTGTGACTCAGCTGTGGGTGTCTCTAAATTCTCATTATGTAGGTTTTCACATGCCTTGTGTCATAAAGAACAGTAAATTATTAATAATTTAAGATTTAGGTACATTTGCAGTTTTGCAGGCCAGGAATATGAGTCACCTCAGGATAGATGAAAATTTATGTTACATAATTACAATTAATACCAATTTTTATTCTGACATAGATTTCATACATACGAGATCATGAACACACAATATAAGTTTTGAAGTCTGAAAATTAAGGTTAACTTCTTACCTGACCAATACTAAACAGTATTTGGTCAGCTATCTAAGTGCCCTAACCTTTAGGTAGCCTGTCTGTAAGAAAAGGGTACTTGCCTGTCCTCAGCTTGTTAGAGACATGAGACACTTGAGCAAGTGGAGGTGAATGAAAATGTCCACCTGTGGTTCAGAGCTACGAAGGTACCACACTGTTGTTCTTTAGTTTAAAATGTAATAAGTACAATCTACAGGGGAAATTATTTGATAAATTCAGTTTATTGTATTTATGTGATAGGTGGTGTGTGTGTGTCTGAAAACATGTATGCATGTTCATGTGAACACAGTACATGCATGTCATATGTGCGAATGTGTATGATGTATGTGGAGGTTCAGTCACTCTGCATGGTATGTGGAGGCATGATCCCCCTCTTGAAACCAGAGCTCTGCTCATATTCAGCTGGTCCATGGAACAGTTTATCCCAGGGAACCGCTAGCTGTACCACCACATGGTAGGCTTACAGGGAGCCCTCCATTCTCAGCAAGCATATATGTGGGTACTCACATCTGGACAGCAAGCACTTTTAACTGCTAATCCAGCTCCCCAATCTCCACACTCTGATTCGTGGGGAAGTACTCTGACTGCTCCTGTGAGTTTCAAGAATAGGTCTCCCTTGCATTAACTGGTGTTTATTAATGTGTTATGAACCTCTGCTGTGGCATCTGATTCACAATAAAGAGATTACGCATACTAATTTGTCATTTATTTTCCAATGCCTGCTTTCCTGCCTGAAGCGCCACTAATATCCCAGGAGCACCTCAACCCAATTACTTGCCATTTTGTATTACCGCCGAAAGTCATGCTAATGTGCTCAAAGGCTTTGTGCGCATGCGTACACAAAACACATACACACAAACACACACACAACTCCTCATTTAGCCATGACAATCTTGCTGTTGTCTGTTGAAAAGCAGTGGCCCTACACTCCTGGACTACTGGGTCATATCTAGCAATCAACCAAATTAACAGCCTGGCTGAGCCATGGACAAGAACAGCCAAACTGTGCTTACTTAGGATTTATTTTGGGGTGAGTGGGAATTTCATCTGCAGAATGAAGTTCAGAATGCAGAAGGAGTTGAAATACACAATGGCTATATATTGTTTCGTTTGATTATTGGAAACATTCTGTGTGGAAATCATTCAGTAACTGGCAAACTTGGGTTTTCTTCTCATTTGACACCCAGTCATTTAGACAAATCCAAATATTCACCTGCAAATTAATTTATCAATGTCGATTCCACACATGATTAATGCACAGCTCCAGATCGTCAATACCTTTGACCTCGCCTTCCTACATTTTTGAAGCAAATTTTCCTACTTGTTTCAGTCTTTCACTTTGAAAATGTGATTTTTACTTATTCTAGAAGTTTCTGCATCACTTAAGGCAGAAGACCTTAGAGGGACTCCATCATTACGAACAATAAACATTTTTCTACCATGTCCTGCCCCAGGCTCAAGGTTCATTTCAATGTCTACAGAACACCAAGTATAGTTATATATTTTAAGCTTCTCACTATTACCGAGGACACAAAAATCAGCTTTTGAAAACTCCAGTCATGTTCACTGTGGGGTGATCCTGACAGATTATTATTTACTTCAGTTGTGATCAGCATCAATGATGAGATCTATGAGGTTAGGTTGATCTAGATGAGGCTGAGCCTTCCCTGTTTTCTGAGAGCAGGAATGGTAAAGGCTTGAGGGCAGGGGCACCTTAGGTGAGTGGTGATCATAAAAGCATGAAGCCCGCAAAGATAGTTCTATTCCTGGCCAGGTGGTCTTGGCTGAACTGGTGACTTACAGCTCCAGTCTCATCCTTTATAAAATTAGAAGCACCACACATATCAAGAGGGGTGTCAGGAAAGCAGCCTGGCTGAGAACTGCACAGCAGGCACTGCGCTAAAAGCCTCACAAGGATTACCATGTTTAGTCTTTCAAAGGGCATGTTTTATCATAACTCTGATTTTACAAATCAGAGAGCAAGGTACAGAGAAGTGGGTCATTGACCTGGGGTCACCCAGCTGAACACTGACCTCCAAGACTGAGCTTTTACTGGAGTCCAGTCACACCACCTTCTCTCTACCACATCGGTTTCAGAGTTCAGTATTTTTGGGGTAGGCCCTTAAGAAACGAGAAACACTGCATTCTCAACCCAGAAATTTTTCAGAAGATTGGCTCAGATTTTTCTCTCTCCTCTTGGGGTCTGTGCCACCTGCCTCAGGAACAGGACCACCCAGCTCAAGCTTCCCAGCCCTGCCCAGGCCCACATGGTTGCCACTCCAATATACCCTAGCAACACAGCAGGCTTTCTCTGCCAAAGCAACCTGAGACTTTGGACCTAGGCTCAGCACAGCTGGTGGAAGGAGCTCAGATTTCCCCTGAACCGATCACAATGGAGAAAGGCTGTCACAGGACCACAGGGAAGCACATGCTCCCTGCTGAATTTTTGTAGCATTAAGTGTGCAGACTATTTAAAACTTTCCCTTCCAGTTCTGAAATTCTTTCTTGGGGACAAAGTTCATGGGTGGGGAGGGGGGGGTGTCCTACGGTCAGTATTCTGTTTGATTTCTCTGCTTTTTGCTTTTTTTTTTTTTTTTTTTGCCTATTTTGGAGCAGACACAGAGAAATCAGCTTCCATAGAAAAATATTTAAAATGTTCATGATTGCTGACAGCGCATGAAATGGAGGATAAAACAGTAATGCTGAAGCAATTCTGCTCAAGCAAAAAGCAAACTTGAAAGCTTGAACTTGACCAGTGCAGACAGATGGTATGGGGGACTGGGGGGGGGGGGCTTTCTCATGACTAAAATTGATCTTAACTCATCAGAGGAAATCTGTCAAAACAAGGGCTAGAAGATAGCTGTCCAGAAAGTATGAGGACACACCTGTGAGGACCTGAGTTAGATTCCCAGTACTCAAGATTAAAAGAAAAAAAAAAATCCTGGGCATGGTAGAACATACTTGAACATACTTAAAATTCCCCCAATGAGGAGGTAGAGACATGTAGACTCATGGGGCTCACTAGCCCTCCTGCCTTCCTAACCTGACCTGAATGTCTGTGTCAAATAATAACACATGGACTGTGCCTGAAGAACGAAGCTAGAGGTTGACTTTAGAATGACACATGAATGTGTGCATATATTCACAAAAACACATACCATCTTTACACGCATACACACACACACACACACACACAGAGTCACAGAGTCACAGGTCAAAAATGCACCCTTCTCCCCATATCACACACGTTTTGGATAAAAGAAGCAAGACTTTAAAATTCAGCACATTCAAGGTCGTTCCTTAGACAAGATGGTGGTAGACTTAATAAGAGATATTGGGGCAGAATGGAGCATGTGTGGCAACACTTCTGCTAATTAGCTCAATTTAATAATTCTATAATCCATTCCTATTTTCAAAATAACATGCTGCCCATGATAAATACATACAACTTGTATTTGTCAACTTAAAACAAAAGCTATATATCTCCACCAATCAGAACCTGGCTTTGCAATGACTAGAAAAATAATGCCTTCTGTGTTTAGATTTAAAAACAAATAACTATTAAACCAGAATGAACCATGCTTGCAGAAAGGCTTCAGGAATTTAGCTGCCAATGTGACACACCTAACTCTCCTGAAATTCCAGATTTCTGCCCTGCAACTTATAAATCGATATTTGTGAATTTGAAGGACCGAAATTTTACTAAGGAAAGTTCAGTGTCTGCTCAAAGGCAAGTGGAGGGAAGAACAATGTCATCTGTGACTTTGACATGTTTTAGAAAACTTTTCTCTATTAAGAAAAAAAGAAAACGTCTGAACATATGTTTTCTTAAATGGGACCTCATGAAACTGCAAAGCCTCTGTAAGGCAAAGGAAACTGTCATTTGAACAAAACGGCAACCTACAGACTGGGAAAAGATCTTTACCAACCCCACATCTGACAGAAGGCTAATATCCATAATTTATAAAGAACACAAGAAATTAAATACCAAGAAACCAAATAATCCAATCAAAAAATGGGGAACAGAGCTAAACCGAGAATTCACAAAGGAGGAATCTCTAATGGCTGAGAGACACTTGAAGAAATGCTCAATCAACATCCTTAATCAGAGAAATGCAAATCAAGATGACCCTGAGATTCCTTCTCACACCTGTCAGAATGGCTAAGATCAAAAACTCAAATGACAGCACATTCTGGTGAGGTTGTTGAGAAAGGGGAACACTCCTCCATTGCTGGTGGCAGTGGAAACTTGTACAACCACTATGGAAATAAGTCTGGAGATATCTTAGAAAACTTTGAATAGCTCTACCTCAAGGCCCAGCCATACCACTTCTGGGTATACATCCAAAGGATTCCTCACCAATCCACAAGGACAACTCCTCACCTATGTTCATAGCAGCTTTATTTGTAATAGCAAGAAACTGGAAACAACCCAGATGTCCCTCAACCAATGAATGGATAAAAACAGTGGTACATTTACACAATTCAGCCATCAGAAACAACGAAATCACGCAATTTGCTGCCAAATGGATGGAACCAGAAAAGTTCATCCTGAGTGAGCTAACCCAGACTCAGAAAGATGCACATGGCATCTATTCACTTATAATTGGATTTTAGTCATGTAGTACAGGATAACTATCTTACAACCAACACATCAAAAAGAACAGGAACATAGACTTTGTTACCTGTTAGTAGAACACTTTGCTCTAATAGAGTTGCCATATAGACCCCCAGTACAAGAGGAAACTCTTAATATTCATATGACTGTTGAACTGAGGGGGGCTGATATGTAGGGGCAACCCACTCTGGTGGAGTAGGATAGGTGGGAGGGGGGGAGAGGGTGGGAGGGTGGGACCTGGAGGAGTGGAGAGAGGGGACTGTGATGGAGATGTAACTTGAAGTAATAAATAAATAAACAACCAAAAATAAAAAAAATAAAAAATATAAAAACTGTCTTCCCAAAGAAGTTACTCAAGTGACATGAAATACCTATTTAGAACTGTAATTTCATGATTTAGAGAAAACATGTCTTATATTCAGATATTCTCCTTATAAAATATTGCATTTTCTGGCTCAAAAATATAGTAAATTTAAGCAGTTTTGTAGGAAAGCATAATTTTTCATAAGAAAGTATGATTTGTTGTAATTAATGAGAAATCAAAACTAAACAAAACAAGTTTATGAGTCAATGGAGACCATACTCTTGTAAGACAGGAAATACTTTGGAGAAAACTGGTCCTAGGCAGACGTCTAGGAAGGTGCCTGGAACTTTCCAGTGCCCCTAGAGGTTGTGCAAAGATGCCGGGAAACTGACTCCTTCCAACAAATTAACAACAACAACAAAGGCTTTAAGATACAAATGATCCAAATTCAATCCATGGTCTTAAAAATGTCTTCCAATAGAATTGCCACTGTGTCTCATGAGTCTCAAAAGGATGGAGAGTGACAGGATTCTGGAAAGTGAATTAAGAACACACTGTCGCCAACTCCTGTAACATAATAAAGGTGGAAATGATTAAGAGGCAGCCCATATTTCTAAAATGTAAAATGGGTTTATAGGTCCTTCTAATAACAACTTTTACACAAACCCTACATAAATAGGCTTAGAGGATACAAATATTATGTGGGCCGTGCGGACACTCGCAGGTTCCTAATCATGTTTGGGGATTACTCAGTAGAACAGAGGCATTTCATTCCTATTGGGCCAGGGATTATGGCAAAGAAACATCTAATATTCCATTTTTTAATTTCATGCATTTTTTATTTACCTTTAATGATGCTGTATATATTCATCATCCTGAAATATTAAAACAGTATGAAAAAAGTAATAAATTGGTAGAAAATTTAAGGAATAAGAATGCAACCGCACGCAAATCATACACTCTCAAGTGCTTGATACACATTTAAAATTACTGCCTACCACGGCAAAGCCAAATTCCGAACAGGTTTCTGAAGCACAAAGTCACAATAAGAAGCTCAGCAGAACAGACTGAAATAATAGAATATTCATCCCTCTAATCCATGTGCAATTCTTTAGGGCTTTTTTTTTTAAACAATGCATATGAGGTCTGACTGTATTCAGGATTTAAATAACTTGTCTCTGCTTTCCCTGGTCCCTCTATACTTTTATTTTTTAAAAAAACACATGTATACAGTTAACATGTCTGCACCACCATGGCTCTGACAACGTCTGGGTTAGCACACTTCTTCACACCTCAAATGGAACAACAGGATTTTAAGACAATGCAAATGGTAATATACATTTTTTTATCTCTCCTAAATCTCTGGAAACTGCTATCTGAGAAGAAGGGAAGCTATCTTCTTCCAGGAAGAAAATGAAGTTACTAGGTTGATACTACAGAGAATGTTGCGCTGAAATGCTGACCATGGGGTCTGGGTGTGGGCACTTCATCTTGATTCTAAGTCACCTTCTCTTACATTCAACGAGGCTGCCTATCAGGCCTTATCCAAGGCTGTCACAGGAAGAGAATGCTCCCAAAGAGTGAGAAAAGCATGTGGACTCTGGCATCACCCTCCCAGGGCACACATCCATGGCCTCACTGTCCTGGCCTATCTCCTGATTGACAGGAGCCAGCTGCAGCCTAACTCCCAGCTGGCGTGGTGCTTTAAAATATCTTCTTCTCCTTTGTATATTTGGATTTTTTTTTCTTTAATTAAGTCTCTCCCTTTTTAAAATCTGTGCACTTGTGGGTGTGCACGGGCACATGCTTGTTTACATGGTGTGTGTGTGTGTGTGTGTGTGTGTGTGTGTGTGTGTATGTGTATGTGTGTGGTGTGTTAGGCTCAAGAGTTCTTCTGAGTGTCTTTGGAGGTCAAAAGACAATTTCTGGTGCCATCTCTCACCTTCTGCCATGTGTGAAACAGGGTCTTCTGTTTACCACTGTGTATAGGTCAGCTGGTCAATGGCCTTCTGAGGAATCTCCTATGTGGTCCGTCTTACCATAGGAGCCCAGGGATTAGACAGGTACTATCATGCCCAGCTGTAGGTGGGTCCTGAGGATGCAAACCCAGGTCCTCATGCTTGGGAAGCAAGCACTTTACCCACTGAGCCATCTCCCCATGAACACCATATCCCACAGAAGAGGAAAATCAAAAAATCAGAGTGTGAGTGCCTGCCTGCCTCCCATTCTTCAAAGTCCCCTTTTCTCAAAAGCTTCTTCCTGCTACCTGGAATAATTTGTCTCTACCTGTTGCTAATACAGCAAATTTCTTATGGCCTGGCTCATATTCTGCCTAGAATTAATAGACTTCGTCTTATAATCAAGTTCATCCAGAGCAAAGGCAAGGTCATCTTTTCCAGACTCTTATTTCTGTTAATACCCATCACAGCCCAGCATCTAGTGTGTCTTAAGTAGCTGTTCTGCCATTATGTTGTTGAATTGATTGAAACTGGTTTTGTTATGTGATTCTGTGTCTGCTGTGTTGCTCTTAGCTTACTGTTAGAATGAGCCCCCATTGATTCTGGACAAGGTGAGCAACTGTGAGTTACCTTAAACAGAGGGGTGATACCTTTTCAGAAAACAAATTGTACAGAACCAGTACCTGCCTCAGACCCTGACCCCAGAGAAGAACACAGTGCACAACCCCACACAACACTGACAACATTTACCTACATGGAGAGGACACAAACACTGAAACATTAGGAGTAAAACTTCCTATTATTGCCAAGAAATAGAGTGGTTGTAACAAATTAAAGGAGAATTCAATGGAGGAGAGAGAAAAGGAGGCTTTTACCCACTTAGAGAAATGGAAGAAGGTCTACAGGGATCCTGCCTTAGTTCCAACATAGTGAATATAAATCACTAAAAGATATAAAGGTGGTGCCTTTAAATGAGAAGAAAAGCTTCATTTCACAACATAAGTCTTAAAAACACTCTGCCATGCTGAAAATAAGTGAATGCTAAGTCCCCAGCCCTAAACAAGACATCCATATTGCCTCCTCACCCATGACTTGGGGACCATCTTGAAAGCGGAGACAGAATGCAGAAGTCTGAGGCTGGGAAGGGTGGGATGAAATGCTGTCTTCTGGACATAGCATGGCAATGAGCTCGCAAACTCATAGTACTGCAGTCACCCAACAGCATATACACAAGATTCTGTGATTTAACATTCTCCCATGAATGAGGTCCCCACCACTCCCCGAGAAGCTGTTGGTAGATATTGGCTGTTGGGGGAGGAGGGGTCTTTGCTCTTTAGTGGTGTGACCACTGGCAAGGTGAGTACAATCCAGAAAACACCCTCATGCGTCCTCATGCAGACAACGCTAATTAAGCTTAGTGGGTCATTAATAAAGGACATGGAAGTAGGAGGGGGACTTAATAGGATGAAAAAGGGTCCATGGGTGGAAAAGAAGTAGGAGAGAGGAGTAGGGTGTGAATATGATCAATGTATATATGAGTGAAATTGTCAAGAACTAATAGTATTTCTGGCCAATCCCTGCCATTTGCAAGGCAGTAATATGCAGCTGTTTCCTTCCAACCCTCCTCCT
>CAJQZJ010004750.1:9354982-9366780 GCA_907164525.1 Lophiomys imhausi | reverse complement strand
TTGCAAGGCAGTAATATGCAGCTGTTTCCTTCCAACCCTCCTCCTCCAACACAAGCCAGAATCAGGACTTCAGAAAAGGAGCTTCAAATTACAGTTAAAAAAAAAAAAAAGAGTTTTGCTCCTGAATGTTTGAAGCATGTGCCTTCATTTTCCTTTGAAAATATTAAAACATCCAAGGTGGTGGTGATATTCAAAATATTCACTAGCAAAATGAAGAGGAAAAATTACTTCCTGAAAGCCAATGTAAACTGTAGAAAAAACAAAAACTAATGCCTTCTCATATCCCCTCTACTTTCTCTCTTAGCAAACCATCTCCAGTTATGAGCACCACACAGTGTCTTATCTCCAATATGTTATCTTTTATTTTTTTCCAGCTCAAATTCCCATGCCAATAAGCCTTTATATTCTAGGCACTCATTCAAGTATTTAGAAGTGTTCTCAAGTTCTTGTGTGAACCAAGATGTGTCAAGGGACAGCAGGTGGTTCAGCTGCTGAGACATTCTGCGCTGAGTATCCTGCATTTGGGGAAAACCTCTTATAAACAGTAAGCCGACTTGCAATTGGCCACCAAATCTTGCTAGGGCTAATGAATTACTTGATACATAAGACATCTTGACAAGAGGTCAGAGATGTCACCCATGAAGGGGCAAAGAAAGCAGCAAACCTCTGCTAATGCTTAGATCCCATACTTAGCTCCCATGGCATTCTTGAAGGCCAGTTGTCCCTCTCTGTTGAAGGTTCTCCTTCCTGTGTCCTCACTCTGTCAGGTCCTTATGCCTCTACGTGCTTGGCTTTCTCAGCCTTTATGAGCTTGAAATCGTTGCTCAAGATAATTTTGAAAGTACTTCCAAGCCACAGTGTGAGGTTTCCAGAGCCTGGATTATTTCACAGATTTGGCTATGTGTTTGTGTGTTCATTCACCTAAGTGTCCACATGAAAAAGGATGCCTCAGAGTAAGGCCCCACCAGGGTAGCTGGACAAGGAAGTTACTGACAACTGTCATCCCTCTTGCTTGTCTATCCTGCCTCTCAGCAAATGTCTACCTTACTTCATCCAGTCCATAAATTGGACTTTTGTGGAAGTTGCTCATTTGTAGAACTTTATATTTGCTGCGAAACACCCAACATGTTTTACACACACATTCAACCAAAATTGCCATGGTTCTTTCTGAAGAAGATAATAATAGGCAAATGTCAAGGATTCTTTAGGATTCAACCTAAAATATCATCCCACTCAAGTCTCACAATGGCATTTTGTTGTAGGTGAGTATAATCTCAATTTTACTATCACAGTATAATGTGACACCACACCCAGACCACGGGCTCCAGAGTCTGGGCAGCAATCTCTGTGTTCTACTACCCTGTCCATCCATGACTATGCCCAATATGATAAGCCAGGATGGGAGTGAGGTCTTTGTCATCCACATACTTAAATTTCAACTGTCTGGAAACTGGCACAGAGCCCTCAGCATCTTCAAGGAGGCCATCCAACTCTGTCTGTAAAGCTGGGAAAGTTTATTGCTTTGGGGGGGGGGTGCTCTTTGAAAATAACAGGATATAATGTTGAGTTTCAACCTATGCATATAAGCATACTATCCTTAGCCTATGTGTAAATGGACAACTGCGCCCAAGCCAAGTGTAAATAGCAGACTATGGCCAAACTTCCTGAAAAAGGCTTTGTTCTCAAATGGATTTTCCTTACAGTATGAATTCCAGAACACTCTACACTCTGAGTAGATCAGGAGCTGTATGAAACAATTAACTCTCAGATGAAACTAGGCTACTAAAAAAAAAAACCATCTAACAAAACTGCAAATGGGATGACCGTCGACAAGACAGTGACATAAACAGTGGTATTGAAGGGGTCACAGGAATGTCCCACAGAATAGTCTCAGTTGAGCTGGTAGGCGCAGACTTCAAGTAGGAAGTCTGCACGGTCCAGTCCCGCCCCGAACTTGCTGAACCCACAGGCACACACCTGTTGTTCTCAGGGAGCCAGCAGGTGTGCAGAAGGTTTATCTCCAAGTCATCAAGCATTTCTCTGCTCCTTAGACTGGGGACTGTCCCTTGGTATCTTGGATTATCCCCATGTTCTCCCATTTGTTTATATAAATGGGCTACTGGCTGTTGAAACACTTCACAGCTCTCAGCTAGAGTAAGCAAAGCTCTTGAACTTTAAACATCCAACAAGAGGAGCCATTGACATACAGGGCGTTACTCAGCAAATCTCAGAGCCACTTGGAACCTTATACAGCCACCCGCCCAGATTTACCAAGAAGCCACGCAGCCCAGATGCCTATCTCAATTTTGTCTCCACAAAGAGGACCCTGTACTGATTTGAGACATGGTTTGAACAGTAATCCCACCCCTAATCAGTTGCCGCCTCTAGATCTGGTTGAGACTGAAGAAGAGCTTCACTCAATGAGAGAAGGAAAGTGCATTTGACTTGAATATGAGCCTTCTATCATTCTGATCCCTTCTCAAATGGCCCGTTAGAAGAAACTTGGAGGGACATTAGGGTACCTGGAAACTAGTTTGCTCATTTTCTGAAAGAATATGTCTAAATCACAAACTCTCTCCAAACCCCAAGCATCTGATCTGTAAAGGAGGGAGTAGCACAGCATGTGGAGACTCTCCTCAACTCTAAACCATTATTCTCCCATTTACTACATTCACAATGGCAAACCTACTTAGCTTGTCTGAGTGGCTGGAGAGAAAATGTCAGACACTGATGCACACAAGAATCTAGGAGATATTCTCACCTGGAAGCAATGGATGTGTGTGTGTGTGTGTGTGTGTGTGTGTGTGTGTGTGTGTGTGCACACGCGCGCGCATATTGCTCCTTTTATGCTTAGGAAAGAATCAACTGTGTGTGCCCTTGATGATTTGGGGCGGTGTGAGTTTCACAATGGGGTGAAGCTGGTTGTGGTGGGAACCAGTCCTTTCATTTTCTTTGGAAAGTCATAATCTTGCTGTAGTTGCCGAAGTGATATGGCTTTAATTTAGGGCCAGCAGGAAAAACCAAAAGAAAACTCCTTCACTTGAAGAAACTTAAACCTCGTAACTGTACTTCTAAGTTTTCTTTCAAGAATGACCATGGCCTGAATTCTTTCTCTTCCTTGTTCTAGGGCTTCCTGATTTGAACATGTGTTTGTCACCTCTTCTTTAGATGTAGGGTTCGGGGATTGGGAGAGAAGACACAAACTCTATTTGCCAGACTTGAGAACTTAGTCTAGAGACTTTTGAGAAACTTGTCATTTCTAGTAGCCACTGGCCTATGATTTCATAACTTGGAGTGCCCTAAACATTAAACTAATATTTACATTATTGCCATGGATGGATTGCCCCCTACTGCAATTTAAAAAAAAAAATGTCTTTCCTATGTACTCTATAAAACAGGAATGGTTGGAAATCTGTAGGACTTGGAAGCAGATTTCTTATGAGAAAAATTTTGCTCCTTACTTACATCCCTTCCCACATAACCAAGGTTAATTGTCATTCTTTCTTAAATATTCCTCAAAGTTGTGCTACGACTAATAACTGATGTTTTGTTCAAATCCTTTGTCAAAAGCCTCCAAGAGGTTAAGGACTTTTCTGATTTTTGTTCGTTTGTTTGTATTTTGAAAGCCTAGACTAGAGAGAGTCAGAACTACCAAATAATAAAATGTAGTCTTGGGCACAGATCTTGCAGGGAATCGCTTTACAAATTCTCCCACATCCTAAGTTATAATTGGGTTTTAATGCATAAAATTGCTGAGTAATTTAAATGTTTGGAAAAGAAAACAGCCTTTCCTAGAGTTTATGAAGTATAAGCCTATTTGTTATGATGATTAACTGTGATTCATCTGTTCAAATGCTGGCATATTTTACACAGAGGAACTACAGGAAACAGAGATCCATGTGCCAAATCTGTTTCTATCATGGAGGACCAGAAACACAGATTTTTCTGAATGATGATGGGATGAACAAGCTAAGAACCATATTGAGGTTGCAGTCTACTTGACTCACCTTCCAAATGGAAAAGAATGAAAACTATAAGATGACTGTCTGTCTGCTGGTGGTCTTTCTTAAAGACAAACTGTGCACTCTATTAGAAAGTCGGTAGTCTTAAGAAAATACCACAGAGGCACAGAGATCTGCCTGGCTTTGGTTTCTTGGTCATCTTGTTTGTAACTAGAGCCTCCCTGTGCCATCAGGTCCTGGCCACATATAGTGAAGACAAGAGCATGATGGGAAAAGGCTGATTGTCTTCCAGCCTCCTGAAGAGGAATGCAGGAAATGCAGACGTCTATACCTTCACATTTCAGTTCTGAAAGCTTCAGCTGGAGACAAACCCTTCTTGCCACTCAAGGCAAGGCAGGAATGGAACTATCACTGGTCTGAGCCTCCAAAGGGCAAGATTTGAGACTAAGCTTCATCAAACATTATTTATTCATTTGAATGTTGCTAGACTATTCTCTGTAAAATATTCAGTAGGAAAATATAATCATGTAGAGTGTGTATATGTGTGTGTTCACATGTGTGTACAGGTAAATGTGTGTGTGCAGATATATATGCTTATAGAAAACAGAGGATACCCAGCAATATATTTTATTTCTCAGACACCATCACCTATTTTTGACACAGGGTATCTTACTGGTCTGGAACGTACCAAGTAAATTAGGCTCGCCGGCCACTGAGTCCCACGCTACTGCCGGCCACTGAGTCCCACGCTACTTTACCAAGAGTGTACATGGATTCCAAGCCCATGCCGTCATGCCCAGTTTATTTTTAACATGTGTTCCAAGACTCAAACTCAGGTCCTCATGCTTGCTAGGTAACTGAGTTGTCTCCTCAACCCAACACATATATGTTTATTTTTATTTTATTGAATTTTCAAGATAGGGTTACTCTGTGTAGTTTACCTCTGGCTCTTGGTACTCATTCAGTATACCAGGCTGGCCTCAAAGTCAGAGAGAAATCCATCTACCTCTGCCTCCCAAGTGCTGGGATTAAAGGCGTGCACCACCACATGTGGCTGTGTATTTAATTTTTAATGAGAGAATATTAAGTGTTGGAAAACAACATCCACACTGAATTTTTCTAATCAACTGGTGGGATAACACAATCAGACCCACTGGAAGAAGTTGTGCAATGTAACAAGCCATCACAGGAAAATCAGAACCTCAGATGTGTTAAAAATATCTCCTCAGCTAAGAGGAGGGAAAACATTCAGAAAACCTGAGGTGGCTCATTGGAAGTTATTTCCAGTTACTGTAGCTGAAGTAGAAGAGAGAAAGGTGCACATGATAATTAATCTTTGGCATCATTTGTGGAGGAAGTACAACGGTTGTTAGGTAGGCATCTTGGGGCTGTAAGTCAGCTACAGTTGCTTACACTCTCCTAGGTGACACATGTGGAATCATGAAGTCCACATCAGCGTCCTAGTGTGGACATTCCAGAAGCATTGGGAAGGGGTATCCTAAATCCACCACTACTGCAAGGTTGACTGCAGGCCAATGAGACTTCTGTCTCTTACCAATTTACCAAATTTAAACTGAATTGATGAGCTCATCTTTGCCACCTGCCCCCAAATCATCTCAACTGACAGAGTAAAATCTTTTGTGGGAGTGTGCTTAGTGAGAGTCACTTTTGCAACATCGGAGTATGAAAATAAGCTCACACCTCGCCAACAAAGCCAGACAAGCAGCAGGTTTCACCTGAGAGCGTTCGTATTCCAAGACAAAAGGTGAGGGCATGTAGAGTTCACTGGAGTTTGAAAAGTGCTCAAATTAAGTTCTGATGATAAAAGGCTCAAGTCACCATGATCCAAGTAAATTGTTTAAAGGAAAGTATAACAGAAAGAGAGAGAAAGAGAGAGACATACAGACGGCGTGCAATCAGTGTGTCAATGAACACGACCGATGGAACAAATCTAATGCACACTCTTATCTGGCTAGGTAAACACATGGCACGATGAAACGAAGTATCAAATGTACAGTGTAGAATAAAGGGAACTGTACAGCTACCGACCTTGTGTTTCATGTGCTAGCTGTGAGATCTGGGCTTGCCGGTCATGTCTAATAGCACAGTTTACAACCCTGCCTCAGAAGTCAAGAGAGGTGATAAGCTGAGCTTAGCGACAAGGATGCTATTGTATTGTGTAGCACTGCTGACTATCATGTGAATTTCTTTTATAAACCTTTCCCAATTTCATTGCATACTCTACTAATAAGTCTCTGGGGGAGAGATTATGGATCCCATTGAGCAGATAAGGACACTTAATCAGAAGGTAAGGACTTTTATTATTATGAGTCCGAAAGTCTTTCTCGTAACTTTAAACCTATATTTCATAAACCAGATGGCAATATTATCAGGTCAGGGTTTTGGTTCATAAAGGAATTAGAAATTGGTGCTTTATTACCTTTCTATACTTTGGTTCATCTTTTGCACCCTGTGGGCATGTCTATGGGAGATTGTCTTGATTACTGATGGATGAAGGAAGGCCTTAGCACATGAAAAAGCCTGAGAGCAAGCCAGCAAGCAGCATGCTTCCATGATTTTTGTGTTGAGTTCCTGCCCCGACTTCCCCCAGTGATGGACTGTGAGCTGGATGTATAAGCTGAGTAAACCATTTCCTCCCTTAAGTTTCTTTTGTGTTTCTCACAGCAACCAAAAGAAATCAGGACATTCTGCAATAATCAATTGACCAAGTAAAGTGACCTTCCTTATCTATTTATTGGGGCAGAATTTTTATGAGCCTATCTAAAACTTTTCTTTCCCAACTACATTAGAAGTGGATGGAGCGGTAACTCACTACTCGACAGATAGACAGATATTGGCATTCAAGCATTGATTGCTTCAAAACTGCACAAAAATACAGATCAGGTCTACAGATTATGATCCCGGAAAAGGCTTAGAAGGATTGCTTGTGCTTAATATTAATAGCAGCTTTCTGAGTGCAAAGCGACAACAGTTGGTTTTCATTTTCTTCCACAGGTCTGCTTATGCATGCACATAGTGTTTTGTACCTTAACAAATTATGTTAAAACTTCTTGGTGATGGACTGTTCTGGTTATGGCAGTTTAAAAAAAAAAAGACCGTAGAAATTCCATTTATTCTGTTATGGTTTTAGAACTTCTTTATGAATGTCTGAAGTTCTGATGAAATACATAATGGCTTACTGTGCTTTCTTCTGAGACCTGCAATCTGACAACTGCCACGTCGGAGATGGCATAATCCCCACTCTGTCCCTCACTAACTATATGGTCTCAAATGCCAGAACCTTTCAACTTTGTCACCTATAAAATGGGAATCAAAAAATAATGCCCATAACCCTGCAACAGCCTAGGGTTTCTTAAAACTGCCTGATCCCCCGTAACTGTCTTCCTCAGCACAAACAGAACTTATTTCACACAAGGTATGTGATATCCAGCTGCTGTGCTGTGTGCACATGTTCATGCCAGTGTCTGCACCTGTGGGTGGGCATGTGTTCACACGGGGGTCACAGGTCACTCGCCATCATAGTCTTTGAGCCAGCACCCCTCACTGAAACTGGAGCTCACTCACTGACTAAGCTGGCTGAGCAGGCAGCAAGCTTTGGCATCTGTCTGTCTTCAACTCCTCATTTTGGGGGTTACAGGTAGACACCACCATCCCCTGCTTTTACAGGCTGGGGATCTGAGGGCGGGTGCTCACACCTGTGTGGTAGACACTTTGCTGACTAAGCCATCTGCCCAGTCCTGACCTTTAGCCGGGATTAAGCTGATGCTTTGTATATGTGTTCTATCCAACAGCAGGTCGGATGTGAGAGCATTCAAAGGTGTACAACTGAGGGCGCAGCAGCAAGCAGAGCATGCCCTGTCAGTCACAGTCAGACAGAACCCTCCAGACTGTGTAAGCAACCACAATACAAAACAAAAGCCAAAGGAGATTGGGGAAGAGAAAGGATAATTCCCCACAGAACCAACATGAAGAGTTGAGAAAGGGGGTTAGGATTAAGAGTTGAAGTGAGGAGGAAAAATTCATATGCTGGAAACTGAGGGCACAGGTTGGGGAACAGTTAAGGAAGTGTGCATTCTCTTCATACTTCGAACACTTATTGTGGCCCACGTCTCATTTCACACCATCTCCTTGTTTTGTCAGTCTCTGACTAAAACACAAAAAGCTATTTCCTGCATAAAACTTGAAAATGACTGAACATCATCTTTCCTGCTCAAGATGAGGGGAGATTGTAGAAGTAGACAGTTCTTGCAGGGAGGAGCCTTGGCCTGGTGCTTGCAACACTCACAGCCTTCTTGCTGGGAAGATAAATTATTATTGTGACACTTGACAACAGTCCTGATTACAGAGAATGTGCGTATACACATACACACACACACACCTTTTTTAGGTTTCTCTTTATGCGTATTTTGTCTAAATGTATGTAAATATGTGTGAGTGTCTCGTGCCCATGATGACTGGAAGAGGTCTTTCACTGATCACCTGAAAATAGAGTTAAAGATGGTTATGAATCATCACATAAGCACTGGGAACCACACCTGGGTACTCTGTGAGAGCAACAAGTCTTCTTATCTACTGAGCTATAAGGAAAATCATGTTACCAGAGCATGCATACCCATACACACAATCACAAGCATGCTTTCTCACACACATGCACAAACAAACATATAAGTGGTGGGTAAAAGGACCATTTTCTTACATTCCTAGCATTGCTGATAGTATATACATGTCTCTAAAAGAGTACAAAACTCCAGGACAATGCACTAAATGAAAAAGCATGGCTGGTGACAAAACTTTGGGTCTTTTTTTCATGCCTAGAAAAGAACTGAAAGCAAAAGCTTGAATTTGAGGGCTGCCCCTTGTCTCCAAAGACCGGTACCCTCTCACCAGCAGCTTGTCTCACACCCTGTCTCCCTCTTTCCTTCCCAGCCTGCGCTACTGCATTCAATAGTTGATTGGTAAACATCTCAGTGACCATTCATCAACATATTGGTGCGCTAGTGCCCCACGGTTAGGGATGAACACACAGCATTAAGTGTCAGCCTGTGGAATATCTGCAAAGGCAGGGTTCAAATCCTTGCTAAAGACATGAAAACCAATAGGACATAGATACACAGATACATGCTTAAATGGTATCTATTTTATTATTTGTTTTAGAAGATAAAGCTGTCTCAGTAAATAAAAATCATTTGTTAGAATGGCTGTGGAGTTCAAAATAAAACCACTAGTCTCTTTGATCTGTGACCCTGTAAAGTTTATTCTTTTTCTTCAACCAGGACCATGACCTTAAGAGCACATGCCAACACACACATACAGAAAGAGAGAGAAAGAAAGAGAGTGCTTTTACCACTGTGGTGAATGTCTGTGAACTGATATTGACTGGGGTGGTGTGCATGGGAAAGGTCCTCACAGGCTAATGTGTTTGAACAGTTGCTAGGCAGCCAGCAAAGACAGCCTTGGGGTAGGATGGAATCACTACCTCTGTTGCCTGGTCCATAGAAATCCGAAACAGTCATGCAGCTTTACAGTGGCCACTATGGATAGGACCCCAGGGACCCCCAACAACCACACCGCCCAAATATGAAACCATGAGCTAAAATAAGTACTACTTGTGTTAAGTAGCTCCTGTCAGACATTTTGTCTCTGTGACAAGACTAGTAACCAATACAACCAGAGATATCTCTAATGATACAAGGGAAAGTCAGTGTTGGTGTTACATGCTCCCTTAATCACCACAGGCCTCTGGGCGGCCATCAAGATAAATTGTCTGTGAGAAACCTGCTATGGAATTCCTTACAACCATCATGCCAATCACTGCTACTACACCTATTTTGCAGATGGGAATGATGAGACATAACAGGAGTGAGTGGCATGTTTAAGATGCCTGGAATGGAAACAAGGAATCCATTCAGACCCGCCTTACTCCAACAGCTGTGTTATTGAATTCCACCTCATTATCTTCTTGCCCTAAAACCAGATAGGCAGAATTCACTTGTACAAAAGGAGGTGAACCCTTCATGCAGAAGCTGAGAGCTCATTAAAGGCTGGAAGAAACCATGCTTTCCAGAGGAGGTATCAGTATGTCAAGAAAAAGACACACACACACACACACACACACACACACACACACACACACACACACACACACACGAGGGCAGGGGAGAAAGAGAGGGAGAGGGAAAGATGTATTTTCTCAGCATCTTCCTTCTGCAACTTTGAACACAGTACTCCAACGTATTCATTGCAAGGTGTCATTAGGGTTGGGCTCACTTCACGTGTTACCAATTCATGGGAGGATTAGAAGGTACATTAATAACAGAGTTAATATGAAGTGCCTAGGCCTCCACAATCAGAGACAAATACGACTCAGCCAAATTTCCTGAGCTTGGAGGCCAGGGAGAAACAATTTGGTAGATTTCATCAACAGTTCTAATTATGTTCCTGTCAAGTTGAGAACAAAGTAATCCATAACTGAGGGTCGCTCAGAGGCGGTGTGGAAGAGTAATTCATGCCCAAGACACAGGGTCCATTCTGTAGTTAGTGTGCACAACGCTTGACTAACAAGTGGGTTCAAAGAGGAATATATCAGGGAAAACGCAGCCTTGCCGCTCTACCAGGCTCATGGGGCAAGCTTCAGAAGAAGCCTGAGGTGATGACTTCTGGAAGGTCCTGTTGATACAGGCATTTGAACTCAGGGCACCACAGGCTCTGATTGCGCCAGGTAAGGATGTATGATATTAGCCCCAACCCCCTTTTAGGTATATTTCCAACAATTAGACTTGAGCCATGTTCCTTGGAAAAATTTGCCAGCAGATTTTTAAGCATGGCAGGAGTGATGGGGAGGAGAGTGAGCCAATAAGGAGACAACTATGGAAATAGATTTTTAAAAAAAAATATCAGTTCAATCCTCAGGTAGCATTATCATCAGAGGCATAAGGATATTGTTTAAAGAAAATAAAAGGATATTTTATGAAGCTATAAATAAAGTGCTAATGGAATATGCTAGAGAAACCCTTAGGAATGGGAAACTGAAATACCACAATGCCCTTGCGTCCATGAACACACTCCTGCCTCCTATACCCAAACCCTGAGACAGAGGGTTGAAGAGGAGTAGGAAAGAGACTTGGAAATTGGGATGAGGAAGGAGGTTGGAGATGGAATGGTAGAGAGTATTTTGAGCGATCTTCCACTGTCTTCCCCACTGGATATGACTCTGCCACTCAACAACAGGGTGGTTTTATGCATGGTCTCACATTGAAATATTTCGCAGTGAGGAGGGGCTGAGGGAGGGGCAGTGTTGTGCTGCATGTGTCTTATTCAAGGGGCAAAACTGATGACGTTAGCAGCAGCTTGGAGGCTCTGTAAACTGGAGCACCTTATTGCAAATTATGCAAAAAACCCACAACTAATTGCGTTATTAGCAAAAATTACATTTAAAAATAGCGTCACACAAGGAACTAAAATTATCTAATTATCTAATCTAAGCTTGCTTCTGCAAAATGAGTTTTGGGGAAAACATGGGGTTTTCTGATACTCAATCAACAGGGGTGGGGGAAGAGAGAGAAGGGAGAAGAAAGGAGGGAGGAAGGAAGGGAGAGGGGGAGGGGAGAGAAAGAGATGTTAGTGTCCTAACTGAATATTAATAATAGAGATAGTAAATAAAGTTTATAGAGCTCAAACCAAACTGTAAGATTATAATCCATACCATTTTCAAGCCATTCAAAATGGTAAGAATTTGATATAATCAATTCTCTCTCTCTGTGCGTGTGCATGTGTGTGTGTGTGTGTGTGTGTGTGTGTGTGTGTGTGTGTGTGTGT
>CAJQZJ010004750.1:9339715-9354972 GCA_907164525.1 Lophiomys imhausi | reverse complement strand
TGTGTGTGTGTGTGTGTGTGTGTGTGTGTGTGTGTGTGTGTGTGTGTATTACAGAGAACAGAACCTAGGATCTTGTGCATGCCATGCAAGTACTTTACCATGGTGCTCCAACCCTCTCCAGCCCAGGTATAATAAAGTCTTAATCAGCTACAAATTATTGTCCCTGCATTGAAGTGAGGAAGACCAGATCTCTACTAAACTGTTTTTGTTTTTTAAGATATATTCACACATAGGGGATGAAATAAACCCCCTTCTCAGAGATTATGAAAAAGATGTCTGCTACCCACTGGGCACACATCTGCACGTTTCACGCCCATTAGCATGTAAATACACACATCTGTAAAGGGATGATCATCCCTTGTTCTTTCCCCCAGGTCCCATCTACACTACCTGCCTATGCATGAGAATTCTTCTTGTCTTAATTTGCTCACAGGGCCTCCAGGGTGACTTTGGGTTATTTACAGTTCTCATGCTTTCAAAGTTCTTAAATAGGAAGGCAAGGAATGGTAATGCATCTGATTAGTACAGGCAGGCACTGTATATCTGATTCTATTGGCAAGCACTGTATATCTAATTCTATAGGAAGGCACTGTATATCTGATTCTATAGACAGGCACTGAATATCTAATTCTATAGGCAGGCGCTGTATATCTGATTCTATAGGCAGGCGCTGTATATCTAATTCTATAGGCAGGCACTGTATATATGATTCTATAGGGAGGCACTGTGCATCTAATTCTATAGGCAGGACTGTACAGTTGCCCATCTGCCATTACTGTGAATTTGACACCCTGTGATGGATGCTCTTTTTCCCTCACCCTGTCTTCTTCCTTTAAGGCCATCACCATCTCTACGCAACAAAAAACAGCTATTGTAGGGAAAATAAAAATTCACAAAGATGTAGTTACAATGACGTGTCAGGGAACCCTTGTTCAACGTTGACTGAAGCTGCTGAAGTGAAGGGAATGCTCCCTGGGCTTGTTAGTTTTGGCCATGATTCTCCTGTGGGAAGAGACAGGAGCACTGTTCCGCCAGTTCTGGAGACAGAGAGACAAGCCACCTACTGAAATGTCATCCTAATTTGAAGACATATTATATAGCTCTTTAGGTAAATAACAATGGTGCCAGGATCACTTCACATCTCAGAGTTTAGGAAAGGAAGCTTGTGAGATAATATGGCAAGAGGTCATATTAGCTACTGAGCATGTGCTGGGGTTCTTCAGAATCTAGAAGAGAAGAATGTTTCACTTTGAAATGGTCCAATGCCGCCAACCACTTAATTTCACTTAACTTTTCTACAGAACACCCAGCAAGATGTGGGGAGGGGTTGCCAGCCTCACCAGACAACTGTGGTTGTAAGGCAGTTATTTCCCTTGGACTCAGTATGCCCATCAACCTTCATAAACAAAGACTACTGTAATAACCAATGGAATACCTTGGCCCTATAGTCATGAAAAGGGATATGTAACACAATACAGAAATAGCTAGTTTGAGGTAATGTAGCTTTGGTGGGAAGAGTCAACAAACATGTAAGATTCAAGTTATCATTCCTGATCCTGTCATCCACCCTGGATCCTCATGATCTTGGAGAATACTAAAGTATAAGAAGGTGGATGGGTGACTGACAATAGGATTCCACTAATGCACCTCTCAGGTATTGTCCTCTAGTGATGTATGGTAACTTCCTCTGAACCGGAACATTCCATCCTGGAAGAAAGTTTATCAAGACCTAGGAAGTAGACAATTCCCTGAGCCTAAGGAAAGCAAGAGTTACAAGGCCCTTCCCCAAGGTTATATAGCAGAAACAACTATTTGGGGGAGGAGAATCTCCAACCCTCTGAGCTGCCAGTAATTAGTGCAGAGATGGATGGGGATTCTGCTCTCAGGAGTCCTCATCCAAACTGGTGAGGATTTTCAGAGGTCTGTTGCCATTGAGTCAGTCATTTTCTTGCAAGCAAGTTCACCCATCCTCCTGTAAGTAGTCCCAATAAAGCCACCGGCTCACCAAATTGGGCTTTTGTAAAATCATTATTTCTAGCATTATTTGCCTATTTTGGGTGGGTAGAATTGTTGCTCCAGGAAAAGTCACACAGTACCATGCTAGGGAAGTACTTTTTCTTGATGCAACAGCCCAAGTCACCCATACACCTTTCATTAACCTCCCCAAACTTGTTGGTTCATCAGGCTGTACTTGGATGGACTCCTTCCCTTGACTCATCAGTATCCTCTCAGGTGTAAATAGGAGTTCGTCTTGTCTCTCCAGAAAAAGTAACAGGACACACTGTAGGGAAATGGTCACTCCTACTGAGATAAGCATCAGGGCACTCATGCCTCTTCAACTGTCTGTGGGGAGGCCCAGAACTGGTTAGCTCAGACCTCTTCACTCATCTCCTCAGAGGCCTTGCACATTGCAAGTGCTCACAAATTACCTGTGGGTTGACCTTTTGTAGGAGAAATTGCGTATTTCGTCAAAAGAACATTTAAATGTTATACTTGAACTTTCATAAAGGAGTTATTCAGCCATATAAACATTTTTAAAATAGGTAATTTATAAATAACACATAAGGTGAGAAAATCCATTTGGTCCCAAGAATCTAATCCTAAACTCTGTGGTGCTCAGGAGCAAGTTCCAAGGCTGCCTGGGCTGTCACTAAGCTCAGCTGCTGTTTCCTGGGCTCCTTTTGTCCTCATAGCGATTACAAAGTGTGCCTTTGTAGGTCTGTAAGCTTACTGGCTCGCTGGTGCCCAACTGCTTCCACATACTTCACTTATACCTTAATATCAGTACTTAATACTTCTGTGAAAAGTCTGACACTCCAAATTAGCCAATTAGCACCCTCATCCATTGTTGGGTTTCATTCTTTTAAAGGAAGAGGCAGTAAACATTGCTTAAGGCTAAATTTAGAGAAGAGCAAGATCATTCTTCTACATCAAGGTGGTTGATCCAATTACCAAATTTCTCTCAGTACAGTTGCCCTCAGGCTACTCGGTTCATTGTTCATCTAAAAGGTGTTCTTTTGAGGCTTTGTGGAGGAAAACCTGCCAACTCCCTAGTGCCTACACATAGCTGTACAGAACCAGCAATTGAGCAGTATGGGCAGTATATCTATTGATGCTGGTTGGAAAGGGCCCAACTCTCAAGTCATGGAGTCATTCCTCATTAGTGGGTAAAGGCACTGAACATCAAAGATGAGGAGCAGGCCAGACATGGTGGTGCACAATTTTAATCCCAACACTGTGGAGGCAGAGGCAGGCAGACTCTCTGTGAGTCTAGGGACAACCTGCTGTACATAGTAAGTTCCAGGCCAGCTAGATCCTGTCTTGCCCCAGCTTGCCCCCACCCCCAACAAAAAAGAAAGATAATGAGGGGCTGGGATACAGCTCAGTTGGTAGAGAACTTGTCTAGCATATTTGAAGGTCTGTGGTTTGATTTGCAGCACTGGATACACCAGGAATGCCAGCATTCAGAAAGTAGAGGGGACGATCAAGAATTCTAGCACACTAAATGCAAAGGGCAGCCTGGGCTACATAAAACTGTCTTAGAAGATGGAAGGAGAAGATTTAGAATCATTATATAATATGTGACTATTATATAATGATTATTATATAATGATATTATATAATATCAATAAAAGTGAGCTGGAGATATTTTGAGAGTCCTGGAACAAAGTCTGGACCATTGCAGTCATGCATCAAGCAACTCTGATGGGCATTTTTCAAGTCTGGCTGAACATTTAAAAAGATAAACCAAGACTGGAATGTATAGTAATGTGGTGTGTCAGGTGAGTTCTAGAGCAACATGGACAGACGATGGATGGCAACAGATGCTGGCAAGTAGGAAACAACTGTTGCCTAAGAAATAGGAAGAAATCAAGGCATGAAGAACTTCATGAAACCTGACAAATGAAGACTCTGGGTAGGGCAGTCTGAATACTGGGCACAAAGCCACAGTTCCACTGTGCTATTCACAGTGGGGGGATTATGATAACATACTGAGTCTGTTGAAGGCCAGAAGAAAGGACTCTATTTTCACCATAAAAGTCGTAAAAGAATTCTGGTTGTGGTACCAGTAATCCCAAGGCCTTGGAGGTAAAAGTAGGAGGAACAAAAGGTTGTTGCCAGCCTTGACTATATGGCCAATTCTGAGCCAGGCTGGGCTACATTAAAAACCTTCATTAAAAAAAAAAAAAAAAAAAAAGAATCACAAAAAGAAGTAATGAATGAAGAATTAAATTAAATACTACATCTTTCTCATCGAGAAATAATACATTAAATATATATATATATATAATGGAAGCATCACATGACAGCCACAACAATATATAGCTCTTTTATATATTAAATTAATAAAAATAGATACTTTTAAAGTAAGCAAAGTGCTGTTAAGTGCTTCAGAGCTCAAGACGCTAAGCCTGGGGAAAGCTGAGTTGATTTGGAAGAAGGAAGGTCAGCAGTGACCTTAGAGAGAGCAATTAATAGAAGTGATAAAGGAAGAGGACCACAGGGACTGATGAGTGGTCCATGGGGACTAGGAAGAAACTGGATCCATGAGGACATTTCTATGAAGAATTCAGTGGCAAGAGGATAAGAGCAGCAAGCTGAGCTGCGGAAACAGTCATCAAGGTATGGGGAGTTTGTTTGTTCCTTTGTTTTGTGGAATTAGAGGCATGTCCCCAGAGCAACCACAGAGGGAATGACAGAGTCAAATCTCAGAGAGCCTCAAAAGGGAAGGACTGGCTTTGGTGGATTCCTCTGAGGTGGGAAAAGCAAAGAGGCAAAGCTTTATTGAACTTGACAACATCTAAGTGTGGCCAGATGAGGCACAGTAACAACTTTCAGGGTTTTGAGTGAATCACAGGGCACAAGTGATAGGATCTGGATGACTCAGCAAAGCAGGGCTCAATAAAATAGGGGCTGCAGTATTTACTATCAGTTGTTATTGTGAGGACTCAGCTAAAGGAATATTTTTTTTGGTTTTTCGAGACAAGGTTTCTGTGTGTAGCCCTGGCTGTGCTGGACTCACTTTGTAGACCAGGCTGGCCTTGAACTCGCAAAGATCCACCTGCCTCTGCCTCCCAAGTGCTGGGATTAAAGGCGTGCGCCACCACCGCCCAGCTAGCTAAAGGAATTTTTAATGTCTGACAAACAAACTTCTTGGTTTATGAAAGCTTTTTTTTGTTTTACACTGCATTTTAAATTCGTATGTATACATGTGTTCCTGGTCGTCTATGCACCATGTTCATGAAGTGCCTGCAAAGTCCAGAAGAGAGCACTGGATACTCTAGAGCTAGAGTTAGAGGTGGTGCTGGGAATCCATCTTGGGTCCTCTGCAAGAGCAGCAAGTACTCTTAACTACTGAGCATCTCTCCAGCCCCTGTGGAAACACTTGGGAAGTCCATTGTTCTGGAAACATGTGGTCCTTTCTTAGTAGTTTCAGTGTCTCAATAAGCAATATTTTTGTTTTGTTCTGTTTTGCTGTTGCTGCTGTTGTTGTTTTAAGTTGAGACTTTTTTTATATTTTACCACTTGAACTAATGATACGTTTTAGGAATGCTCAAGGTTTACTTATTCAAAGAAAGAGAAGCCACTGATGTAACAAGTCTCAGGCGATCACTAGTCTACCCTTCAAAGCTGGTAAAATAATGAATGCAACGGCTGGAGTCTGTCTAATAAAAGATCCAACTCAGACAGACTAAGGACAAACTTTGAAAAACAATACAAAGATCTTTCCTGTCATCTCCTCTAACTCCAGCTTTCTTCTTGTTTTGAAACTTAACATGTAACCCAGGCTGCTGTCCAACTTAGACCAATCCCCCCTGCCTCAGACTTTGTGTGTTTGGATGCCTTGTATTAGCAACCACCCCTGGCTTTCTGGTTTCGCTTCTTTGCTTCCACTGGCAAGGCTCTTGTGGCAAGAATTATTTCTGTTATTTTCCAACAAGCAAACTCCAAGAGATGGAGTCAAAGAAAAGCAGGCTGTTCTCTCGCCAGCGAGTTACAACCCAACAGCAGCAAGTCACTGAACTTATCTGCATTTCTTCCATTGTTTCACTTTGCTTTCATACTGCTTCATCTCTGCAGTCATAGGCCTGAGCAAGAGTGTAGTCTCCCAGTGGGAGCCTGCTACCAGTGCAATGCACTGGCCAGCAAGGCAGCTGGAACACAGAGTCATTCTCTCTCTCTCTCTCTCTCTCTCTCTCTCTCTCTCTCTCTCTCTCCTCTCTACCCCCTGTAGAAGAGGGGCACTGAACAACTGAGTGTTAGCACAACCACCAGCCATGGCTTTTTTTTTTTTTTTCCTAGAAGCAATCATCAATATCAGTTGGGGCAGCAGAGTGAGCCCAGCGTGCAAACGTTTGGCTAATTTAAAATCCTCCTGCATCTGAATCAGACATGACAAGACGATGGCAAAAAGAGAGGCTATTATCCAAAATGAGAGAGGTGGTAGATGGCTGAAAGTGGTCTGAGTGGCAGACACAAAAGGAAGAAAGATGAGAAATAACTGAGAATGGTAATTCCACAGAAAACAGGCTGCTATACCATCTTTGTGGTACACCCACACAAAGATGCCCACCCCCCTGCCAGGACACCACATGCTAGAGGAGAAAAAGTGAATAATTCCTAGCTTTAGCACTGGACAGATAAAATATGCAACTAGCTTAGAAGAAAAGGGGGGGGGTTGAATAAAATAACATGAAAAAGTTACTAGTCTAGTCACAGATAAAAATATACACTTAAAAAAGGAAGAAAAAAACAGAAAACACTTTATAAAATTGTCTAACTTCCAGGGGGACAAAACCCATAGTTTTTGGCTTGGCTTTGTGTACAGATGTTAAATAGTTATTATTAAGAGGGATGACAGGGAGTCATTGGCTTGGGACCAGCACATTCTAGGTTGAAAGGAAGCCAGGATCACCAGGTCATAAGGTCACCAGGAGTATTTGACATAGTGTGCTAGAAAAGATAATGCATTCAAAGAAGGCTAACAGGCTCCTGAGCCACAAACCCTAGCCATGGCTCCCAGCATCATGTGGCATATGGAGCTGGAGGTTCACCATGGAGGAGTCCTTTGGAAGAGTTGTAGTTCAAAAGGGCTGAAATTAATTTTGTCTAAATTATGGGTGCACATACCACTCACAGAATAAGTCACAGTGTCAGCCAGCCCTTGGAAGCTTCATGTTGCAGAATTTCTTCCCCAGATGGGGACACAGACTTAGAGTACAACAAGTAGCTAAAAGCCTTGACCTCAAGTCTCTCTGTAACAAACCAGGTCTGAGCAAGAAGCTTTCTTCATCCTGTATCTCCATATGACCTCATCTATACAGGTGTACAAGAGAGGGGGTGCAGTGGTGAACTGTTGGAGGCTATCCCTTGGTCCAAATCTGTTCCTACTTTGTGATATGCCTTTACCTCCTCCTAGTAGACTACTTGAAGCAAGGCACATAGAGGGAAGTACGGGTTCACTGAAACTTGTTAACTCACACCTCAATCTCTCAGCATCCTTGACTAAAACTTAGTTCTCATTTTGGCCAAAATAAATCAGATGTGGCCCAGCATTGGAGAGTATGTGTTTTAAGTGCTTTGGGGGTATCCTTTGGACATGAAGAGCTCTTGGCTAACAACTAGCATCCACACATTTCCTCAATTCCTCCTCACTTTGGATGACTTTAAGTCTTTGACACTCCCTTCTCTTGGGGGCAGAAGGTAAACCATATGGCACCTGCAATGAAGGAAGCACTAGGGCTGCAGCAGAACTGGAGAAAATGGGCACAGAAGGGTCAGTTTGTGAGCTCAGCCATCACATCCTCACTTTGACCATCACCTTAGTGTGAGGAGACATGTTTAGGGATGTAGTTAATTCTTACATACTTGCCACTAAGACCCCAGGCTGAATTCATGGTTTGTTACAGAATATGGTGGCATTTTTGAAACAGATTTTTAAAAATGTTTATTGATTACTTCAAGTTACATCTCCATCACAGTGCCCTCTTTCCACCCCTCCCAGTACCACCCTCCCACCTTCTACCCCCATCCCTTCCATCCCACTCCTCTGGAGTGGAGTGTCCCTACATAACAGTCCCCCACCCCAGTTCAACAGTCATATGAGGGCCAAGAGCCTCCTCATACACTGGGGGCCTACAAGGCAGCACCACTAGGGCAGAGTGTCTCACTGACAGGTAACAAAGTCTATGTTCCTGTTCCTTTTCGTGCATTGGCTGCAGTATAGTTATCCTGTACTATATGGCTAAAATCTGATTGTAAGTGAATAGATGCGATGTGCATCTTTCTGAGTCTGGGTTAGCTCACTCAGGATGAGCTTTTCTAGTTCCATACATTTGGCTGCAAATTGCATGATTTCCTTGTTTCTGATGGCTGAGTAGTAGTCCATTGTGTAGATGTACCACAGTTTTTTATCCATTTGTCAGTTAATGAACATCTGGGTTGTTTCCAGTTTCTAGCTATTACAAATAAGGCTGCCATGAACATAGATGAGGAGATGTCCTTGTGGTTTGGTGAGGAATCATTTGGATGTATACCCAGGAGTGGTATGGCTGGGTCTTGAGGTGAAACTATTCCAAGTTTTCTAAGATATGGCCAGACTGATTTCCATAGTGGTGTACAAGCTTGCACTCCCACCAGCAATGGAGGAGAGTTCCCCTTTCTCTACAACCTCACCAACATGTGCTGTCTTTTGAGTTTTTGATCTTAGCCATTCTGACAAGTGTGAGATGGAATCTCAGAGTCATCTTGAGTTGCATTTCTTTGATGATTAAGGACGCTGAGTATTTCTTCGAGTGTGTCTCAGCGATTAAGGATTCCTCCTTTGTGAATTCTCTGTTTAGCTCTGTTCCCCATTTTTTTTTTGATAGGATTATTTGGTTTCTTGGCATTTAATTTCTTGAGTTCTTTATAAATTTTGGATATTAGCCCTCTGTCAGATGTGGGGTTGGTAAAGATCTTCTCCCAATCTGCAGGGTGCCGTTTTGTTCGAATGACAGTGTCTTTTGCCTTACAGAAGCTTTTCAGTTTCATGAGATCCCTTTTTTTATTGTTGAGAGAAAAGAAGCAGAGGAAAAAGGAGAGAGAGAGAGAGAGAGAGAGAGAGAGAGAGAGAGAGAGAACATATTCCAGGCATGGGCATGGGGGATAGGTTCTTAGCACAAAACTTCCCAAGGTGTTTTCCCTTTAGGGGGTCTTTGGGTGCAAAAATAGAGGAGGTAATTTCAGGATAAACATCTTTATAACCCTTCCGTCCTCTTCCTCTTCCTCTTCTTCTCCCCAATTCCACTTCTCTCATATGCCAGGCTAACTACAAACTGTGTAGCTAAGGATGACCTTGAACTTCTGGCCTCTAGCCTCTGTCCCCCAAATACTGAGATTACAACCACGCACCATATGCCTGTAGTCCTGGAGATGCTGGTGATTGAACCAGTGCTGTCTGCATGTTAGGCAAGAACTCTACCCCCTGAGCAATACCCCTAAAACATCATACTTGGAACCTCAGAGCCCAGCCATCTAGCCATTGCCTTCTACACTGCCCTTGTCCTGGGAGAGTCTACAGGAATTCAATCACGAAGGGAATTGTACAGGGCCAGCAGCACCGAGGAAAACCAGCTGCCAACTTCATTTAGTACAGAACTTTAATATGAAGGGACAAAGTCTAAGAGCATTTTGTGGCCCACTTTAGAGAGAAGTTAAGAATAATGCCTCCTTGGGACAGTGGCATGCCCAGTGAAAACCCAAAGTAATCAGACAGGTAACATATAGCAGGTTGATTTTTACCACACTGATCCTCCAGCTTAGAGGGGCAGGTAAAAAGTACAGTAAATAAGAAAAAAAAAAAAAAAACAGGCATTTACTTTTTTCTTTGTTTTGTTTTTTAACTCTCAAAAATCAAACATATACAATGTAATTCTAGTAGTTGAAATGCTGAAACAGGAGCCCACCACAAGGTCAGCCTGGGCTACATAGTAGGTTCTAGACAGCCTCAGCCTGAGACTTAGAGTAAGATCCTATCTCAAAAGCAAGAAGTAACAAACACAAACCAAAAGAGTGCCCATGTTTCTTAACCCAGACTTGAGAAATTGGGAAAATATTATTAATCTTTACAACAAAGGGGAGTGTACATTTTTAGAAAAGCAGTAATGATTTCCAAAAGAAACCAAAGGACCTTCTGATTACCATGACAGCATTTCATTCTCATTATGGCTTTTCATTTTTATTTTTTTTCAAAGCTAACATAACACAAATCTGGACCATTAAAAAGAAAAAAAAAAATGTCTAGAAACTTACTGCCAGCTTGGATAAAGTAAGATCTGTAGATATTTTTCTTCAATATTTATCCTGGTGAGAAAACCTGAAACATCTGTAGCTGAGCCGATTCTAGAGGCAGGACCTCCCAGCTTAGGAACCCTCACTCTGGGCACGTGCACAGCTCCCCTTTCTATGCAAGGCTCCCCTCTCTTGGTTTTTGCTTCAGTGTTGAAGCTTCATTTTTCTACTGCAGCATGAGAGAACAGGTTACAGTTCTGTTCTACTGAATAGAACTGCCTACAAGGAAGCCTGGTGGGGTCTGCAGACCCTCTTATCTACTCAGCATCCACGTGGCACCCAGGATCAGGAGATCCTATTGGGGCAGAAAGGTGTGTTGAGGTCTGAAGAGAACTCTGGAAGAAGGAATACCCAGATTCTGGCTGCACTGGTGTGACTGATATCCCCAAGGCTCCAGCACATCAGGAGCCAGGATATGTACTGCGTCACAAACTCCAAGTCTCATCCCAACCTACGGTGTCCTTAAACCAAAGGAGAAATCAATGGAGTTTGCCCGGGGATGCTGCAGGAGCTAGACTGTGAGAAAAGACTCCAGTGAAACAAAATGTCATGTGACACATTTCTAAGGCAGCCTAGCCAGAGCCCAAAATAGCCATTTTAATAGCTCTAAACGAGTTTTCCCAGGGAGACATGTGCTGTGGTTTGAATATAAAATGCCCCCTCCGGGCTCACATGTTGGAACACTTTGGACCGCAGATGGTGGGAACTTTTAGGAGGCAGAACCTTGTTGGAGGAAGTGGCTTATTTTGGGGTGGACTTTGAGATTTTACAGTGCAGTACCACTTCCTTTTCTTTTCCTTTGCTTACTAACTACAGAAAACTTAAGCAAGAATATGCTCTAGTCATCAAGCCATTCCTGCTCCATTATGGACTAGACCTGCTTGAACTGTGAGCTGTTCACTGCCACCCTCTCCCAGAGACCCCAACTTCTCCCTTAAGCTGCTTCTTTTCAGGTCTTTGGTGTGCGATGAGAACAGAAACTAATACAGCATGGATCACCATCCAGCCACTGGCTAGGAAACAACATAGAAGTAAAGGTGTGATGGTTTTCAGGGGTGTTTAGACATCTACATGGCAGTAACAGGTTGCTAAAGACAGTTTTATGCTTCATAGGTTGGCTATGATTTGAAACACATGGAAACTGGGATTATTTTTTGAATCCACAGCATTTGATAAAGATTCATTAAACTGGAATCTAAACTCCTACTTTGAATTCTATACTGTAATAAAATAAGAGCTGGGGAGGGGGAGCAAAGGTGTAGAATACTTGCCTAGCATACATGAGACCCCACACTTGATTCTGAGCATGCCAAGAAAAGATAAAAATAAAACCTGAGTATATTCAAATTATTAATTATTTTATCTTACCTTACAGAAGACGAAAACAATTACTCTTTCTGATGTGTTCTAAATTCATGGTTATCAGACACACCAACACAACACTCAGGATTTCTCTCCATATCTCAAATGCCACTGAACAGGAAATTAAATCACTAAAGAGAAACTCTTTTAAAAAATAAAATAAAATCTCTACACATGTGGCCAGCAAGATGGATCCATGGATAAAAGCAATTGCTGAGCAAGCCTGATAATGTGAACTTGATCTCTGGAACCCAAGTAAAGCTAAAAGGACAGAAGCAACTCCAAAAATTTGTCCCCTCATGTTCTGTGATATGTGCATACCCCCCTCCCCAACATATATACAGTGGATAATAATAATACATTTGAGGACTGGAGAGGCTCAGTCCTCAAGGTGAGAAGGTAGAATGCTTGCTGCTCTTCCAGAGGACCTGGGTTCAGTTTCCAGCATCCACAGGGCAGCTCACAACCACTCCTAACTCCAGTTCCAGATGATCTAGTGCTCATCCCCACCTCCCAGCACCGGACATGCACACAGTGCATTTACCTACATACAGACACTCAAACACACACGCAAAAATATTAAAGATACATCTTAAAGAATTAAATTTCAATCCATCTTTTCACCCTATCCCAGTAAAGGGAGCTATTTAAAAACTTTGTTCTGCAGCACTTTATCTCTGAGATTTCCAAGTATTTTAAATTTTATAGGTTCATTTCTTTTCCTTTTTGAAATTCTGCATGACAAACAGGAAGTTTCAAAAATTATTATGTTTTCTTTCCTTTTTTTTTTTTTTAATTAACAACCTTTTCTTTCCATGGTGCTTCACAAAATATTCCATCACCAGATGTGTTAGCCAGGTCAGAAAGACTAACTTTTCCAAGGTATTAAATGAAAAGATGTTGAATTACATTAAATGCCCCACATTGAATTGACATTTCCCCCTTTTTTAATGAAAGCTAAGATTGATGAAAAATACCACTTATCTACATTAAGGGTCAAAATCTCTCACAAAAGAGGCTTCTGGTTCAACACATCAGAACAGAGTCAGTCTTCCATAATCCAGGGCCCAGGACGCGGATCACATTCTGATGATCCAATTAATGGTAGGGTACTTTGCAATAACCGGGCAAGCAAGGCCCCTAACAGATCGTGGGTCTGTAACATCAATTTCTTAAGTGCATTTAAAGGATTACAAATGTTGGTCCTGGCTTGAGACTGAAACACCTTTCGAGGTGCTCTGAACCACATTACCGTAATTGGGTACCTGACTTAATGCCATTTCTTCTGATGGGTGAGTTGAATACATCGGAATTAAGATTTCTTTCTGGTGTATTAAGCTTTCCTTCTCTTTCTTCCTTTTTTTTTTCCTCTTGAAACATAAATCTGAAGTGAAATACCTCTCCTTTCATCTAGCTAGCTTTAATTACAGCCCTCGGGAATCCCAGGTTTGTCCTAATTTTACTTCCTGCTCTGTTTGGGTGTGCTATCCTTTGAGCTTGTTATCTTAATATGCAGCATTCAGACAATGAAAATACAAGTGTTTCCAAGTCTTTCCTTAGTGAAAGTAGGAGAATGCTGGGAGGGAAGACAAGGATAGATGAACATGTCCACTCTCCCTTCCTTCCAGGTGAGATGAGCATCTTTACAAATGTAAAGGATGCACTTACTGCTATCACAGGGCTGGAGAGCTAGAAACAGACTCTCCCTGCACGCTACCCTTTTTCAGGTCAGCTCAGGGAAGAACTGAGGAGATGGGCACCTTCTAGATATTCTCACCCTTCATTGCCACTGAGTTCCCTGACTTAGAGGAAATGGTGCTATATTACTCCCCTGTTCCGAAACCTCCCAGGAGTTTCATATTGTTGAATGACTAAAATCTGAGCCCTTTAGTCTGAAAGGTTCTACAGACTTTGCTGTGTTCAGCTTTGCTACTCAAATTCAACCACTCTCCAACCAATGCCCCAGACTCTGACTCTGGCATCGTTAGATCTCTCATCTGACCATACAACACAGCCCTGCATTGAGACCACCTGCCTCGGATGCACCAATTCGTGTACTTCCAGGCTTCTCCTGAAACACAGACTTGCAGCGTTTCCTGATCTCACTGTAAACCGTTTCCATGCCCCCACCCCACTCAACATGACACATGCCGGCCCTGTTTTAGTTTCTTCACAGTACTCCTATGTGTATGTGTGTTCCCATGCACACAAACTAGTCATACATGCAGCACATACTCAAACTTGATGGCTTCCTGGAAGCAGGGACTGATTGATTCACTAATATAATGTAAGCAACCACAATAGTACCCAGAACAATTCAAATATTTGTCTAGTTGAGTTCATCTCAATTTTTGCATGGCTGGTTCTGCCTCATTATTCCAGTCTCAGGTACAATGTTTTCTTTACTGAAGACCCAAGATGACTTTTATCCAACAAAGCATTTCCCCTACCCTCTCTTCAAGCCAATAGCTTATCTTCCAACCAGCTATCAGCATCTGAAATATCACATGCATGAGCATACATATGTATGTAGGTACAGAAGTATTTTTGTCTGTCCTCCCAACCAGTACTTCAAGGTTCAAAGAGTACAGAAATATTTTTCTAACTTGTTCACGTTGGTATATTTAGTGCTAAGAACAGCACATGACACACAGAAGAGAAAGCATGAATATATGGTGGGTGTGTAGAAATTTTAAGCGGGAGTAGTCAGATATGCAAGAATCCTTTTCAGAGCAGGGCTATAAATGGCAGAGATCCCAACGTAGTTTTATCGGTGGTACAGTAAAGACTGAATAGTGTGAAGCTAACATGCATACAGTGTAATCTATTCTACTTCCTGCAAGAATACAAAAAGTTTGATGACTGCTGGGAGATGAACATGGAAGAACTGGGAGGGTACATGGAACATTAGACTAAATGTTGGCATTGGGCAGAGGTGGGAGAGAGGGGGCCCATCCAGTTGCTCCCTGCTTCTGCCATACTGTGTCCCTTTGCTACTAACAAATGACACTGTTGTCCTAATTCTACACTGTAGCATTCATTAGCCTCCAGTGCAATACCTGACTCAGTTTTTATCTCCCCCGAAAACACGGTCTCTGGAACTTTCTGATTCATCCCTGTCCTGCCGCCAGAACATTCAATTCAGGCATCACACACCCGCAAATCTATCCTCTCAGATTGGAGCTAGTGTGGTCAGCCTCCAGTTTGAAAAACTTTAAGTTCTGTGAGTCGTGAGCATGGCCCACACACCTGGAACAACAGTGTGCCCTCCACCTGGGGCACCTCACCTGGATCATTGGTGTGCCCTCAGCCTGGGTCACCTCTGCTTCTCTCTCTAGCAGAAGGGGAAGGAACTCTCTTTCCATCCCCCAAAACAATGAAATGCTTACTCTGAAAAGCCCCAAAGGTCTGTGTGCATAGGTTCATTGCACAGCGGGGACCATGCACATGGGTCTTTGGTCTGTGTGCATAGGTTCATTGCACAGCGGGGACCATGCACATGGGTCTTTGGTCTGTGTGCATGGGTTCATTGCACAGCGGGGACCATGCACATGGGTCTTTGG
>CAJQZJ010004750.1:9303082-9332428 GCA_907164525.1 Lophiomys imhausi | reverse complement strand
TCACTGTCTCTGTGTGTCTCTCTCTTTGTCTCTCTCTGTCTCTCTCTTTGTCTCTCTCTATCTCTTTCTCTCTCTCTCTCTCTCTGTCTCTGTCTTGTCAATGAGTGTCTTGCTGTTACCCAGGCTTGTCTCAAAGGGAACCTCCTACCCCTGCAACTTCCTCAACCCAGGGCTCAAGCGACAAACACCCACCAAGTACACTGAGGAACAAAGTCACAACAAGACAAATATCACATTTTCTCACAAGTATAAAATTGAAGTATTTAGAGGCATGCAACTACAAGATAGGCCATTTGGTTGTGAGCCTAGCCTTTAAGGGCTGAGCCATCTCTCCAGCCCAAGATAGGCCATTTGGAAAGAGTAGGGAGGCAGGTAAACAGGAGGATAAGGGAGAAGGAAACAGCAAGAGTGATTAGTGGGGGAAAATGTAATCCTAATAAATAATACACATGTATGAAGAGATCATAATCAAATTCATTAAATTGTCTGATTAAAATATGCTAATTAAAATATTGTAAAACATATACTATTCCTAGTAAGAGATGCTCTAAGTTCCTTAATATTTACAACTTTTTTTGTTGTTGCTGTTTTTGAAACAGGGTTTCTCTGTACAACTGATCAGGCTGGCCTCAAAATCATAGATATTCCCCTGCCTCTGCTTCCCAAGTGCTAGGATTAAAGGTGTGTCCCACCACACCTGGCTTAATAAACCCATATTAAGTTGAATAGCTAAACCTTTGACAGGTATTCCCTGGGCAAATTCCCAGTGGAAGAGAGAGAGAGACAGACAGAAAATGAATTGCAACAAATATTTAACTATAATTTTGTTCTATTGACTGGATTTAATTGATTTTTTAAAAATCTTCTCTTATAGATACAGCCCTCTAGAAATTTGACTTTAAACATAAAATTCTATTTCATGTGGGCTGAGGAGATGGTTCAGTAAATAAAGCACTTGCCTTGACAGTGTGAGGACTGGAGTTAACATCCCAGAGCTCATATAAAGGCCAGAGAGGTGTGACAGGCACCTGTAGTCCAGGCATTCAGGAAGCAGAGACAAACAGCTGGAGCAAGCTGGCTAGTTCCAGATTCAACAAGAGACCCTTGCCCTGATAAATAAGTGGAGAATGACTGAGGACAACACCTGACACGAACTTCTGGCCTTCATAGGCACACACAGGCACAGGTACTTGCACATGCATGAAGCAACACGCATGAGAAAATGCATACACATATGCACACAAATACTCATGCACAAATGTAGCCTATATATTATTTAATAAATGCATATGAATACATTATATATTAATGTATACTATTACATCATATGTTATAATATGACTATATTATTTAATAAATATATATATGAGTTTATTAAATAATATAACTGTAAAAGTCCAGCATGTTCTTATTGAATGTATTTTATATACAATCAGATATTGTGATATAATCAGAATTCCTGAAGTCTCCTTGGAATATAGGAAGGGAGTAATGAACAAAGGTAACGATTTGTACTTCATTAGCATGGTACTTTTTGTAAGAAGAAATGAGAATACCTTTCCAAGTGCCCACTCATTACTAAAAGCTATGGGCTCTGACTCAGCATGACCTGAAACCCATGAGTTGTCTTTGCTTGCTTTAAAGCGTCCTTTTGGCATTGAGGTTAATTTTGGAATACAGAAAATATGTGTCGTGAACTCTCTTACGAACTGAATGTTTCTGGCCTATTGAAAATGCATGAAATGTTGAAATCTTAACCCTCACTTTGCTGACATGAGCAGTGAGATACCTGGAATAATCATATCTTAAGGGTAGAACCCTGGTCCCTTGTGGTTCCTGTTCTTGTTTACATACCAGAGAGCTATTAATAGCTCATCTTTTTTCTACTGTGTGAGGTACAAGGAGATACCAGTAGACTACAGTACAGAAGATTGGCCTCAGAAGAACTCCACTGTGACCTCAACTCCCCCAGTTTTTAAAATTGTGAAAGATAAACTTTTGTTGTTTATGTAGGCCCCAGCCTCAGGTGGTATGTTACAGTATCTAACCTAAGACACCCCATGGCCTGCAGCTTGTAAGAGTGTGCCCATCCCACTCAGGCTGGTAAGTTCCTTTGTTCCTTCCTCCTGATCTGATAGCCATGAAGACCCATCAAACAAGCGCTAGCACAGTGCCATCTCAGAGTGAACAGAAAAGTCACTAGAACTGAACTGGGCCTTGCTGACATAGATTTATAAAATGTGGAAGTACAACAAATCAACAAGTAGTTTTGTAAAAAATAAAAAGCACACCTGTGATAAAGGGGAAAGAAGGACAAGCCAGGAAGAGTTGGGTAGATCCTATTGCTGCTGGAAAGTTCACTACAGGAATAAAGAGGCTCAAGGTGGAGAGAAACCTTCCCCAAAGAGTTCCTCATGTTTGCTTCCTATGATTGCGGAAATGCTTGTTTAGGCTGGAGAGATGGCTCACCAGTTAGGAGTTGTATAGCTCTTCAGAGAACCTGAGTTTGGTTTCCGGCTTCCATGTAGGATGATTGACATCTGCGTGAAAGTCCAGCTCCAGGGAATGCACAATGCACAACCTTCTTCAGAGCTCTGTGGGCCCTATGCTCACATGCTTATACCACACACAAGCACACACACACATACGCATAATTAAAAATAAAATATTAAAAGAAATGTACCTTTACATTGATATTTAGTCTTGGGCCCTTCTCACTACCTTTAAGAGGTTAAAGCCAAATGTTTGCCTCTTCTACAATCCAACAGATGTAAACGGGTTTCTTGGCCTTCATAATGACAAGGACTAATAAAGAGCCCAAATTCATTAAGCTAGAACATGGTCAGAGCAATAGCACCTGAACCCTGTACAGGAAACTCCTTGGTATAAAAGCCATGGTTCACAGATGGGCAACTGAAAACACAAACAAGGTTAGAGCTCACACAACTGCAAAAATGAGCTTGCTTGTTTTCTAAATGTTATATTGTTTACTGGACATATTTTGATAAGTTAGCATGCCATGTAGACATTCCAGAAAAGAGACTGTGTGTGATCTCTCCAGAGACAAGACATGCTTTTCTCTGATATCTTATTTAATATAGGAAAAATTGGGTAAAGGCCGGTGGGTCCCTAAATTTAAATTTTAGTAGATTTTGAATAAAATTTCATTTATGAGATTTGAAAATCAAAGTAGACTTGTTGAGCAACATAGTGAGAACAAGCTAGCTGAATAACTTGTTTCTAAGTTAAAAAATTAAAACCTCCAAGTTCAAGAATCAAGTTTGAACTCATAACACAGCTCCAGAGATGCAACCTATCCACACTTAAGCCCTGTTTTCTACCCTAGATCTTCCCAGATCATTTAATTAGCACCCTCCATGGATATGCATTTGAGTCACTCTGACAGACATCTACTCACTTTTTGAGAACCTATGAATACACCAGGCACAACCTCCCTACTTATGATATTCCCTGTAAATGGTGTTGCACAGAGATGGTGTCAACCTGCAATGTCCCAGACTATTTGAAACACTACCCTTTGTAACCAGCTCCCAAACTTGGTACTGCCCAAATATCTTAGTCCAGGATACAAACTTATTTTTAATGGTTTATACCACGGCTATGCTGCAAAATGAGCAAATTCAAGGTAGAAACTATACAGACACCTTCTGTTGAACAGCATGTACAGGACAATTGATTGACTGGTAACAAAGAGAAATCACAAATGTTCTAAGCATGCCATGATTTTCAGAGTGGGCTCCGTGCCTGTATTACCCCACCCATCATGTGTTGCCAGTTTCTTCCAAATAACCTCTGTGGAACATGTTGCATCCCACCTCAAAGGTATCCCAGGGGACCCATCCCAACACCACAAACTTCAGTATGATAGTTGAACTCTGTCTTGCTTTGTGTGGATAGTAGGCATGCTTCTATTCTAAGTGTGTCTCCTTAAGTATGCTCACTTATCTTCCCTTGTCCTCACTATCTACCCATCACATTCTACTTCCTGTCCAAGGAGGAGCTGAAATGGCTGGTCTTGCAAGATGCCACTGCTTTTCTTCTAAGGCCCAAGGAAGCCTCCACAGTGAGTTACCCTAATCAGTGTCTGTAGCATTAATCACTATGTTTATCTTTCCTACTTTTCTAATATTCAATGACAATTCTACTGTGAAATGATTCAAGTATTCAACTCTTTACTGACTGCATAGAAATATATATGTTTTATTACAATATTTATTTTAAAGTTATGTTTTCTTTCCTCCCTCTAGAACACATGTGCCTTTTATTAAATCTAAGATTTTATGAAAATAGAGGAAAGCAGATATGCCATGCCATCAATCAATTATTTTGTGACAATATAATTAAGCTCATCTGTCTACTTTTTACTCTCTCTCTCTCTCTGTGTGTGTGTGTGTGTGTGTGTGTATGTGTGTGTGTGTGTATGTGTGTGTGTGCATGCATGCAAGCATGTGTATATGGGTGGATGTTCACATGTGTTTGTCCACATGCGTGTGTGTGTGTCTGAATGCATATGAAAGTCTGAAGTTGATGTCTGGTGTCTTCTTCGATCACTTTACCCTTTATTTACTGAGGCGGAGTCTCTCACTGAAAGTGGACTTGCTAATTCTGACTACTCTAGCTGGCCAGCTTGCCATGGAGATCTTCTGTTTCCATCTCCTGCATGCTGGGATTACAGGTGGTGCTATGTCTTCCCTGCTTTTATGTAGGTCTGGGGTTCTGAGCCTTCACATTCAATGTGCCAGGTACTTTACCCACTTAGATATCTCCCCGCCCATCATCACATGTTGTCAGTGCCCTGTTGTCTTCTTGAATATCAGAGAGTTGTCTCATCCGCCTCTGAAATTTTGTAGCATCTAACAAATACTTTCTAGATACCCATATGTATACGTTAGATTAAGCACAAATGGGAACCTAATAAATTTGGCTACAGCAATTCAGTAAAGTCCAGTCTGGAGAGACTGGTCCTTCTACTTTTGTTTTTTAGACCCTGAGAAACAGAAAGGTTTTCATTTAGGGGAAATGCTAGTATCTTTACTGTACGAAAGGCAGCTGTTTCATGAAGTCTTGTCTGGTGGACATCAGAAAGGGCTGACCACATCTCTCAATCATCTGCAAATTTCTACCCTCTGAAAATACTTTTGGACATCAGAAGTCTACAAGCTTGAAAGCCTACTAGGTCAGAGTATAAGTTTGCTGGACAATATGAATCTCTGCTTCAGAAGAATTTGTCTTGTATGTTTTAATATCCAGAAGAAAATAAATATAATTTTCTTTCTCAAAAGTACTTACAAAATTACTGTAATATTTGTACTCTATGCTCTGAAAAAGAGAATATACGCATTAAAGTTTAATGGAACATCAGCAAGGCTTACGGGGAAAGTCATGTACCTAGCAACACCACTCCAGAAACAAGCAGGAGACCTCGGGGTATAGTCACTCCTGAAGATTTTAGAGCAGACTCAGATCTGTTTGGCGCCACCCAGGGTGGCTTTCTATAAATTATCACACTGGATTCTCAGTCTCTGTGGGTACCTTTTCCCCATTTTGCAGATTTGAAAACTCAAATGGGAAAGATTAAGGAGACCATACAAACTCAAAAGTTAATTAAGCTTCTAGAAACAACAGAAAACTACGTACTGTTATAACTCCCAGTCAAGATGGTACCACTAAGGTACAGCCAGTTTGGATATGTCAACCATGGAAGGCAAATTCACCTGTATGACACACCTCCATTTTATCTACCCAAATGTCCCTGCCTGGATGCCACGAGCTCCCTAGCAAGCTTAAATGTCAGGAACCAAAGAACTTTACCTTGGTTCATATTAAAGCCTCTGCTGAATGGGGAGCTTCCTCCAACTGTGGGGTAACACCTGGATTCTTCAACTGTGCATCTGAGTGACCTGTGACTCGGGGTACAGTATTGACACTTATGGATATCAGAGGCAAAGCACTTCTCTTTTTGCCTTCCTTTCTTTCTCCTCTTCCCAGGGATCGTAACTCTCATGTGTGGCTTCTTTCAAAAAGAAAAGTTGGGTTTTTTTCCATGAAAGGAAGAAATGGCATCAATAGAGTGGGGACCAAAGGAGAGCAATGAATACACAGGAAGGAGACTGGAGCACTGGCTCTTCCCTGTCTTCATTCATAGAGGTGTGATCATTTTTCAATCTGCTTGCCTCCACCTCTCCACCTCTCTCTCTCTCTCTCTCTCTCTCTAAAAGAACATTATCTTCCTGACAATGACAAAACCTAACTTGACCTGAGATTGCTTTTGAATCTAGTCCACATCTGACATCAAAACCCTTTATGTCAAAGCAGGCCAAGGTTCAGGCAGCCCACAAAATAGCAGCTTATTAAAAAAAAAACTACACACAAACATACAAACAAACAAACAAAAACCCAAATCCATTCCATATTGAAAGTGGCAATATTCTGAAGCACACAGTAGTAAAACTAATTTAACCTTTGGAAAATCCTCTCTGGAGAGAAGAGTCAAAATCCCTTTATAAGATTTTTAACCACTGCAATTATTGACGAAGAGTATATTGCTTCAGTTTTCTCTGATCAGGAAGAGGAAAAAAAAAAAAGAGGAAAGGCCACAGGAGACATCAGGAGCTGTCAGGCTGTTTTCTAACAGTGAAGAGGGAGTTTACAGCAGGCTAGCGCCAGTCTCCTAAGACCCTGTTAAGAGGCCTTTTTAAAATGCCTTAAAAAGCCAACCCATACATTAATCAAGTTGAGCCCTCATCCATACTTACTGCGATACATCAATTACTATGTCTTTTAAAAAAAAATAAATTCCAGTTGACAGCAGACACCTTATTAAGTCTCACTAAAATGATACAATAACTAGAAGGCTATTAATACTGCTCCTTCTCTCTCTGCTATTGTCTTGCAGCACTGGTCTGCAAACAAATTCAGGCTGAATCACAATTAATGCCAGTGAAACTCCTTCTAATGACTTCCAGCTTGCTAATTTTTTACGCTAATAATAAAAAAGCTATTGCCATGCAAGAACGACCCCCTTTTATCACGCCAGCATAGCACACCAGAGAGTGTCTGCTATTGTTCACATGAAAGACAATTAAACCCTGAAACATCAAACCGAGAAATGACAGTCTGCTAGCCAGTGCTGGGCGCTGCTTGATGCTTCCCCTCTATATTCTGAACGGCTAGGAAACAATTCTCTGAAGACATTTCTTTCCTGGTCTCCCTTAACTAGCTTTGGTGGGGGGCTACTTTAAAGGGTATCCTTTGCTGATTAATGTAACTCCACCTAGAATATATTAACTGTTGAGGGCCAATTTTACTTCCAGTTGCCTGCGGGTTTTAATTCTGGACATGAAAAAAAAATGTGGCACTTTCACCAATGTGTCATTGCATTTAAAAATAAACATTAAGTGTGTACTTTAATATGCCCAAAATAGAAAAGTCTGGAAAGAGGAGAAAAACCTAATTCAGCAGCTCCTGAGTGTGTCTTACCACCTCCAGGAATCATGGCTGAGTCAGAAGGCACCTGGATCAGCACTCTGGGGCCAGACACTAATATTCTACAAGCCAGAGTCCAAAGACCCATCTAGTCTCTCCCAGTAACTTAAGGATTTATTTCACATGACACACTTCCATTATCCAGGACAGTCCCCTTTTATTTGGGCTTAATGGCAAATCCAGAAAAAATACCTGCTTAAAAGTTCATTCTTCAAAGATTTTGTTTAAAATTTTGACTGACATTTTATTCATGATATAAAGAAAACTAAAATTAATTGCAAAGCTAGCTGTGCCACCTGCTTACCTTGGATGTCTGCCTGTCTGTTTTAGAGACAGGGTCTCACTCTGTGACCTAGGTTAGTCTTGAACCCACTATTCTCCAATCTCAGCGTCCTGGGCATTAGTATTACAGGCTTGCACCACCAAACCTGAATGAACTTGGGCTCAAGGCTCAGTCTTCTAACTCTGTTGTACCTTCTCCATTTTTAAAACTAGAAGGAATGATAGCTCTTCCTTCAAAAAGGATTGTCAAGTTAAAGGGAGAAGATGGATATGAGAACTAAAGGATATGACAGTGTAATCAAGCAAAACCTTGAAGGACAGTGCATGGCCATTGTGGGACTACACAATAGCACTGTTTTCTGATTGACGGTGAGTGGCTCTCAAGCTCAGGGGATGGGTATACATTCTGTATTATCACAGAGTTTCCGGTGATGGCACCAGTACTGCTGTCATTACAGTTGACAATTCGTTTCATTTCCACAGGAGTTCTGTTGGTAGAGATGAGTGGTCTCTGGTTCCTGTGCATAATGAGAAAAACTGGGCATGGGGAGATTTAGCATGGAGATTCACATCCCTGTCCTGATCGTTGAGTAGACTCTTAACAAATGTCCCAACCTGTGGCTATCAGGAGGGTGACTTCCCATGACCAGCTTCTTATCTGAGACAGCCGTTCTGTGAAGCAGGTCAAAGGGAGAGTTTAGACAATGGCTTGATACATCGGCTTTGGTGCTTCCTGGCACTGTCACTCTGACACAGTCACTCATCCTCCACCTTCCACATTGGTAACACACTGGCATTTCTCTCCTGGGGTTGTTATAAGGGCAAATCAACTAGTCCCATGTGTGACATGGGGAAAATGTCTGGCTCATAGGAAATCCTTAGTAAACATGAGCCCATGTGTCTACCCTCACTCCCAGGACTAAGGACAGAGATATAGTACCAGCTGGAAAGATGGCTCAGTCAGGACAGTGTTTACCATGCAATTGTGAGGACCTGATTTCTGTTCTCAGACTCCCCAAGTTTCATCCTCAGAATCCACATAAGAAGCAATGGGGAGACAGGGATAAGTGAACTTCAGGGGCTCATGGTCACCAGCACTTGATAGGTAGGGATAGGTAGACTCCACGGGCTCACAAGAATCAGACAGGTTAGCCTAATCCAGGAGTTTTGTGTCCCTGTGAGAGACCCTATTTCAAATTACTCCTAAAGAACATCATCTGTGGCAACTGAAATAAAAATGCCCCCGTAGGCCCATAGGGAAGTGGCACTATTAGGAGGTGTGGCTTGTTGGAGGAAGTGTGTCACTGAGGATAGGCACTGAGGTTTCAAACGCTCAAGCCAGGCCTAGGGGATCATTGTGCTTCCTGCTGCTGTGGATCCAGATGTAGAACTCTCAGCTCCTTCTCCAATACCATGTCTGCCTGCCCCCGTGTGCCCCGGTATAATGGACTAAACTTTTGAACTGTAAGACAGCTCCAATTAAATGTTGTCCTTTATAAGAGTTGCCATGGTCATGGTGTCTCTTCACAGCCATAAAACCCTAAGACAACATCCAAGGTTGACCTCAGGATTCCTTGCACATGCATACACAGGTACACACACAGGCACATACACACAGAAAAATATAAACTGACATACACAATTATAAGAGATAAAAGCTAACAATAATAAATAAATAAATAAATAAATAAATAAATAAATAAATAAGAGATAAAAGATATAAAGGAAGAAAACAATGATATCAGTGATGTCTACATTCAGGCAACAATTTTAACTTCAAGCCACAAATAATCACAGCCCAGAATTTGCAGAATCCTGTAAGTTTCTAGATTGGTTAGGAAAGGGGGAATCTGTGAGAGATGAGAGACAGTGGGGTTAGACTTATGATTGTCTCAGCTTAATCCTTTTAAAGAGAATACAGACCATACAATAGAGGTGGAGGCAGGCAGGGACCATCAACATGGAATCAAGGCTGGGCGGTCCCTAGAGGCTGGTCAGCTAGCTTTCACAGGATAGAGAACTTGAGAAGTTAGTGCTGCAGAGAGCATGCTACAGATCTGCAGATGGTCCTCCTCAAGTGTTCAGCAGAATGCTAATTAGCCTATGCATGTAAGGAAATTAGCCAGGACTTCAGAAAGAACTGCAAAAAAGAAAAAAGCTAGAGGTACCAATACCTGAAGCTCCCAGAAGGCCAGGAAGACTGTCTGTTCCCATCACTCAGAATGGAAAAGTCTGGTGACTCATGAGGCACACGGGGTAGGCAGAAGGCTGCCATGCTTTTCTGGGAGATTCTGAGCTCTCAACAAAATATTGTTCCAGTTTATAAAACAGATCTTAAAAGTAAGATTCTACAAAATCAAACTATTATTGTAATTTAGCATCTCAGAGTGAAGCTCAGACATTCACGAAAACAGAATACACTTTCTATGTGGAAAAGCAGATCCCATGAAAAGTTATTAGGTGTTGAATACCATCAGGAAAAAATAGCCCCAAATGAGAAGAAAAATCAGTCAACCCAGACATTAGAACCTAGAAGGTAACCATGTCAGAATAGTTAGAATAACTGGTTTAGACAGAGGTTGAATATATCTCCAAGGTTCATGTGACAGGACACTGGGCTTGTTGAATGACAGTTTTCTCCCAAGTTAAAACTTTTCATTGTTGAGGGAAGCTCATTAAGACACAGATGTTTACAAGGAGGTAAAAGAATAGGATGTTCTAATGGAAGGGAAAACATGCCATACTTCAGGGAAGTATACCTGAGAAGCAGATGTCTGAAAGGATTCAAGAAGTCCCTGAAACTGACCCAATTCACTAGGCCTCTGCACTCCTAAACATATGTAATCAGTAAGAATTTCTGAAAGATACTTTCAGACAAATTAAAGTCCCTGAAAGAAGAAGAGACAAATCAAGCTGCACAGAAGGAGCTAAAACCAACGGAGCTACCTTCAAAGGACATTCTCCAACATGTCAAGCTGCCTGCAGATGAGTAGTATAGTCCAGGTTGCAAGCTGTCACCCATGCTGGGGTAGGTTTTGGTGATGCAGGTGTCCTTGAGTCATTTCTATAACACATTGGGCTTTAGTGGTATCCTTACTTTGGTTTTTTTGTCTATTCCTTATCTGGGGTGAGTAGAATCCGTTCATGTCTCCCTAGAAATAGTGTCACACAATGGAGTACCTGTGCAGCACTACTGGAAGGTGGAAGAGGACTGGGGAGGTGACTCAGCAGTTAAGAGCTCATCCTGATCTTACAGAGGACATGAGTTCAGTTCCCAGCACCCACATACCAGGTTCCTGTAACTCTAGCTCCACAGGATCAGACCTTCTTCTTGATTCTACATGCACTTGTACTCACAGATGCACATACATCAAAAAAAAAAATAAAGTAAAATAATTTTTAAAGAAGGGTAGGAGAGAGCCTTTCAAAGTAGAGAGATTTACTCTCAGTGGAGTCATTAAAAGTGTCACTGTTGGGGGGGGGGGATGAGGATAGATCTAGAGACCCAAAACCAGCTTCCACAAATTAAGCTTCCACAAGAACAATTTTTGTAAGAATGAGTCGCTGTCTTCCTGTTACAAATGGCACTGCTATGATGTTAGGGAGTCATGAAGACTGTTCCAGAACTGTTGCCGGTTGTTTGAGGCTGTTTAGGCTTTCTGTCTTCAAAACTATGAGCTAAATGAGTCGCTTTACTTTATGAATTACCAGACATAGGCATTTTATTACAACTATGGAAAATCAACTAATATAATAACTGTTTTTGTATGCTTCCAACGTTTAAGCAAGGAAGATTCATAAGCTTACAAAATCAATGAAGTTCCAGAAACCTCAACATTAGAAGCACAAAGAAAATGACGCCAAGGTACATCATAATCGCATTTTTCAAAATCAATGATAAAGAGGAAATCTTAAAAACAACCAGACACAAAAGACATAAAGGCAAGAAGGATCATGGCTTCCCGTCGAAAGCAGTGTCAGTAAGAAGACAGCCAGGAAACACACTTAAAGTAATGAAAGAAAAAAAATCTGTCAACTGAGAATTTCAAATTCTTCGCAGAAACAAAGGCAGAAAAAAACATACTGTTACCATACACAGGGAGAAATTATTTAGCATAAACCTAACTGTTGCACAAAAGTGTTAAAGGACATTATTAAGCCAGAAAGAAAATAGGACCAGATAGATGCCTGTTTTCGGGGACTGTGAAGATGGCTCCATGGTTAAAGCACTTTCTGTGTCAGGGTGAGGACCTGAATTTGAATTCCCAGCACTTGCAAAAATACCAACCAGGTGGAGGTGGCAGCTTCCTGTAATTCTAGCCTTGGAAGGTTGAGACAGAAGATCCTAGGAGCAAGCTGGTCTGTCACACAAGCTGTATCAGTGAGCTCTGGGTTTGATGGAGAAATCTTGTCTTTAAATAGTAAGGTGAAGAACTAATAAGGAAGATTCCCATTATCAAATCCAGACCTCTGTAAACACACACACACACACCACAGACATGCACATGAAAAGAGGAAAAAGAAACAAGAAGAAAACAAGCAAGGAAACAAAGGGAAAAATCATTAATATATATTTCCGTTTTTCTATTTACCTCTCTTTAAAGAATAATTTATTGTTAAAAACATTAATAAGAACATGTAATCTGAGGACAATAATAGAAGAACAAAAGAAGTAACAATAGCACAAAAGTCAAGACAAGAAACATTAAAATATACTATTGTGTCATTTGAATATAGATTGCAATAAGTAAAAGGCCTTCAGTATAAATACAAAAGTAACCACTACAACATATCAAAAACCAACATGACAACTAAATAAAATCATAACAATACTGTTTAATCTAAAAGAAATGGGAAAGAAAGAATGAGAGAGTAAAGAAAACAAACATATGATGAGACAGATTGAAATAGAGTGCTAAATAACAACTTTAACTCTACCATCCCACTAATCACAATAAATATAAGTGATCTAAATATTAAAATTAAAAGATAGATTGTTAAATTCGATTTAAAAAATGAACACAATTGACTCCACATTTCCTACACAAAATCATGATGAGACATGGGAGAAAAGTTTCATGGTCTACATTAGTCAGAAAGTGGTTTTTTTTATATCACAACAAAACCATAATTTATAGACTTTAAAATTTGACTTCACAATCATTAAAAATGAATGCTTTTGAAATGTACTATTAAGAGAATGGAAAGACTACAGTGGCAGAATACCCCATACATCATAAAATCTAAGACAGTGTTTATCTCAGGTACGAAAAGAACTATCAGAACTTAAAAATGAAAATATAAAAAATCTAACACAAAAGTAAACAAAAGACCCAAGAGATCTGCAGAATATGGCATTCAAAGATGTGGTCTTAAATTAAGATTTTTTTTTGATATCGTGACATATCAGCTCCTGACAGCACCCCCTATTCTACTCCAAGTAGAAGATAAGCATCGAAGAATCTCCAGTGTGAGATGGTTGAATTAGTGGCAAGCCTTTCTCTTGGCATGTAAAAACTCCTTGCTTCAACTGCAGACAGACTGCTGTCCAAAAAGGACAAAACTTGGTAGCAGGGAAGTCGACAGCCTAGCTCTGCCAAGACAGGGTAGGTTAGTCCTTCACAATCCCTGCTCTACAATAAATGTCTGTCAGAGAAACTGGACCAAAAGGCTGAAGACTGATGCTGGAATGTATGGAGAGAAAATGGGAACTGTCCAGGCAGTCACTGGTTTGTCATTTCTTAGTATTGGAAGCTGCAGGCCCTGCACTTCCTATATAATCAGATATATTTATCCTTCTCAGGTCTCTGAGGTGGTTGAAGAATAGACAGCTAGAGTCTCATAGTTAAATTTTGAGTTGTTTAGGAATCAAGAGGTCGTTCTAGATCTAAGAAGATGGTTATAATAGTGATGCAAGTTAGTATGAAAACTAAGTCAGTTATAGAACTTTAAACTCATGGAGATGGTTAGAAGGTAGAAGGTTAAAGTCAGGGGCCAAATATGTATGAACTGGACATTGGGAAGGTATACTGGGCCATTTAACTCTCATAAATGTGGCCTATTTAATTCTGCTGTTTTGTATCGAATTTACTGTTATAAGAGAAAGAACCATTTGTTGGAATGAAAAGAGAAGGTGTTGGGGGGGAAGAGGGTGGAAGGATGGGACAGGAAGGGGGAATAGGGAAGGGTTTGCGACTGAGATGTAACTTGAAGAAAAAATAAAGTACTTATAAAAAAAAAAGAAAAAAAAAGATTTGAAGGAAACATCAAAGAAAAAGATACATAACAAGAAGTACAGCACAATACTTCTCCAAGTTGAAATTTTCTTAACAAGATTACAGAAGTTTAGGATGCAGAAAAAAAAAGGGAAATTTTCTTTGTCTGTATTTAACAAGAATGGTCCCATTTTTCAATTCTCAGTGGAATCCTCATTTCCTTCTGAAACCCTTCAGTGCAGTTCAACTGATTGGACTCCAGTTACCATTACAGTCTTTATAGAAGGCACCAGCAATGTTTGCTTTTAACAGCCGAGGCTGCACTAGCCTACTTCTCCTATTGTTTCAGATTTTTTCTGAAAATCAGTTCCATTCACTTATGAACCATGTAAGTCATAGCAATGGCCTCCCTTTTCTGGTATCAATTTTCTGTGTTAGTTTTATGCTACTGTGATCAAATACCTGAACAAAATACCAAACGTTCACCCACTCTTAGGATTTTCCCCAAAGAAAAAGAAAGCCTTACACACAAATGTTCTAAAATGCTTTGAATTTTTTATTTTTTTAAACACCCTAGATGAGATAGAACACAGATCCACTGAATAAACACATGATGATGCATCCATGCAACCAAAGAAGTAATAACTCAGCAATGAAATAAAATGAACTATTGATATAGGTAACAGCATGGATAGATATTGTAATAATTATGTTGGGTTCAAAAAGTGTAAATTATATCAAACTCTTGGAAATGTGGATCTGCCTGCAGAGACAGGTAAATGTTACATTGAGACAGGGAAAGGACATCAAGGGGAGCCAGGGTAAAGATTATGAAGAGGCATACAGCAACTTGAGGTGAGGTACTTGTTCATAATCTTGATTATGGTTATGGTTTCATAGATGTATGTTATTTAACACTGAACTAATTCTTCACTTGTAACACAAAATATACTGAGTGTTCATTATAGTTGGGCAGAGATGGTAACATTGAAGACAGTATAAGTCCCCATGGGAACTTAAAGTTAACTACTAAATAAAATGTGCATAGAGGATCATCCGTGTGTGTGTGTGTGTGTGTGTGTGTGTGTGTGCACGCATGCGTGTGTGTGCTCATATATTCATGCAGATATGCGTGTGCATGTGAGAGAGGGGCCAGAGGTCAGTCAGCACTAGCTAATGTCTTTCTTAGTCACTTACTGCCTTGTTTTCAGACAGGTCTCATTGAACCTGGAGCTCACTGGTTCATCTGGACTGGCTGGCTGGCTGGCTGGCCAGTGAGGTCTAGGGATGCCTGTCTCTACCCATCTCCGTGCTGGGACTACAGATACTGACATTTTACGTGAGCACAGGAGATCTGAACCCAGGTCCTCAAACTTGTACATCAAGCATCTTATCAACTGACCAATCTCCCCAGCCCTTAAAAAACATTTCAGTTAATGAGAAAATAATATAAAGCATTTCAAAAAGAAAACATCAATCATACAGACCAATGGCTCTCAAACTTTCTCTCTCACAGGACCAATAGGAATTGATAGGCCAAATATCAGAATCTGTACTGAGACCTAGGATTAAGGATTTGTAAGGTTGTCCATGGTGGTCCTGGAAATATCACTGTTGACATATGTGAGAAAAAATTACAACAATGTACATTCCACATATATATGCACGGATAAACTATTTAAGGGGGCATTAACTTCTATAAGGATAATAATTTTGGTTGAGACTAATCTCCGTCTCAGACTGGAACACAGGACAACTCGAGCTCCCCGAATACTGAATTAGCACTTGATACATTTATGACCTGCTTTTATAGCTTTTGATGACAATTTCCTAGGAGGCAGCTAGACCCTAAATCAACAAGTCAGTAACAAGAAAGCACAGTCCAGTCTGCTGTCATCATCGGCTGTGAGCAAGTCAAGAATGCACGGGAACACCCTGACAGCGTGAGTGAGTGAGAGGCAGGCCAAAACATCTCCTTATGGGTCTGGTTCTCATTTAAGCATTCTGTACATCTCCAAATTCTAGCTGGGGAGGAGGTGCCTTAGCTTCTTTTTCAGTTGCTATGACAAAATATTCCAACCAAATCTATTTAAGAGATAGAGGGGATCGGTTCAGGGTCACAGTAGTACACCGCAGTGCGGAGTCAAGGCACTGTGAGCCTGAAGCACCCACAAACAGAAAGCAGAGAGCAAACAGTACGAGCATGCGTGCAGTGGCTAAGGTCACTTTCTGTGTTTCGTATAATTCAGGATCCCCTGCCCAGGGAGTGGTCAAACCTAGACTTAAGGTGGAGTCTCCCACACCAATTGAGGTAATCCCCCAGTCACATGCCACAGGCCTATAGCCTAGGTGAGTCTAGATGTGGACAACTTGACCACTCACATTAATCATCCAGGTGTGTAACTAGACCACCGGAAAGTAAACAGGACAAGGGTCTATCTATTTAAAGAGACGTGGCTTAAGGGACCAGCACTTTGGGAGAATATCCAGGATTCTCTCAGAAGTTCAGCCATATTTGGAAGGCAAAAGCCCAGCCATGAAAGCAGCTGACCCAAATTATGGCTCATGACTTCATGAATCTAGAGCCGTCACCAGACCCACTGAGTACTGCAGGAAGTGGCCCGGGGGGGGGGGGGGGGTCTATTTTCCTGACAGAAGCAACCGATGGGGCAGAGGCACAGAAAACTTCCACCACATCCTGTTTCTTGGTAGGTCTGTATTTTGATAAGTGAGGGTAAAGAAACAGACTCTTTGACTAGAAAAACTTCTTACAAGGAGTTTTCCCTGAGGCTTGATTTTTTTTAAAGCTATTGCAGTAAAAAAAAAAAAATTCCCAGAAAGGAATGAAGAGTATTAACCAAAGAAATTTTACTCTTACCAATTTTCTACCACCTTAGAACTTCCTTGAAAAGGAAGGACAAAGCGGCCATTTGCTAAGCTTATATCATTTTGATTGAGACTCATATGTTATTTTAAATGAACATTGCTCAGGTAGTTAAGTCTTAAAAATCAACCATCCTTGACAATTGTCCAATTTTTTTTTTTAAATCTTACCTTAAGGATTTCAGAAACACATTTACAAAGTCTGCCACAGTGGGAAGTAGGTAAGCTTCCTCCCTGCCTCCACAGATGTATGGGGCTGCTGGCCTTTGTCCATTTTTGTCTTTGAAAACTTTATGTTACATTTAAAAAGGGGTTAGAACTAGAATATTTTAATGTGAATAACTCTGTAAAATGGTATTTACTGTTGGAATCATACAAAATTCCAATTCATGTTAAACACATAATCCAATAGAATATTTAATTCCCAAAAGTACTTTTAACACTTATTAAAATGAAAAAAGAAATCCATGTTTCCTGGTTAATAATGAAAAAGTTCCCCATAGCATCACTCCCTTTGAAAGTCAGAGCTAAGATGTTTTCATCTTTTTTCTCTTGTTTTGTTTTCAAAACAAGAGCTCATAGAGCACAGGCTGACCTTGACCTTGCTGTGTAGCTAAGGATGGCTTTGAACTCCTGATCCTCCTGCCTTCACCTCCCAAGTGCAGGAATTACAGGCATGCACCACCACACCGGCTGTTCTCTGTGTCTTCTAAATGCAGGGTTTCTATCGTAGACAACATCAGCACCCATATACCTTTTTACTGTATGGTTTCTACTTCAGAGCCTTGGGATATAGACCAACCAAGACAATTAAGAAGAGGCCCCCAGAAGAAGGAGTGGCATTCTGTAGTCGTTGATTTAATTTAGAAATACTAGGGAAGACTATATTTGAAATGGGGGTCTAGGTATCTGCGTTAACATAGAAACTGTTACAGTTCCCTGTGACTCAGTACACAGGAATTCTGTTATCGTGTCATTTTACAACAGTGAAGAGCACCAGCTGTAAGCCACACAGTGAAGAAACAATCCTGCTCCCTAGACAGTCCTCCACAGGAGCTGTGCAGCATATTCACGGGTTTTACTGGACAGTGCAGTAAGTGGGCATCTTAGAAGGGTCCACACTCAATAGGAGATGTGCATCAGTCCCTTTGTATTATGTTATATAATAACAATACAGTTTATTGTTAGATACATGTGTTTAGTAATAGTGAAATGTGTAGTTTTAGGCAAACCACAGGCACATACCTCAGTTTCTATGGACAATGCTGAACTAAAACAATTCACGAGGGTCCCAGTGCAGTGGGAAGAGCGAAGCTTCGTGGTGTCTTCATCTTTCAAAAGGGCCTGAGGTGCATCTGGCTTCCCAAGAGCCAACCACCTCCAGCCTCCATGACGAAATCTCCTTTCCAAGGCCCTTTAAGATGTGTGTGGCAATAATCATGCTGAGAGAATGCTGTGTAATTCCAGGACACTCAGGTGGCTGCAAGCAGAGCAACTATCCTGACAGGACCATGTGGTGAAGCTTAGGCAGGAAAGAGCGTTACCTTTCAGCATGTTATAAAGAGTCATGCACATATCAACTAATTGAGAAGACCCAACAACTAGCTGCACTTGGAGCACAGATCTGAATACTGTTGTGCTAGGCTTACAATAATTTTTATGGCTACTGATGGTACTTGGCCACGCTAAGCAAGGAAGAAAGGCTTTCTCTAAGTGAAGACACAGAACATGAATTTGCACCAGGATGTCTAGCTGCTTAAATTAAAATAGCTTTATGGGATTCTGCTAAGTCAGAAGAATCTATTTCATTACAAAAATGCTGAAAACCAACTGATCTTAAGTTTGTAAAATAAATAAATAAAGGTTCTAAGCCTCCATGAGAATATCCTGTAAGCCTGCACTAATACGGTTTTAGCTGCTTATTTACTGTGGATCTCCTCACTTCTTCCAATAGTATTATAATTTCCATGATTGCAGGATCCCTTTAAGCATAAAAATAAATCAGTTTACATAATTACCATGAGAATGGGGACACAGAAAAAATTCTGCCTCCTTTTGGTCCCCACCTGCCTCTGGTAATCCTTCATAACCAAACTGCCCCAACCTAAAACTGTTCATTGGACTCTACCACTACAATTCTGTCTGTTATGTTGGCACAATGCATTGTGATGCCTTTGAAATGGGCTTTCGGCCCTCAGCCTAAAACCTATTGTTGTAAAACTCATCCATAAGCTGTGGCTTCAGATAGTTTTTTGCTTCTCATTGAGAAGTACGATTGTATTTTTGTGAATGAACTGTCATACTTTATTTGTCTAACTACCTTAGAGGACATTTGGACTGCTTCCAGTTTTGAACAACTACAGATGGACTCACTGCTAGAAACATTCACATATATGTTTTGGACTATTACATTTTTATAAGAATATTGTCAATTTGTTTTGCTGACTGGTAACATCACTCGATGCCTTTACCAATGATGTGTGTGAGTTCAGAGTGCCTCGGCCCCTGAGCAATCACAGAAGTGAGGCACCAAGCTTGGGCCTTCATTTGTTTTCAATGTAAGTACTGTTACCAGGCAAGTGCTCTGGCCCAGGACAGACCCATCTTTTCATTTTCTCCACAGCGGAAGATTTAAAAGCTTTAAATTTTGATGAAGACCAATTCACTTTTCTTTTCGAGGTTAGACTTTCAGTGTCTAAGAACTGTCAGCCCAACCTTAGATTGTGAGGACTCTCTTTTGAGTTTTTGAGTTCTCTTTAGACTTTATACTTTATGTCTCAGTTTCTTATGACTGATCTACCTTGAGTTTTTTAGGTAATTTTAGCATAAAGTGTAAAGGGACTTGCTTGTTTCTTATTGATGTAGGCATGTGCAACAGTATCTGTTAAAAGGGACACAGTAGTGTCACAAAGGTCCTGTTAGGGACTGCAGTTCTGTTGTGACCCAGTGAGGGTCCTCCGCCCCATTACTCCACTAGCATCAGCTACACAGTGAGTCTTGGAATCAGGAAGTGTGAGTCCACAAGGTTGCTTCTGGTTTGTTGGTTTTTCTCTTCCCCAAATTGCTGCAACTATGTTACTTCATTTGCCCTTGCATTAAAATTCTTCCATAGAATTGGCTTGTCTATATCATAAGATGGTTTTCCTGGGAATTGTATGAAAATGTCATTAAACCTGGGATTCACTCTGAGAAAGAGTAGACATCATTATGTTGTTGAGTTTCTGATTCATGCACAGGGTGTGTCTCTCAATTTGTGTTGGAAATAATTGCTTACATAATTCTTTGCGGATTTTAGTATACAATCCCTGAAAGTATTTTCAACACTCACAGCTCTACATTTCTTTTTCTTTTCTTTTCTTTCTTTCTTTTTTTTTTTTTTTTTTTTTGCTACTGTGGGCATTTAAAAAAATTAAAGTTCTGCCAGGCATGGTGGTACATAACTTTAATCTCAGCACTTGGGAAAGCAGAGGCAGGCACATGTCTGAGTACAAGGCCAGACTGGTCTATAAAGTGAGTTCCAGGGCAGTCAGGGATACACAGAGAAACCCTGTCTTGAGAAAACAAACAAACTAAAGTTCCATTCCCAATTGTATGTTGTTCATAGATCTAGGGATCTAGGGGTATCTACATAGATCTATGTCCTTTTTTTTTTCTTTCTAGGAGGTTTTTGTTTTTGTTTTGGGGTTTTATTTTTGACAATTTTCCTGGGATTTTCTACAAAGACCAGAAGTTTGCATAAAGAAGCATATTTGTTTCCAATATAATTGCTCATTTATTATTTTTAATATGTGTGTGGGTGTGCGCGCATGCGTGCACACACATGCAGGTGCCCAAGAAGGCTAGAAGAGGGTGCTGAATCCCTTGGAGCTGGTGTTACAGGCAGTTATGAGCCACTGCATCAGGGTTCTGCCCAAACTCTAGTCCTTTGGAAGAACAAGTGTTCTTAACTGCCTAACCCATTAGTTTTTGACGTCAAACATTGGTGGATCATAATGGTGAATTAAGGTTTTATAAGTGGGTACCCCTTATTATATTCCTATTTTAGGGATATACTTAGGGTTTAGGTAGTTTTTTTCTATTCCTACTTCAAAGGGATTTTTTTCATAAAAAAATAAAAATTCAGCATATTTTTTTTCTGCATCAAAAATATGACTCTGTGGCTTTTACCTTCTTTTTACTAATGTTAGAGTAGCTTGTGAGATTTCTCATAGTGAGCCAGTTTTACAAAACCACTTTGTAGCTACGCAGAATTTTTACTTCTGTAGTCATGAGGAATGTTTCTAGTTTTCCTTTTCTTTTCAGTTTTTCTTTTTTGTTGTTATTTTGTTTTCCTTTATTTTCTCCTTTAGCTGGTTTCTGCTTTGGAGTTACTCTTTAGAGGCCAACGTTACTCTTGGGGAATCATAAGACAAATTAGGAAGTATTCTATTTCATGTATTTTCTGAAAGAGGTTTTGTTAGAATTGGCATGCATTCTTTATTTCTTGATAGATTATACTAGCAGATTCTTTCAACAGGAGGTTTTTAAAAACTTGAATTTCCTTAAGAGGGATAATCTATGTTTCTAGAGTGATTTTCAGTAGTTAATAATTTTCAAAAATCTCTCTATCCATTTAATTTGCCAAATTCCTACGCATCATACAGACATTGTTATGACAGCTTTTCAAAGGCTGCAGGGCCTATGGTGATGCCATCTAGTTATTCATAATAGTGATTATCTGTATATTTTCTTTATCAGTTCTGTTAATGTCACCAATAATCCAAAGGTTTGTTTTGATACTGCTCTTTATAGCCTATTTTTAAATTCTACTGATTTCTGCACATATCTTTATTTTTACACTCCCTTTTTTAATGTTTATTTGTTGCTTCAAGTTGCATCTCCATCACAGCCCCCACCCACTACCCTCTCAGTCCCACCCTCCCACACTCTACCCCCTCTCTCCCTAACCTACTCTTCTGGTGTGGGGTGTCCCCACATATCAGAGACCCTCAGTTCATCAGTCACATGAGGGTTAAGAGCTTCCTCTTGCACAGAGGGAAGACATGGTAGCTCCACTAAGGCAAAGTGTCCCACTGACAGGTAACAAAGTTCATGTTCCTGTTCCTTTCAGTCTGTTGGTTGTTGTATAGTTATCCTCTGCAATATGGCTAAAATCCAGTTATAAGTGAATAGATGCCATGTTCATCTTTCTGGGTCTGGGTTAGCTCACTCAGGATGAACTTCTCTAGATCCATCCATTTGGCAGCAAATTGCATGATTTCCTTGTTTCTGATGGCAGAGTAGTATTCCATTGTGTAGTTGTACCACATTTTTTTTATCCATTTTTGCTTGAGGGACATCTGGGTTGTTTCCAGTTTCTAGGTATTATAAATAAGGCTACTATGAACGTAGATGAAGAAATGTCCTTGTGGTTTAGGGAGGAATCGTTTGGGTGTATATCCAGATGTGGTATGGCAGGGTCTTGAGGTAGAGCTATTCCAAGTTTTCTAAGATATCTCCAGACTGATTTCCATAGTGGCTGTACAAGTTTACACTCCCACCATCAATGGAGGAGGGTTCCCCTTTCTCCACAACTTCGCCAGCATGTGCTGTCATTTGAGTTTTTGATCTTAGCCATTCTGACAGGTGTGAGATGGAATCTCAGAGTCGGCTTGAGTTGTATTTTTACACCATTAATTATGCTTATTTTGTGTTCATTTTTGTTTTCTTTTTACTAATTTATTAAGACGGGGTTTAGGGTGCTGATTGAAGATGTCTCATTACATAATGCAAAATTACAGTTTCCTATCATAACCACTTTAGCAGTGTCACACCCATTTTGATATGTTTATATTCATTTTTATTTAGTTCAAAATATGTTTACTTTTTCTTAAGAAAGCCCTTGTTCCACAAGTTATTTAGAAACACACTGTGTGGTATTTGTGTTGGGAATGTTTCCTATCTTCCCCATATCATTATACATACATTAATTATTGATGATCAAGGGAAATATTTTGTGTTTTTTCACACTTTTACATGTCTAAAATGGGGTTTATGATGAAGAGCATAGTGTATATGAATGATTTCAAAGCCCCTTACAAAGCACCTGCCTTCTACCGAAATTCTGTGGAATGCTCTCAGTGTGTGAGCTAGGTATCATCGCTTGATGATGTTGTTCACTTCCTTTACAACTTTGATGTTTTTTTCTGTCATTAGCTTTGTCTGTTATAGGAAGGGTGAGGGGGTAAGTCCTATTTTTCCATTGTAATTGTGGATTCATTTGTTTCTGTTCATTTCCAGTAGTTTCTGATCCATGTACCTTGAGTCAGACACTGAGTATTTTCAAATCTTGTTGGCAAATTGATCCCTTTATCTTCAATCAGTTTAATTGTTGAAGCCCTTTTCATTAGTTTCCAGTTCTGGGGATCAAATTTGGGGTCCCACCTACACTTGGCAAGGGCTTTACCACTGAGTCATACCCCAGTTAATGCTCCTGTATATTATGACACCTCCCACAAGGCCCCACCCTGAAGTCTACTTTATCAAGTTGGTACGAGTCCTCCAGGCTCCTCTTCATAAGCATTAGCATGGAGGATCTCTCTTTTGTCCTTTGACTTGCCTGTCTATAATGTTAGACATCTACATAGAAACACAGATTTTGTGCATGTTTTCTTTTCCTCCTTCCTGTTATCCCCTACTTTTAATTAATTACTGCATTTAGACAACTGCACCTACTACTGAGTACATTTGAATGATTATCTAATCTATTAGTTTTCTATGGTCTTCCAAATCTGATTCCCCAGATTTCCCTTTCCTTCATTCTTTATGGTTGCTTAGGCGCTTTCAGGATTCTGCTTGTTTTTGTTGTTTGTTGGTTTAGTTTGGTTTAAATTTGATGTACTTTTCTCTGCATTTGGAAATAATGTTGCCACTTCAGAGGGCAGGTAGAAACTTTCTACTTCATATTTCCATTTACCCCTCCCTGCTGTGCTGTAGTTAACCTTGCATGTTACAGGATGCATCATGAAAAGCCAACCATTTTTCTTCCAGCTGTTAAACAAATTTTAAAGAATTTCAGAGACTTTTAGATGTATGTAAATACTTATTTTTCTTTTCTTGTACTCTTTGTACATTTTTAAAAGATTTAATTCATTTGTATGCCTTGACTGCCTGTAAGTGCAGCATGTGTGTGCAGTACCTGCAGAGGCCGGAAGGGGGCATCAGTTTCTCTAAAACTGCAGTAGCAGCCAATGTGAGTCAGCATGTGGGTCCTGGAAACCAAGTCCAGGTCTTCTTCAAGAGCAGCAAGTGCTCTTAACTGCTGAGTCATCTCTCCAGCCGCTCTTATTTTACTCCTGTTCTAAGTTTCTTTTTGTATTTTTTCCCCATCCTATTTAAAAGAGTTCCTATAGAAATTCTCATGGAGTTGGCTAGATGGAAACAAAATCTCTTCATTGTCCTCCCCTGAAAATGTCTTTGGTTTGCCAATATGTTGGAGTGGTGTTTTGCTGGATAGAGAGCTCTGGGTTGGCAGTTCTTTCCTGGGTCGACACTTGAACATGTCACATCACTTCCTTTACACCCTCCAAAGTTACTGACGAGAAAATCATATGCTTCTAAATCAGTTTTCCTCTATGTAGATCTGTGATAGAACTCGTGCTTCCAAAGTCTTCTGGTCTTCATTTTGCAGCATTGATCAACAACACACTTGAAGGTGGATTTTGGGGGGGGGGGGTTGTTTTTACTGAATTTCTTCAGTCTGTGGGTTATTTTCTTTATCTCTGCATGGAAGTCTTCTGATCAGGATTTCTACAATTATAATTGAGCACCGAACCTTTCTACTTCTGTTCTGAAACTCCTGTGAAAATATCTAAATATTGGATATTTTCCCACTGTCCCACAAGTCTTCGAGACTTAATTTCTTCTAGTCATTTTCCTCTTGGGACATCTTCTGCTGATACTTCCGTTGATCAAGCTTTTAGACACTCTCATTTCTGTTGTACTATTGAGCTGACCCAGTACATTTTTCATTGCGGATTATTGTAATCCACTTAAAATTTCCATTTGACTTCTTATTTCTTGTATCCTTACAGAAACATCTAGCTCTGTTTCAAAAGTATTTGTGATGGCTTATTAGGATACTTTTATATTATTTCATATAAAAATATTTTCCCATCAACTCCAATATCTGTATATTTTTCATATTGATATTTTCCTACATAGGGTAAGATTTTCTTGAGATTTTCTATGTCTAGTTATTTTGGGTGGTATCTTAGAAATGTAACATATTGTATTATATGACTATAGTTATGTTTAAATCATTTAGAAAATACAATAATTCTGTATTTTTCTGCCAGTAAGAAGGAAATCATAATTTCCAACTGGCTATAATTCCAGTGTTAGGGGAGGTTTCAAAACTTTTACAGTGAAGTTCAGAGTTTTCCTGAACCCAGTGGCCAGGATGAACACATGTGAGAGTATACTTGTTGGTCTCACTCTCAATTTCGGACATGCCAAATTAGGATCACATTCTCACTTCAGAGAGCAACCTAGGAGTTTACAGATATCTTTATGTGGTCCTATCATTTTCCATTTGTTTGGACTCTCATTTCTAGCTCTCCACCCATAAGTTTAGGGTTTTGTTTTTGTTTTTTTGTTTGTTTGGTTGGTTTTTTTCAAGACAGGGTTTTGCTGTCCTGGAACTCACTCTGTAGACTAGGCTGGCCTTGAACTCACTGAGATCCTCTGCCACGCCTGCCTCTGCCTCCCTAGTGCTGGGATTAAAGGCGTGAACCACCATACCTGGCCAAGATTAGGGTTTTATTCCTTACTAAAATATATATGTCTATTCACTGGCCACATGGTACAAGAACAACAGAGAGGGAAGTTTGGCCTGGGTTTGCTCCACCCACTCTGGCCCACAGCTTCTCTTCTTCTCTATTGATCCCTTCATAGTAGAACTGTTTAAATGCGAAGAAACAGAGAAACCAGAGTGAAGGTGGGAGGGAGAAAAGAGAAACCTCTCACCCTTTACCTCTCAGATGAATCTGGAAGTCTGCCCCAGATCCCTCTGTATGCACACTGGTGTCCATTTCTGGGTTTCACCACAGTGTGATGGTGCCACAGAAACACCTGAGGAAAACAGTAGCAAGCTCACCACCCGCTAGGGCCATTTCCAGTCTGGTCTTTGTTCCCATCCCTGTTGGGATCCTCAGTTTCTGGCTCCATCAGGTTTTGGAATTGGAAGGAACAGACATGGGGTAAATGTGCTTACCCCATATTATCCAGGCCCAGCACTCAGGCATTCTTTTCTTTTGTGAAATGAGTGCATCATATGCAAAACTTGAGTGTATGACCTCCTTGTCACTTAAAGAGTAATAATTATCAATGTTCCCTCGTCTAAGTAAAAAACTACACTGAGCTAGCTACTCAGAAGCCCCAAGCCTGTCTCTGCCTGCCCCTCCCACAGGGATGTCATCAGAAACAAGTCTTGGAGGCAATATTCCTCCACATCCTTTTATGGTCTTGTCACAGTGTATAGTTATGATCAATGTGATGTTTGGCTCATTTGGTTAAATTTTAGTGAATTTTATTAAACTAAACATTAATATCAAAAAGAAATTAGGTCATACCTATAAAACTTGGCCAACCATCCCAAAGACAACAAATATTGTGTCCTGTCCAGTCTACATATACAACATCTGTGGTATCTTACCTGGGCATCTGCATATCATCATCACTACCTACTTACCCACAGACAACTGGTTTTCTGACCTTTTGATATCTCAGATTATCACAATCTGCCTCTAAATCTTACTGCACAGTCCGTACCTGGCTTGTGGCCCTGTCCCACACAGTTCTGAGCTGTTGACAAGGGAATTATGTTTTGAGAGCTGCATCCTTCGGTGAGTTTGTCATTATCTGATCTGAACATCATAGAGTATGTTCATGCAAGACTAGATGGTATATGTCAGTCAACCAAGAGGCACAGTAAGCTCAGAGTATATGAGGGTCCGCCAATGGGACTCTGACTTGCTGTTCTACAATAAACTTTCATTCTTATAAATAGAAGGGGTATCATCTAAAATAATAAAAATTGGACCAGAGAGATGGCTCAGTGGGTAAAAGTACCTGCCTCCACAACTAATGACCTAAATTTGATCCCTGAGACCTACATGGTGGAGATAAAGAACTGATTGCCTCAGGTCGCCCTCTGACTTCACGGGCATGCTGTAACATGGGAATGCCCATGTACATCCACAAGCATAAAAACATTCAAAGTAAATTTTAATAACATTTTAAGTAATAAAAATGATAACATGGTAAATATGTATACCAGGGGCTGTGGATGTAGCCCATTTGGGAGAGTGCTTGCTTACATAGCAGCCATGAAGTCCAGGGTTCTATTCCCAACACTGCACATAGCATAGCAAGTAAATTACAGACAAATCCTTGTAATCCCAGGAACCATGAAGTAGAGACAAGAGGATCAAAAGTTCCAGGTCATCCTCAACTATATAGGGAGCTGAAGTCAACCTGGGCTTCATGAGGCCTTGTCTCAAAAGAACATTACACAGGCAATCACGAGTGTTCTGTGCTGTTTTGGGTTTTGTCTGATGGCTGCCAAAGAGCAGTGGTTTGTTTTTACCAGCATGGCATCAGACACTGCCTTAGGCTGTACTGACAGGTGGGTGGTGGGGACCTCTCAGTTGCACTGTGCTCTGCTGAGACCCTGGTCGCATATGTAGTCTGTCCTTGACTGAAATGTCATTACACAGCCATGGCAGTATTACTTCCTCACAGTTCAAATCTCTCTGTGCTTTTATTCTCTTCTATTGGTCTCTTGCCTGTTCAAAATATTTAAAATGAGCCGTAAAAGGAAAAACAATTATTAAATTATATCATAATAAAAGTACTGATAATGTGCTAGAAGATTTTTATCCTTCCACGTCTATTTTAGGTTTGCTCATCTTATTTGTCTTTATATTTCCCATCACACAGCACAGTGCCTGGGGTAAAATAGTCTGCAGAATACATTTTTGAATAAAGAGATGATTAAAGTACAATGACAGAGGTGCACAGAGAGCAAGCTAGCAAAGCACACAGGAAACATCATATATAACATGAGCAAAACTAGATCTGTTGGTGTGTGTGTGTGTGTGTGTATTTGTGTGTGTAGGTTTGTGTTTGTGTATATGTTTGTGTGTGTGTGTGTGTGTGTGTGTTTGTGTGTGCAGGAGGTTGTGAGGCAGGGTCTCATTCTGTAGCCCAGGCTTGCTTCAAACTCACAGAAACACCCTTATCTCATCTTCTACCCCACGAAAGGAACTATGGTTAGCATGAAAAGCTTAGTTCAAAGGCAAATGGGTGAACATATAGTCAGTGGAATTGAGTCCATTTATATAATTCTTGAGAAAATCTGTGTTGCCATCTGTCTCCCCTTGAAATAAGTTTACAGGGCTCACTCCTAAGCTCAACAACTTTTTGCTAAATGATTATGGAACCCTCAACTCAGTCATCAAAGAACAAACAAACAAATGCTGTTGGGCTCCTGCCTGCTACAATCCATCCCCCTCTGCACTTGCTGTGGCAATGTCTGAATACTGATGTTATTAACCAGAACATGGCTGAGGGAAGTGACCATCCCCTGCCAGGCTGCCCCAGTTTTATGAAGTAAGAATCTGGTTGGCTGATTCTCTAGGGAGGAAAATAAAGGCCACAAGGAAAAAATAAACCAAATGAGAAAAAGCTGTTCAGAAAAGCCACCAGCTGCTACCATGCCAGGTTAGTGCAAACACAGCAGAGTGACATCAGGACGTCTGCTCTGCTGTTGGGTCTCCTCATTCTTTTATCGTCTATTCCTTTGGTGGGAGTATCCATAGGGAGTTAAGGTCAGCATCATTACAGAATTTTATGAGTAAAGGATCGCCCTCCCAGATCAGTTACTTCTCTCATTACTGTTGCAGAGGACTTGCAAAAGAAGATTAAGGAATTTTTTTTCGGGGGGGGGGGGGGCTCACAATTTGAGGGTTATAGTCTATCATTTTGGAGAGGGATACCTACAGGTCATACTATATCTGCAGCCAGGAGCAGAGAGTGATGAACTCAGCTGCTCAATTCTCCTTCTACTTTTTCCCTTTTAGTTTGCCTGAAGCCTCAGGTCATGGGTTGGTGCTACCTACACCGAGGGAGGGTTTTCCTTCTTGGTTAACACTCTAAAAGTTCCCTCAATGTCATACCTAGAAATGTGTCTCCTAGATAATTCCAAAACTAGTCAAGTTTTGAATGGATTGCAACACTGTTGATGTTGTCCGCTTTCCAAAGCAGAACTGAGCAGCAGCTTCATTCTTGCTAAGTCCATTTCCAGCTTCCAGTTAACATGTCCCTCTATCCCGCTCTCTAACTCTGTGAGAAGGATGTGCTCGTACCTCCTGAGTCATCCCTCTATCCCGCTCTCTAACTCTGTGAGAAGGATGTGCTC
>CAJQZJ010004750.1:9283417-9303072 GCA_907164525.1 Lophiomys imhausi | reverse complement strand
AGTCATCCCTCTATCCCGCTCTCTAACTCTGTGAGAAGGATGTGCTCTTACCTCCTGAAGACCTACCTCTAGTCACCCCTCTAGCCCCGGTCTCTAACAATTTTAATGTTATTCTTGACATTCATCAGTGAAATGCTCTTAACTTTACTATTTACACTCATAATGCCAACATAACATACACTACTTCTTAATCAATTTAGGAGATATTCAACCAACTTACTTTTAATTTTTTGAGAGTAATAAACTAAATATGGTAGGTAAATGTATTGTTAAGAATTTGAGATATGAATCCACATGTATCATAAATGTATTCAATGAAAGAAAATCTGGGGACTATGAAAACCATTGCTAATTTGTTATTAATAAATGCATACTGGGATATCATTGCTTTTGAATATGCTTTCTGCCTGCTTCATAAGATGAAAAAAACAAATGTTAATTGAAAGAGTTGTTCTGTAGTGAGCCACAGGGAAAATCTCTACAATACAACATAAAAGACAAAAAATGCATACATTAAACTAGCAAAGTTCAAATGCTTCTACTCTTAGGTACATTAAATACTTCTCATAAAGAGTAGGACAAATGTTATCAAAGAAGATATTGGTTAAGAATTATTTAGGATGAACAGTTCCTAAATAAATTCACAATATTTTTCAACAGATTCTGTATTTTTTTCACTAAATCTAGGTCCTCAACTGTATGAGGGGTACAAAAAGCAGAATATCCTGAAAATTATACAGCTTGACAGGTTCTCATTACATCTAAAGAAATTAACTATAGTTATTAAGCAGCAGCCACTCTCAAAAATCACTTTCCAAAGAAACCAACAGGAGCCTCAGAGTAGGCTCAAAACACCTGCCGCCCTCGCACAGGACTGAACTTGGTTCCCAGCACCTGTGTCCAGTAGCTCAGAACCTCTTGAAACCAAAGGACCTGGTACTCTCATTTAACCTCTTCAGACACCCGGGCACATGTGCACACTACTCCAGTCTGTCAGCGCGCGCGCACACACACACACACACACACACACACACACGCACACATACACACACACTAAAAATAATAAAATAAATCTAAAAATAAAAGAAAGAAGGAATGAAGGGAGAGAAGAAGGGAGGAAGAGGGAGAGAGAACAGATGAGCATTGTATCATGTATTCTGTTCATGAGTGACCATACAACTTCCTATGGGCTTCTGATATTACAGAGAAGTGTGTGCGTGGGGTAGAGTCAAAGGTGGGGTTATTGAGAGAGGAGGAAGATCTATCAAAGTAAGGGTGGAACTGAATTAATGGTGACACAGGTTTCCCCTGTGCATCTGTGGTCCTCATCAACATCCTTACATAACTTCCCCTGTTGCTTCCTACACATCCCAAAATGAGGGATTAGTTTTGTCATCTAGGTGAAGGAAAAGAAAACTTAGGCCTAATTAAGTCTGATGTGTAGGAACACAGATGTGCTCTGCACAAATGTATGAGAATGGGATAAAAAGTTATAGACACATTCGAGCAAATGTTTCAAGGGGAATGGAGATTTATTGCATAAATCTAATAGGAAAAATGTGCTGTGAACCATCTGGTACGTGACTTATATAGCCCCATACATTAACATCTGTTGTCATGTTTTCAAAGTACAGAATTTCAAGCCTGTACTGATGAGCTCTGTGCATTCAGTGAGTTATGCTATGCACAGGTTAACGCAAGAAGGCCTACAGAAAAGGCCTAAGAAGGCTTACAGAAAAGGCCTAAGAAGGCCTACAGAAAAGGCCTAAGAAGGCCTACAGAAAAGGCCTTGCCTTGACCTCTGAATACAGTTGTACACTGTGCTGTACGAGTGAGCACAAGTACACACCAAATCATACCTTCACTCCCTCTCACAAGCATGTGAGGGGGGACAAATGTTAAAATCGGAATCACCATCTTGTAGACCCAGTGACTAAGGTTTGGGGTGTTCTAGGGACCCAGGTGATTCAGGTCACAGCTACTTTCAGGGACTTTGTGTCATGCATGCCCAGGTCTCATCCCTTGCACAGACAGCATGGAAAGCCTTTCGTACAATTAGAAGTGTGTGTGACTAAAAGCACACTTTTGCCATAGGATGAGTGTGGAAGTCAGAGGACAACCTCAAGTGTTGGTCCTCACCTCGTTTAAGGCAGAGCTTCTTACAGTTCATGGATGCTAAAGTAGCAGCCCTTGAGTTTCCATGATTCTTCTGTCCTCCCATCTCGCTGTAGGAGCCCTGGGATTACAGATACATGCTACCACGTGAAGCTTTATGTGGATGCCTGGGATTCAAACTAAGGTCCTTCCATTTGTGGAGCAAACGATTTTCCCACCGGGCTGTCTTTCCAGCTCCATGCATAAAGCTTAGCAGCTGGCAAAGTATCCTCCCTCCATTGACAAATCAGAATGCCCTTGAAACAGATGAAAGTGCCTTGGAAGGAGCATTCAACCCCTCGCCCCTACCCCGCCCCCGTTAGTGATGTCACCACTGGAGAATGTCTGACATAAACAACTTCAGAGAAGGAGGATCTGTGTTGTCTCCTGGTATCAGAGCTTTCAATCTGACAGGACCCAACCGTAGCAGAGCAGAGAAGCTTGACTCCTAGTGTCCAGGACTCAGAGATACACTACTTATGCAATGGAGTTTCTCTTTCCCTTTTTAATTTTGTACAATATCCTCCAGCCTATGCATATGGTGTCACCCAGATTCAAGGCAGGTCTTCCTCCATGGTCCTCACAGATACAAGCCTGACTTGTGATCTCCTGGGATATACTTAATCCAGTCAACTGATGATCAAGATTAACTCCCAGTTGTATAATACTCAATAGTGTTTTTAAGACTTGTTATTAATTTTTTAAATTTATTTATTTTATGTGTATAAGTATAAGTGCTTTGCCTGCATGCATGTTTGTGCAATATATGCTGCCTGGTGCCCACAGAGATCAGAAGAAAGTGTTGGATTCCCTAGAATTGGAATTATGGACAGTTTTGAGCCTCCATGTGGGTACTGGGAAACAAATTGGGCTCCTCCTCCCTAAGAGCATCATGTGTTACTAGCCACTGTTTTGCTGACTCGCCAGACCCTTAATTTTATTTTTAGTTGTGGGTGTTGGAGGAGAAGGATTGGGAATGTTTCTTTGTGTGTGTATGTGCCCACAGAGGCCAGGAGCAATAGATCCCCATGAACCTGGAACTATAGGCAGGTATTAGCCACCTGAATTAGGCATTGACCTTGAATGAGTGGTATGAACTCTTTACCCACTGAGCCATCTCTCCAGGCCCTAGTCAAGGACTTTTTGATAAAAGGAAACCATGGAATTCCTCCTGCCTGGGATATATGCAGCAACATGGTAGATGCTAGAACAAACAGAAGACAGATTTAGCATCCCAGTAAAGCTAGCAAAATGGAATGCCTTGAGAATGAAATTGCTCAACTTGGATCATACATATGAGAAGACAAGATGGCCTTAGAGAGTTGGGCATCCTTCAGGGGAAGCTGGACACAAGCAGCTTGTTCCTGATGTTAAGAACGGATGGAAGTGACTGGCCTTGAAACAGTTAATTAAGGCAAAAGCCAAATAACAGTTTCTAGAGTCACAGGCGCGCTACGATACCTCTAAAACAGATCCTACACTTATCTTTAACCAAGTTTCATAAGAAATCTAGTCGTTTTCACAATCTGTCAGCTGTCAGAGTCCAAGAGGCAGAAATACACGTTTATATTTTTAGGATTTTTTTTTTTTTTTTTTTTTTTTTTACAAAATCACATGTTTGAAATCACTGTCCAAATAAAAACGATGCTAAGAGCAGCAGCCCACACTGATGGAAACCAGTCTCTTCCCTGACGTAGAGCACACAGAATATGAAGGCTCCGCTAAGACAACTGCTGCTCCAGAGGCATGTTAACTCTTCAGTGGGGTTTGTTTCTAAGGGGCTCTGCTCAATGTAACTGTCATGGCCCATCTGATTAACATAATTTTCCATATATAAGTTGTAGAAGGGGGTCAGTGGTGACCAGAGTGAGGGAAAGGTTTTACTGCTCCAAGAGTCCAAGAAGCTCAGCTCAGCATTGCCGACAAAATGGCGAGCTCCATGTCTCCCCATGGCCCTCATTGTTCTTTCCCATGAATCTCATCTTCCCGCTTCAATGAAAGGTCCCTGAAGTCTGAGGCTCCATCAAAGGCAAGTAGAACAATTGATTAGCTACTGGCTGCCAGCCCAACCCCCTCACAGTGGTATCATGCAGATTCAGGGGCAGGCCTGGTAGCGTCATGCAGATTCAGGGGCAGGCCTGTGGGGACAGTCAGTTCCAAGCAGTTACTGTGGAGAATATCAGTGTAAATGAGGATCAATGGCCGACACTACTACAGAATAGTAATTTCTTAATTCTTATTCAAATCTGGCAGGCAAGCCAATATAACTCTATCTGAATTAGCCATGTGATCCTGATGGCATCCTGCTAATGGGCTGTTCACTTAATTTATGTAATTTTTAAAAATTAAATAGCCATATTTTACATCCCCTCCACAGTCCTTTGGGTGGAAAGTGAGCATTTAAAAGTTACAATGTCTTTATAAATCTCTATGATCAAAGTTCTGGCCTTGTTGACTACATTGCCCTAAAATTTTACTTTCTTGTGAGAAAAATAGTTCAGAGTGTCATCAGCAAATCATCTGAAGTTCTGCTGAGGGAAACCAGGATTGTCAATTTGGGTTTAGACCTAAATATAAAGCAGTGGCTTGTATAAGAACAAGCCTGTGTAACAAGAAAGCGCTTGTGTACAAATGCAGCTTGCTGCCCTATAGATAGATGTGTGTGTCAAGAAGGCAGACAGGGGACAAATGCTACATTCAATAGCCAACAGAGTCGAATTCATTTTCATATACCCAAAATACGAGGCAAAAGTACATTTAATTCGTGAAACACTTAGAGATTGCTGCACAAGCTATTGGTAACTTTATCTCTCTTTAAAAATCGATTTCTCTGTCCTGGTCTAAGTGTGAAATGGCTTCTAGAAACTTGCCTTTGCTTCTCTGAGCTCAGTCTCTGCAAGAGTCATACAGGCTTCTCACAGGCTACTAATACTTTGGCTTCTAGGGCCCTGCAGAATCTGGACTTGTTCTATTAATTTTTCTTCAGTATAGGACACTCTTTTTTTTTTTTTTTGAGCCTTCCACCAAGAATCACAATTTTTTAAAAAATGGATATTATTCTCCTAGTTGGACATATCTGGAGATTTACTCTCAGCTTTCTATATTGGTTTCTTCTCTGACTATACTGGGGTTTATATATGCTGTTCTAGTGTATATGGGATATTCCTTGATATCTAGTGATATGCCTTAGCACATCAAGTTGCACTAAGTCAGATTGATATCCATGGGAGGCCTCCCCTTTTCTGGAGAGAAAGGGGGGGATGGATTGGGGTGGGGGAAGTAGGAGGCGAGGAGGGAGGGAAAACTGCAGTTGGGATGTAAAGTAAATAATTAATTTTTTTAGAAGCCAGGTGTGGTAGGATATGCTTGTAGTCCTAGCAGTCTGCAATGGAGTGGTGGAGACAAGAGGGTCCTTGAGCTCACTGGCCTGCCAGACTAACCAGATCAATAAGCCCCAGGTCCCAGAGATGGAATCTGTCTTAAAAACAAGGTGGGTAGAGCCTGGGGATCTGACACATGATGCTAGCCTCTCCCTTTCACAGGCAGATACATGCATGTGTATATACAAATGAACAGGAAAACACACACACACAGACACACACAGAGAGACACACACACAGACAAACAGTCAAACACACACAGACACACACAATTTACTACAAATGGAAGAGTAGTGATGAGATGCTGTGTGGGTCAGAGGAGGGTACTGGCCACAAGACAGAAGAGGAAGAGGTTTACTCATTTAACTAGAAAAAGAAAAGTCTGTGTACCCATTAAATATGTGCTTAATTAATCATTAATTAAAATATATAGCAACTACTGTCTACAGAGCATGTGAACATATGATAATCAGTGCATCAGTGCATGCAAAGGATATTAATCTGTACAGATATGTAATGTACACACAAGTACAATGAGGCAGATTCTCAAATGTACCATCAAGGTTGTCTGGACAAAAGAGACTTGGCATGTAGGACAATAAGGGGCAGATAGGGAAGACGGCACCACTACCTTGAGCAGCTTCATCATCCCCACCTCTAACTTGGATCTCGAAGTTTCTAAGTAAAGTTTTGTGGAGGAAACACTCCTTCCCAAGAGACTCTTCATTCTGAGTCCCCACTGTCCTCTAGCACTACAGGCTCCTGAACACATGGGGCTTCCAGTGCTCATTCTTTCTACCCATTCATCCTTACTCTTTCTTTAAGGACAAACTTATGTTATGTTCCTATTAAAAAAAAAAAAGCCTGGGGGGCCAAGATGGTGGCGAACTGCACGGACGCATTTTGAATGTGGGAGAGAAGAGCCATAGAAAACACAGAGTTGTTGGACACTGTGCAAAAACCGGAGGGTCTGGCCCCTCGGGGAACAGTCACAGCTCCCAAGGGACTGTTAAAAGTCCCAGGGCAAGGCTCTCCCCCATCTCTCACAGACACGGAAGCCACTAAATCCGGGATTCGGGAACTCCCATTTGGAGAGGCGCCTGGTAAGATCGATCCCAACACACAGCAGGCAGAATCAAAGGCCACATGGCGATCGCCCACTAGCCTACAGGGCTTCCCACACCTCAGGAGGACCTAATAACTACTTAGGAAACGTTGCAGAATAGTTGAAGACTTAACAAGGAAGAAACAGGGCGCTGGGCGGGGGAACCTCAGCCGCTCGAGCCGGAGCGGGAGGCCAGCGGGCAGAGCAGTCGGGGTGGGAAGCGGGTGCAGGCGGGAGGGGCCGAAGCCCCACACACCCATGGCAAAGCAGCTAGGGCGGGAGGCCGGCTCAGACGGTGGGAGGGGCCGAAGCTCTGCCCACCCATGGCGGAGCAGATGGGGAGGTAAGCGGCCAGGCCTGTGGCGGAGAAGCCTAGTAGGTAACCAGAAGCCAGGGGTCCATAGCTGTATTCTGGTAAACCCAGACATATTAGGTGTGGAGCCGGGCCCTGTCAGCCTCCGTGACGACAAACAAAGCCCACAAAATCTGTGCCTGGGCAAACAGGTCCATACCATCAGAACCATTACAGGCTGATAACTCAGTGTGCAACATAGAGAAGTCTGAAATGGGAGCAGAGAAACAATCCCGGACCATTACTCACTACCTGGGAATAGGCTGCACCAGCTCACAGCGATTCAGGCTATTAAAACCACAGCGACCCTGAGATCACCCTGTAAGCAACAACAGATAGCCAAGCAATTCGACTCCTTCACCAAAGCATCCCCTGTGGATCCAAGCACAGAAAACGACAAGAACAGACAGCTAAATACACCCACATGGCCAAAGGTCCAAGAAAAAATAGAAAGCAAGGAAATATGACTCCAACAAAGCAGAATTATCCTAGCTCATCCAATTCGGATGACCTCACACCAACAGTAACACATGAAAACGATGACAATTCTGCATTATGGAAAGTGATAGAGTCCCTTCAAGAAGAACTTAAATCTATGAAGGTATTCAAAGAAGCCACAATTTTACAAGCCAAAACAATGAACAATACCATTAAAGAACTCCAAGCCAAGGTGACAGAGCTTGAACAGGAAAAAGATAAAGCAATAAAAGATTTTCAGAAAAAAACAAGTAAGCTGGAGAAGGAAACGTACAAAATGAACAATACCATACAAGACATGAAAATAGAAATAGAAACAATAAAGAAAACAACACAGTCAGAGTTAAAAGAGGAAGTGGAGAACCAAGGGAAGAGAACAGGAACTACGGATGTGAGTATCAACAATAGGATGCAAGAGATGGAAGACAGGATCTCAGGCATGGAAGATTCGATGGAAGAAATCAGTACAACATCCAAAGAAAATGAGAAGGCTCAAAAATCTCTCACCCACAACATCCAAGAAATCAAGGACTCAATGAAAAGACGGAACCTAAGAATCATAGGCATAGAGGAAAGAGAAGACTCGCGACTCCAAGGTCCAGGAAATATCTTCAACAAAGTCATAGAAGAAAACTTCCCAAACCTGAAAAAGGGGATGCCAATAAAAATCCTAGAGGCTTACAGAACACCAAACAGATTAGATCAGAAAAGAAACTCCTCTCGCCACATAATAATTGAAACACCAAATGTACAGAACAAAGAAAAAATATTAAAAGCTGTAAGAGAAAAAGGTCAAGACACATACAATGGCAGACCCATCAGAATTACACCTGACTTCTCCTCAGAAACTTTAAAAGCTAGAAGGGCCTGGACAGATATCCTACAAGTCCTGAGAGATCATAGGTGCCCAGCCAGACTACTATACCCAGCAAAACTCTCTATCAATATAGATGGAGAAAACAAGATATTCCATGACAAATCAAATTTAAACAGTATCTCCCCACAAACCCAGCCCTACAGAAAATCCTAGAAGGAAAATTCCATCCTAGAGAAGAAAACTTCACCCAAGAAAACAAAGGGAATAGAAAACCCCTCAGCAACTAAACCAAAAGAGGCACAGGACCATCACCTATACCAAACTAATGGGAAACAACAACCCCAGGTCACTAATATCCATCAAAATCAATGGTCTCAACCCCCCAATAAAAAGACACAGGTTTACAGAGTAGATCTGCAAGCAAGACCCGTCCTTTTGCTGCATACAAGAAACACATCTCACTACCAAAGATAGACACTACCTCAGAGTACAGGGCTGGGAAAAGGTTTTCCAAGCAAATGAACCCAGAAGCAAGCTGGAGTAGCCATCCTAATATCAAACAAAACAGACTTCCAACTGAAGTTAATGAAAAAAGACAAAGAAGGGCATTACATACTCATTAAAGGGAATATTCATCAAGAGGAAATCTCAATACTGAACATCTATGCCCCAAATACAAAGGCACCTATTTTGTAAAAGAAACACTTTTAAATCTTAAATCGCACGTCGATCACAACACATTAGTGGTGGGAGACTTCAACACCCCACTCACAACAATGGACAGATCATCAAGACTGAGGCCAAACAAAGAAATATTGAGTCTAACAGAGACCATGAAACAAATGGACCTAACAGATATCTACAGAACATTTCACCCAAACACAAAGGAATACACCTTTTTCTCAGCACCCCATGGAACCTTCTCCAAAATCGACCACATAGTTGGACACAAAGATAGTCTCAATAGATACAAGAAAATTGAAATAACACCTTGTATCTTATCAGACAACCACGGAATAAAGCTGGTCTTCAACACTAAAAGAATCAACAGAAAGCCTACACACACATGGAAATTGAACAGCTCCTTACTGGATGACCACTGGGTCAGGGAAGAAATAAAGAAGGAAATCAAAGACTTCTTAAAATCCAACGACAATGAAGACACAACATACCCAAACCTGTGGGATACAATGAAAGCTGTGCAACGAGATAAGTACATAGCACTAAGTGCTTTCAAAAAGAAAATCGTGACAGCTCATATTAGTGAACTAACAGCTAAGCTGGGTGAATTGGAAAAAAAAGAAGCAAACACTGCCAAGAAGAACAGAAGGCATGAAATCATCAAACTTAGGGCTGAAATCAACAACTTAGAATCAAAAAGAACTATACAAAGAATCAATGAAACCAAGAGTTGGTTCTTCGAGAAAATCAACAAAATAGACAGACCCCTAGCTAAATTAACTAAAAGGCAAAAAGAAAGAACAAATCAACAAAATCAGAAATGAAAAGGGAGAAATAACAAGAGACATTGAGGAGATCCAGAAAATATTCGGGTCCTACTTTAAAAATCTATATTCCACCAAATTTGAAAACCTAAGCGAAATGGACAATTTCCTCGATAAATTCCACCTACCAAAACTAAATCAAAATCAGATTAACAGCTTAAACAGCCCAATTACCCCTAAGGAAATAGAAACAGTCATTAATAATCTCCCAACCAAAAAAAGCCCAGGGCCAGATGGCTTTAGCACGGAATTCTACCGGACCTTCAAAGAGGAACTAACACCATTACTCTTCAAACTCTTCCACCACATAGAAACAGAAAGAATACTGCCAAACTCATTCTATGAGGCCACTGTCATTCTCATTCCTAAACCACACAAAGACCCAACAAAGAAAGAGAACTTCAGACCAATCTCCCTCATGAACATAGATGCAAAGATACTTAATAAAATACTAGCAAACCGAATTCAAGAACACATCAAAAATATCATACATCATGATCAAGTAGGCTTAATCCCAAGAATGCAGGGATGGTTCAATATACGAAAGTCTATCAATGTAATTCACCATATAAACAAGATGAAAGAAAAAAAAACACATGATAATCTCGCTAGATGCAGAAAAAGCATTTGACAAAATCCAACACCCCTTTATGCTAAAAGTTCTGGAGAGAACGGGCATACAAGGACCATACCTAGAAATAATAAAGGCAATATACAGCAAGCTAGTAGGCAACATCAAATTAAATGGAGAGAAGCTTGAAGCATTTCCTCTAAACTCAGGGACAAGACAAGGATGTCCACTTTCACTATATCTCTTCACTATAGTACTTGAAGTTCTTGCTAGAGCAATAAGACAACTAAAGGAAATCAAAGGGAAAACATCGGAAATGAAGAAATCAAATTATCCCTATTCGCAGATGATATGTTAGTATACATAAGCGACCCCAAAAACTCCACCAAAGAACTCTGACAGCTGATAAACAACTTCAGCAAGGTGGCTGGATACAAAATTAACTCAAAAAAATCAGAAGCCCTTCTTTATACAACAAACAAGCATACCGAGAAAGAAATAAGGGAAACAACCCCCTTCACAATAGCCACAAACAATATAAAATACCTGGGGGTAACTCTAACCAAGCAAGTAAAGGACCTATACAACAAGAACTTCAAGGCCCTGAGAAAGAAATGGAAGAGGCATTTAGAAGATGGAAAGATCTCCCATGCTCATGGATAGGTTTGATCAACATAATAAAAATGGCTATTCTACCAAAAGCAATATATAGATTCAATGCAATTCCTATCAAAATACCAACACAATTCTTTATAGACCTGGAAAAAGCTATACTCAACTTCATATGGAACAACAAAAATCCCAGAATAGCTAAATCAATCCTGTACAATAAAAAAGCATCTGGAGGTATCACCATCCCAGATTTGAAGCTGTACTACAGAGCAATAATAATAAAAACAGCATGGTACTGGTATAGAAACAGACCAGTGGATCAATGGAATCAAATTGAAGACCCAAACATGGACCCACACACCTATGGCCAACTAATCTTTGACAAAGAAGCCAAATTCGCACAATGGAAGAAGGACAGCATCTTCAACAAATGGTGCTGGTCCAACTGGATGTCCACTTGCAAAAGAATGAAATTAGACCCATACCTATCACCTTGTACAAAACAATTCCAAGTGGATCAAAGACCTTAACATAAGGCTGGCCACACTAAATATACTAGAAGAAAAAGTAGGAGAAACCCTCGAACTCATTGGTACAGGTGACAACTTCCTGAACAGAACACCAACTGCTCAGGACCTGAGATCAACAATCAATAAATGGGACCTCATGAAACTGAAAAGCTTCTGTAAGGCAAAAGACACAGTCATTAGAACAAAACGGCAACCAACAGACTGGGAGAAAATCTTCACCAACCCCACATCTGATAGAGGGCTATTATCTAAAATCTACAAAGAACTCAAGAAACTAAATGCCAAGAAACCAAATAATCCAATCAAAAAATGGGGAACAGAGCTAAATAGAGAATTCACAAAGGAGGAATCCGTAATGGCTGAGAGACACTTGAAGAAATGCTCAACATCCTTAATCATCAGAGAAATGCAACTCAAGACGACCCTGAGATTCCATCTCACACCTGTCAGAATGGCTAAGGTAAAGAACTCAAATGACAGCACATGCTGGCGAGGGTGTGGAGAAAGGGGAACGCTACTCCATTGCTGGTGGGAGTGCAGGCTTGTGCAACCACTATGGAGGTCTGTCTGGAGATATCTTAGAAAACTTGGAATAGCTCTGCCTCAGGACCCAGCCATACCACTTTTGGGTATACACCCAAAGGACACCTCATGGAGACATAGGGAAGTCTCCTCATCTATGTTCATAGCAGCCTTATTTGTAATAGCTAGAAACTGGAAACAACCCAGATGTCCCTCAACTGAAGAATGGATTAAAAAACTGTGGTACATCTATACAATGGAATATTACTCAGCTATAAGAAACAATGAAATCATGCAATTTGCAACCAAATGGATGGATCTAGAGAAGCTCATCCTGAGTGAGCTAACCCAGACTCAGAAGGATGCACACGGCATCTATTCACTTATAGTAGGATTTTAGCTATATCGTACTGGATATCTGTACTACAACCAACACACCAAAAGGAACATGGACATACTTTTTTTTTTTCATTTCTTTTTCTTTTTCCTTTTACTCTTTTTTCTTTTTCTTTTTCCTCTCTTTTTTATGTTGTTGTTCTTTGTTTTTGTGGGTTTGTTTGTCTGTTGGTCTTTTTTTAGTTTTCCCCCCATAGCAAGGAGACACCTTTCACTGGCAGTACTGCCTCATAGGCCCCCGGTGTATGAAGAGGCTCTTGGCTCTCATATGACTCCTGATCTGTGGTGAGAGACTGTTATGCAGGGACACTCCACCCCAGAGGATCAAGACGGAAGGGTCAGGGGGTAGAGCATGGGAGGGTGGGGCTGGGAAGCGGGAAAAGGGAAAAATATGTTAAGGATGTAACCAGTAGCAACAAACAAATAAATTTATTAATTAAAAAAAAAGCAGGTAACAACGTTAAAACACTGTAAATAAAATAAAGGATACAGCCATTCAACCTGGATTTATAAACCTCCAAGTGTCGAAAAAACGTAGAGCCAAGGTAAAATACATGAGAAATGTGGTGTTAACCCATGCCTTTAACTTCAGCAGAGACGGGAGGAGCACCATACAGTTAGTGGACTTATAAATTCTAGAGTTACACGGAACAGGGTGGTGAGGGTACTCACCCTTAATCCCATCATTCAAGAAGAGTACACCCTTAACCCCAACACACTAGAGACAGAAGCAGGCAGATCTCAGAGCTCAAGGTCAGCCTGATACAAAACAAACTCTAAATAGAGAAAAACTTCGATCCAGGAGTGGTGGAACACATCTTTAATCCCTTCAGATGGGAACCACAGGTCTCTGATCCCAATAATTAGAATGCAGAGACACACACATAGGATTTGGAAGGACCTAAGTTTAAAAGCTACTTACAAAAGGCCCACTCAATACAAACAAATTGTCCTTCACGATCTCAAAATATATACACTAAAGCTGGTTTAGCTCCAAAATAACAAAATAAATTCTTCTTTAACTCAGATTGAAAGATAACACTTTATATATTGTCAGAAAACCAAATTTGCTTCATGAGAAATATTACCTACCCACCCCACCCCCAAAAAAGAGGGTGATTGTCCCTGAGTGAGGATTAGGGCAGGGCTCTGTTCTTATCTTTCCAGGAGTATCAAAGCATCCATTCAAGGAACCCAGGGACAACTGGACAACGGAAACCTCAGCAGAAAACAGAATCAGACACCAAAAGAAGAGTGACCCAGATGATTCAGCCTGACAGACTCCCTCAATAGCTGTCTCTATCAAAAGCCTACAACCACAACAACTCAATATTGCTAAGACCGTTCAGCTCTACACAATGCCCCAGCCAGAACCTCAGTAAAGCCTGGAAGTTCAGCTTCTCCCTACAAACTCCTTAGGACATCTAAACAGCTGAGAACAGAAGGACTGAACATAAAAGGATTGTACTAACATTTTTAACCATTTTTCCATTTTGGTTCGGGCCCCAAACAGGTTTACTAGGACCCAAACCAGCAGGAAGTCATTTTAAGAGAGCGATGTCCCATACCCGAGGGTGGGGAGGGTGTTTCTCCGCCCCTCCCTTTTTTGGTTATTTGAAGGACAACTGAAAACTCTGTTATTTAGGGGAAGAGATTACAAGTTGTTAAATGGTCCTGTTTAATGGGTTTTGGAGGTTAGACCCAGGGTATTCCTTCTTTCCCTTTTCTGTATCCTTCTTTATCTCCTATGTAGGAATGCATGGACTTGAGAAAAATTGAGACATAGACATAGCACAGGAAGGACCAAGAAGAAGGGTCATATTATTGAATATGTCTTTAAACCTTTGTATATTGATACAAAATTAGTAGTATATTTGGCTAAAGTGGTATTGACCATTGTTTATTGTGCAAAAATAAGATTGTATTGGACTACGTCGGTATTGATATTTGTATATTGATACAAAATTAAGATTATAGTTGGCCACAATGGTATTGACCCTTGTATATGGATGCAATATTAAGATTGTATTGGGCCACATAGGCATTGATCTTTGTATATTGATACAAAATTAAGAGTATATTTAGCCACATTTGAATAGATCTTTGTATATTGATACAAAATTAAAGGTAACGCTTCCTAATGGTATCGTACCTAGAGATACTTAAAAATGAAATATGAAGCTCTGGCCTCTTGATACCAACCGTCTTAAACTGTTTAGGATAGTTAAGAAAAACAAACTCCTAGTCATGCATGCATGTCACCTTGTTAGCTACTATGACAGTCTATCACAGATATTCTCTAAGCTACTCAGTAATCAAGTTGTTAAGAGACAAGCAACATTTGCTTATCCAAATACAAGAGATGGATAGGTCATCTTCAAAAACCCCAAGAGATCTGCAGAATATGGCATTCAAAGATGTGGTCTTAAATTAAGATTTTTTTTGATATCGTGACATATCAGCTCCTGACAGCACCCCCTATTCTACTCCAAGTAGAAGATAAGCATCGAAGAATCTCCAGTGTGAGATGGTTGAATTAGTGGCAAGCCTATCTCTTGGCATGTAAAAACTCCTTGCTTCAACTGCAGACAGACTGCTGTCCAAAAAGGACAAAACTTGGTAACAGGGAAGTTGACAGCCTAGCTCTGCCAAGACAGGGTAGGTTAGTCCTTCATAATCCCTGCTCTACAATAAATGTCTGTCAGAGAAACAGGACCAAAAGGGTGAAGACTGATGCTGGAATGTATGGAGAGAAAATGGGAACTGTCCAGGTAGTCACTGGTTTGTTCTTTCTTAGTATTGGAAGCTGCAGGCCCTGCACTTCCTATATAAGCAGATATATTTATCCCTCTCAGGTCTCTGAGGTGGTTGAAGAATAGACAGCTAGAGTCTCATAGTTAAATTTTGAGTTGTTTAGGACTCAAGAGGGTGTTATAGATCTAAGAAGATACTCTTAAAAGTGTGTTGCAAGTTAGTATGAATGTTGAGTCAGATATAGACCTTTAAACTCATGGAGGTGGTTAGATAGTAGAATGTTAAAGTCAGGGGCCAAATATGTATAAACTGGACATTGGGAAGGTATACTGGGCCATTTAACTCTCATAAATGTGGCATAGTTAATTCTGCTGTTTTGTATAGAATTTACTGTTATAAGAGATAGAACCATTTGTTGGATTGAAAAGGGAAGCTGTTGGGGAGGAAGAGGGGGGAAGGGTGGGACAGGAAGGGGGAATAGGGAAGGGTTTGTGACTGAGATGTAACTTGAAGAAAAAAAATAAAGTACTTATATATATATATATATATATATATAAAGCCTTCTTAGAAATACTATCTCCTAGCCATCTGTGGCTTGCTTCCGATTTCCTTGACTTCTGCTTAATCAATAAGTCATGGGTTTCTGAATATATTTATTAGCTCATTATTATTTTGAATTCCCATTAAGGCTAGGATGGGTAACTTTTGCTTGAATGCAGAACACAACATGAGTCCTTTGTCCTACTGCATATCAGCCAACCTGAGACTTAGCTACTACATCTTTGGGATTTTTTTCACATTCTTTAGGAAGGCACAATTTCCTACAATTTTTCAGATTTGGAAACTGAGGCCCCAAATACTTGCTGTGCTTGTCATCACTGAGTTAGGAAAGTAAAGACTGAAATTCAGCTCTGGACTATTCCAAAGACCAGGCTCCACCGTAGGCCCCTTGGACCTATGGAGTCAGAAGTTACTGCCCAGGGTATTTTTAACTCCATGCCAGGAAAGTAAATTTTACTATAAAGTAGCCAACTGCCACCACTCACATTTCTCCTTCGGAAAGACACCTTCTTAGTTTCAGGGAACTTATTAGACTAGAAGTGGCAGCACATAGGCATTCTTATTTCCAAGACTCTCCACTGTCCCATAGTGCTACAGGCTCTTGAACTCATCAGGGCTTCCGGTGCTCATTCTTTCTACCCATTTGTCCTTAGTCTTTCTTTAAGTACAAACCTATGCTCTGTTCCTATAGAAAAGCCTTCTTAGAAATGCTATCTCCTAGCCATCTGCGGCTTGCTATGGCTACCAAGAAAAATGGGTAGATAAACTCTTGCTCATTAAATAGTACATTAGTTTTATACAGAGATAATATCCAATGCATACTTTTTAAGCTATTTTATTTTACTTAAACTATGATTTTGAGGACACACTAAGAGTGTAGCTACTGCAGCTCTTTACTCCCCTAGTCACAAGCCCTGTATAATTTTCCACTTCATGCAGAATGCCTGCCTTCCCATTTTTATGATTGGCTACATTTCCCTGTCCAAATAAACCACAAGGGATACTCCCTTATTGAACTCTATTAAGAAGACACACCTAACTTCATGCATCTCTCGAAACAGACCCATTGTATCAAAAGAATAAAATGGTTCCATCAGAGCCATGGCAAGGAAAATATTTCACACTTCAAAATGTTTGTGGTATCTGATTTAATACTTTAAAAAACAGTATAGAATTAAGTAGTCAATGTGATGATGTGTTTGAGTTGACTTTTGAGTGTTCATTATCATGGTAGTTTCTCTGTCTTATTGGTTAAAGGGGACAACCCAATTTGTAATTGATTTTTTTAACCACTAAACAACTAATTTTGTCTTCCAAAAAAGCTCCAGGCTTTATTAACTGTGCAATCACAGTTTACTGGGGTCTTTTCATCAAATTAGCCTGCAACAATGCAATTTCCCCTTATTTTACTGCCATTTCAAGAAGGGCTTTCCACCCTGCCTCTTATTGAGAGAGCCAGCCACTCTCCTCTAATTTAGGGGCTTTTTCTCATGATAACAATTTATTATTACAGCTACAGAAAATTCTAATCCAATTCTTGATATCCTTTATCTCCTATTGCCTAACACTTCATAAAAAACATGTTATCTTCACACTTGTAGCAGCCATTCGCTCTTAAAACCACACATATTCTGCTGTTCTCCAGAAAGAGAAGTTTCAATAGGGATAATCCACTAGAATTCAGAGAATTTTTGGCTTATTTCTTGGTGGTATTTATTCATGCTCTTCATATCTACACAATATAATAAGTTTTAGTGTGTTGATGACAGTATTAAAGTCTACTTTTAAAAAATACTTTTCTTTCAGGAAGTCTACCAAAATGAATTCACTGTATATTTTACCTTTCTCTATTTTGGTCTCGTGAGTGTGGGATGCACACAGACTCTCATGAACGCCCATATAAAAACCTCAATTCTGCAGAACCAAAGAAATATTATGTAGCTAGTTCCTAGCACCCAACTTAACATCTGCCTCTCAGAAGAACAACAACAGGGGTAACAAATGGATGCATGAATGGAGATCCAGAAATAGAGCCCCAGAGATCAATAGAGTAGCTGAAAGAGGGCGCACATTCTCTAGGGTCAAGCGCACCATGTTTCTAAGTGGATCAGAGATATGATCCTCGGCCACTGTGAATGGAAAGGAAACTAGATTCCATCAGAGGGAGATACCAGCACTAATGCGGTGAGGTAATGCTGCAGAGAATAGAAGAGTCAGGGAATGAAAAGCCACCCCAGGGATCCTAAAATAATCTCCTCCTAGCACTGCCATCCACAGAAGAACAACAAAAGCCCAGAGAGAGAATTTAAGAGTTTCAAAGCCTTGTGACCTACTGCTTAACTTTTTCTCTACCAGAAAGTTACACATTGCACCCGATCAGCCACAACTTCATCTCAGCAGGTTTTGCTAGGAATGTAATAAGCGAATTGCTGACACCTTTGTAGTTTGGAGGGAGGGGAGTCAAAATGCTGACTCTTCACCCTGACAGACATCCAACTGAGGTGGCCCTGACACAGGCTGCCACCGAACGCTTCTGGGAAGGCTTGCTGAAACACCAGTTTCAAGTCCAAGTGCTGGGCAAGTGGTCCTCCCAGAGGGCTTTTGCACATGCTAGGCACACTGCAGCAGCTCTGCTCTGTCAATAAGAGAGCAACGCAGCAGCCTGTCAATCAAAGGTTCTGAGGCTGACAGATCATGGATGCCCCACGACTGACCTTGCCAGGCCTTTAGGACAAGGTGGATATAATGTGGCTGACAGCAAAAATCTCCTGCCAATGAAACAAAGTCAAATAAGCTATTTTGAAAGGAATTTCCCAACATCACTTCCTGGGCCAACCTATGCTACAATACCCTATACAGTATATCTCAATTACCAGAAAACAATAGAGTGATGTCAGGGATCAAGAACACTGCTGCTGACTTTAGTTTGAGACAGTTCCATGATGCAGATATTCAATAATTTCGGTGTTTTAGACTGAGTTAGGGCAACCCATTTCTTCACTCTTGCTTCCTTGATATAAAAATTCCTAATAAAGCAAGAGTAAGGCCTAGGTGAACTTAAGTGAGGATATGTAAAGCTAATTATTTTATTGTCTATAGAAAGTAGAGGGGGAAATAGAAATGCTATTTATCATTTCACAATACTGAAATCACAGCCTCATGTGCCAATTGTGAAAAATCAGTTTTATCACTGAGTTAAAAACTAGTGCTACACATGCATTTGACAGTTGGAGGAATTCTTGAGTTGGATGATGTTTACCTTATGAAGAATTTCTATCTTCAAATAAGCCTAAAAGCCTTCCACTAAAATCCAGCCAGAAGCTATGAGTTGGGGATATGTAAGTAATTAAATACAAGCCCAGCTTTCTTCCTAAAGAAACAAGTGATATTCAGGAGAGGTCTTCTATGTAGCTGGGCAATGATAACATAATTAGTTATGTGATCTTCTCTTGTGGGGCTTGAAATAAAAAAACTCAAGCTGTACAGTGGATGTTTTCTGGGAAATCCAAATGTAAAGAAGAGTATATTCACTCACTGCCAACCCTGAAAGTGTCTTTCATCGCCCAGTCAGACATATAGATGGGCCAGTCTGGAACAGCCAGCCTATGGTCTGAAACTCGGCTTGTGGATGTCTTACCTTGGCTCCATAAACATGAACAAAATGTCTCAGGTCCTTTTTCTATTGCTGTGATAAAAACAACTTAAGGGAGGAAGTGTTTATTTTAACTCACAGTTCCGGGCTGCAGTCCATCACAGAGAGGAAGTCAAGGCTGTAGAAGTTTGAAGAAGCTGCTCTCATATCCACAGTCCAAGGAAGAGAAGCACAAATGCATGCATGCTAGTGTTCAACCCACTTTCTCCACTCCTATACGCTCCAGAACCCCCTGTCTAGGGAGTGGTGCCACCCACAGTAGGCAGA
>CAJQZJ010004750.1:9276103-9283407 GCA_907164525.1 Lophiomys imhausi | reverse complement strand
TGGTGCCACCCACAGCAGGCAGATCTTCTCACTTCAATATAATCAAGGTTATTCCCACACAGTCATGCCCAGATACGATATTTGAGTTAATTCTAGAGTTTGTCAAGTTGAAGATTAACACTAATCATCCATGCAGTATTGAAAATTAATATGCATCCATGTATACAATATCAAAAACACACAAAACTGTGCATGTCTTTCTATGACATTCTTTGCAAGTCTGTGCCCTTGCACACAAAAACGTCCAGTTATTCCTACTTTCTACCCCTAAACCTTGGAGCTGTAACTTTCTAGGAAAAAAGAAATAATAAAGAATGATTACACAATCTTATTTGGGCAAAAAGCTAACATATGGGTATCAAGGCCAAAAATATGGATTTAGAGATAAAACATATGGATACCCATATGGAAAAAAAAAGGTTTCCTGGCTGGAAACTCTGCTGTTGCATTTTTTATGCCTATATGAATGGTACAGTTCTTCCCTTCTGCCGAACAAGGCTGTCTGCAGACAGATTATAATGTTATAAATTCAAACGCAAATTTTACAAAATGCTCCACTGGTATCATCTTTATTAGATTTTTAAAATTCTCTTAATCCTTTCATCACTTAATAGCTCAAGAAGTAAATGGATTTTTAGCAAAATGACAAGGCTTATTCCAAACAATCCTATGGCTGGTCTCTCCTTGAAGCTCAGCTAATAGATCTTTTTTTTTCCATAATATCAGAAAGAAAATCTTCTCCTTACATGCAGTTGGGTGTTTGGTGGACTATTCACACATGCATACACATATTTGTTAGCACACATACAGAGCACATCTGTCTGGCCTGATTCCACTGTGAACATAGGTTAGACACCTGCTTTGTCTAGGCCCCAGCCACTTCTGTATCTTCATTGCTTTACATTTAGTAGCAAACAAACATCATGGGGACAACCAAGCATGGGCCACTTAGATAAACTCTGAATAAAAGTTTACATCTTAATCTCTTATTGTTTGTCTATAAAGACCATTTTTTCCCTTAAGGGGCAGGCATAAGAAAAACATGATAAAAGAAATAAAGGGATATTTAGGGGGAAAAAGGTGTCCTTCGTCTTGAGCTCACTTTTAAATCACTAGATTCTTTTGAAGCAGATATTTTTAATTTAAGTTTTCATATAATTTATGAAGCGGAAAATATTTAGCAATTTCTTGTGGCATTCAAATACCTAAAGTATAATTTAAACTCTGTCCTTACAAAATTGTATTTTGGAATAAATGTCATTGTCACTGTGTCCATAAAGCAGACACTCTCCTGACTGGAGGGAGCTCCATCTGGTTTGCAGGGTCATAGGTAAAGGTTCATACTCCTGGTTGTGAGACCCTAACACCTTCTGTTTCTATGAATAGGATCTCTTCTCTCATGAGAGCTCCCTGGAGGCCTCATCCATTACTTCTACCAGGAGCAGAAAACATACTCAACAGGAAGCATCGTCTGTGGCGTTTAACTGTGCGGTTTAAAGCCCTGAGCCAATGCCCCACCTCCTTTAGCCAGCTGCAATAGATGATGACGCCTGGGGTGGGACCAGGCCTCACATTGCACAAACCAAGTCTGCTACATTCTTTCTGAACCAGTTTATATCAGTGGGCAAAGAGGACAGAAGAGCAGAGTGTAAATCCAATAAGGGCAGAGCAGTTTCAAGATGATCTGTAGCAAGGAACCCAGCCCTTTCTTCATCCACACTGGGCCACTACTGCCAGCACATCTGTATTATTTAATGAGACTGTCCACCATCCACCCTTCTGGGTTCACCTCTAGAACCAGAATGAAAGCCTGGCTCCTCCCTGCACTGTTTCTGCTACTATCTCTAATGGCCAGATTCATCACCTTTTAGGGTGATTTCAGAGATTAGCCAATTGATTATATTCAGTCCCTCCACATAAGAATAATGTCCAAATTCCTTAGCTATACAGTTAAGTTGACTTAAGGTCTGGCCTTCTGATAAACTTCCAAACATATTTTCTACCATCTCCTTGGACATTAAGTAACCTTCTCACTGTCTGTTGTCACATAGGCATCCAGCTCTTGAGTTTGAGTTCTCTCTGTCTAAAATGTTCCTTCATGCATTTCTTCTTTCATTTCCATACACTAGCAAACCATTTGCCAGGATGTATTATAATGGAAATAGAGTATCAGACAATTTGATACACTTCGTGAACTTAGGGAACTTGCATCTCACCCCAGATCTGAGCTCTCTTTCAATGTTCAACAACAATTATATTTACTCTACATCAGATCAGAATAAAAACCAAGACATTGAGGCCAGTGAGAGGGTTCATCAGGTAAAAAGGTTACTGTGCACCAAGATGACCTGAGTTTCAACTTCAGAACACAACTTGTGGAGGGAGGAAATGGATTTGCATGAGTTGTCCTGTGATTTTCACATGTTCACTGTGGCATACACATGTACACGCACACACACACACACACATACACACACTAATGATGATGATAACAATGATGGTGATGATGGTAAGTAATAATAATTTTTCAAAAATTCAAGTGTCTTATATAATATTAAGGCCCCTTTGGGTAACTGGGAATAATTACGAATCTTGAAGACGACAATAAAATTAAAGGCAGAATGAGAAGAAAGCACAGCATGGTGTTTTAGATGGATGCACCCTCACTCATTCAGGGAGGGCACTCAATATCCGGGGCACAGTGCATGTACCACTCTTCACTGGTAGGCTAAAAGAGCACAATGCCACCACTAGGCCTTCTTATAAAAGTAAGATTTAAATACAGACGAAGAAAAATATTCTAAAATATCTTTTAGAAAACATTATAATACCAAAAATATACTACAAAGTTGAGGAGGTATAGCTGTCCCTGGCTATGATGACCCTCTAAAAGATGAGTTTGAAGGAAGATTGCTACATGATGACCTCAGAGACATACCATACTGCAAAAATCAAAATGAATTTCAAATTGTTCTCTACATGCAACATATTTAATCCAATTAAAAGATATGCTATGATTAGGAAGTGACTCAAAATAGTGGGTTATTCAATGATGTTGGAAAAGCCTTTTCCAAAATGCACACTGGCCTCAGGTTATAGAGAAGATACTGACCTTCTGCCCTGGGACAGAAATGAGTACTTTTCATTATGTTTATATTGTGGATTTTTCCCAACTCTAATCCCAGTCTGCCACATTGAGTATTCTGCTCCGATTATAACCCACATTCTGCCTGACTGTGGCTCACTCAACATAAAAACTCTAACTACAAGTGAAATCAGCAAACTGCCACCTGGAAGGAAATTTCATTTCACAGACACAGGAACCAAAACGTACACAGTCTTCAAAATAGATGCCTTGAAGCCAATGCTCAGTTTCTCTTTTAAAGGTCTTTGGTCATAACTCCCTGAGTCAGGCAAATTGTCCTGTAAATATTCTGTAAGAGCTTGAAATCAACTAGACAAATGCAAAATGAAGCAAGCCAGCCAGTTCATATGGTAACCTGGGCAAATCATCTGTATTTGCTCAGCCCCTCCATCAAACACTTGGGTGTGGGACTATGTTTATCTCTCGGGTGCATCTAATCTCTTTATTAAGTTTGCTGTCTAGGGAGGAACTACAGGGTACCACTGCAAGCCTATCTTCTCTCCCACCTACCTAAACATTTTATTTTTTAGGAAGAAGAAATGGAAAAAGGTGGGGATTAGGAAAGCAGGTGGGGGAGGGAGGAAAAAGAGAGCAATTGCTTGCCAAGCCAGCACATGAGTTCTCACCAGAGAACACGGTCAAGTGGTCAGGAACAGCACGGATGTTAATTAGCAAAGAAATGAGGAATGAACCAGCATTAGCCCTGAGACTAATCAATGGGAAAATCACTCTACACAGCCACTTAATGAAGTAGTATACAGCTATTTATTTTTAGTCTATTTTATTCTCTGCAATTCTCCACCAGCTGAAGTCCTCATGAATTTTTTTAAAAAGTGTGTGTGTGTGCGTGTGGCACGCTGCTACACTTCTGCCTTCCACACTTGTTTTAACTCCCTATACTTATATCTTTCAAAGACTACAATGAGTAGGATACATCACATAATTTAGGTTGATGTGAATACCCATCCCACAGAGAAGATATGTTCTGTAAATTATCCTTAGACAGATATCCATTCTAGTTGTATCTTATAAAATAGAACATTTTTCCCTGGAGTGGTAAACCTGATCTAATTTCTCTGAAAGTAGAGTATCAAATTAAGGCTGCTGGTAGCAAATAAAATCCTTTTCTCAATTTATTTCTAGCAAGTGAAAGTATTTAGAAAGTTTGGGGGGGCTTATTTCTCACTTTAAAAATATGACTACCATCTATCTAAGAGCAAGGTAGTGAGGCCTGTTAGTTAAGAACTAATGATCTCTGGGTTTTATTTGTTTGTGTTATAGGGAGCACAGTGTGACAAATGCACAGGGATCCAAGCAGAAGACCACAGGGTACTGGATAGTTTTTTGTCATTTTCTCACAATCATGGAGACACATAGTAGTTTAAACAGAGTAAGACTTTCTCTGGAAATGTCTCCTTTAATGCTAACTGAGAGATAAGTTTCCTTAGAAGGATAAGGATGTTCAACCTTAGAGGAACCTTAACAAGTTCTGGAAAGCTGAAGAGATTTCTCAATGAACAAATATTAAACCTCAAGCAGAAAGGAAGCTTATAGTAATGGACTCTATCCAGGGATGGAGCTATTACTGAAACAGGAAGTGTATCCACTCTGGCAACTGACAATGTCCTCTGCCATCACACAGAAAAATTAATGTTTGCAAAGCATGTCCTGGTAGAAGTCAGAACTTCATCTGGACAGCACCAGACATAGGTGGGCTTCCTTGCCTGCCTTTTACTAGAGACTCAACATCTCACCTCAGATAAGAAGCCTGCTCAAGCTTTGCAGAGTCCAAGCCCAAGCCCTGATTTCATGTAGTCTTCAGTATATACCATGGGGAGTAGGATGGAAGTGGTGGATTTCTGTCACCGTGTCAAGACCAATAAAACACATAAGATGTGCATGCATTATATGACTCCCAAAGGTGACCTATGCAAACACTTACTCATAACTATAAAACCGCAAGCTAAAATTTCAACAGAGCAGAGCTTACGGACAGTGTTGTCTAGTAAGAAAGAGGAGTTCATGTCATTGGAATCACCTTCTGATGCTTGGCATGAGTGGGGTTCCTAGGGGTTGTGATAATGTTTCAAGCATGCTTTACACATCCTTAGAACAACAACAACAACAAACACAGCAGGAAAAACAAACAAACAAAAAACTGCTAAATACAAACCCTGGAAACAACAACTCCCAGGTAACTCCCTTTATAGGTTGATCTGATAGCTCAGGGACGCAGAAACAAAACGCTGAGTGCTAGCATACCAACAGCTGGTTGGGAAATTGCACAGGTTGTTAGAGGGAGCTGCAGACTAGAGATAGGTAATGAAAAGGTTAGAAATGATAGTTTAAAAAAGACAAATTACTCCAAAGACCATATTCTTTAAGGCGCTGAAGCAAAACATGTTTATTCGATTTGTTTGTATGCCTATTACAACAATGGTACTTTGGGATTCTAGGAACCCAGTCTGTCAATTTTTCAGTTTCTGCACATTCATGGTTGCTTAGAGCCGTTTAATGCAAACACACTTCCAATAAGAGATTTCATGCCCCTAAATTACACCCAGTTAAAAGCGAATGAAAATGTAAGGTAAATAACTATAATCAGCCGTATTATCTTTCTCTTGGCACCTCTCAGTTTGCAGGTATATTTAAAGACATCTCTGGGGTCCTATCCTTTTTAACAAGCGGTAGCGTATTTCCTGGAATATTACTTAAGATGCTGTGCACCGAACGTTGCACAGGTTAAAATGTTACCTAGAGACCTAGAAAGCAGTGCATCTGTTGCAAAGAATCCCTCACCCCCACATTTTGGGATGTCTGAGAACATAAAAGAGTATTTGCTGTGGCGGGGGATGAAAAGAGATGAGAAGAGTTTAAGTTAGTCTTTTATGTCGAAGTTCATTGATCAGCTGTTGTGAAGAGGAACAAAGTCTGAAGAAGTTACTCTGGAAGAAATGGGGGTGGTGGGATGGCAGAAGGGAAGGGTTCACAGTGTTTGCCATACAAAGGAAGTGTCGAGGAGTAAAACCGTTGACCTGCCCTTGTGGGTTGGAAGCCATTTTGGAGATAACTGACAATTTTTGCCCTAGATAATTTTGCTTTGGTCAATAGCTCTCAAGGCATTAGGACTCTGAAGGATATTTTGTAAGTTGTTTAATATGCATAGTTCTGGGGCACCCTGAGAGATTTGAGTATGTATATATATATATATATATATATATATATACATCAAGGAATTAAAAGCCGGAATGGCGACTTAGCCAAACCCAGTGTCTGAGTTTGATTCCTGGACCCAGATAGTAGGAGAGACCTGAGCCCTGCATGCTGTCCTCTGACCTCAATACATGCAACACACAACTGTAATAAAATCTATTTTTAAAAAAAAATCAAGAAATCTGCATTTAACTAGAGCTACCAATGAGTCTGTTGGCTGAAATTTGAAAAAAAAAAAAAGGCTCTGTATTGTTGGGAATGCATGGATTTAAAACAAAACAACAGATGTCTTTTATAGAGACTTTCAGCCTTCACATAGCCTTCCCCACTAAGCACACAGTGACAATCAAGCCTGTACAAATAGGGTTTGCAAGAGAGCGCAGTAGAGCTAAGAATCAGTGAATTCTTCAAAAATGTGAAAAAAGCTTGTCCACCCAAACAAAATACAGGCTGCTGGTGTTCTCTCTAACTCTCATCTGAGAGTTCAATTGCTTCCACTCAATTTCAAGAAAACTGGCCATCATTCCTTTTTGTGGGGTACACAATTTCTGAAGAACCCAGTCATTTCAAAATGTGAGATATCACCTCTTAAGTGACAGAGAAGCCACTGACAGGAAACCTGTCAGCTGAGGAGAGAGAGCTGGGTACAAGAAAAGTCCCAGCCTGTCACCTTATAGCAGCTCAGTCTTAAGTATGGCCTTCCTAGTCTCCTGGCCCACAGTAGGTATTCCTCACCTGCACAATGGATTTGCCTCCTAATCAAAACCAGACTTCTGCATAAGGGATGCAAAGCCGCCACTTCAAGACGCAACACAGCAGAGCTGGGGCTTCTGCACAGATCCTGGAGTATGAGGAAGGAGACTGAAAACAGAGAAGCTGAAGAATCTATCTGTCAAGCCAAGCATAGAGGAACCATTTATGGCAGTAGTTTCTGACACAACTTGTA
>CAJQZJ010004750.1:9271103-9273603 GCA_907164525.1 Lophiomys imhausi | reverse complement strand
TTTAATTCAAAAAGTTTTTGTTTTGGGGGGGAGTTTGTTTTGTTTTGGTTTTGCAGAACTGTGTGTACATGTATGTGGGGGTGGGTAGGACCATGTTAGATTATAGGTCTGAGGCAATTGCTTTAGTTCCATTTGCCCAGCTGAGGAGAGTAGAGGGTAAGAACATATTCCAGCAGAAATACAAGGTAGCAAAATCCATCTGGCCCTTGCTGGTTCGTCTACCCAGGGGGAAGCCTGAGCATCATTTGAGAAATATCCAGAGATATCAAAGGGAAAAAATAAACTCAGATAAGAAGTTCCTTAGAGAACCAAGTATGAAGATAGTGGATGTCTTGATTGAACTAAACCCCACTTACATACTATTCACCTGAACTAACACTGGGGGATGGAAACAGTGGGTCCATTGTACAGAGCCTGGATCCAGATCTCCACTTGAAGCACATTACTGAACCTTTGGACAATTTGGTCTCTTCTCTTGCAAAGGAAAGATAGGAACAGTATATACCTTGCAGGATTCCTATGAGTGCTAAAGATGGCTTCCCTAAAGTCTCTAGCACAAAACAGACCTTAGCTACAGTTGTCAGTAACTCTTATGAAAGCATGTTGCAGCACTTACTGCAAATGCAGCCCTCCGTAATTACACAGAGTCAATGTCTTAATTTTCTAACAATATGCATAACAGCAATGCCACTCATGGCTAGCAGGCTGCAACTTACATTCCTAAATGAAATCCAGCCATTCCACCCACAGACAAGATGGATCTGCTCAGGGTAAGCTGCTTAATGAACCCTTCTGCTAAACGGCAGTGGGCACGGGAGTCTTCAAGGTATTCTGGAATATAGGATAAAATTATAAAAATTAAGCATTACTAAAAAAGTGCACTCGGGGTCCTGTTGTCAGCTGAAATACTTTCTTGTGTACTTAAAAATCCTTATTTTTCCCTTCTCTTATCTCTTTACTACTGGGATTGCTGAGCTTAACAAACCGTGAGCCCAGGAAGCCATCAGAGGAGAGGCAAGTCAGAGATGCTATGCGAGAAGCCAAGCAGATGGACTGAAGCCAATCACTCTCAGCTGTGACCATAATAGCCAGGCAGGCTCATCTTCTAGAAACACAAAGGGGTCATCCACATTCCACCTGGCTACAAAACTTAGCCATTACCTGAAAGTTTATGGCAAGACAGACATGCTGGGATGCTAAGTATTTTCTGGGATCTTTGTGCTGAGCAGAGACATGGGAATATATTTAACATAATGCTACTCTCTTTTGAAATAACTCAAGGAAATTTTCTCATCCCAAATAAAATTAAGGGTCAGGGCTGAGGCCTGCTGGGGACATCCTTTTGCATGCCAGCCACACAACACAACATGGCATCGGATTCTACTCAAAGGGGAGTAGAGGCAGATTCTTGTCCAAATTGAATACAGGATGTATTTTTCTTTGTATTCTCTATAAAAGTGGATTAGCTTAACATATTAAAGAGGTAAGGGCCACTATAGGGAGTGAACTCAGAGGAAGGAATAATGTTTCAAACATACTGTCTGCAGACAGATGAGAATGGCTCCCCATCACTCCCAGCATGCACTGTGTACCCCTTCCTGAGGTTTCACAGCTAAATGTGAAAGGTCTGAACATTTCTGCCAATCTCAAGTCCAACACTTTCATTCACTGGGCTCTACTTTTACTGCCCCTCCATTCAGCCCGGTTCAGTGCTGTCTCAGGATCTTTGCTCTTGTTTCTTGATCTCTCAAGAACAGGGGTTAGATAAATTAGATTTAGAAAATATATAGGAGTTTCTGATACTGTCTCTTAATTCGGGGCCTGAAGAGCATTATCAGCATGAAGTCAGCAAAAACAGGAAAGACTCAATAGACTGAAAAACAAGTTTGAAGTCAGGAAAACAGGAAAGACTCAATAGAATTGAAGAAACAAAGTATCTGGCCTGACATTGTTTTCAGCTGCTAAGTGGGTGGAGCCCAAATTAAGCTGAAACAGAGTTCCTCCTATTTGAGGACAGTGCGTGGAGCCCAGAAAAGAAGAGGCCCCTGATGCTAGAGAGCTCCAAGAGTCCTGCTGAAAAAAGGGCTGGCTATTGATGGCCAGCTCTCTCCCTGAAGCAGAAAGAAGCCGGTGATCAAAGAAAGCCTGAGCAAGACACCAAAAGGTCAAGGACTAGACCCTGTGGCTCAGCTTTTGCCTAGAGGGGTTTGATCTGTCCGAACAGTGGCCTAAAGGAAATTGTGCCTGGCTTTAAGGACTGAGGCAGAGCAGCTGAGTTCCTGATTCAAAAGAAGTAAGTTGGCCTGCAGACGGCTGGGGTCTCCCACAGAGAAGAAAGCATGAAGCCTTATTTAAGGTGAGACTGCAATAACCAACTTACCCTGACGAACCTGCATCTGAGAGATCCAGAAGAAGGACTGCTAAGTGTGTTAAAGAATCTACAACAAAGACTGTGTTCCTGACGACTGAGGACCTGCCCCAGAGACTGTATCATTCTAAA
>CAJQZJ010004750.1:9224589-9238652 GCA_907164525.1 Lophiomys imhausi | reverse complement strand
CATGTGCACATGCATGCACAGGAGCACACACACATACACACACACACCATTTACTCCCATGTAGGTCACTTAAGACCTCTTTCCATGCTTTGTACCCTTTTACCTGCCTCACATTACACATGTTGCCCAAAAGTCTGGTGAGGAACCAGTAATGTTTTTTTTAATCAAGTCATATTTGAAAATCTGTAAGAGAACTGTTATTTAAAGCAATCTTGTGATAAATACTTTATAAAAAGCCTCCTTTTAATGCCCAAATAACTGGTTCTCTTTGCAAGAGCACAGCAAGCATGAATCTAAGTACACTGAAGCTTTCTGAAACAATACCTATAATCTCAGACAAGTGAAGTTAAGTGCAAACAATATATGAAATAAAAAGGATACTATACCAAGCAACATAACACACTCTAGAATCACGGGACTGAAGGGTTTGGGGTCAGATTTCCTTTTTAAGAATTTGATCTGACATAACAGAGAAAGGCTTCCTTCATTCCTGTCCACTTCTAAGAATTCAAACCTTTTTTTCCCATCCCGAAACGTTCTCAATTTGAAAACGAAACAAACTCAGATCCCATGTGAAAAGAATTCGACTTTTTTTTTTAAGTGCCATTTTCACACTGAGGCCAAAACCGGCTGATTATGTTTGGAAGTCTGCGGTGCTCCAGAAAAGCTCAGGAGCAAGCACCATTGAGAAGAACAGGGACAGAGTGGGCACTCATTCCTGCACAAACACACCTCTGTTCTGTCATACTGCATGTGCTCAGCTGGCACTCAGCAGCAGGTATTCCATTGCTGCTCCTGCCTGGAGGAGGCAGTAGGTGTCCACTCTGCCTGTGCTCTATGTGAGAGGACTCAGAGAAGCAAGTCCCCACTCCATCCCTGTGAGCCTCTGTTGGCAATCATCCTGTGTGGTTCACAGGTCCAAAAGAAGGCACTGCATTCAGAACACCAGCAGAGGAATGGATGTTGACCTGTGGAATCTATGATCTTTCCTTTGAAAACTGAAGTGAAGTGACCTCAACCTTTACTCATGGAAATAACAGAGCATTCAATAGATAGGAAGCTTGTAATTAACTTTACAGAAATTAGAGCCAGAGAGCTTTGCCTATCATAAATTCAGGACAAGATGTACGCACAAAAAAGTAATACTTTGTACTCTGCACTCCACCAAAATACAGAAGCAGCCCAACCTTGACAAACATATTTCACAGGTCAGCCTGACTAATCAGTGCAACGAAGGCACAGCCTGGCCAAGAAGTCGCATGGTCCCTGTCACCCACTTGCAGTGACATCTACCCATCAGCACATGCAACAAAATGAAGCACTTGGAGAGCATTAAAAATGCAAAATGCTGCTTTGAAGTGAATCATGGTGATGCATGACTATAATCCCAGCACGTTGGACGCAGAGCCAGGACAGATCTCTGCAAGTTTGAGGCCAGCCTGATCTATATAAGGAGTTCCAGGCCAGCCAAGACTACATAGTGAGACAAGACTACATAGTGAAACCCTACCTATTTTTAAAAAATGCTTCTTTTACATTTTAAAAGGCAAAACAAGAAAAGCATCAGATCTTTTTGTTGACCATATTATTGGTTATAAACTAAACTCTCACCAACACAACACAACATAACACACAAAGGTATCAATGGGCTACTTAATCCTAGTATGCGTATCATGGAGCATAATGTCATACAGATCTTAAAAGAACATTGACATCTCCCAGTCTCAAGGTAGGGAGACCTTACCTTTCAAACTGCAACAGTGTTAGCGTAGGATGCTTTCCTTACATCTTCATCATTTAAGGTCGTTTCATTGATGAACCAGCAAACAGCTCTGTTCATGTATGTGATACAAGCAAGGATCCAACCCAAAAGAGGGGGGAGAAAACAGGAAAAAGTGAGGTCATTTTCTCAGACGCTACATTTAATAAAAACTCTCAGGCAACAGAGTTAAGCACATATTAATAGCTATGATAGTGTGCTGAGCCTTTGATTTTCCTACATATACACTCAGGGCTGTAGTAACACCCTAATGAAGGAATAGACCCCGATTTTATTTTAGTTTTCTTTCTTTTCAGCTTTCTTGGATTTACTAATCTTCCGTTTCTCTCTTATTTATAGTGAATGCACCAGTAAGGGTTTCAAAACATTTCCCATTGTAACACCCATGTGTGTAGGGGTTAGATAAATTAGATTTAGAAAATATATAGGCATTATCAGAAACTCCTATATATTTTCTAAATCTAATTTATCTAACCCCTACACATGTGTAGTTTTTTGAAGAAAACAAAAAACAAAAAAACAAAAGTTCTTTCAAGACCAGTAGATTCACTTGACATCAGTCTCAGAATCGCAAGCATTTCTCCACACAGATGGCTTTGTTTCTTATTTGGGAACAGACAGAAAGAAAGACATAAGTTTTTAATGTAAATTCTCAGTGGGCTTTAACCAAATGTGAACAAAAGTTGTTTTTCCAGATATGTCCATCAAAGGAAGCTGGTAGGCTAAACCCCATTAAATTGCTTGTATTCTCCAATTGTAAATTACAAAGGAGACCATTGCATAGGATTTGATACTTTCCCATTCATTACTGTTCCATATGAGAGCTGTTCTGTGCAGCACTGATGTAGACTTACACCTCATAGAAAGAACATGGAAAAGCTCATAACCAGTAGGTGACTGCAGGCTCCTAATAGCTAGTTGAGGGTCTGGCCTAGCACAATGATCTATGTAAAATGTGTAGGACAATTAAGCACCCAGATGGCCCTGGACTATTTTCCATGACACTCTTTGGGGCATGTGTGTGCTAACTGTAGACCTTAACGGGGAGCATCTCATGGAGCTATCTGCACTGCCTTCGGGAAACTGCTAAGTCTATCACTGGGATGCCCTTCAGGTTCAGGTACATAGTCCACCACCCACCCCACCCTGCACAACCCCTGTGTCAGACCTGCTTGACAATGATGTAGTTAAAATTACAATGCATGCCCCCTATTCTTCTCCAAGTAGAAGATGAGCATTGAAGAATCTCCAGTGGGAGATGGTTGAATTAGTGGCAAGCCTATCTCTTGGCAAGAAAAACCCCTTGCTTCAACTTTAGACAGAATGCTTTCCAAAAAGGACAAAACCTGGAAGCAGGTAAGTCGACAGCCTAGCTCTTCCAAGACAGGGTAGGCAAGTCCTTCATAATTCCTGCTCTACAATCAATGTCTGTCAGAGAAACGGGGCCAAATGGCTGAAAATTGATGCTGTAATGAATGGAGAGAAAATGGGAACTGTCCAGGCAGCTACTGGTATGTCATTTCTTAGTTTTGGAAGCTGCGGGCCCTGCACTTCCTATATAATCAGATATATTTATCCCCCTCAGGTCTCTGAGGTGGTTGAAGAATAGATAGCTAGAGTCTCATAGTTAAATTTTGAGTTGGTTAGGAATCAAGAGGGTGTTCTGGATCTAAGAAGATGTTTTTAATATTGTGATGCAAGTTAGTATGAAAGCTGAGTCAGATATAGAACTTTAAACTCGTGGAGATGGTTAGATAGTAGAATGTTAAAGTCAGGTGCCAAATACATATGGACTGGACATTTGGAATGTATGCTAAGTCATATAACTCTCATAATTGTGGCCTATTTATTTCTGTTGTTTTGTATTGTATTTATTGTTATAAGAGAAAGAACCATTTGTTAGACTGAAAGGGGAAGCTGTTGGGGGGAAAATATATACTTTAAACTTTAAATAAAAGGGTAGAGGATGGGGGGTTGAGGGGGAAGAGGGTGGGAGGGTGGGACTGGAGGGGGGAGTAGGGAGGGGATTGTGATTGAGATGTAACTTGAAGAAATAAAAAATAAATTACAAAAAAAAATTACAGTGCATGAAAAATGACCAAGACTGAAGCTTCAGTCCCAAGTCCTCAATAGCCCGAGGCTAGAAAATGCCCACTTGGAAGTATTTTATTTGCTATGAGAAAATATTAGGGTACTAGAACACAAAGGTATAATTTTGAAAGAATTTTTTTTGTGTGTAGAATGAGAGCCAAAGATGTACTAGGACCAGAGAAGCAGAAGGGGCTTGTGTAGGTTGGAATTTTACGGGGAATAGAGTCAAGAAAGGAGGCTACTTGGCAGAGGAAACTAGAATGCTTGCAGTATACTCATGAATGAGACAGGAGCCAGGGAAACACAAATGTGAAAACTCAACCCTATTTATTTTCCAGGATTGTGAGCACAGGAGGCCTGTTGGAAAGCTGTAATTTGTGTGAGTGTAAAGAAACATTAGGAAAGATCCTACACCAAATGGCACAGTAGAGTTAGAAGCCTGGGGAAGCTCATTGGGATTTGTGCTTTTAAAGAGTAGAGGGAACATGTCAGGGGCTGATCTGAGCAGTTATGTTGCTGTCTGAACACATGTACCATGACCATGACCAACATGGCCGCAGGGTCTAAGGTAACCCTGCACATGTGTCACTGGGCCAGTGAGACAGTGCGTGGGTACAGACTCTTGTCATGCAAGCCTGGTGACCAGAATGTACATATAGGTGGAAGGAGAGAAGCGACTAGACAAAGATACCTTATGCCTACAGGCAAACACTCTTCTCTGTCTTCCCCTCCCTCCCTCCCTCCCTCCTTCCCTCATTCTTCCCTTTTTCCTTCTCTCTGATTCTCTGTCTCTCACACAATAGACATGCATACAAATAATAATGATGATGGTAATAATAATAGAAACAATATTTTAATTTTTTAAATGAAATGATCTACTTGTTTAGAACAAGTAGTATTTGTGAGGAGAAGGAAGAGTGTGAAGGACAAAGTAGGTTAATGGGGGGTTGAATATGATCAAAGAAAATTATGTATATAAATATATATATGTATGCATGAAAAACATTATGTTGATATAAATTGAAAAGTTTTAAAGATAACAAGATGTATTATTTTTCAAACTCTAGATCTGAGACTGGTGACATTTCAAAACATTTATGCTATAATGATGTCTTTGGGAACCAGTTCTTGGATTCTATATACCCAAGGTCTCTAAGTGAGAGAAGATGACAGATAGAAATAGAATTGATGTTTATTCTTTCTAGCTACTTAATAAAATGGAGTATAATTCCTTCAAATAAATGTTAGACTTAGGGGTGATAATTAACCAAGATAAGCAATATCTTAGTAAAAAATATGAATGATTTATTGAAGAACAGTGAGAACAATAAAACCTTATAAACAATTTTCAGAATACCAACTCTAAAGGCTACGGTGTAGTTCAATGAGTGGACTGCTGGTAACATATGCAAAGCACTGGGTTCCATTCTCATTACCACATAAATTGGGCATGGTGGTACATGGCCATAATACTAGTTCTCAGAAGGGGAAGGCAAAAGGTTCACAAGTTCAAAGTCATACTCCGCTATACAGCAAACTGAAGGCAAACCTGAGATACTTGCTACCATGCCTCAAAAAGGACAAGAAAAACTGAGTAGAAAGTCGTCAGTGAGTGGGAGAATTTCGGTGGGTAACCTAGAGCACCCCCCACTACTCATCTCACCTGGCTTCCTGATTCTCAAACAAATAGAAAATACAGACTGGAATACATCAGTTTTATAAACTGGAAATTGCTTGCATCTAGTTAACTATTGAGATTGGATGTATGAGCTGACAACAAAGAAGTGATTCTGGGCCAGCAGTAGTGAATGCAGTGGCTCGGATATGTATTGTACAGGGGACATCAGTCACATCCCTTCCAATATGAGTCTTTCACAATAGCACCACTCCACTCAGGTTGTGATATGTGAGGGTTGGGGATCAAACATCACTATTTGCCTCCCTATGACACAGATTTTTTAATATCATATACAGATATACATTGCCAGAAAACCACTGACCTCAGGATGGGATTTCTTGTACCATCTCCTCCTTTACCCTAAACCACCCTTGCAAGAGCCTCTGCATTTTTCAGGCACTTCCTTCGAAAGAGAAGCATCTCTTCACCTCCAGAGGGCAAAAGTTGGCGCTAAATCCCTAGTCCATGCTAAGAATAGACATTCCAGAGAGAGAGAAGGAGAGAGGGAGAGACAGAGAGACAGAGGGAGAGAGGGAGGGAGGGAAACTATTGGGTACATCATAGTTCTGATGCCAGTAGAATCACAGTCAAAGACAAGATACTTATCCTTGGAGAAAAGCCCATGTTAAATCTATTTTATTACACTAAGTAGTCCTGTTGCCTACTTCCACTCAGGGACAAAAGTCTGAGCTGTCACTTCAGGTACTGTGAAGACCAGCAAGTGGACAGCACAAGCAAGGATGCGCTGAGGAAATGACTGTGCATGGAAACTGAGCACACAGTCAGACAATAAGGGGCCAGCCAGAGTGTCTCAGCTTCCTGCACAACTTATCATGCATTGTTCCTGCAGATCTGAACAGAGATGCTTAATTGAGGATTTGAAGGGGGCAGTTCCATAAGGACCATCAGAAGAGGTGATACTGGCAGATGCAGGGTGTGTACAGGAGCTCCTGTTAGCTGGGAAAGTAGCATTGCCCCCGACCGGAAACTATCTCTAACAAGGGAAAACAGAATGCAATAATCTACCCAGTCAGAAATTAAACTAGTTTTATAGTGGGTAATAAGATACATCTTTACCCCATGATGGATGAAATAGAAAATTCCCCTCATGGTGAGTTCAAACTCAGCATTCCAGAGTCAGCCTTCCTGATATCTTCCCATTCCCAAATTCAACAAGGTAGGTAAGTAACTTTGGTGCAGTTTCTAGTAGAGAAAGCTTTCTTGTGAGTGAAGTCAGAGCATTTCAAAGTACATGACCTCTTCAATAACTCAGCCAAAATTTCTGAGTCTAACACTTTGTCAAACATTCCTCTTCCACTTTATCTCTGAGTTGTTAGAAGTCAGGGAGGAAGAAGGAAAAGCATCAAGGGAGAAAAAACCCAACTGAGTGACTAAGACAAATGATGGGGATAAACGGGATGGAAAATTTACCTGCTCTTCACACAGATTAGGACCTTTTGAGCACCTTAAGAGAGATAGCATGCCTTCTGCCTTCTCAGGTCCTGAAAAGTAGAAAGCCACCGTGTGTGTGTGTGTGTGTGTGTGTGTGTGTGTGTGTGTGTGTGTGTGTGCGTGTTTCAGAAAGATAGACAGAGACAAAGAGAGAAAGATGGAGAAAAAGAAGGAGACAGAGACACAGAGAGGCAGAGTGACAGAGGGAGAGATAGGCAGAGAGAGAGATAGAGAGAGAGAGAGAGAGAGAGAGCACACCAGGACCACTGTGGCCAATCTAATGTTCTACTAACCATGGCAACCTAAAAGCCATCATAGCTTTCCCAAACCTTGGATAATCACAAGGGATACATAGAGGAGTATAAGATGTAAACCTCCTCTCCCTCTTGGGGGAAAACACAGATCACCTCATTTCCTTGTAACCTTCCAGAACAGCTGGAGATGGGCAAGGCTACCAGCTGGCCCCACTTTCAGGGTAGTGTGATTCTTGTGAAAAATCACACTACAGGTTCTTAGGGAAAATTTTTAAGTATCCCCCCTTTTTTTTCATTCTGTTTATATTTCCAACAAGCCATCTCTGGTGCAGAAGATGACACAGCATTTTTGCTAATTATTTCTGCTGATTAATTAAGAGCTCTTTATTACATCCTTTTACAACAAACAGCTCCCTGTATTCTTTAACAAAGCAGAATGACGTGAAACAAATGAGAGACACCAAGTACCAGGTAATACCCAAATCCTTTTGGTGGATAGCATTATCAGCTCCATCAAGGGGTGGGGAGCGCGGTTTTGTTAGCAAACATTAAGAGCAGAGAGTGCTAAGGAGGGATTGTGGGGAGGAAGGAGGCATCTGCTCAATTGATACCTATTTTCAGAATCTCCTTCAAGCTGGCTTGGATGGAGAGCTATCAATTATTTAAAAGGTATAACGCGATGCTTCCTTTGTCGAAGCAAATCAGCAAGCAGACCCCGAGAGAAAATAAAAAATGAATTAGGAAGAATTTATTAGTGTGCTTAAAGAAAACAAAGATTTAGCTATCAGGAGTGACTTCAGTGTCCATCTCCTCAAAGGCACAGACCCCCCCCCCTCACTTCCCTCTCCAATTTATTATTTTCTACAGTAGATCACACAGAGGGGGGATGAATCATTCCCGAAACTTCTCCGTTCTTTGCACACTCTGGCTTGATGTATGGTCTTCATTTAAATTACAAATACACTAATCTGCACCGCTGTTTACCAAGTAGCATTTTAAATGAAAGATACAAGAAATTGCATCCCTCATGTTTAAAAAAATGACTTAGACTCCAGACCGAAAGGGGGGAAAAAAACAACCCATGTTCTGAGTCTTCCATGGCTGCTAGATTTCAGTCAGTGGATGAAATTCAATTAGTGGACTTTGTACTCAGGATCCTTGATTGTTACAACCCGGCTGATCAAGAACCATGGTGTCAAGCCCCAACTCTGATTTTGTGTGTGTGTGGGGATGGGGTTTCCTTAAGGAATATTAAACAAACTGGCCTGAGGAAAGCTAGTCCCCATGAAGCTTACTCTACACCACCCTGAGAAAACCCAGAGCCCTTTCCCTGGGAAAATTCATTACCATTTACTTATTTATAGATGGTGTCTCTTTCCAAGAGAGTTCACTGCCTGGGTCTGTTGTTTCTAGTTTTAGTATATTCCAAAGATAACACAGACAATAACGTAAACTTGGGACCAAACAGAACCAGTAAATCACAGATGTATATCATCCCTAGGGTACTTTATGTTTCAAACGCACAGAACAGACACTCCTGGGTGTCAACCAGACTTTTTAACACAAAATAGTATGGATCTCCTACAAAAGCCCCTAGGCCTTGACATTGGAGATTGGGCCTAAGCTATCATCCAAATAGTCACCTGAGAGTTGAGTGTTGCATTGAATTTGAGAGATGAGGTAAAACATACTTGGGAGAATGCAGACCAGTGGCAAAGCACATGTTAAACATGTGTGTGTGTGGGGGGGGGGAGGTATGTCCCAGGATTTGTGAAAACAATCGATGCACACCAAAAGCAACATGACTGAAGCCTAGTGTACCAAGGGGACTAATGGGTCATCTGCACCAACAGTAACCACATGGCACAGATCGCAAGGAATGGTGGGAGCTCATCAAACTGATCATCACATAGGGTGTACAGATTATCACATGGAGATCTCTTTGATGCCTGAATTGCCATCTCCATAACTAAACATTCTTTTTCTAATGACTTTTTTTCTTCTCCTCAATAGATGCAGCAGATCTGGGGATAAGTACCAGTTAAAACTGGGGTGGTAGAAACAGCATGCCTCATCCAATATTGCTTCCTCACAGATAGACTTCCGTTTGAGGTTCTCTATGGATGGTGTCCACTCCAACAGTTGCTCAACTAGGATACTGAGTTACTTCCATTGCCCTGCGGTGCAGGATGATGTTTATTCTTTTTCTCTCCAGCAACGTCACCTAAGTAAAGTGTCCCAATTTAGAATCATTTCCACATTAGAAATGGATGAGGGATTCAAACCACATGTTCTACAACTTGTCAAGGACATTAGCTATAAAGACAGTATCGATATTATACAATTAAAACAAGAGCTCTTAATATATTTAATTTCCCCCTGACCTGACTTTCCTCAGTCATTATGGGCAAAAAGTATGAATTCATAATTTTCAAATAGCCCAGGTCTTTTAATATATTCTAGGAGGAACTAAGACACCCTCTTGTGTGCACAGATACACACACACATACATTTGAGGATGTGTGTTTCTTTATCAAGGGCAAAACCAATAATGGATGTAAAGATAAGGGCTCATTCCAGGTTTTTGAAACTGTAGATTTAGTAGCATATTTTAAGTGCATAAATCACATCTTTCCATAACACTTATAATAGAAAGAGGAAAGAAAGACAGAGAGAAGGAGGAAGGGAGGGAGGGAGGGAGGAGAAAGGAAAAGGAAAAAAGAGGGGAGGATGAAACAAGGAAAAGAGGAAAGTAGTGGGGAGGGAAGGAGGGAAAGAAATTAAAAAGCTTGTCTCAACCTTTCCACATTATTTACTATATAAGACACCATGTGTTTCCCCTTTATAAACTTGCATAAGGCATCTATTTGGAGGTGTTTGGGATTGTTGTGTTTTTAAAAATTTTAACAATCATAGCTCTGAAGCTTAATCACTTGTATGTGTTAGAAAACCAGATGGTTCAAGTGGGCGTTTGTTTACAAGCTCCTTGCAAAAGGATTTTAGCTTCTTTTCAGACCAAAGCTGCCTATTTTAACTCAGAAAAGAGGCAATAAAGAATAATGAAAAGAAAAACGTCCTAGATTTCATAGGCCCTGGGCTCCCTGCCTTCCCTCTGCCAGTTATAGGAAAGTGTGAGAAGATAGAAGCAGGGAACTCTGGGTTCCTTATGAAACTCTATCATACTTTGGGGCTGACTAGGTGCCTATCATGGAGGTCAGCATGGTTTCTGATGCCATGTGGACCACTGGGAAAGAATAGCAGCATCGTGCCTTCCCAACACCATCACTATGCTCAGCCTGAGAATGTAAAGTTCCCCATGGTTCCTGGCTTCCTGCACTGAGTTACTCTGAGCAGCCGCACTCACCTCAACTCTCTCCTTCCAGGAGCAGATGAAACAAAAGACATCACTGGGGTTTCCCTCATCCTTGATTCCTGAGTCCCAGCTATGTAACACTACCTGCAAACATGTGACAGTCTCAGGTTTACTTACTGCAAAGTGAGTACACCACAGAAACTCCTGAAAGGAGCAAAAAAAAGGTTTCAGGGAGGTGTAGAATTTTGAAAATTCCTACTATTGTGTGCATTTATTGTTCTCTAGGTAAGAAATGATCTAAAGAATCTAAAGATCACTCCTTTTCCCATTCCGTGATCATTCTGGTGAAACAGCATCTCTCCATTGAAATAAAGACACCCACCTCTTGCACACCTTCATTTTCAACAGTATAATAAGGCACAGCATAGTCCATGCACCTGGCATCAATGCATCATAAACTATCTGTCCTAGTTAGCTTTATGTTGTTGTGATAAAGACCATGACCAAAGCATCTTGGGGGAGGAAAGGGCTTATTTCAACTTACAGGTCACAGTCCCTTATGGAGGGAAGCAGAGGCAGGAACTCAAGGCAGGAACCTGAAGGCAGCAACTGAAGCAAAGACCACGGGAGAATGCTGTTTACTAATGTACTCTCTCATTTATTCAGCTACCTTTCTTATCCAGCCTGGGTCCTCACAGAGGGGTTGGCTGTCCTCCATCAGTTAGCAGTGAGGAGATACCACAGACCAATCTGAGGGAGGCAATTCTTGTTTGAGATTTCCTTTACCCTAGGTGTGTCTAGGTTTGTATTTGACAAACAAACAAACTATGACACTGTCTATCCTTTCATGTCACCAGAATTTATCTCTCTCTTGTCACCACCCAATAAGTTCCCAAGATTAAGATATTTGAGTGAAATATGCCAAGAAATTTCATGGATATGTCAGCATCCCAGTGAACTCTGTACCACAGTCAATAACAAATACAAAGAAGTCACAAGGCAATGAAAATACCTTTGGTCACACATGATGTATTTCTTTTTTGTTGTTGTTGTTCATTCCAGAGGAGGTTAACTTTTTCATAATGTTAGCATTATCTCCACAAACACGATGCACCCAACAGAGTCTTTAGGATGAAGATATATTGTGTTTACCATGACTGTCATCCACTTTGATTCTTGGATTTCACAACTGTGGATTCAACACATCTCATAACAAAAGTACTCAGAAAAAATCTGTACTGACATTCACAGATCTCTTCTCATTTTCCCTAACAAGTATAGTGTAACTATTCCCATGGCATTCATATCATATTTAATATGCAAGTAACCTAGAGACAATAGCATACCATTTTATAAATTATTTGAAGATCTTGGGATTTAGGTATCTATAGGGCTCTCATCTCCATGAATATCAGGGGAGAACTAGAGTCATGCAGAGGACAGTCCCTGCAGATAACACATGCTAAGTAAATGGAGAAATGACCTACCGGATATGATTGTTTGCTTCCAATTCTAATGATCTAGGAAATTAATTGAAAACCTCATTGGTGTTTACAACACGACATTAGGAACTAGGTAAATTACCATACCAATGATTTATGTGTCTGTTTGCCTCTGATTTCTAAAATAAAATTTAAGAAAGAGCCTTCTCATTGTTTATTGCCTTTAATAAAGGAGAGTGTATCTGGCGAGATTCAAACAGTCTTGAAATACTGTCTTGATTTTCAACAAAAGAAATTAAGTTTACTTGTGTATGGCAACACCATTCACCATACAGGAATCAATCCTCAAATAAAAATGTTAGATGAACCAATAAATAACAGCAAACTTCCTCGCAACATGAAGCCATGGTTTGAATATGGAAGATGGAACACCTGCTCAATTCCTGCTCAGAAACTGTCCCTCACTATTTCAGACAATGATTGTTATTTGTGACACAGACTAGCTTGCACAATTATTGAAGATATTCATCATGTTGCATAAATTAGACAGGAACATATCCAAGAAAAGGGTAACCAATACCTATAAAATAAATGTCTGTTTAAGGATAAAATTAGGGGAGGGTGTTAAGAGCTTCCAACTACAGGAAGTTGAACATTTCCAAGGTATCCTATTATTCATCTTAGCTTTGCACTTCTCTCATATATTTTCAATGTATAGAATCTTTACTTTTCTCAAATATATATTTCTTAGAGATGTATTTATTTTTATTTTATATGTATGGGTGTTTTGCCTGTTTGTTTGTACTACATGCATGCAATGTTCACAGAAGCCAGGAGAGGGCATCAGATTCCTTGGAATTGGAGTTATAAATAGTTGTGAGCTTACATGTGGATGCTGAGAATCAAACACAGGTCTTCTGGAAGAATAGCCTTTGCTATTAAGTGCTGAGCCATCTCTCCAGCCTCTGATATAAGTGTTTTTAGTGAATGGAACCTTCACATGATGAAAGATGAGAAATAGTCTTTCAAGGGATGCTGACCTTGGAATCAAGTTTAAAGTTAGTGGTCACAGGAAAAAAGAACATTTAAAACTGAGATGTTGAGTTCCTCTTCACTGTACCCCTTGAGAAGACACTGTGCCTGGGTTTGTGCACACAAAGCACTTCCCACTCTACAGCACAAAGGCAGCACACACAAGTTATTTGGGGACAGAGATAATGCAGCAAGTGTCAATAGTGACATTCCTATTTATAGCCCAATAAAGTACATTTTGAACAATAGTAGGAATGCTAGGCTTAGGTAATACTCCTGGTATTGCCTGCCTACAGATACACAGCTCTGAGCATAGTTTACAGCATGGAACATAAACACAAATCTGGCAATTCAAATAAATCACCTTCCTGACTACTTAAAAATGCGCTGACAAAACGGGCTTTATGCATTACACAATGGAGCAGAAGGCAGTGGTATATATTTAAATTTTCCATTTTTAAGCTGTCACTCAAAAACTTTTCATACTTTTTTTTAGCTTATTGATCTTACTGGCTTGTGATGAGACTTCAGCTGCTTGGTCGGCTGCTTTTAGCTCTGCTTCTTATTAAGAGTGCTAAATTGGGAATCACAAAATGCTACTAATTTGGCAGCATTCGATAGAAATGAAAGCTAAAAACAGTACCAAGATAGTATAACCCTCGTTTTATTGCCCCAGAATACCGGATTTAACTACTATACAAAATAATAATGGATACAACCAAAATGCATCACTATGTAGATATGATACAATAAAAGCTTGTATTAAGTATGCTGGATCAATTATTACTGATGTCTGACCCTTGCTTAGCCTTAACACAGGAATGCATATATGCATGTATACATGCATATGTATGTGCACACACATATATCATAAATTCACAGTGCATAAATATGTGCATACATATGAATATACATGAATATGCATATAGATATATATACATGCATATATATCTATATATGTCCACATACATACATACATTCATAGTTTCATGTGTAAATCATACATATATGCATATATGCA
>CAJQZJ010004750.1:9193744-9224189 GCA_907164525.1 Lophiomys imhausi | reverse complement strand
AAAAAATGACATACCAGTGGCTGCCTGGACAGTTCCCATTTTCTCTCCATACATTACAGCATCAATCTTCAGCCATTTGGCCCCATTTCTCTGACAGACATTGGTTGTAGAGCAGGAATTATGAAGGACTTACCTACCCTGTCTTGGCAGAGCTAGGCTGTCGACTTACCTGCTTCCAAGTTTTGTCCTTTTAAAAAGATTTATTCATTTTTATTTATGAGTGTTTTGTCTGCATGTAATGCATGTGCACCACATGCATGCAATACCCACATAGGCCAGAAGAGGGTGTGAGATCCCCTGCAACTGGAGACACAGATCATGAGAGCTTCCAGGTGGGTGGTGAGAATGGAACCCAGGTCCTCTGCAACAGCAGCAAGTGCTCTTAACCATTGAGCCATTTCTCAGTCCCTGTTCCTAGTTCTTGGTGCCTCACACGATGAATCCTAGCGCTTTCAAGGAAAATAAGGGCAGAGTGAATTATGTTATTATTTTCAACAGAAAACACCCAAAAGCTCCTCATGACTGGATCCAAACAAGTACTACAAAAATATTTTTATATAAAATTTGTCAAAGATCATGGCTTGAGCAATCTAGGTACTGAACCATATTCTGGTGATGCAATCAGGCTCCAAAGGTAAATAAAATGCATGCCTTGGCAAGTCAAGGCTATTGTGTGCACGTGGCTATGATCTCTGCTCATACACAAACGTCCTCCATTAGGAAGACAATTGGTAAGACTCTTGCCAGCTGGCAGGCAAAGGAAGAAGGAGTCCCATGTCAAGAAGCAAGTCTCCTTGAGCATGTGGGAAGTGGGAGGCGTCTGAGTCCCTGTCAATAGCACCTGGAGCTGGCCTTAACTAAAATCTGAATCTCTCGAAATGTCTTTAACAAGGCCACCCTATGACACCACATTGACTATAAAGCTACTAGATTGTGTGTTTTGCAAGTGAGACTCCCCATAGGCTCAGATGCTTGAATAGTCTATTCCCAGTTCCCAGTGCCATGTGAGAGGATTGTAAAACCTCCAGGAGGGAAACCCTTGCTGGAGGAAGTGATTCACTGGGGGTTGATCTTGAAGCTTTATTTCTCGTCCTAACTTCCTGTTCATTTTGGATTTCCTGAGTGGTTGCAGTAGGTCCAGCAGCCTCTCACTCTAGTAGCAATGCCCTTCCTCACTTTGATGGGCAGAAACCCCTTGGACAATAAGCCAAAATAGGCCTTCCCTGCTTACCTTTGCTATTCATTGACTATTCAGTCACAGCCTCAAGAGAAATAACCAGAGCAGGAGGAGCTAGCCTGTACCGTGTCTAGCACTTAGTCACAGGTAACATAAAATGGGCAAGTCTTTCACACGATGTCATAAGACCATACAATAAGAGCAGTTACGAGCAATGCCTGTGTGAACTGAGTGGTTGTCATGGATCTGCCACAGGCTTTCAGTCGAGGAACAACTTTAATAAATTAATGAAACTTCAGAATTCTGTAAGTCTTTAAATTATATATATTTAACCCTGTGGTTGATGAAGAGCCCAGGCTTATGAACAAGCTTCAGAAACCCTGGATCACTGTGATCACACATTCTGAACAATGAACAAAGGAGGCTGTAGGTGTGTGGAGTCCTGTTCAGGTGCTGATGATTCTTTGCTGAATCAAGATTTCTATCTTCTGTGTTGACTGTTTCTCATTTTCATTATGCCATACGAGTAAAAACCTAAATCCTTAGACCTCCCCTCTTACGTTTCAATACTCCCTGTCTACACAGTCACAGCTACTCTTTGTGAAATTTTAATACTTAATAACCCCCCCAAAGTCCAATTTCAGCTGACTCATTTATCCGTCTTCCTACTTAGAACTCTCACTTGAGTAACTAATATGCATTTCAAATGTTTCTGAAAATGACTCTAGTTTACATCCTTTAGCCAAATCTACCCCTCCTTCCATAATTTTCCATCTTCTGGTAACTGGAACAAAAAAATTCAGTGATCTTATCCATAGTCTGTAACATCTCTGCCTGTCATGCAATTCAGTTGTCTCTTCTCAAAACTTGGGCTTGGCCAGGTCTCTTCTTCACCATCATTTCTCTCCCAGACCACTATAATGGTATCTCTGTTTCCATGTTTGCCTTCTCCTACCTGTTCTTTAAGAGAGGTAGCACTTTTCTTTTGAAAATGAAAACATTCAGTTATTAGTAAATGTATTAATCACTGCTTGTAATAGAATGCATTAATTTTAAAGTTTAAAATTTAGTCCTTTGGAGACTTCTTGTCTTGCAAGAGGTCCTGAGTTCAGATTTGCAATGCCCACATAACATCTAGGTGTGCGTGTAATCCCAGTACCAGTCAGACTGAGGTAGGCAGATCCCTGGGGCTTTCTGGATGGCCAGCCTACCCAAATCAATGAGTTCTAGGTTCAATGGGAGACCCTGTCACAGAAATCAAAGTGGAGAACGACTAAGAAAACAACCAACTGTGACCTCTAGCTGCCACATACATGTGCACTCACACAAATCCATACACACACACACACACACACACACACACACACACACACATGAATGTACATACACAAGAAAGGGGTAAAATTTGATAAAGTTTTACAAATTCATACATTCTCAAGACCACTGCAATTGAGTAGAAGACATGATTATGACTCTAGAGGTTCCCTTCTGACATGGTCTACTCAGTCATCTAACAGAGGAAGGTGTAGCACAGTTTCAATTGTCAAAGCTTACTTTGCCATATGTCAGGAATTTACAATACAAATATGAATACAGTGGGGTGGAAATTTTTATTTCTGATAAACTACCTGTTTTTCAAATATTTGTGTGATTGCTTACATACACACACACATATATACAGACATAAATACATACAGACACACACACACACACAGAGACATAAGTACATACACAGACACATACAGACACACACACAGGATTTCAGCTCAGATCCTGTTCGATTGTTATACATTCGATTACTGTCAGCAGGAATTTCATTGTTAGTGTTCCTTTCCATTTTAATAATTCTGTTGAGTGTGAAATGCTCCTTTACTGTAGTTTTAATTCACCTTTACTTGATAATCAATGATTTTGACATATTTTCATATGCTTATCGGTCATTTCTATATCTCCCTTTGTAATATGCCTGTTCAAATCTATTTTTAAAGAGTGACTTTTAAAAACTGTGTCAAATAGCTTCATTGCTCTGCTCCAAGCAGTCCAGTAGCATTCATATCTCCTAGTAAAAGTCCCACCCTAACATGTCCACAGCACAGCACAATCTTCTGGACACACAGTCTTGAGAACTCTTTCTCACATGGCTGCTTAGCTGGTTGCCATTACCTCAGCCACCTGATGGATCTATGAGCAGCTCATCTCCACACTGGAGAGCTCCTGGGAAGCTTCCTGTCCCAGACACCCACTTCCATTCTCACTTCCTTTTGGTCTTTCTAAAATATTCTACATGAAATAGCAACCATGTCCTCTGCTTTCTCTATACCCAGTTTCAATTTATCTTCTTCATAGAACCATTAAGATGAAAGTAAAACTTACTCTTGGCCCCCATCTTATCTTATTCCCCCTCCTTACTCCTCTCATCTTCCCTTTTTTCCTGTATTTTGTATTTCAAAATACAAACAATGGGAACAAAACTGTTCCCCATTTGTACTACAGCTATCCTGCTCACCCCAGGTTCTCTACTCTCCACAAAACTTGAACCCTCTGAAGTATTGAAAAGTCTATATCTGAGATATTTATCATCTTAAATAAACAAATTGTTACTTATAAATTCTAAGCTGCAAAGTTGCCTACTTAAATTATAATCTTATATTAGTTTCTTTCAAGCAGCCAGTTTAAAACAAACAAAAAAAAACCCCTATGAAGTGTGGTGGCACACGCCTTTAATCCCAGCACTTGAGGAAGACACAGGTGGATCTCTATGAGTTCAAGGCTAGCCTGATCTACAAAGTGAGTCCAGGGCAGTCAGAGATACACAGAGAACTCTGTCTCAAAACAAAACAAACAAACAACCAAAAAAACAACAGAACACCCCCACACACAAAACCTATGCAATTTAAATATGGTTTACATAAGTATCTTTTTCTAGTTTCATTCTTGTTTAAAAGGAACTTTGTGGAGGAGAGGGTTTACTTGGCTTTTATACTTACACCACAGTCCATTGTTAGGGGAAGTCAGGGTTTGAACTTGAATGAGCATTCAAAGGCAAGCTGGCTTGCTATTGCACACAGCACTGCCTCCCACTAAGGAACTCAGTTCAAGGGAGTATAAGGGAGTACAGAAAGACGTGTGGAGGCTGCTGCTGGCTAGTTGGCTCTCTCAAAGTCTCATGCTCAGTTAGCCTTCTTATAGCCCAGGACCAACTACCTAGGGTTGGTGCCACCCACAGTCTGCTGGGCTCTCCCTCATAAATCAAGTAGTCTCTCAAGGTTTAGTCTGTCAACTGGCTTGTCAAAACTAAGTAGGACACATGTGAGTCAAACACTTTCAAGAACAACATTAAAAATTCTACACACATCAGGGCTGTTGGTTGGAATGTGACATATTCTCCATAGGCTCACATGCGTGAACTAGTCCCCAGTTGGTGGCACTATTTTAGATGTTTTTAGGAGATGGAAACTTGCTGGAGGATATGGGTCACAGGAGACCAGTTTGATGTTGTATAGTGTGGCCTCACTTTCAGTCAGCTCTCTGCTTCCTGAGCACACACACAATGTAACCAGGATCTGCTGACTGTTGCCTTCTACTCCATGACTATGTACCTTCACAAACCTAGACAAAGCAAACCCTCCTTTACATTGCCTCTTGTTGATACTTGGTTACAGTAATGGAAAAGTAATGAATATATATAACTGTGTTTATGCGCCTGAGTATGCACAGACATAAAGGTCTTGTTAAGTAAAGTCATAATAAAATGGGCAATGTGTCCTTTATGTAGCCTGCTACATGCTAATCCTCACAAAATATCCCTGAGGGATATTCCTACTTTACAGATTAGGTTGAAGTGAAGAATATTTAAGTCAGTTGTCAAATCCTTATCACTAGTCTCTCCTACAGTCAGGATTTCAGCTTTATTATATTTTATCAGTTTGCCTTAATATTACATAGGCACAAAGGTGGGAATGTGTGAAAACTTAAATTAGAAATAGAACATTTAAGAAGTATGCAGTACATGGGAAGGAAACATTCTAGGCCCTTGCATTGTGCTTTTGTAAAATCATTGTAATGCATATATGTGGGTAGTAGATTTTCTTTGTGTCATAGTAAAACTGAAAAATATATACCACATAAGTACTATATGAAATGTAGGAATCCAAGGAGGTCCCCTGTACCTAGTTCCTAATGTAAGCAAAGCTTACTGCCCAAGCACAAGGCCATCTATGAAGCAGCCAGACTCATTCCTAGTCCCACTCCTCTGAAGTAGAAATACCACCTTTAATACGCAAGTGCTATTCTTAGATTTTCTTAGTAGTTTTATCACACAAACACATTCTTAAAATATTCTGGGTTTTATTGCTGCAAGGTAGCACTCTACAGTTGTGATGCCTAATCTTGGTTGTCAATTTGTCTGTATCTGTAGTCAACTAAAACCCAAGCAGCCTAGCACACCTATGAGGGATTTTCTTGATTAGATCGTTTGAGTTAGGAAGAACCACCCTAAATCTGGGCCACATCTTCTGGATCCACATAAAAGTATAAGGAAAAAGAAAGCATTTGCTTTTTGCCTACTTGCCCTCATTCTGCTGGCAAGTTCATCTGTCCTGCTGCTGAGGCGTTCCTTCACTGGTATTAGAACCTACTTCTTTGAGATTCCAATATGGACCAAAGACCAACAGATCTCTAGTAATCTCAAGACACCAGCACCTGACTGGGACTGCTGAGACATCCAGTCTCGTGGACTGAACAACTACTAGATTTTGCACTTTCCTTTGGGAAACAGCATTGTTGGACTACTTGGACCATAGTCTGTAAGTCACACTAACAAATCCCCTTTTAATATACACATTACATACATACATACATACATACATACATACATACATACATACATACATACATACATCAGTTCTGTTCCTTTAGACAACCCTGGTACAGCTGTCTGTATTCCTCTCTGGTTATTCTTGCTTTCTCACTAGATAACACATCTTTGATTCATAGTGGCTGTCATCACAAATGCCACAGCTCTCCTGCAATGTATGAATGCATCGCATTTATTTGTTCATCTTCCTGCTGACATTGCACAGAAAAATATATCATAAAGCTTTTGTTAGACAGAATGTTATTTATCCAATGAGAGACTAATGGATCAATAACATCACAGAGGGCTCTAACACCAGGGCCATACCAGACAGAAACTGTATCTACAAAAGAAAGTCACACAGCTGTGAGGAAATGACCTCTTCGGGAAATGATTCCTGGGCAGTTGAATAATCTTAAAGAACTTCTTCCCAGCTCTCTATACAACAACAAATTAAGACCTCCTGGAAGCTGTAAAAAGCAAACTTCTAAACCCTGTAGACAATACTAATTAATGTTTTTTATAAGTATCCACTCATTAAATGAATACTATTTTACAATAATTAAAAAGTAAGCCACGATGGAAAAGACTGAAATTTTAATTTAAGTAAAAGAAAAAAGTCATCAATGAACTCAGTACAGAAGAGAGGAAGCTATAAATTCTTAGAAAACATGTAATATATCTGTTATCTCCTGTAAGGAATTTGTTTTTCAAGTAGGATCTTGCCTTTTCCCCACTGGTTAAAAAGGAATGCCTCAATCTTCCTATTTGTTTAATTCTTTATACAACTGGAAGAGGAGATGCTAACACACTTAACAGATTTTTATTTTAGGCTGCTCTTTGTTGATGCCTATGTAAAATTCTACCTTGCTTCAAAGAAAAACAACTAACCATAGGTGGCATTGTTGTAGCATACATCTTGTTCCCAATTACCTGTATGACAGCAAAGACTGATACTAGTAAAACTTCATTTAAGTTTTTTAATTCCTTTGAACGAGAAGGTCATTGACACTTCAGTAATTGCTATTGAAAACCATTTGGCTAAGAGAAAACACACACACACATACACACACAAAATAAATCGTGGCATAATCTTTACTACAGATTATTCACTTTAAAAGAGTTACCTAGTAGGATTCTCATGATAAGATCACTCTTGCAATTATTTTCCATAGAAAATCTTTTGGTGATGATTCCTAAACAATAGATGAATAACGTATATACTCCAGACAAAATTCCTTCCCCCTTTCTCTCAACCCTGAACAAAAGGTCTAAGTTTTACAGCTCTGTTCTAATTCTCACACAAAGGACTAGAAAGAGCTGGCCACAGTTTTGATGCAAAATACCATTGACAGGCTCATGTGTGTGGACGTTTCATTGGCAATGCTGTTTTAGGAGGTTCTGGAGCCTTCAGGAGGGAGGCAAGTTGAGCAAGGGGATCTCTAAGAATGGGACTCAGAGTGTTCTATCCCATCCTGCTTCTGGTCCATTTTCTGCTTCTTGGTTGGTATCATATGAGAAGCCACTTCTGGGACCTGACACCACTACTGAACAAGCTATTGTGCCAAGAGCAACTGTATCCCCTGAACTCTGATCCAAAATAAACCCCCACTCCCTTAAGGTGTCTCTGTCTTATTTAGTCATGGTAACACAAAGTAACTAGTACAAGGCTAATGAGGCAGCTCCAGCTCCATTGGTAGAGTTCTTGCTTACTTCACATGAAGCTCTGAGTTCAATGTCCAACACCATGAGAATCTGGCATGGGGTTGCATGCTTGTATCCAAGCAGAGGTAAGAGAGTCAGAAACTCAAGTTTTTCCCTCAGCTACATGGTAAATTTGAGGCTAACTTGAGTTATTTGATACCTTGCCAAAAAGAAAGAAAGATAGAAAGGGAGGGGGAGGGAGGGGGGACAGAAGGACAGACAGAGGGAGGGAGGGAGGGAGGGAGGGAGGGAGGGAAAGAAAGAAAAGAAGAAGAAAAAAATCACTAATACAGAAGTAATGCAATGGAAGAAGGAACTTGAAAAACAGCTGTTTTCCTTCAGACCGGCAGCATGCCAGCTACTGGGAACCTCAGCGGAGCCCTGATGTTAAGTATCACTCAGGACTGGCCACCTGACTGCTTCTCCCCATCTGAAAACACCAGGAGCCTTTAAGCTTCTGTGATTTCTTCTCTGTGTTCATTATAAGAGGGCAGGGTTTAATAGAGTTAACGGCTAAATTCCCTTGTTTTATGTTTTAAAACATGTTCCCATTTGACTGCATGCCATAGAAGGGTGTTAACAAATATCTCAGACTACGAATTTCGCCTGTAAAGTCCCTCATCATTGTCTCATCCCCCAGAGAGCAGGTTCCCACAAGCAATAGAGGCTTCTGGTGCTAAATTCTAAAAGTTGCTGTTAGTCTAACAAACCCTATCACTGAAGAAACAAAGCCAGGGAAACAGCAGAATACAGAATGAAGCAAAAATCAAGGTGTTTTGAAGCTTTCTGAAAAGCTGTCATGTTTCATGGTTACATCACCAGTGCTATCTGTAGAAGAATGAGATCTTGGATAAGAACAGGCAAATGAGCAAAGGCATGAAAAATAGCATGACATTGTGGTGATCAACCCATGTCAACATCCCTCTTCCTGCAGGGGGACAGTGGCTTCTGATGTTGCAGCTTACAAACCCTAACACCTGGGTTCAAGACCTACCAACACCATGTATGAGCCGCAAGGCCCAGGGTGGGGGGGCACTTTCCATAATTGCTCATGGCTGTTTTATGACAGGAGAGAAAATGAAATTCAGCTCACTGGCTTTCTGGAAAAATTAACCAGATGCTGTTCTTAAAACACTTTGCACACTGTAAGGCAATAGGTAAGTGTGGTTTGTCGATAGAGAGGACAATTGGGCTTGTCAGATGACAGGGAGAGCAACATACACTAGGCAGCAGCAAGGGTCTAGAGTATGGGTGACAGAGAGGTGACAGAGCTGCCTTCGGAGGCTGAAAGCCATCATTGTTTTAGAGAATCAACCTTTCCTGAAATGGAAAAGAAGGGGAGAGAGGCAGTGGTGTTGCTGCTCAGAACTGGACTCAGGGTAAGTGGGGTTCACTAGCCAGCTCTGCTTCAAAACACCCACTTGTGCCATCTTTCCTGGGGTCTCCAAGGATTTGAAGGCGTCAAACTAACCCCCAACTACAGCACTAGTTGGCTCTGTCTTGCAAAACTTGAATGAGAACCTATCTCTCTCCATTCATAATCTCCAAATAAAATTTTTAAAAATAACTTCTAATATATAAAAGCTTTTAATGACACCATGGCAAAGATTAACTATGCAGGCTCCCTTAGTGTTAGAGGAGAGAGAATTGTGTCCGCTGATCCTGCACAGGGCATGTATATAAAGTTTTCTCTGTGCAGGGCTCTGTGGTGTATGCTGGGTGAACACAGTCTCAGACTCAGAGAATCTGTTCCAGGGGGAAAAGGGACATTATTCAAAACTATGTCATAAAAGTAAGTGATCTGAAAGCTCTCATAGGATTAGAAGGAGACAGGAAAGTCAGGTAGGGCTATCAGAAGATGACAGCGTGAGGGTGTTATTTTAAAGAGGAAGACAATCTAAAACTAGACCAAACAAGTTGTGGTGATTCTAAGTAGATCCACTACCAAGGTACGTGGATCCAGACTCTACTCTGAGCAGAAGCCAGATGAACCCAAGGCTCTAAGAGAAGGCAGTCTAGTTGGGTGAAAGGCACCAGCAATCGATAAGCTATCAGACATGGAGAGGGTCAGGCAAGACTTCTTGGCACTATGGAGGGCTTTGGTCCTTACCTTCTGGAACTATGTGGGATCACTAGCATAATACAGGCAAAGAGAAAAGAAATGATGGGGTTTAGATAAGGGCAGTACAGACTGGAGTATGCACTGGCTAAAAGGAGGATGTGTGCAGAGAGAGGACGGTGGTGGCTGAGCCCAAACTTAACCCTGTGTTTACTTGATCCAAGAGTTGGATCTGGAAGGAGAGTCACCATCCAAACTTGTTCTTCGTTCTGGTCCAGATAGTAGCTGTCTATATTAAAAATGTCCCTACTGTTAGTAGTTCTGTATTTATAAAATGAGAAAAGAAGGAAAAAAATCTCTGGCAGGGAAATAAAAATAAAATGTATGATGCACAGAGGTGGTGAGAAGATATAATGTTATTTTACATATTTGATATAGAGCCTAAATTAAGCCATAGAAAAGAGGCCATGAATCTTAGCAGCCTCATTATCACGCCCTCCTAAACCTCAAATACAGAAAAATACATTTCATAAACAAAGACCCAATAGGATTTTAATAGTACAATAAATTTCAGAGACATTTGCACTAATCACATTTCATTATGGTTTTTTTTCTAAGAAATTCCATTTGATGGAGAGTCAGATTTTGAGAGAAGGTACAACATATCTTTGGGGAGCTAGTTTTGATTAACCCTGGAAATGTTAGCCAAATATATTATGGGCATGTCAAGCACTATGTAACTTAAAATACACTTGCAAAGCTAGTGTCTCCCCCTTTATCTGTAGCTTCTCTGTGCCAAGGATTAATCCCCTAAGAAACATCTTTTCTCTAAACAATGCACACATGCAGTTCAGACCTCCATTTGAGTTGTCAACGCTGAAGGTGTTCTATGACCCTGCAGATTCATGGTTTTCAACCCCTATAGAAAGAACTTTCAACTCAAAATTTCCAGTTTTTCATTATTACCTTGGATAGAGAAACTTTGATTTGAATGTCATTGCTGGATAATCACCTAACAGGACTACCATCCCAGGACAAGAAGGGGTCTTAACCTGGACTCTACACCTTAGCCAACATGCCCACAGCTTTGTTTCAGAGTTTAAGATGACTACAGGGCCGGCGCATGTGCATATCTTGGGTTATATCCCACTTCTAAATCTTCTGTGTACTGGAACCGCAATTCCCTACTTCACTTGTCGTAAGCCTTCCTGTGGCCTGAATCCATCCTCTCAGTGACTGATTATTCAATCAGATGCACTCTTAGCCCTGAAGAGAGGCTCTCCTTTAAAAGCTATAAATGTGTAGGTGTGCACACAGCGCCCTGGAATACTGGCAGATGCTGGGATGGCTCTTGTTCTGCAGCTCTTCTCTAAGGCTTCATTCCAATCTAAGAGTTCTAAGTTAGAAACTGACCTTCCAGACCATTCTTCTCAATGTTTACTGTGCTAATAAATTTCCTGAGGACTTTCTTACAATACAGAGTCAATCAGTGTGGGGTGGAGACCGGAAGTCTGCATTTCCCAGGAGCTCCAGAAAATGTGGACACCCTAGTATGTCGCTCACACTTGAACAAATGAAGTAACGAGATGAGTTATATTTGCCAAGGAAAGAATTTGGCTACAGGACAATGTTCTGACAAAGGCTTATTGTATTCACTCATTCTGCCCTCAAGAGTGGTCCAGGCTTCTCACACGCCTTAGCTCTGGTTCTGTGAGGGGTCTTTCCCTTGTTGACATACTCATTACTTCCCCTTCACCCTCAAGCCCTACACCTCCTAGAGTAATCTTTAACAGCAGAAAGTAGCCATGCAAAGCAGAAGTCCTAATAGGTACAGTCTCAGCCAGGACTTGGACAGAGCACTGTCCTGCAGGATTCTTCTTCCACATCTTTACTTCCCCACATTACCCATCTCCAGAATCCAGGGAACCTTAGTTTACTCCTGCTGAGAGTAAAGCTAGACCCATCTTTTTCTCTAAAAATTGCCCGTTGTAAAGACCATCATACTGTGGAACACTACACAAATGGCTGTCAGTTGCCGAAGCCGATGGACCCCACCCAGCATGGTTGCTTTTATAAGCACAAACACCGTGTATTCTAAAATGAGAAGGATAAAACTCTCAGCCCTTAGGCTCACTGACCAATTACTTTCTGTCTGGCCCTACTTGTATTTTGGGCGACAAACCTCAGCACTCCTGTGTGCCTCCATGCCTCAATGAGACTCCATGAATTTTCCTAAGCAAGCTCTTTTGTTCCAACCTGACCACCATTGCTTTAATCTGAAATTCTCTAAGGATACAGAATGTGGAGTATCTTTTCATTTGTTCACTTCCCATCTGTCGACCTACTTTGGTGGAGTCTATTTGGATCTTCTGTACATTTTTTTAATTGGATTATTGGTTAAGTTTTTTTTTTTTGTACCTTTTGGTTAACAGTCCTTCATTGGATACATTGCTTGCAAATCTTTTCTCACAGTGTGAGTTGTCCTCCCATTTTCTTTTGTGGGACAGTGTCCTTCATGAAGTGTTTTTAAAATTTTATTGATGCTACCACATATGTATTTCATTTACTAATTGTACTTGTGGTGTCACCTCAAATTCATTGCCATGTTAGAGGTCAATGACATCTAATCTTCTCTCATGTTGTCTCCCGGGGATTTTACACTTACTGTATGGAACATTTTGAGTTCATATTTGTGAGGAATATAACATTTGAGTAGGATCTGGTTACTGCCTGTGGATGCCTGCTCTCCCAACCTCATTTAGAACTCTTTGTTCTCCTTTATGTTACCTTTACTCCTCTTTCCAGAGATCAATTGACATTTTACTGTAATTCTGGGCTCTCTACTCCACTTTATCATTCTTTAAATCTATTCTTTTCCCAATATTGCCATGATTACTGTGCACTTCTAGTTAAGTCCCCTGTCAGTCCTCCATTCGGCTCTTCAATATTGCATCAGCTGTTCTAAGTCTTCTGAAACTTTATGTACATTTAAGGATTGTTGTGTCAATACCACAGAGTAACATTCTGAGATTTTGACAGTTGATACATTGAGTCTACAGATGAGGTCTGGAAGAACTGACATCCTGTTGCTATTGAGAATGCCTACTCATCAATATGGAGTAATGATCTGTTTATTTAGTTCTTTGATTTCTTTCATGAGCTGTGTAGTGTTGCTCACACAGATCTTGCATATGTTTTGTTAGATGTGTGCCTATACATTCCACCTTGGGGCATGGTAACATAAAGGTCTTACCTTCTATGCTTTATCCAGCAGATTTTTCTCTCTGCTTCCACTCTCCCCTCTTCCTAAACTTGTTCCTACTGGGCCTTCAGGTCTTACACATTCTGTCACCTTGTTTGGGAAATCTGAAGAACATTACTGTGTCATTCATACATCCACACATTCTTTCAGTTCTTGACTACTGAGCATCAGCTGTTACTCTAAGTTATGGTAGAGACATACTATTAATACTATCATAGAAGTTGTATTTAAATGGTGGGGAAGGCAGTAAATACTAAAGGAAAATTTTCGTATCACTGGTCTAGATGTGGAGATACTTATTAAGCACTGAATAGATAAAAGCTGAAAACCTCCTCTTGGTGTCTCGGCTACTTTATTTGGGGACTGGCTTTCCTCCCATCAAATGGGGGAGGGGGAATACAGAGATAAATTGCTTTTATTTTCTACTGACTCCAACAATTGATCTAATTCAACAATGAGTTCACCTTCAGCGCTTCATAAATACCTAATTGATTGACTGGCTGATATTTTGGGTGCCTCATTTTTAACTATTAGGCCTTCTATAGAAATCTGCAAACAGGATTTTACATCTGAGATATGGTATATCTTTCAAAGCCCATATGTGTGGACATCCTTGAGTCTGAAAGAAGGGAAGCTAAGGCACTGAGGAAGATCTCCATGCCACTTCTCCCCATATAGCCTTGCAGATTTTGACTGTTCCAGCCTTAAACCCTTCACCAGTCTCAGGTTCAATAGAGCCCTTGGTCATGGTTATCTTATTATAATCTTCCAGGTATTCAGCAATGGTTTAAAAAATACCAAAAATCACCAGGAGACATGTTGGAAAGAGCCATCCAAGTTTTACTACCAACTGGAAAATCCACAAACAAAAATGAAGATGAGAAAAATGCATCACTAAAAATCTAATGTGCAGTTGGCTAAATGATAAACCAATTTGAATTAGTGGGTACTAATTGAAAAACTGCATGACAAAGTATTTTCCCATTAAGGCAGGAATTTGCTGAAGGCATTTTCAATTATTTATCATGCTTCAGTAAAGAGCTTCACACGTCCCAACGACATCTCGTCACTTTCAACTTTGCCTACTGATCGAATTTTTAGTACAATGGCTACCTCGCCCAATGACTTTTAAAAATCATATGCCGGTGACCTTGACAATGTTCTCCTCTTTTATGAGGATTTTTTCCCTCCTCTCCAGTCCTCATACCTAACTGCACAGATGCTTAACCTGAGAATCTAATTATTATCTGACAATGTTAATATTTTAACCATATCCTGGTTTATCTGAATCAAGAGATTCGGAATTCACTCTGCTTTAGGAGGCAAGTGGAATATTTAGAAGTTCTGGCCATCTAGAAGGACGTTTTAGATGAAGGACTATCTCCCTTTGAAGTGTACAAATATTTGAATGTCCTTTTTCAATTGCTTGGATAACTTGCCCTTCTCAAAATCGGGGCAGAGGTGACTGCTGGGAGCCAAAATTGTGGATTCCAACCCTACAGGGAAGGGAATATGTCTGGAACATAATACCCTGTTGGTGCTCAATAAATGTTTATTAATGAGCCCCATTTTCTGACCCAGGCACAGAGAATAAATCTGAGGAAAGAAGATTATGCAAATAGACAGAAAGGTCGCCCAGCCCTACATGGGGGTGTGGCCCAGGGTGGGGGCAGAACCAAGTCATTCAGGTGACAGGACATCCTCCAGGGTGTGCAGTAGTGGCCCTGGCAACCCTCCTAACAACAGTTATCTATTCCGTTACAAGATCATGTAGAACATTTCAGTCAGTGGCTGAGAAACTGCTGCTGCGGGTGGGGGGTGGTGGGAGTGTTATTCTTTTCTCAAAATAGTTTACAGAGGTTTGTGGCTCAGAGAAGTTGGTAGAGAATAGTCAGGGAAGGAAGAATCAAAGTGTGACTTAGCAGGATCATTAGTAAATCCTGTTCCCACATTATGTAATGGTAGGATGGAAAGCCGGTATGAAGCCAGGTCTAAATAAAGTATATGTACAGTCAACAGTCTGTTGTGAAAGCTACATGTGAGATGGAATCACGAGCCTTGATTGTTCATGTCATCCAAACTGATGTCATTAGGCAAGGGCCTCTTCATCCAAAGGTTACCAAATAAAATTTACTTTCTCTCATACCAAAGAAAAAGCCAGAAAACAGTTCCCAGATGCCTACTAAGCGGCACGTGTCCTTCCTCCCCAATTCTGCAGCAAGGAATGTTCATGTGAGCTGGCACCAGTCATTAGCCATTTAAAATTATTGTTTTTAATCTAGTAAGTAAAACCGAAATTTGTGATGCTTTGTCTTAATAAAATATTTATGATACTTCAGGAAGATAGCTAAACAACTCTCATTTGAGAAAGAACAATGAAACACAACTGAATTGATTCCTCCCAAGTAGGACACACCTCAAAATATATACAGACATAAAAGACAGACATAGCTATTGTGAAAGTACATTTCACAGACGTTGTCCTCTTTTAATTGAAATCTTATCTGAGGTGAAAAACCACCTCTGTACCTTCTGCCACACTAATCTTCTCTAGCCTGAAGGCCCACAGCTTGTGAATTATTAAACAATCATATTTGTAGCTGCAAATTGATTTCTGAGAGAATCCATATTGATTGAGATATTTAAGACTAATGATTTTGAGGTTAAGGTGTTTTGATGCTATTACTTGTGATGAACTAAATGGTAGGACTTTGTTTTGTGTTAGCAATATATATATATATATATATATATATTCATATATGAGACAATCTTTCTAAATAAGTCAAAGAACATGATGCACTAAAGTCACTGCTGGGTATTGGCCACATTCATAAAAGGGGGGTAACTTGGATATGGGGGTGACTGGTTAACAACTGAGGTTTGAAGTCATGGTGGTAACCATTAGTTGCATTGGTCAATCTTTCTTTATTCTAGAAATTCAGAGAATGATCTGAAATCACAAACAATCACCCCAGTCACAAGATGAAAGGGAAGCAACCCAAACTGGGTGAAATCGACACTAGTCGCCAAGATGAATGCACGCCAAGGGCGAGGGTGAATGGACTTCACGGCAGTGCACGCCAAGGGCGAGGGTGAATGGACTTCACGGCAGGTCAGCAGCTCCATCTTCAATATACACTCACGTGACATAGTGCTACCCAGAGAGGATCAGAGATGCTTCATACTGACTCAGCTCCTCAGAGGACCAAGATGCTGAGATGGTATAAGCTACAACCCCAGCATTGACCCAGGAGGATTGTTGTAAGATGCTAAGCATGCAGGAAATCTGAGTCCCAAGGACTGATCTTCCATTGACTGGGTAAGGTTGGCCAGGGTACCGAAGAGCACCATACCTCTCCCACATAGTATGAAAAATGAGCTATAATCCCCACTACATATTTTCACTTAGAATAATGCAAGTAAAAGCTCTTTAATCTTGAGAGCACAGTAGCACAGTAGAGACATACCTTTTTTTCCCTGGTGTTTTGATTGGTGTTTGTTAAATTGATACTAAAGTATGTGTGCACATTTGTGCATGTGTACGTGTGTGGAGGTGTGAATGCATGCGGAGGCTAGAGACCAACATCAGATGCCTTCCTCATTCATACTCCACCTTATCTTTGAGACAGGGTCTCTCGCTCAACCTACAGATCACCAGGGCAGCTAGACTGGCAGACCATGGAGTCCCAAGGATCCTCTCATGTTCCTGTGCCCGGTGCTGGCTTTTTCATACAAGTGCTGATAATTCAACTTGAGTCTTCATGCTTTTGTCTGGCTGATCCACCTGCCCAGACCCTTGGCTGAGTGTTTTTAAACTTAAGCTCAGAGTCTCTGCATCAAGAGTTTCTTCCTCTTATGTCACTTCAAATCCATCACCAAATCCTGTTTGCACAGCTTCCTGAGTACAACCAGAATCCAACCACTTCTCCCAGCTCTGTGTTTATCTCTGCAGCCCAAGCCATTCTCTCCTCATCCCTAAAAAAAGAAGCAGCCTCCTCGTGGTATTCCTTCTTCCAGTCCAGCCCTTCTTCAGTCTACTTTCCAACAGCTGCTGGAATGATCCTTCAGAAACACACAACCATGTGACTCCTCTTTCTGAAATTCTATAAATGGTTTAATGTCAGTCAGAGTGAAAAGGATGGCCGTGAGACTGACCTAAAGACCCTACACGCCTTGTGCCTCCTCCTCAGACATCACCCTCCACCTGCTCCCCCCTTAGCAAATATCACTTCAGTACCATTGCCAACCTCTAGTCCCATTACCCCAAACAAAATAAGACATGTAGCTTCTTCGAGTTATTTTCCAAGTATGGCCTCTCCTCCCCGTGATCTTACGTAAAACTACAACACAAACCACCTCATCCCTCTTGTTCTGATTTTCCTTCTTTTTCTTTTTCTTTTCTTTTCTTTTTGATTTTTAGGGGCAGTCATATGTCCATCCTTATTATAATAGCCCATTGCTGGATTGCCCCTATCCAGACATGATATCACTGCCAATCAGTCACAAATCCTGCTGTAACTCCAGAGCTTGAAAATAAAGTGAAATAACAGCCAGGTGTGACTCCGTGCACCTGTAATAAATACCAGCTTTGAAGACAGGGAAAGAAGGACCCGTGGAGTTCACTGACTAGCCATTGTAGCCAATCAGTGAGCTCTGGCTCAGTAAGAGACACTGTGTCAAAACATAAGGTATTTGAAATTACAACAGCCATGGTTGTTGGCACAACCCTCCACAAGATCCAGCACAGGGATGGAGGGGCTCACCATCAGAGTCCAGCTGTAGTTTAAGAGCTACAGGCAGTTGATGGCTATAGGGAGCAGAGTTAGTTTGTTCGATGGTCCAGTGGCTGGTACCCTAGTCAAGTACTTAGAGGTACCACTAACTAGACTCAGTGGGCTATGATGAAAGGAGGAATAAGAGAAGGAAGGACAGGAAAAGGAAGTAGAGGAAAACAGAAAGAATAAATAGTGGAAAGAGATAAAGATAACAGAAATTACATAAAGTTAGGAGGTGGAGGGAGGATACCTAGGAAGAGTTGAGGGGAGGAATGTAGATGATGGAATATATTGTATTCACTTATGAAATTAACAGAGGAAATAAAAATTTAAATCATCACCATAAAATAATAGAAGAAAGACACCCATCTCAACCTGTGGCTTCTTCATTCCCATGTGTGGATATGTACACTCACACACATACACCAAACATACCAAAAAAAAACTTTAAGTGAAAGTAGATGATCATATTTATAGATTACAGTTAACAAACCTATTCATTTAAAGAACAAAAATTGGCAACATTCAACTATATTAACTTCTCAAAAGAAACTCGCTAACAGACATGAGCCTCTAAATCCCCCAACCTCCCAATTCCATGGGCCTGACTGAGTGTCCTGGGTTCTCTTCCAAAGTAGGAGAGTGGCAGAAATAACCTTCTCCCCTTAACTCTAACAGAGACTCCCAAGTTTTGTAAGCATAGACCACCTACATATCTGCCTCCCCTCTCTACGTGAGAAATAAAAAGCCTAGTTCATAATTTTTAAACACAAAAATATAAGGCTGCAGCCCTCTAAAACTTCTCAGTTAGAAAGGACTATTTTTGGTCAATGGTCTATTTTTATTTCTGCTCTGCTGTTTCTTGAGGAGTCCAATGACAAGGACCTGTCCTTCAAAGTTTTAGTCTGTGGGCAAAGAATTAGCATTTTCAATGACTTTAGCTGGATGCACTACACAGGCTTCTCTCCTCCCATTCCCCTCTGCAGTCTGGATCCATTTTGCATATCCCCTCAGAAGGATAGTGAGGGCAGTTTCTGGGCTAACATTCCTAGTTTCTCCCAGAATTTTCTCAGGAGGCTTAAAGGAATTTACAAAAATTTTTTTAAAGGAACTGCACATGGGATTTAACTCTCATTAAATGTCTGTTTCAACCATTGTCACTGTTTTAGTTTACAACCTCATTTTATGTCATTCTTAATAAATCAACATAATTATATATTTATATGTTTTATGTATTTTATATATATATAATTTACTCATATTGATTCTTCAGCAGAAGGCAGTTAATGTCATTATATTGGCTAGAGCACTCCAACCAGCTGTCCTCACAGATATTTTTAATAAACACAAACATCAACTGGGAACCCAGAGAAATAGTCAGATTGCTTTATCACCTGGGCTGATGCTTAATACAATTACCCAATCAGAAGAAGGACAGTTCTAGAACAGAAAAGGAGCAAAAGGAAGAGGACCCATGTAGTTGCTGGTCAAGCTCATCTTCAAAGGAAGAAAAGCTGAGCACACTGGAGCTAGTACAAGAGTTGAGCTCAGGTAACTGGAGCCATAAATTCTTTTATCGTGATGCAGTGGCTTTGCCAATTGGGCAGAAGATCCTGAAGGCCCTTTCCTTTATTCTGGCCCTCATCTCCATGAAGTCAGAGACAAATGACTCTCCAGCACTTTGGAAATGCACGGGGCTCATTACAGAGGCACCCACAGAATTCTGAATGTATCTGCTTCGATTCAGAACTTGATATATCCCGCTTCTCTGCTTCCAAGCCATAAGGGAAAAGGCTAGAGACAAATAGATCTGGAATCTAATCTATTTGATTGCAAAGAGCCATCTTTAATCAAGAAGGCTAAGAAGCAGGCAGTGAGCTGAGAGAGCAGGACTGATCTTTTATGCCAGGGGTGTTTGTTGATCAGCTACTTCATTTCATATCCCCACACGAGTCTTCACAGATGCAATTTTAAGGAAAGAAATTTATAATTGTTTTTCAAAAGATATTAGCCTTGTTCTTTCTCCCAAAATATAAGTATCAAATAATCCTTTTTTATGTACACATGCATGTATAACTGTGCATGTGTACGTGTGGGTGCACAGTCAGAGACTAGAGCAAATCATTTAGTGTCTTTCTCTATTACTCTACTATATTCCCTTGAGACCAGATGTCTCACCTAATCTGTCTCCACACCCTCACAGTGCTGGGATTAGAGGCATGTCCAGAGCTGTACCTGGGTGAGGGGATACCTGGGTGCCACTGGAAACATGTGGAGGTCCAAGGACAACTTTAAGGAGTTGGCTCTCTCTTTCCACCATGAGTTTGAGGGATGGAATTCAGGAGGTCAGGCTTAGCCACAAGCTCCTTTATCCATAGAGCCATCTTGCCATCCCCACACCTAGATTCTGGGTATCTGAACTCAGCTCCTCATGCCTTTCAGTGAATATTCTCACCTACTGAGCCCTCTCCTCAGCCTTGAATTAATCTGTAACACACATTTAGGAGGAGTAGTTTCCATGATGGATCTCAACACTTTCCAGATGTCTGTTAGCTTCACATCTCCCTCAGGGCCAAAGAATATGTATTGTCTTGCATCCAACACCTACAAGAAATCCCCAAATCAAATTCCTCAGCAAAAAAAGGTGCAGCTAACAGAATCGCCACTAAAGTGCTTTACAGATGCAATGATATAAAAAATATATGTTAGATTACTGAAGACGTGCGATATGAAAACTAGTGATTACTACAGCTACTCTAACCAATAACTCACTTTAAGCTACATAAGAAGAACCCAGCACCTCAGGAGAGAAAATGCTTATCAGTGTGGGCTCAAAAGTGTCCCCTGCCCTTTCCATCTCTACCCTAGTCTCCCAAGTTCCACATAAGACTAGATTGAAGAAAATCAAACTCAGGCACTACTCTAAAATGACGCAAACTTGAGTGACTCTCTCAATTTCCTTGTATGTCCCCTCAGCAGCTATGACCTTCCCAATGAGTGTCTCCATACACCTGTCATTTACCTGGCAATGTTCTTGATAGCATTGACCCTAAATGTCTCTTCATTGTGAGCACACTGTAAAATAAATAAATACATACATATGTACGTACGTACATATATACATACATACATAAGTACATAAATATATAAATATTTTAAAGCAGCTCTTATTTTAAAAAGATGGCCCAGGGAAGCAGTTGCAACTATTTCTTTTTGTAGGAACTGATCTGCTGATTAGACCCATTTTTTTGCCTTTTCATAATGAGGTTTGTGTTTTGTTTGGTGCACCAACCGCTGACTTCACTCAAAGGATTCTGCTTCCTTTCTTACATCTTACATAAAGAGAGTCAAGCTTAGAAAAAGCAAGTGATGAAGGGAAAACAAATGATACTAGATCTTTAAAAAATATTCTTATCTTAATTAGTCCAACAATGAAACCTCCAGAGTCTAAAGCAGCCACAGGCATTCATGGAGCCATCCTGTTCATATTCTTTGCAGTAGCATTTATGCTAACAGGAAAGAACAGAAATTAATTCAATCTCAACCTCTAGGCCTGGCCCCTCTCTTTCTGTTACTGTGGTGTGTGTGTGTGTGTGTGTGTGTGTGTGCTTGCACATGCGCATGTGATTGTTTGGACACCTGACTCTCCTCTAGGCATCAGTTAATATGTAATCTCTGCAGTTCAGTGGTCCAGCAGGTGGGAATAATTAACAAAGTGGATAAATGCTGAAACTGAGACAGAAAAGTGGCATTACTAAATGCAAGTTTAACAAATAACTGTGGTGGGCTGACTCCCGCCTGTTACCGCCTCCTAGATCAGAGTCTTAAGTGCAATTGGTCAAAGGCTCTGCCACTGAGTTATGTATGTCCCCTCACATTCTATCTGCTTTCCTTTTGTCTCTGTGTTTGGCAGCAGGAGGGCGCTGTAGAGAACCACTTGCAGACATCCTCCTCCTTCAAACCCTGTCCATTTTGTTTTGCTTTTGAGACAGTCTCTCACTAGGGCTTCTACTTTTTCTATTAGGGCGATTAGCTGGCCACTGAGCCCAGGGATCCGCCTGTCTCTGCCTCCTCAGCATGAGGGTTGCAAGAAAAATCCACATCATATCCAGTTCTGGATGTGAGTTCTAGGGTAGAAATTCGGTCCCATACTTTCCTGCAGCAAGCACTTTATTAGCTGAGTTTCATCCAGCCCATCTACGTAACCTTTTAATTACTTATTTATTTTGCTATTATAATTTAGTTACAACATTTCCTCCTCCCTTTTCTTCATTCCAAATCCTCCCATATACCCCTCCTTGTTCTCCCTTTTCCACTAATTGCTATTGCATGCTTATATGTACTTGCATATACAGATCTACCAGATTTTAAAAAAGAAGTTGCGTTAAGACACAACCATATTTACTCACTTACATGCTGCCTAGGGCTGCTTCTGTGTGACAAGAACAGAACTGAGCAGATCTGCCACAAGGGTTGTATGCCCGGCAAACTCAGAAATATTTACCACCCATCCTTTATAGAACCAGCCTGACAGGTCCAGACCCAAGTGTACAGATGGTGCCAGAAGCTGTTATAAGAGCACAGGTTGTCTATTTTCTAAAAAGACTTATTTGCTTTTTATTTTCTGTGTATGTGTGCTTGGGGTGCATGTGTGAATGTACACCGAATGCACATTCTGGTGCTGCACAGAGTTCAGAATAGGATATTGGTTCCCTGGGAACCAGAGCTACAAATATTTGTGAGCCACCATGTGAGCACTGGAAATTTAAGTTGGGTCCTCTGGAAGAACAGCCAGTGCTCTTAACAACTGAGCCATCTTTTCAGCCCCCTACAGACTGTTTCTTTGCACCCAGGGAGTAACCTCTAATCTGGCCAAATATATTAAGCCCAAACTTTCCAGAATCAAAATGACTCTCCAGGATATTATGAGCTCAATTTTGCTGATGCAGATCCAATGTATGGGTTCCAATCTCTCTGCAACTATAGTTGTGAGCATGCCAGAACCCAGTGCTGTGTGCTGAGCTCATGGGCACCACACTCCTCAGTAACCAAGCAGAAAAGGAGTCAGCTTTGTGTGTGCATGTTTTAAAGCATGGGTTTTGTGTTTCTCTCATGTGTCCATGTGTTAAAATGTGGAAACTAAGGGCCATTTTGCCTTCTTACTGGTGGTACCCAAAATCTCCTCTCTCTGTGGCCTTCTCATCTCCAGCTTCCTCGTTAAGAGGACTAGCCTTTCCAGAACAGATATGACTACATGAATAGAGAGACACCAAGAAGCTACGAATGCTTCATTGAACTGTGAGTTATTTTTAAAAGAATTTCTAAACCCTTCACAATTCCACAACCCTGATTGTAATATTTTGTAACATGTATGCCTCTCAGCTAAGTCTTTCAGACATCACATTGCTAAACCCAAGGCCTCTCTCATACAGAGTTTCCCTTTCTTCCCCTCTCCCTAATTTAAAGCCTCAGTTTCTAGTCCCAAAGCCCTTGTCTCATAAAATGCTGAATAGCCCCTTCGCTGGTCTGCTGAATCGTACTTCCTCTAGCCCAGCTGTGAATGCTTGGAATACTATTACATACCGTCTAAGCTAAGCAGAAGCATATAGAGATAACTGTGGCTAGTAACATTCACCAGCTATACCCGCAAGCCTGCTGTCGATGCTTGACCAAACGCGGTCCTTTGCTGAAGTTTCAGTGCAACCATCTGATGCTTTATTGCACTAGCCAGTGCATCGCAGAAGATCCGCACACAGCCCAGAACTGACAAACTCTATTTGTTCTCTCCAAGCCCGTTCCATTTTTATACTTCGTGTCCTGGTAATTGACAGTATCACTGTCTTCTTTTTCAAAGCAAAACCCTATTCTCTAGTTCTCCCACCTCCTCTCTCCTCATATCTAGAGTGGCAAGCCTTGTTTCCTCCGTCAGTGGAATAATACTGTTCATCAGACCTCCAGCTTCAAAGGCACTGACCAATGTGTGCCTCCATATCTTCATCCAGGACCATTGCACCAGTCTCTAGTGTGGATTGCTTCCTTCTCCCTCCGACCCATTCCACAAGGCTGTGCTGTCCCCTGAAGCTCTCCTTGGCCCACCCCTCCACACTGTTTGCATTAATTTAACACACCGCCTGGCCTCTTCAGCTGCTCTCCCAGCATGTGCTGTATTACCCGTCATAGCCCTGCTTGCTAACTAAGCATGGCTACCTCTCCTGTCTCCATTCAGCGTTCTTCCATCTGATGCCCCAGTGATACAGAACCAATGGGTTTTATGGCTGGTAGTTTCTAGAATATCCCAGGTCGTTCCTTCCTTTGCTATTCTTCTTCTCTCGTCCTGTCATACCCATTCTTACTTTATTTTAAAAACAAAACAAAACTATGATCAGTCCACTGTCTTCTCTACATGCTATCCATCTGTGCCCCCTGTTCTGACCATGCTGTGCACTGAGAATGTGCTAAGGTCAGTTACCTGTCAGTCAGGTTTTGTGTGGCACTCACTGTACATGAAAGCTATCTCCAGAGAAAAGGGTGCTTTTCCTTTAAGGTACCTGTCCCTACCTCTGAACCCAGCAGATCATTCTGTTACTTAGGAATATGACTGAGAAGGGATTTTGTATTCACATGCCTTATGTCTACACTAAACATACAATGCTTAATGAAATGCAATGCATGTTGACAGGAGAGCCTAGCCTTGACTCCTCAAATTATCTGTCCTCTGGATCCAGCAAATCTCTCAAAGCCATAAGCCAACAAGTGACAAGTAGTCAACCACACCAACTTTATACATGGTTTAATTCCACTCTTCTTGAGCTAGGTGACTCAGATGAGGGTGTTTCTACTCTGTGAAATGGGGCTAGCAATGGGATGCCCTATGTGCTGTCCCAGGGAGCCAGTGACGTAATAATGGATAAATAACTCAAAATAGTCAAAATAGATCTAGCATCAAAACAACTGCTCAGTGGATGTCATCATCCATTATTTTAGACTTAGTATTGTATCACCTCTCAGGGGACCAAAGAATTAACATTAACAATATAAATTAATCTTTTCATTCAAAAAGTCATTTATTATACAAGTCCTACCTCATCCATGATTTTCTATGGCATTGAATGTAGAGTTAGACACACACACACACACACACACACACACACACACTTTTCCAAACAACGTTTGTTTATCTGAGGATGAGAGTTGAAGGAGGGAGGACTGGTGGTTATGGATGTTAAATAAACAATTTTTTCTTACAACAAACCTCTGCACCCTGTTCCCACCATGTCAGGGCCTGTGATGACTTAGTGTCTCCCAAGCATGACCAAACGATTAGCAGGTCTGTGTCCATGCGTCTCGACCGTAATGGGAGCTCTCTTTCCATTTGCCATGGGTTGAAGGCTGAGCGCTTCGCTGCCTCATGCGTTTTTCAGCTTGATGAACTCATTATTCCCTGCATTTTTCTCCTCCCTCTTTTAGAGAAAAACATTTCCCCAAAATGCCAGGACTTGTTCTCTCCCCCTTAAAAAAAAGGTGGGGGGAGCGATTTTTAACTGCCAAAACAAAACAAAAAAAACATCTTTTTTTTTTTTTTTACATCACATCTGCAGCAGCTCAACTACAGATGTGATGTACCCTGAGAAAAAGAAGAAAATAAAACACAAACTCCATGGTGCCAAGCCAAGGTTTTGTCTTTCATTCAATACAAGTACACAGGCATATGCAGGGTGTTTTCTGAGAAGAAAGAACTTTCATTATAGTTGCTGGTATATTATTAGATCTGAAAGAAGTAGGCTGGAAGTTGTGCATGCTAGAGTGGTAAGGACATGCAGACCAGAGCAACAGAAGACCAAGTTCCCCCTCTCTGCCTTTTTTCCTGGAATGCATCCTTCAGTATTCTGCTTCACAAGGTATGTGGGCCCACCAGACACTCACACACAGGCACACACTGAAGGTTGGCAGTAACTTCTGTAGCTTCCACTTCTGTAGGGCATTTTCCAGAGAAAGGGGGAAAGACAAAAAATTATTCTCATGGAACAGAATGGTGAATAACAGGGGTCACCTTAATTTAAAATGAATTGGTTACCAAGATTAGTCTTCACCTATATGACTGTTTGACTAGGGAACTGGAGGGGAAACACCACAGCAGGCAAGTGACAAGCTATCTGACTAAATCTGAATCAAGATGTAGGGTTTGAAAAACAATAAGAACCTAACCTGTATAGAATGTCACATCACCTACAAATGTGTGGGTCACAATAACCAGCAACGTTATGTTTATACACATGGGCCTATAATCAATTAGCGTTATTATTTGAAACTTTTGCCTCAGAAGTCATATCATCTGAGTCTGAAATCTGATTGTCACAGTGGCATGAAGAGGTTTTCTTGTCTGTCACAGGAAGCATGGCTACCTATCTGATACGTAATACAGTGATTGACTGATTTGGGGGATGTGCTTAGCATATAGTCCTCTATTATTGGAATTAATATCGGGCATGGCAGCACTGATTTTTCTTCCTTTTTGGTTATTTTCTGATATATTTTCAAATGCTTATCTCGTCTTTTTAAAAATCAGGCATTACAGTTGATTCTAGATTGAGAGTTTTGTTGTTAAAGTTTGTATTTTATCTAAATTTGAATATAAGGATCTATATTTCTTAATATACAAAAATATACCTAAATAAATCTGCTTCCCCTAAGTGAATGATATCCAATGACAGAACTGAATTTTTTGCAATATGGCCTAAGATATCATAAAAGTAGGTTGTTCGTTTGTCTTTGTTTTTTGGGTTTTTTTTGGGGGGGGGTCTGTAAGATGGTATCAAAAGAGCTCTGCTGGCTAACTGGTTTTCCTATATAAAGCAAAGATTTATCTGGCAAAGGTGAGAGAGTCCCAAATGGATCTCTCCTCCATATGGTAAAATAACCTCACATCCTGCCATCCTTGCCAGAGGTACAACCTTGCTGTAGGGACAGATGACACGTCAGATCTAAATATAGGTTTACTGTGAGGCTGGGGGAGGGGTGCAGAGGTAATAAGGGGGAAGGTAGGTGGAGGCCGTTATGCTATAAATAACCAGAGAACACACTGCATTTAGAGGCTCCCATGTGGAGGACTCAGTAAAATTTCACACTTTGTTTCAAAAACAAAAGAAGCCGGAGCTACATCCAGCTCTCTGAGAACCCCCAGCAAGAACATATTCTTCTGTATATTTTTCTTCTGAAGGACTAAGAGCCTAGATTATTTTTAAATCTTCCCCTCCCAAACTGCTTCCATGTTTGCTGAGAGAACAGCTTGCCATGCTCGCTAAGGAGTCTTTCATGAGAGGGAGCACCGAACACTGAAGTTTGACTTGGCAAATTCTCAGCAAGTGGTGCAACTCTTTCATTCACGAGTATTTGCTTCTCTGACACGTCCAAATCGGAAGCTTTTTACAGTGTTTTGACGGAAACAAGCATCTGTTTTGAGGATAAAACCTGATAAACTTAACCATTCCTGTAACGGGAAAGTGCTGGCTAGAGAATTTTTGGAGGGGGAGGGCAGTAAGACTGACCCAGGTGTCTGTTCAGCAGAGCATGGCTGAAGAATCTCTGGAATGTCTCCACTAGACTAAAGCTTCTAGGCTACCTGCTGTAGAAGAGACTCCGATATTGAGCCCCCTGGAGAACATTTTCATACCCCAGGCTGCTCACAGGTGCGTGGTAACTGATAGGCAAGCCTATCCAATTGAATAGTGTCTGTATGCATATACATTTGTTCAGTCCCAAGAGAAACTGGGTACATAAAGCAGTGAATGAGTCCCATTAATACATGTTGCTGGATTTTCCGCCTGTGACATGAATGACATTTTTTACATGCCTAGTTCTGAAAATTCTTTATTAAGCAATAAACTCAAGAATAATTCCATACAAATCACAAGTGTTGTGTAATTGTTATTTCTCATTATCATAATGGCTTCTTTTCAGGCAAAAGTGGGCCTCTCACTTCAGAGTCACGATGGAGTCTGCCAATGTGGAAACTCCTTCACAGCTGGCCCAAATTCCCAAACTACTTTTACAAAAGCTCATCTGTTAGTGATGATGATAGAGTACATGATTGGTCTCAACTTCAAAAGCTATTGACACATGTCAGAGACTGGCAGAGCAGGCAGCCTCTGATACTTACCAGATCCTTTTGAATGTTAGGATATTCTATTTGAATTGCTTCCTAAACCTTCTAGATTTCCCCAGTGCAAAGGGTGAAAGATAAATGGGGGGGGGGCTTTTAACCAACAAATGAAGCTCCCCCACAAAGAACTTCCACACACTTGAAAAGGCTGGTCAATAAAATCAGAGAAATGTGAGGGAAATGATGGCACATTCTGAGCAGACTCCATGAAGATGCCCCCTTTAACTAGTTCAAGGCAGAACTATTCCTTTGATGACAAAATCCCTGTTGGTAGCTTCAACTCTCCTTACAGTAGGCCAATTTTCCCATAGCTGCCTCTTTTATATACACGGTAGAATTATCATTCTGCAATAAGGAGTCCTCCCATTGGGGTTTAATGGGATGATATTCAACTATTCCATAAAGTAGACAGTTCAGCAGCCAAGTCTGCTATGAAGCCATTTGTCGGGTATTGTTTATTAAACCACCATGATCCTAGCATTCACATGGACATGTGGAACAGCTGGTAGCAAAGCCCTCAGAGGACAAAGGCAATCAAATCTTTGAGTTGATCCAGAAGAACTAGGTTGGATAAGGAAGGGCTTCCAAGTATCATACAACCTGCCACATACAGGGGATGGGGATAAAAAACTAAGCAAGATGCAGTTTGTACATCTCAGGTTAGGGCACTGGAACCCTAAACTCCTAAACAGACTGTTACACAGGCAAAACTGAATGCTACCTCCAGAAACAGTGCTCTAGGCAAAGATGAGCTGACTCTAAAGTCTCTAAACTTCACCTCCTCACTATAGAATTCCCTCTGCAGGTCTACATATGGTTATGTATCTTCTTGGCATTTCCTAGAACAATATATTTTAACTACAATTGATTACTGAATTCTACTCCATACTTCCCCTGGATTAGGTGACCTAGGTGTGACCATAAATGTTTTTGGAATTTGGCTGAAGAAAAATTGTGTTGTCAATATATCTAATTTTGGTTTAATAGTTTATATTGCAAGGATCTTAAGCACTTCCATGTAGAGCAGATTTTTGTTTATGGTTCCCATGGACCAGTATTAATTTAAAGGACTGTTTCTCTCTCTTCGACACCTCCCCACAAAAGTCAAAATCACAGGTCCAGAGGTGAAGTAGAGATCCAGAGTAGAACTTGGGAGACTGAACCTTGACTAAACATCATCATGAAAAAGAAAGGTTTCAAATGTACTAAACCAGATGAAAATCTTAAAAGATTCTTCTCATCTCATAGCTTATGCATGAAACAAGTCTGACAGTGCTTTCTAAAAATATTGATAATAGTTCCAAAAGTGTATATAATACTTCCAGTACTAAGCAGTGTAACTGAAGAAGCCTTTTAAAACTAGCAATAGTGGTTTTTTTTTTAATCCAATCAACAGAGTAGAAGAAAGACAAAATTATATTTCTATTCTTCATAGGAAATGGGATTACAAAATCATGGCTGGTGTGTAAAGAGGCAGTCAATGAGTAGGCAGTAGAAAAGAGAAATATTTTAAGGATGACTATTAGGCATATAATTAAAATTTTGTTTTTCTGGTTTTTTAAGTGTGATACTTGTTCTTTGTTAAATTAAAAACTTGTTGTGATCTTATTCCCTATTCTAAACAAATATGTTCACTTGTGTGGCTAATTTTACAGCTTTAATTTTATCTCCTATCTCTCACAGAACTAAGGAGAGGGAGTATGGATGTATGTATCATTCAGTTTTGGAGAGTAGACTACACAGAGACCTGGGATTCTCCAAGGAGAGAAATGTGATAGCTGATGCCTCCTCTTGCTCCCTCCAGCTTGGAAATACCTTTCTAATACTGAACATCAACTTAACCTCTAACTCATCTTTCCATTACTGAAGGTGACCATTGTCATACTGCTTAATACTCTGAGGGATTCTTTTAAGTCTCCCACCTAGACCCTGCAGTGGAGTCTGGGTCCAAGACTTGCTGGAGGTTCCCATTTCCTTCCATTTATCTCCTATGAGCTTAAGCCTGGGAATGCTAACACTCCCTTGATAGAGCAGGGATTTTCAGTAACCATTTTCCTTATAGTCCAGAGCAGGCTGGCTATCATCTGCAGCTTTGGTTCATTCTCTGTCTACCGTGATGGTCTGTCTGTACAACTGTAAAATGTGCCAGGGGATCCATTCCCTGTTGTAGCCATTCCCAATGGGTGATTGAAGAACTGTGGGGATATTCCATTCCCTCCACCTTTGGTGGTGTCACTCTGACCCATCAGAAATCCCCAGCAGGATGCCACTATCCAGAGACAACTGTGAACACCTTCTACTCCCCATTCTCTGTTATATTCCTCTTCTACTGGAATCACCTCTCCATATATAACTTGGCCTGGAATCTTTGTTTTGGGATCTGTTCCCGAGAGTCAAGCCTCATTATACACACACACACACACACACACACACACACACACACACACACACACA
>CAJQZJ010004750.1:9168479-9193734 GCA_907164525.1 Lophiomys imhausi | reverse complement strand
ACACACACACACACACACACACACACACACACACACACACACACACATAATGGGAAATAAAGAAAAGACAAAGAAGTGCATAATTATTGTTTCTTGTATTTATACCTATCAGCTTCTCTGTTTCCTAGTTTCCCTGAATAGGAGACTTGAAATAAAAACTGTCATTGGGATGTATATTCTGTGTGATTACTCTAGACAGGTTTTAGACTGTGAATGTCTGTCTTTCATCTTACTCTGCTTCTGTACATGATCTCTCATACTAATCAATTTCTTTATTGTTGATTTCTTGGTTTAAAAAAAGATTTATTTTTAAATATGTATGTGTGTGTGTGCTGGGTATGTGCACATGGGTGCAGGAGTCAGTGAAGGCCAGAAAAGGACACCAGATCCACTGGAGATGGAGTGGCAGGCAGTTGGAGGTCACCTAGTGTGGGTGTTAGGAATAAAACTCTGAGCTTCTGCAAGAGCAGTACACACTCTTAACTGCTGAGCTACCTCATCCGTCCAAGCCTAGCTTCATTCTAACTTTCTATAGTCAGGGTACAATTTGCTGATAAACACAAGGACTTGTTACAAACTTACTGCCTCCTCGTTGCCACCTGTTTCATGAGGTTCCTTCTTTAGCATTGCTGTCCACCTAGATGGCAGTTGGCTCTGGAGTCAGTTTCTGTCTGCCTGTCTGTCTGAGAACCTCATCCTCAGGTACACTGGGCTCTGCATTACTGGACTTGTCTCTTTATTCTTGAATTCTATAGTTTTGGTAAATAACAGTTACAGCTTTCCCTGCATTTGACTCTAGTCCTGTCAAGTGGCATTTGGTTGTTTTCCTAGATGAAGCTATGCGTTTGGGAAGCAGCACTGGATGCCTCCAGGATTGCCTTCTACTCTAATGTTGGTAATTTACTGCATCCCAAGGAAGAGGATCTATTATGAATAATTATTCCAGTAAAATTGAATGAGAAAATAAATAAAGGTGGATGGGGGGAACCTTGTAGAGGTTTAGATGACAAATGACCCTCATAGGCTCATGCATTTGAACACTTGGCCCCCCCATTGGTGGCCATTTATGGAGGTTAGGGAACCTTTAGGAGATGCAGCATCACTACAGGAAGTACATCATTGGAGGTAAACTTTGAGGGTTTAAATTGACACTATATCTTATTTTACTCCACGTCCCACTTTCTGCTTCCTGTGTGTGAATAAATATATTATCAGCCATTTCCTACTCCTGCCTGCAGGTCATACCTTTCCTGCCATTTTGGACTCTCTGGAACACTGAACCAAAATAAATCATTTATTCTATAAGTTGCTTCAAATCATGATTTTTATCAGAACAAGAGAAACATAACTAATAATATATATACAGCCCATATATATATATATATATGAACGTATCTCAAGTTATCATTTCCTCTGGAACACATAAAACTTAATCACAGTTAATTGCCATTGGATGGAATTGTAGCAATTATGCTTCCAGTACAAATATAGGTGCTTTGATACATATTTTTATTGAATTTATCATCTTAAAATTAGAGAGTGGTTAATTTCCCACAAGATAAAGCTAAACATGATATAATTAGTTAGGTAGTTCAAAAGAGAGATGTTTCCAATGTATGACTTTGTCTCCCATTAAAATGAGCAACTAATAACTGAAGAATACTTTGTCGGTCATCACAAATAAAACAGAAACTCAACTCAAGTCTTTCACAGCATCAAAACAGAGCATTAAAATGTCTTCAGTTGTATGTTCACACACCTCCATCCATGAACCGTGGCTACCTCGTTTCCATAGATGTCTGCCTGAACCCCTGAAGCAGATCTTTGACAAGACATTTTCTACTGGAAAGGAGTTCTTGAAATTTCTCTCTCACTGATCACTGAACAGTTTCCTAAATTTACTTAAAAATAAATAGTCTGTCTTTCACTTAGGTAGTCCACAGCATATTGCAAAATTCTCCGTTAAACTCGGGAATCAATGGGTCTTAAAATTATGTGAACTTGGACTGGACATGTGGCTCAGTATGGAGAGTGTTTGCCTAGCATACGCAGAACCTTGGGTTTGATCCTTGGCACCACATAAAACAGGCTGTGGTAGTGTGTGCCCATAGGAGGTGGAAGCCAGAGGCTGGAGAATTTAAAATCATCTTCATCTATATATGGATTCTGAAGTCAGAATAGGCCTACTTGAGACCCCGTCTCAAAAGTAAAATTATGTGAACTCGTAATGGAATATCATTAGATATTTTCCAACAAGAGCCTACTTTCAGGCCCAACCTTCCAGACATTGCCAGGGTTGTCATCAAAGGGTGTGATCCAAAGGGTGACATGGGCAGGAAGCAGAATCAAAGTTGATGCTTCGAGAGCCCTGCACATTAACCAGTGTGGACTCCTGAAACTCCTACAACACAAGGGTTTTGTAATTAGAAACAATGGGTCCTGTTGTAGAAATGGAATGACAGTACCTACCATTCAGATTACAAATGTAAATAGGTAAGGAAAATGCTTAAAAGCCACCATTGTAAAAGACTTACTAGCCTCCCCATAATGTACCTTTAACACCTAAAACAACACTACATTTGTGTCACAGAGTTTGCCCAAAACCATTTCTTGCCCATTTCATTTGGCCCTACAAAGTGCAGCAACTGCACTATCCCCTGAACAGAGAAGAGTGGCTTTTATTTCATGTGACTCTGTCTCCAGGGAAGCTCCCCTGAATCCCAAGGGCCTATCGCTGCTGCTGTCATTGTCCTCCATCATTATAAAAACTCAAGAATTTAGCAAATATTCATGTCCCCCACTTCCCCTGCTTCAGATACAGTACTGGGTAGACAAAGGTGAACAGGACATAGTATCTATATTCATGAAGTTTTCCTCATCTGTTTGGGGAAAACAACCAATGAATAAGTGTGAGTGAGTGTGTGTGTTCATGTGTGTGTGTATTCCATATATACACAGTATATATATATTATATATATAATATAATATATGTGGATGATGGTATAATGCAATAGAGCATGACTTTGTGAGAGAAATTCAGGGTGGGCCAGTAAGCTAGCATCTTACCTGGTCTAAGTGTTCAGTTTGCTGCAAATAGCAAATAGTCTCTAAAAGGTAATTCCTGGGTGTGTTTTGCTTGTGCTTGTGGCCCTTAATTAACCCCCACTTGTGTCTCAAGAATAAAACTCTTTGCCCAAGTTGCACTCCATCCTGTCCTATAACATGTCCTGTTTGTGAGGTTTGCCCCTAACTTTTCCCAGCATCCTGAAGGACACTATGCTGCTTACAAAGGCCACAGAATAACAGAGAGCTGCTGAGTAGATGTGGAGTCCTGTTGAGTCTGGATTTTTTTTTCAGACGAAATGAATCAGCTGGACTGGTGTGGCCTCAAATCGTGTGGGAATGGGGGCTCCACTTTGACCAGGCATCCAAACCGCATGCAGTACTTAAGGTTCCAGGCTGCCAGGCTTTGAGACTCTCCTTTAGTGATATTTAACTACTCATGACATGAGATTCTGAAAGCTTTTTGAAAGTCTTATTCACTAATGGAAAAGCCTCTTACATATTTTATAAAACTAAACAAACATCAAAGTTAACACTTGAGTGCAACTTGTTTTTCTAAACTCTCAGAGCCTCGTCAGCATATAAATCCCTCCTGACGGCTCTATTAAAACCAATAGTGGAAGAGTCATAAGTTATTAGGGAAAAGAGCACAAGCTCCCTGAAGGCCCAGACTCTGGCTTATGCCTTTGTTCTCCAGTACCCAGAATATTGCTGGACACAAAGTCAATGGTCATGGATGTTGCTTAATTGTATTGGTGGGGGAAGGGATATTCATGCAAGTTATTTGTCTACATCAAGCATTTAACTTATTCTGATTTTCCTTGAGACGTTATTAGCTAGCTCCAGAATTAAACTGCAAATTAAACTAAATTTATTTTTGCATTCGCAGATATGAAATCCAACTATAAATGCACCCTAAACCAAAGTCCCTATACTTCACAGATGACACAGATTGACAGGGGGCACACAGAGGGCACAGCATTGCTGCCCAAACAGCAATCATCAGTTAGCAATGGCTAGTTGCTATACACAGAGCCATGCACTGAGCTAAATGTCCCCATAGTCCCTTTTAGTCACACATCATAGCAAACAGGTTTTCCCTTAATCATCACATCTAAGTATTACCTCTGTTTGTTCTCTCACCCCTCACCCTGCCTCGCATTACCGACCTTCTATTCGTTTGCCCTGTGGTTCATTAGTTGCCACTACCAACTGTAAGTTCCATGAAAGTGGGAACTCAGTTTCAATGCTAACTCCGGGATCTTCAACAATAAGTAAAAACTTAATTAGTAGTTGATGGATGGATGGATTGCTCACCCTTTTAAAACATATCTGCAAATAAGGCAGTTTTTAGCCCCCAGAAAACTGGACTCAGATTTCTCTAAATTCCATTCTCTTCCTGGCCTCCCACACTGACATCCCTCATAGTAAATAAACAAAAAGTGAGAGAAAGCCACCCCTTCCTTACTGGCACCAGGACCCCAGTTATAGCTGCCCTTGCCCATTCTTGGGGGAGCAGAGTCCACATGCATTCATTACATTCCATGCTCCTTCTAGCGAACCTGTCTGCAGGGAGGGAAGTTATATTAGTTGCAGTGTGAGAGCAGAGACAGGCAGACAGACGCAAAAGCCGGCTGAGCCACCTGAAGTCACCCCGCAGATCAGACCCACAAAGACACAGAGCAGAATCAGAGAGGTGGATTTCTTTGAACTCACCCAGAGATGAGGAGGGCAGATCCAAGGTTACGGTTTTCCCTTACTGCCTTGCTGCCTTACTGCCTTACTGCCTTGCCCATTTATATCCAGGACCCTCTACCTCTGAGGCACCCTGTTGAATGAGTCACTCCTGGCTACATTTGTGCCTCAAAAAAAAAAAATATTGGGTAGAGATTGCGCTCACTCTGGCTCCGGTTCCACAATGATCTCACACCAACTCCTGGTCCATAATGATGAGTTTCTACTGGAATTATGATCTGCAGCTCGTTTTCAGTTTCTTCCTCTAGAAAAACCAACTTTTATCTGCCTCATATTTTAAATTTCATCTCCAGGTAAATATCATTTTTCCCTCAATATATTTTTATTTAGTGAGTATGATGGATGAAAATAGGAGCTGCTGTTTTAATTATTCCAATAAAATGAATCATTTCTTTCATTCACATTTTACTTCTTATAGAGGATTTTTTTTTTAAAGAAAAAATGTCTAGTGCATTTCTGAGTTTTTAATTCGAGTTCTTTTTAAACTATGGCTTTGCTGGTTACATTCCCACAATAAGTTATTAAAACAACAATTCTATTCTCATTTTCCTTTTGAGAATAGACAGGTGAAAATGTTTCATGTAGACCAGGCTGACCTCAAACTATGGAGCCAAAGCTAGTATGGAATTCCTGATCCTCCTGCCTCTGCCTCCCAAATGCTGCAATTGCATGCATGTACAATCATAGCCAGGTTAGTAGATTAGATGTCTCAGGAGACTGGTAATGAGCTATGGAGTTGCTCATTTTGAAGTCATCAGTATAAACTTAGTTTAGATTACAGCACCAAAGCAAATCATTACCACTGCACTGTTTGGCTCACATTAGTAGAAAATGAGTTAGTGGTTATTTTCCAGTTCCTGTTTGTCAATTTCACAAGTACCACACCATCTCAGAGGCACTAAGGAGGACCCTTACCAGTGATAGAGGACCTGGAAGAAGTATCACCTACATGCAAATACATATAAACACACACACACACGATAAGCACACACGGAGAAAAGAACAACTATTGTGAATGAACTTATTCACAAAGAACATTAAGTATGTGTACATACATGTATGTTTATGTGGTACAAATGCATGTGTGCACATGTGGACATGAGTGTATGGACTAAAAGGCAACCTCATGTGACATTACTCAGTTGCTGCCTGCCTTGTCTTGTGAGACAGTTTCCCACAAGTTGGCTCTGCTGGCTGGTTATGGAGCTCCAGGGTTCCATCTGTCTCTGCCTCCCTGGTGCTGGGAGGCAGCATCTCAATACCCTGCTGTCTCTTACATGGATTCTGGGGCTTTGCTTCTAGGTCCTTATGCTTGCAAGGCGAGCACTTTCCTGGTGGTGCTATCACCCCAGCCGTAGGAAATAGACCTTAACCTTTTATCTGACAAACCTCAGTTCAGCTCAAACTACTCAATAGTCCTGGTGTGTACCTGCAAATCTCTGTGGTCCTTTGCAGAATTTTTGCAAAGCTGTACAGGATTCCACATGCCTTCTTTGCTGTCCACTGTGATGAAACAAAAGATGGTACTGGCCTTCAGGGATGTCGATCTGGAACCTTTTAGGAGCACTGGCCTGCACTTACAGATCAAAGACAACTGAGAAGACTCCACAAAGTCCTTCACTAGAAGCTAGGAGACACAAACACCATGCTTGATCCAGAGCCTCCCTCCTTTTTTGCATCCAGTAAATGAGCATAGTCTGTCCCTCCATTCTCTTCATATACCCCTATGGGTATCATCCCCAATACTGGGGTCCATCCCTTCACTCTGCTCATATACCCCTATGGGTATCATCCCCAATACTGGGGTCCATCCCTTCACTCTGCTCATATACCCCTATAGGAATCATCCCAAATACTGGGGTCCATCCCTTCACTCTCTTCATATACCTCATGGGTATCATCCCAATACTGGGGTCCATCCCTTCACTCTGCTCATATACCCCTATGGGTATCATCTCCATTACTGGCGTCCATCCCTCCACTCTCTTCATATACTGTTATGGGTATCATACCCAATACTGGGGTCCATCCTTCCACACTCTTCATATACTGTCATGTGTATCATCCATAATACTGGCTTCAGGAAGGCTACCACCACTACTGCTACCTTCTATTTCCCTGCCAACCTCCTGACTGTGTCCCTGTCTGTGAATTTACCCCTCTCCATGGTATTACCAAAGTATCTCCCCAAAATGTCACTATCCTGTTGAAAGCCTTCCAGCAAGCTCCTCTTGGCCTTCAGGACGAGGTCCACACTTCTTGGCAGACCCAATCAGATCCTGAGTTCCACAGTTCTGGCTTCCTTTCCTCCATTTCTCTGAAGCACATACTTGCAAAGCAAGGCATGGGGTATTGAGTCCTTTTGTCAAGGGCTATATCTGGAACCTTGCAAGTTCAATGTTAGGTATGGCACTCATGTCCTGTCTTGTCATTCCCCCACACTACAAGGATATCATCTTTTTCAAGTAGGACCTGAGTCTCATTCACTTGCAAGCCCCTAGTCACTGAGAAGTTATCTAGACCCGAACAATATGAGCAAATAAGTGAGGCCAGCATTTTAAGAATGGCTCGCAGCATTTCCTGTATTTCGTGAGTCTGTGTTGCCCTATCCTTACCGTTGTATTGTAAACCAGTCTTGTTTCCTAATCTCATCACTGTTTTCTCTGTTGCCCTTAACCATTTCAGACAGCAGAGAACAGCAGAAGAGAGAGGCTGGAGTCTGCTGAAAGCCAACACTTGAAGGCTGGGTTACTGAGAAAAAAAATTAAACGTTGGTCTTTTCAGGAGCTTTTTTTTTTTTTTTTTACAAAATAACAGAAAGGGAAGTTCATTCTTTTCTTGGAAAGTCTCAGGCATAACCTCAACCTCTGAAAATGGAATGGACCCGATTCACAGTTACTAGAGACAGACCCTGGGTGTGACTGGGAAAGAGCAAGCTGGCATGCTTTTTTCTTTGATTCTGTGTGTCTCTCTTTCAGACTTGACCAAGAGGGAAAAGGAAAGAAGAGTAGAGAGCAGGTGAGGAAAGGAAGGGCGGGTGCACATACAGTGCTAGGCAGCAGCTAGCACCCAGTAAAGTAGTGAAGGAATAACCGAAAGATGAGAACATTTAAACTTGGGGTTTATGTGACCACATTATGTACTCACTTATCACAGAAGTGCCGAGTCTCTTCCCAGCAGGACGTGTAGAGTGAACACCCTACTGCCCAGATATTAAGAATAGGGCTGGGGAGATAGCTTGGTGGGGTAAAGTGCTTCCCTTTGATTCCCTGAACCAGAAATGAGTTGAGACATAGACAGGAGGATCCTGGGGCTCACTGGCCTGCCATCCTGAACTCCTTGGTGGGTTCCAAACTAGGGAGAGACCCTGTCTCCATAATTAAAAGGTGGACTGCACTTGAGGAGTGACATCTCAAATTGTCCCCTGGCCTTCTCATACACGGAGATAGACCTGCATAGGCGTGCACGTGCGCGCGCGCACACACACACACACACACACACACACACACACACAAATGCATACACACTAACTCTAGTGCTGATATCATTCATTCATTCATTCATTCAGCCAACATTTGCTAAGCATTCTCAGTTGGGCAGAGATATTTTTAGATGACAAGAATCTGACTCTAAGACTCACCATCCACTTCCCCAAGGTGATGACAAGAGAGCATTAAATCTCTTTTTCAAATGGGAAACAATCTTCTACTTTACATTACACAGGCTACATAATCCGGGTAAAAAATAGAATGATAAGTAATAGTACGCCTTGGCCAAAAGCCACAGGAAACAGTGCCTTTTTTATCAATAAAATTAGATGACATTATGACATGTGCCCATTTAGAATGAAACTGCAAATCATAAAAATGCCAAAAGCGTGGAGAAGAGAAAACATTAAAGGCGCTAACAGTAGAATATTAAAGACAGGCATAATTAAAGAGAGAAACCATAATAAATACAGGGTACTTTAAATTCTCTTTGTCATGGGGCTACACTGCACTCTGACTCCCCATCCCATTAAAGTCAGTCTGAATTGATTCCCTCAGTATAATGAGCCCTTCTTGATAACACCAAAACACTTGGTCTCTCAAGAGCTCCTTGAGGGACCCTGCAGAGATGCCACAAACAGGCTACTCCTGCCGGAAATGAGCAGTACCTCACTTCCTCCCCCCGGCCTTTCACACCAGCAATAAGGTCCACAGCTGGCCTTCCCTGCCTGGATTAGCAGGATTGGGCATATTCCCTTAGCTCATGGCAGGTGGAGGGGGAGACTTCTGAGGTATACCCTGCAAAGGCACAGACCCCAAGCTGGAGAACATGTTACCATTGAGTTGTTTTGACTTTCCTCTAATGAACACCTTTTACTAGCTTGTATTCAGGCTGCACATTGTTCTGAGCAATTTGAATATAAAGGGAGAATTTATGAGACTTCCTGCTGACGCCAGCTTTCCTGGTTTGTTTTTGGTCTTGTTTTATGACTGTACCTGAAAGATGTTTAGAGTAAGGACATGAGAATCTAAAGACACTTCCTCCTCCACCTCACAATGTGACAAAATGTAAGGGAGTTGGAGAAGGAGCCAAGAAATCCAAATTATTTTCCTTGATCTTGTGAGAACTGTAAAGGTCATCCCTTTGCTGGGCTAAGTAGTTTTCCTCTGGGAAAAAAGATGGAGCATCAATAGCTCTTTCTCCTGCTCAAGCCTGACTCCTTCCCTGAGTTTTGTGAAACCACTAATGGAATTTACATGGAGACAGCTCCTTGCATCCCAAAGCTGACCCCTCCCATCCTCTTGCTACTTCTCAGTCTTGGTGACATCAAAGGTACTAATGTTGGCATCTCAAAGGTTTGTGATTTCAAGTAGAAATCAGCTAGCCTCCTAAGAATCAAAGGACACACTTCCAGGCACTTGTTTCTGATATTGCAAGAAAAACTAAATACCTGAAGTGTAAAGTATATGCTTTATCTGTAGGACATACAGGCTGCTGTCTATGATTCTCTGCTTATAAAGCTACTGGGGGATGTTAAGATAAAGAAGACAGAAATGAACTTCTAAATGCTAACAATGGCGTGTTTTCTCTTTCCCTTCACTAGTGCTCTTTGCCTGTTATCACCAGACGGCTCTACTTCTCATCTTATAACACTATTCTCAGCCCATGAGTGTTATCAGTCTAAACACAGGTTTTTTCAAATGTCGAGTGTTCTATCTAGGCATTATTGCTTGTTTTACAAGAGTAAAGCTACTTATAGTATTTCTATTGTTTTACTGCCCCTACATAACTTAGCATTTTGCTGACATTTTGTTGTTTTTATTATCAGGATTTCAAATCAGTTTTCAGTGCTTTTAGTCTGAGCAATGTGCATATTTGAATACACTCATATGTATGTTCCAGGAGATAATTAGGAGCATTCCTTCATACAGCATAAAGTGATTCTCCAGATCTCATCAACTCCAAAATACTGGACAAGAAAAAATATAAATGGGTATATAATATATTTTGATAAGCTTATACAATTTTGTAAAACTATGATAAAATCATGTATGAACATTAAGAGAACCTGAGTGATATACAGCCTTTGAAAGTAGATGGCAGACAGGATAAGCTAAGGCAGACATTCACATTTTGATGACTCATACAGCCCATGACCTTTGGACTGGAGATACAGTAAGTTCTTGTTCTACAAACCACTGAAAGGACCACTTGTGGCAGGGCCCTGGCACTTCTGACTATATATGATTGGTCTGTGTTTGGTATGCTGGTTAGCTTTGATGGTTAACCTGACACAATGTGAAGCCACCTAGAACAGTCTCAGTGAAGGATTATATAAATATGTCTGTGGGACATATTTATAACATGTTAACTATGGTGAGAAGACCCAGCATGACCGGGTGGCACCATTCCCTTGGCTTGGTACCCTGGCTTGTATAAGGGAAAAGAAAGCTGGCTGAGTACTGAGCATGTGTGCATTCATCTCTCTCTACTCTTGATTGTGGATATGAGGTCACCAGCTCTCAAGCTCCTGCAGCTATGACTCCACTGTGGTGATGATCCAGAACCTGGAGTTGTGACCTAAAATCAACTTTCTTCTCCAAGCTGCCTAGTCTAGGGGTATTTTATCCAAGCAGCAGAAATGGAGCTGGAACAGTTGAGAATGGCAATACAGAATAGGAGAGAAGGTTATGGACGAAAGTCACGTATAAAGTGTTAGGCAGTGAGCTTGAGGTCATGGGAGGTGGAGGTCCCACACGCATAGTCAACAGCTTATGCAAATAAGACCATACGAGTGAATTGTGGGTCAAAAGACAGGGATCTGAGTTATATTTCTGGATGAAACACATACGAATATTATCTAGCTGAGGCTCTCTGAAAAAGGACAGAGACATACTCTTCATCCCATGAGAGTCAGTCCAAATGGTCCTGTCAATCACCTGGACAAGAAAATTCTGCATAGAAACAGTTGCCCTTTTTAGAGACTTTAAAAATGATAGTAAACTTGTTAAAGCCACAGATCAGCACAATGGCCCCTTTGGTCACTGTCCTCTGCCCCCCCCCCCGAAAGTCCTCTAACTCTGCAACTAACTCTTCCTGTCTCCCTCACATTGAGCTCTGTGTGTTCCCTTTGAATTTTTCTAACAGAGTTTACAAGGACCAGGAGGCCAAGAGAAGTTCCAAGCAAGATCCTAGTGACAGAACTTCTTAATTTTACCATCCACAGTCATCTCACAAGAGAAGATAAGAGGAAGGCACTATCTGAAACACAGTTCACATCTCACCAAAACTAGGAGACCGCCACCTCAGGTGCACCTGAGGTACTGGCGGAAGAGTTTGGGTGTATAGAAAAAATATCCATGGGCTTATACCAAGAGCCATGTTTAGGGTTGGGGTTGTAGTTCAGTGATAAAGAGCTACTCTGGCATATACAAAGTCCTGAGTTCAATCCCTGGCATCAGGAGAAAGAAAGAGATGGGGGCAGGGGGCAATGAATGAGCTCATGAAACACATATATGCTAGGAACCATGTCTACATTATCTTATAGTTACAATACATTTTCAAGGTATTTTCATCTCTGAAATGATAATCTAGTAGTTGAGGCTCAGAAATTAACTGGTAGATTTTCATATGACAAAGCGTGCATTTAAGAAGTCAGATAAGACCATTTGATCCCCATACCCTGTTTTTCTGCAGTCTTGTCTACCTAAAAACTCATTTAAAAATACCTTTCATTTCGCACAAATCCTAGATTAAAAACTCTGGGTTCACTTATTCATCCAGCAAATAGACATTATGATGCTGACACAGAGCTTGTAGCTTGTAAGACAAAATGTGACTTTAAAAGAATAATAATATGAGGCTGGAGAGATGATTAAGAAGTTAGTACTTGTTGCTGTTTTAGGGCACCTGGCTTTGGTTCCTAGCACCCACATGACAGCTTACAACCTTCTGTAACTACAGATCCAGATGGCCTCTCGAGGTACTACGGGCACAGCACATACATACAGGCAAAACACCCATACATATAAGATTAAAATGTTTTCCAAAACAAACTTAGAATGTTGGACCGATTCTAGGACAAACTGACGAACTTCTTCTGCAGCTTCTATGGTTCTACCATGATCTAAGTACCATCTATAAAGTGAATAAATTAGATAATTTCCACTGGAGAGTATATGGCATATTTCACATCTGCTTCCCAAATTATAGTCAAGGCTAGTGTATGGTGAGCATACCAATCTCAAGCCGCCATTATTAATGAGCAACATGACTGGACAGGTGGGTTGGATGGTTACCTCACTGCATAAGCAGAAGTGACCCATGTACCTTTGCTTCTACCCCAGTTTCTTTCCCACATAAAATGTATTGTGTAGCTGGGTGCTTGGTGCTTACTCTACTATATAGAATCAAAGAATATCTGCATGCACATGTCGTGGCTGCTGGAACAAGTTCTCATAAGCTGGGTGGCTTCATAAAAATAGAGACAGAAACAGGCAGATCTCAGAGCTCAAGGCCACCTGATACAAAACAAGTTCTAAACAGAGAAAAACTTTGATCCAGGAGTGGAGGAGCACATCTTTAATCCCATCAGTTGGGAACCACATGTCTTTGATCCCAAAACTTAGAATGCAGAGACAGGCACATAGGATTTGGAAAGATTTAAGTTTAAAAGCTACTTACAAAAGGCAGGCTGCAATTCAAACAAATTGTCCTTTGAGATCTCAAAATATATACACTAAAGGTTTGTTTAGCTCCAAAATATCAAAATAATTTCTTCTTTAATCCGGATTGAAAGGTAATACTTTATATATTATCAAAAAAACCAAATTTGCTCCAGGAAAAATATTACCTGACCCCCCCCCAAAAAAAAGGTAATTGTCCCAGAGTTAGGATTAGGGCAGGGCTCTGTTCTTATCTTTCCAGGAGATTTAAAGCATCCATTCAAGGAATCCAGGGACAACTGGACAACGGAAACCTCAGCAGAAAACAGATCAGACACCAAAGAAGACGAGTGGCCCAGATGATCTAGCCTGGCAGACTTCTTCAATAGCAGTTTCCTCAAAAGTCTACAACCACAACAATTCAAAATCGCTAAGATCGTTCAGCTCCACAGACTACTCCAGCCAGATCTTCAGTAAAGCTCTGAAGATCAGCTTCTGTCTATGAACTTCTTAGGATATCTAAATAGCTGAGCACAAAAGGACTGAACATCAAATGATTCTATTAACATTTTTAACCATTTTTCCATTCTTATTTGGGCCCCAAACAGGTTTACTACGTCCCAAATCAGCAGGAAGTCATTTTAAGAGAACAACGTCCCATCCCCAGAAGGTGGGGAGGGTGTTCTCCCCCTTTGGTTATTTGATAGATAATAGAAAATTTTGTTATTTAGGGGAAAAGACTACAAGCTGTTAAATGGTCTTGTTAAATGGGTTTTGGAGGTTAGACCCAGGGACTTCTCTCTTTTGCTTTTCTGTATCCTCCTTTCTCTCCTATATAGGAGTGAACAGACTTGAGAAAAATGGGACATAGACATAGTATAGGAAAGAACAAGAAAAAAGGACAGATTATTGAATATAGCTTTATACCTTTGTATACTGATACAAAATTAATATTATATTTGGCTAAATTGGTATTGATCATTGTATATTAATGCAAATTTAAGATTGTATAGGGCTACATCGGTATTGATCTTTGTATATTGATACAAAATTAAGATTATATTTGGCCACAATGGTATTGACCCTAGTATATTAATGTAAAATTAAGATTGTATTGGGCTACATCGGTACTGATCTTTGTATATTGATACAAAATTAAGATTATATTTGGCCACATTGGTATTGATCTTCGTATATTGATACAAAATTAAGGGTAATGCTTCTTAAAGGTATTGTTCATAGCAATACTTAAAAATGAAATGTCAAGTTTTGACCTCTCGCTACCAACCGACATAAACTGTTTAGGATAATTAAGAAACAGAAACTAATAGTCATGAAAACATGTCATTTTGTTAGTTACTATGACAGTCTATCACAGTTATTTTCTAAGCTACTCAGAAATCAAGTTGCTAAGAGACAAGCAATATTTGCTTATCTAAATATAAGAGATAGATAGGGCATCTTCAAAAACCTCAAGAGATCTGCAGAATATGGCATTCAAAGATGTTTTCTTCACTTAAGAATTTTTGATATCAAGACATGTCAGCTACTGACAGCACCCCCTATTCTACTCCAAGTAGAAGATGAGCATCGAAGAATCTCCAGTGGGAGATGATTGAATTGGTGGTAAGCCATTCTCTTGGCAAGAAAAACCCCTTGCTTCAACTGTAGACAGACTTCTGTCCAAAAAGGACAAAACTTGGAAGCAGATAAGTCGACAGCCTAGCTCTGCCAAGACTGGGTAGGTAAGTCCTTCATAATTCCTGCTCTACAATCAATGTCTGTCAGAGAAGCGGGTCCAAATAGCTGAAGATTGATGCTGCAATGTATGGAGAGAAAATGGGAACTGTCCAGGCAGCCACTGGTATGTCCTTTCTTAGTATTGGAAGCTGCAGTCCCTGCACTTCCTATATAATCAGATATATTTATCCCTCTCAGGTCTCTGAGGTGGTTGAAGAATAGATAGCTAGAGTCTCATAGTTAAATTTTGAGTTGTTTAGGAATCAAGAGGGTGTTCTGGATCTAAGAAGATATTTTTAAAATTATGAGGCAAGTTAGTATGAAAGCTGAGTTAGATATAGAACTTTAAACTCATGGAGATGGTTAGATAGTAGAATGTTAAAGTCAGGTGCCAAATACATATGGACTGGACATTGGGAATGTGTGCTAAGCCATATAACTCTTATAATTGTGGCCTATTTATTTCTGTTGTTTTGTATTGTATTTATAGTTATAAGAAAAAGAACCATTTTTTGGACTGAAAGGGAGAGCTGTTGGGGGGAAAAAGAAATACCTTAAACAAAAAAAAAAAGAAGGGAAGAGGATGAGGGGTTTGAGGGGGAGGAGGGTGGAAGGGTGGGACTGGAGGGGGGAGTAGGGAGGGGATTGTGATTGAGATGTAACTTGAAGAAATAAAAAATAAATTATTAAAAAAAAGAATAAAAAAAATGGAAATTTGTCTCAATCCCAGCTACAAGACAAAAATCAAGGTGGCACAGTGTTGGGTACTCCACAAGGCTATGAGCTAGTATGACCATGTGCCTCTGTCCTTGTTTTTGGTGGCATCTCAGCAGTCTTTGGGATTCTCTGATTTGTGGCAGCACAGTTCCAATCTCCGGTGTCATTTTTCCTGTCTTTGCCCGAACTTTTCCTTCTATAAGATGCATTAGTTACTTTAATTATTGCCATGACAAAAGCACCTTAGGGAAAGAAGAGATTAGTTTGGCTTATGGCTTAAAAAGAAACAGAGTCCATCACAATGGAGAAGGTATGACAGCAGGAGCAGGTGGTGGCTGGACACCCTGTATGCAGAGTCAGGAATCAGAGAGCAGACAGGAAGTAAGGCCAGGTTCTAACACCTCAGAGCTTGTCCACAGTTCCCATTTGCTCAGAGAGTCTACCTCTTAAAGGCACCACAACTTTCCAAAACAGTGCCACCATCTAGAGACCAAGAGTTCAGATGCATGAACTTATGGGGGACATTTTACATTCAAAGCACAAGAACACTTGTCAGAGCAAACTAAGGCCAGCTCTCCTTCTCGTGACCTCGTCTTAGTGTGATTATCTACAGACCTACTTCCAGCTAAGGTCATATGCAGAGCTATTCAGTATTAGAACTTCGATGCTCTTGGGGAGTCAAATTGAGCCCATAAGTGAGATCTTCTCTATGTCATCCATGGCAATAGGAACTCCAGCTGCCCATGCTGGGAACTTGGGGGAAACCGACCAGACATGTTATTTCCTTTCATCAGGGACAAGTCTAGTTGCACACACTGAAACGAACCATTCCATGTCATATGGGATGGCAGCTCAATGAGATATATCTTGATTTAATAGAGAAATAAAAACGATATAAGGTCATAAGCTAAGACTATCAGGAAGTGTATGCAGGCACCCTGTACTTTAATACTCCCCAGTCGCTTTTTAACTCTGAGTGAAACAATTTGCCTAATGTGTACAGGAATGGTTGATTAATTTCCTCTTCTAAGTAATATCCACTTGGCCCCTATCATATACCTTAACAAAGGTGTTTTTCTTTTCTTTTCTTTTCTTTCCTTCCTTCCTCCCTTCCTTCCTGTCTTTCTTTCTTTTTCCTCTGTTCCTTTTTGATGTTGGAACTACAAAGTTTTGGGGATGTGAAAGTACTGACTTCTGAATAAAAAGAAGGCTTCCCTTAAAGAAAGCATGATCACACTTGATCATGGTCTGTAGAGTGCCCTTTCAAGCAGCATTGGCTACACCAGAGTCAAGGGGATGACTCCAGGCTGCCTTGGCCAGTAGAAGGCAGCAAGGGCCTACCTTACACCCGTGCTAATAATTCTTTCCTCAGTGGTACAGAGTTTGATAGAGTCTTTCAATTGTGTGCTGGTATGGATTTGATCGGAAAGGCTAACCCTGGAAGAAAGACTTGAACTAAGGAGCTAAGATGAAGAAGAAGAATAGATAAAATAGTGTTTTGAGTAGAAGAAATGCCTTGTGTAGAGATCCTTCAGCAAAAGCAAATCAGGCAAAGTCAGGGAAGAGCAAGGAGGTCAGAATGGTTGAAGTAGAGACAATGAGAGGAGAGGAGTTTCAGAAGGGGCCCAAAGACCACACATTGTGGTCAGAAAAGAGACGTAGGGCTCATATAATCCTGACCAAAAACAGAGCCTAGGGGATGTTTCAGCTAGTTTGTGTACACTGTGTTCTGAATGTGTTTCCAAACCCTGAAAGTGTGGCATTCTCAAAGAATTCTGTAGGAGTTAGATAAATTAGATTTAGGAAATATATAGGAGTTTCTGATACTGTCTCTTAATTTGGGGCCTGAAGAGCATTATCAGCATGAAGTCAGCAAAAACAGGAAAGATTCAATAGACTGAAAAACAAGGTTGAAGTCAGGAAAACAGGAAAGATTTAATGGATTTGAAGAAACAAAGTATCTGGACTGACATTGTTTTCAGCTGCTAAGTGGGCGCAGCCCAAATTAAGCTGAAAAAGAGTTCCTCCTATTTAAGGACAGTGCGTGGAGCCCAGAAGAGAAGAGGCCCCTGATGCTAGAGAGCTCCAAGAGTCCTGCTGAAAAAACGGCTGGCCATTGATGGCCAGATCTCCCTGAAGCAGAAAGAAGCTGGTGAGCAAAGAAAGCCTGAGCAAGACACCAGAAGGCCAAGGACTAAACCCTGTGGCTCAGCTTTTGCCTAGAGGGGTTTGATCTGTCCAAACAGTGGCCTAAAGGAAACGGTGCCTGGCTTTAAGGACTGAGGCAGAGCAGCTGAGTTCCTGATTCAAAAGAAGTAAGTTGGCCTGCAGACGCTTGGGGTCTCCCACAGAGAAGAAAGCATGAAGCCTTATTTAAGGTGAGACTGCAATAACCAACTACCCTGACGAACCTGCATCTGAGAGATCCAGAAAAAGGACTGCTAAGTGTGTTAAAGAATCTACAACAAAGACTGTATTCCTGACGACTGAGGACCTGCCCCAGAGACTGTATCATACTAAAAGGTTATGAAAGTAGTTGTTATAATTATCAATAGGTTTAGTGGATAGGTTAAAGGGGTTGTAGGATTTTATAGGATTAATAGTTAAGAAATTGTTGGTGTTTGTTATAAGTGAATTTAGTAATAAATAAATAAGTGTTAAATAATAATTTAAAAGTTCGGTTACAGTCTCAGGATCTTTGCTCTTGTTTCTTGATCTCTCAAGAACATCCCGCCTTCCCATCTTCACTTGGTTGGCTCTTTTTTTTTATTATTCAGGCATTGACTCAAAAGTTTGCTCTTAAAACTTAACTCTTCTTTAACTATCCAGTACAACATCCTCCTGTCTTCCTAACACCCATGGCAGTGGAAGTCCACATAGCCATCTCTGTCAACTTATTTAATAACAGAGAGTTGATACAAGTGTTTCAGGTCAGTCGGCATATGGCCCAGATTTGTCTCCTTCCTATCATAGATCCTGCCTGGACAACAGTGGTTGAACATTAGGAAACTCCCAATAGATATTTGTTTATTTTAGGAACTTTTAAGACAGTGTATTGTCTTCATCCTTATCTCTCAGAGGAATCCTTGTTTTTTTATATAATTTATTTTTTATTTCTTCAAGTTACATCTCAATCACAATCCCCTCTCTACTCCCCCCTCCAGTCCCACCCTCCCACCCTCCTGCCCCTCAATCCCCCATCCTCTACCCCCTTTTTTTTTTTTTTTTTTTAGTTTAAGGTATATCTTTTTCCCCCCAGCAGCTTCTCCTTTCAGTCCAACAAATGGTTCTTTCTCTTATAACAATAAATACAATACAAAACAACAGAAATAAATAGGTCACAATTATGAGGGTTATATGGCTTAGCATACATTCCCAATGTCCAGTCCATATGTATTTGGCACCTGACTTTAATGTTCTACTATCTAACCATCTCCATGAGTTTAAAGTTCTATATCTAACTCAGCTTTCATACTAACTTGCAACACAATTTTAAAAACATCTTCTTAGATCCAGAACACTCTCTTGATTCCTAAACAACTCAAAATTTAACTATGAGACTCTAGCTATCTATTCTTCAACCACCTCAGATACCTGAGAGGGATAAATATATCTGATTTTCCATCATATATGCTCTCCATTCTATTCACTCACAAAAGCAAAAAACTGTCAAACTCTGGCTAAACATAAGAAGTAAAGTCAATAGGTCACAGGTCGCTTCACACGCTTAGCATCACCCTGAGGTGGGGCTCCCTTCCTGCAAAGCCTCAGCCTATGGTGTGAGGTTAACAGATAGGCCAGCCGCTGGTGTGCACTCACATGGGCTATGGGGACCTCCATCATCTCTGATCTATTTGAGTCTGTGGCGTAGATGCTCACAAAGCTCAACATTAGGCAAACAGAGGAGCTCTCTGGACACCCTGTTTTCTACCACTTTCCACACTGGCCAGCCTTTTTTCACAGAGAGATAAACTCCAAGACTTGTAACACATTACAAATGGAAGATAGATGCTCTCAGCACACACTCCAAAAATGATGAGAGCACACCATACATTAGCATCCCTCCTGAAATAGGAAGGTTTCCTAGGATGGCACTTGGCAGTCAAAATTGACAAGGATGAGCAGGAACCAGGATATTCTACAATGGCTGTGTTATGGTGTCCACTACAATGTGCTAAGTGTGAGACATCTCTTCCCTTTGCCTGTAAATTGCTAAACACACCATCTTTCTCTTAGTTCTGGGCTTCATTTTGTTGTTGTTTTTAATAATTTGAAATTTTCATATGCACATTTAAAGTGTTTTAATCAAGTCCATTCCCATTTATTCCCCTCTAGTTCCTCCCTAAAGCCCTGCTTTTCCAACCCCACATTGTAGTTTGTTTTTTTTTTGTTTTTTGTTTTTTTTTTTGTTTTTTTTTTTAGTGCTCTGAGTTCACTTTGTGCTACCAATATATGCATAAGAGTAGGGGCATCTGCCAGAGCACTGGCAGCTTCTCAGAAATCTCATCCCAGGAGCAAGTTGACTCTCTCTTCTAGTAGCCTGCTGTTGCCTGTAGCTCCTCAACTATGGTGGGATTTGGCTTGCTTGACCTTGTGCAGGTCTTGTATGGACAGTCACAGTCACTGTTGAGCTCGTTGTGTGCAATGGCCCTGTCATGTCCTGAACACACTGTTCTGCTGCATATACCCGCTACTTCTGGCTCTTACAGTCACTCCCCTCCTTCTTCCAGGATGAACCCTGAGCCTTGGGATAAAGGGATATTATGGGATGTCCTATTTTGGGCTAGGCATACCACAGTCCCTGTTGTTCTGCACACTGGTCAGCTGTAGGTCTCTGTATAAATCACTTTATACCACAAGAAGAAGCTTCTCTGATGGGGGCCGAGAGGTGTGCTGTTCATGAGATTTGGGTTTATCGATACTCTTTCCAAATAAAGAACCAAGGTGAGGTGCTGACCATGGGTTCATTGAGAGCATCTAGGAACACCTCTGAGTGTCCTGTGTTACATGTTTAAACCGGCCACACATGTGTGAGTGCAGGGAATATGTATGTGGACATATGCACTCATCTGGAAAACTGAAACCGTTGATGGAGGCCCTGTCACGTGGGAGAATCTCCATGAGTAGACCACTCTCTATAGGTAGCACTGCCTGCTGTAAACTGCTCGTGCAGCAGGACTAAGGGAAAGGCACGGCCTGGCCACCGGCTGTTCCTGACTCAGAGTGTGAGAGCACAGCAGCTCTGCACCTGTTCACCTGATGGTGAAGAAAAGAAAAGCCATTACCAAGTGACAGGAGACAAAAAACCAAACTCCACTTCAGCAACTCATTCCACGACTGGTGATTAATCTCGCACTCCCACAGTCTGAGGCACATTAACCAGGTAATTAATAATTTCTTTAGGGATTCCAGCTCGGCAACTGTTTTATCAACCTGCACAGCATTAGGAGGGAGAGGCTGCTTTTGTGATCAAACGTCTGGAACCAGAAAAGGGTTATAAGGAACATGAAAGACTTTGCAGCAATGTGTGACACTGTTTTGAAATGAAGCAGTGTGCAGTTGGTACCACTGGGCAACCTGGAGAGCCAGGGGACAGATCCCTGCTTCAAGGCTTTGTGGTCCCTGCTAGCAACAGACTTCTGGGTACTGTGATACAAGCTGAATTAGAGTCACATGCTCACACCTTGTATACAAAACAGAATGCGCCAACAGAGCCAAACTCTTAAAAATTAGCTTTTGAAAAGTGTTGACCCTGACATGCCAAATGCACAATTACCGAAGTGCATTTGATTTAAGATCAAACTAGTGACACATTTCTTGTCCTCCAAGTCTCATTCACAATTATCTAAGGGGAGCATGAAGATGAAGACCAACCTCTGTTGAGTTCCTCTCTGCAAACTTACACTTCTCTCATGTCAAAACTTGCCCTACAAGGAGTAGCAGAAATTTTTTTAGATATATTTTTTCTTAAGATTTCAAGACTGTGATCAAAATCCCAAGCATAATAATAAGCCACAAGCAGTGTTTTTAAACAGTCTTACCAATAAAATTTCAAAATCTCATGTTCTCTCCTAATGAGAAAAACATTGCATTGAAAATATTATACTTTTCTCTCAACTCTATCCAGAATGCTATTTGGCTAGAAAAGAAACAAGGTGTATCCATAGAGTTGTAATCATAGGGATCTGGAGGCAGGAAACGAGAGTGGAAACTTGCCACTGTCCCTCTTTGTTGTGATGTTGGGTTCTCCAGCTCCAGTGGGGGACATTAGAGTAGGCAGCCAACAACCCTCAACAGAGTATGGTTCTTGGGAGTGTTATGAACAGCTATGAGAGAATGGCCACCTTACATAAACCCAAAGAAGACATTTTCCCTGTATGTCAGGGCTTAGAAGCCCTAGATTCTTTTCAGTGTGCATGACAAATGTAAGGCAATACTTGGGCCTGGGGGTTGGAACTGTGAAGAAACTTTAAACCCAACCAACCATGTTCCTTAGAAAACCCACAGCACTACAACATAGGCATCTCCCACAGTGGATGTCACAGTTTAATCTTGCTACAGTAGAATGGTATTTCTTTTTAAACCATATTTTGAGACATTTGGGGTGTTATATACCTGTGATGGTTTGATTGAGAATGACCCACAAAGGTTCATATATTTGAATGCTTAGTCATCAGGGAGTGGAACTGTTTGAGAAGGATTAGACAGTATGATCTAATTGGAATAAATGTGTCCTTGTTGGAGGATGGACATAGCTGGGGCTAGGCTGTGAAGTTTCAAAAGCCCACATCAGGCAGACTCATTCTCTCTCTCTCCCCTTCCCTCCTTCTCTCTCCCTCTCTCTTGCTCTCTCAATATCTCTGACTATTGACTGTGGTTCAGGATGCAAAGCTCTCAGCTATTGCTTGGTACCATGCCTGTCTACATCCCATAATATGATCATGGACTAACCCTGTAAAACTGTAAGCAAAACCCCAATTAAATGCCTTATTTTATAAGAGTTGCCTTGGTCATGGTGTCTCTTTATAGCAACAGAGCAGTTACTAAGACAATGCCCTATGAGAGACAACCCCCAAATCATCTTGAGTTATAGAAAGGGAAAATTAATTAGGCAAAAAGAGAAAAAGACCCAAGAGAGACTACCTATAAAAAATGTGCTCACACAGAGCAGTCAAAGCTGGAGTTATTTAATATTGTCCAACCATACTGGTTACTTGCAGGAAAAAGGCAGGTCATTACAGGATACATAACCCACATTAAAAAAAAGACATCTCTATATCTTAGACTTTACTTTCTGATTGTTAATTGAGGAATATTTATATATAAAAATATATATTATGGAAAGAGTACATGTGTAACATGCATACTAAAATTGAGGTAGAGACTTTAGAAACAAGTGTCTTGATTGTCAGCAATTATTTGAAGCCAGATGTTCAGGACTCACGTGTACATGTCCTTAACAGGTGATTTAGGAACACAGGAATAGATATTTTGAGAAGTGTTTGACAAATCATGTTGCACGTAAGGAAACTGAGATTCATGTCTTAACTGTGTAGAGACCTGGGCTCTTTATCTTTATCTCTTCAAGCTGAAGAGACAGATCAATGGTTAAGCCCAGGCTCTGTACTTGCAGAGGACCCGAACTCAGTTTCCAGCACTCACATAGGGCAATTCAGAACCATATGTAACTCCAGATCCAGGGCATCTGATGCTCTCTATTGTTCTCCTTGGGTGCAGCAATCATGTGTACATATACATATGTACACATGTAGGCTGGTAGACACACTACAAACATAAAATGTATCTTTAAAACAAAGGTAATGAATTTTTCAATGGCGCAGAATTCTGTTAAATAAATATCCATGTGAATATCATAATCTCTGAAACATCTCTACTTATAAAGTCTAAGTCAAGAACACAAGTAACATAGTTCCCCAAATTGCAGTTTTCAGCAGTGGCTCTGCAGGCTTCGTGGAATAGAAAGGTAAAGGCTCAGGGAGCCTCTGTTTGGAGTATGCACTACAAAAACACATTGTGACCAGCGCCTGGTTCCTCCCTGGGAAACAAGTGACTGTCTCTGTCTGGATACATATGCATTCCCCATGCTTTTGTTCTCTGTGATGGTTAATCTTCATTGTCAACTGGGATCAGCTAAGAGACCCCTCTGTGTGGGCCTGTGAGGATAGCTCCTACATCAACTGAAAGTGCGTGGGACCTGCCTTCCCATGGCAGCACAGATATAAAGAGGTCTAAAGGAAAGCCTCCTTGGTCACAGGACATCTCTGTCACTGCCATCCTTGACTGACACCACACCCCAGTGTGGGGACAGGGAAGTGGAGGCTTATGCAAAAGGACCTCCTTACTGGGAAAATGAAAGTAACTTGTGGGAGATATCCAGGATGGCGCTGGCCTGAAGATGCTGGTGGGGAATTGAAGCCTGATCGTGAGTATAGCTGATTGGGTGAGCAAGACTTCCGTGCTCATAATCAGTACATGATCACCATGTTACCAGGTTTGTGCTATGTGGTGTGATAGGATGACCTTTAATGTCCACGTAGCCCCACATGCAAATCCCCCATTTGGTTCCATATATAAGCAAGAGAACAAACATTAAAAATGGGAAATGCTTAGACATCACCCTTGTCTCTTCTGTTTGTCTTCAGAGTGAAAGCTGGAGGGTGGGGGGGGTGTGCAGCACCTTTCCCTGAGAACCCCCTTGTGTGGCAACTGCTGTGTTGGGGTTCGCAACACCCTAGCTTCAGCCTTCAGTATGGCAGAAGACCAGCAGCTCTCCTAGAATCCTCTAGGCCTCTGCAGCGCACTGGGACTGCTGATGAATATGCAGATGAACAGTTCCTGAGTACTTCGTGTCCAGTGTGCACATGGCCACTGTTGGTTTACACTGTCCATATTGGGTAAGCCTACTAAATCCTACCACACACACACACACACACACACACACACACACACATGTATGTGTGTACTCTCATGCACATGCACACACTCATGTACATATAAACACACACATGCAAACACACATGTGCACACACACTCACACACATTCAGGCACATGCACACACATGCACATATATATGCACACATGCACACACGCATACACACAGACACACAGAGACACACATGCATACACACACTCATATATACACATGCACACACACATGCATACACACTCATACACACACATACCCAGGCATACATGTGTGCACACATACACACAGACACACAATCTCCCTCTCTCTCTCTCTCTCTCTCCTCCTTCCCTCTCTCAGTTCTGTCCCTCTAGAGATCCCTAACTAACACTGTACAATGTCTACACAAAGTGCCCAAGATATTAGGCAGTTAGTAATTATTGGCTGAAATCATATGTGTTGAAGTGAGGTCTTGAAAAGAGATGTGATTAAACCAAAGAACATGGCAATGTGACAGACTTACTTAACAAAAGGTCAAAGTTCACATTGACAACAACAAACAAAATAAATACCTAAAGCAAAGTGAAAAGCTCCAAACACATAAAGAGCCCTTGGTTAGATTCAGGGCATCCAGCATATTCCACTGACATGAAAACTTAAAGGAGCAATCTCAACCATACACAGTCTATTTTCCCCATTAAAATACACAAACAATAAAGTTAACCTCAATAAGAAAAAAGTATTAAAATATCAAGCACTAAAAACATGTTTGTATCTATGATAATGTTGTGTAGAAATACAAAGGCTCTGCCTGCACAGATACACATACCAAGGCACATACATTCACAGATGTTCTCTCTCTCTCTCTCTCTCTCTCTCTCTCTCTCTCTCTCTCTCTCT
>CAJQZJ010004750.1:9146778-9159038 GCA_907164525.1 Lophiomys imhausi | reverse complement strand
CACACACACACACACACACACACACACACACACACACACACACACACGTTATCCGATCTAATCCCAAGACTTTATTTTCAGGTTTGACAATCTCACCTGCTGAGCCAAGGCTCCTAGTCCATCCTTTGTAGAGAAAATTCACTGGGCACTGAGATTTGTCAAAGTGGCAAATGCTTTAGAAACAGCACTTGAGAGTCTGGGCTGAGGAAAGTTCTCTTGCAAAGGCTTTGGTGCAGACTCTAAACACACAGCTAGAACATTCAGGCTCAGGCTGCAAAATAGCTATGATATTTAAACACCAAGCACTGTGAACACCATGCCAGGTTAACAATGTTTCCTGGTAAACAGCTCTCTTCTTTAATAACTTACTAACACAGAACATACTCTTTTTATTCTTCTCTTAAAGAATGCAAGGGGTGTAGGGACAAACAGAGGCTCAGAACAGCATAGCCATGTCCCTTCTGGAAAAATCACACAAGAGTAACTCACATTCCACAAGCAAATTAGTCTTGCAGAGAGAGGGAATATCGTGTTTCTATAAGAGCACAGAGATGACCCGGCAGTTAATTTGAATTTTAAGCAGAACCTAGCTTTTGTTCAGGTCCATCCCACCTGTCAGGGTATGGTAGTATAACAAGATAATTACTTCTTCTTATTTCAAAATGCCAGACACCCAAGTCAGACTTCCATGGAAAATGAACACAGCACCTGTATTAAATTTTATTCTAATAAGCCTATGACTGAGTATCCCTACACGTTGTTATGTTATTCATAGAAATGGTGGCAGATGCCACATAAACTCTAAAGAAACTTAGGAGATAGAACCATGCAGCATATGAGAAATGTAGATACATATTAGAAAAAAAAACTGTTGCAGAAACAAACTGAACTTGAGTATCATTCCTTCCACAGAGAAGTGCTTCCTTCCTGGAAAATGCAAGGTTGAAATACAAGGTTATCAGAGAAGGGAGATATCAATACTGAGCATGTTTGACAGCTTGGTATTTGCTTAATTTGGAAGAGTTGATATTGACCTCAGCTAGCCATGGGTCTTCACAAAACAGAATACAATGTTTAAAGTCTTACAAACAGTTATTCAAGATAGCCAACCTAGAGCAGATGCATGCAGAAGACTCAGGGAGTCATTCTCTGATTTTATGCCATGCATGCATATGTACATCTGTCCCTATGTACAAATGTGTGCTTGCATTTGCCCACCAGGACATGCATGGCCTTTGTGTTTATTGTAAGTATTCATTGAAAATATTTAATAAACTTTTCAAGTTTACTATGAAAGAAATTATATAGACTAGACCATGGTGGATGTAAAATAGACCCATCTCATGATCTTGTGGGAGTTCACAGGATTTGTAACATGAATTCTAAAGATGAATGGACTCTAAGGAGAGTTCCCCAAAGCTTGATCTATGCAAAACGGTGTCGCTTTCGAAGGAGTTTCAATCCCACGCAGCAGGCATTTAACCATCTGCCCAGGACTGTCCTGAATCAGGGCCGGACAGGTCAAGGTCGTGTGTGTGTCACTCCTTACAGATGTTGAATGCAAGAAGAAAGGGAGTGGAATGACCTAGACAAATATGTTGAGTTTGTAGGTGTTTATAGCTCATCATTTACCCCTATGAAGACAGGAAGACCTGGGGAGTCAGAAGCAGAAGAGTAGCCCTGTATCTACCACAGTTAGTCTAAACCCAAAGATGCATGGCTGTCATCCTCACCTCACAAATGGACATAGGACATACGGCGGCGGGCACCTTAGTGTCTACATCCCCAGTGCTTTGACAGCAGGGTGAAGCCATGAGAATCTCAGGCATTTCAGAGGCTAGCAGCAGAGCTGGTTCAAGTTTCATCTGGAACCTTCCATAGCTTCTCATAGTAATTTATAGGGTGCAATCTATTTAGCTAACTTGATTGGAAAATGGACTTAAAATTGCAAGTGGGACACAGGACTAGAGAGATGGCTCAGTAGGTAGAATATCTGCTATTCAAGCATGGCATGATGACCAGATTTAGATCCCCAGCCCCTAGATAATGCCAGGCAGGCAGGGAAGCCCTGCTGTAATCTCAGCAGCTGGGATGAGGAGATAGGGATCCACCAGCAACCTGGGTGGTTTGGAGGGACTTTCCAAGTGAAAGATCCAGCCTCAATATATAATGCATACTGTAATCAAGAAAAGCATCTGAAGTCCATCTGAATCCTACACACACACACACACACACACACACACATACAAATACACACACAGAGCCTCACCATCCATTCACTGGAAGGCCACTACTCTATCGCTGGGAAGCTCCATGTTCCATTTATATACATGTAAAGCAACTCAAAGCAACCCAAAGACACAAATGCATGCTGAATGGTCTAGTTGCTGCATGATTCTAGCAATTTCATTCAACGCTATCATTTAAAATGTGAAGTTAACAAGATCTTTCCGTTTGACATCAATAAAGACATTAAGTAAATCTCACTAGGAGGGAGAGAGCAGTCAATGCCATGGAACAAAACAGCGCCCTCTGCCTCTTACTTGTGTGGTCTTTTACCTGAGTGCTCCCTTCTTGAAATGAGGACAATGATACCTACCTCTTAGGGTTTCAAAAATGACAGATGTCATGTGACACTTCTCCCTCAGTCCCACAAAGACTTGACAATGGGCTACACACCCAGCCAGACTCTTATCATGGACACCTGCTGTTATCCCTTCCCTGCAGGCCAGCCTGCTTTTTCCTGTGGACATGTTCTTCTTCACTTTGTGTTTTTCTCCAGACCCTCAGCTGCTATTTTCAAGCCTCCATTCCAGCCACACCTGCTAGATGGGGGCTTCTCCACTTTACCTCCCTCAGGACTGCAACACCTCACCAGCTACTCTCTTCCCTTCTCTATGATCGGGGCCAAATCATTATTTTCACATTTATTGTATCTTATTGTCTTAGCATCGTCTACTGAACTAGAAACTGTAAGGGGGCAAGAGCTCTACTTGATTCATGCTATTATCTCCTCAAAGCTGAGCCTGCCACATGAGATGGAATCTCTCCAGGGTAAGACATGTCAGGTACAACATGGGGTCTACAGCATCTGACATGTCAGGGGACCTGAAAAGAGACAGCCATTAGTTCTTGAGGCACAGTAAGCGCAGATTGGTAGGCATGCTGCTTGGCTCAGTGAAGTATAAATGGCACCAGGGTTACACATGAGACTGGAAGGCCACTACTCTATCACTGGGAAGCTCCATGTTCCATTCCCATGCCTTAAACATACCTGGTTCTGGATCTATCAACAAACATATAAACACCAGCCTGCCAGGAGGGCAAGGAGCTAAGGACAGCTTGCAACCTGCCTTCAGGGATGAAGTATGAGAAGAATGCTTTAAACCATTCGATACAGTTAGAAACAATAGGAGGCATTCCAGCATCTCTGCTTTAATTTTTTTTTTTTTTTTTTTTTTTGACTACAGAAGGCATCTTCTAGATGGGCACATACACCCTGCCTAGGAGGACTTCAGCCACAGCCTTTGTTTCTTTGGGATGTGGTTAAGCAAGCGGGAATGAGGAAAAACACCAATCATGGATTTCCCTGGAGAAACATAAGGATTGGGTTTGTGGGTTGGGGCAAGTCTTTTCATCACAGTGGGGATACACAGAGAAAGATACAGCTCCATTGTCCTACTCATTAGCTGGGTAGAATCACCAGGCAAGAAGGTTAATAATTACACAAGTAATTAACACCTGCTTTCATATGCAGACTCTAATCCTATAGTTTCAGGATTTCAACTTTGGTCCCCAAGTCCAAGGAAAGATGAGAACAGAATGGCAATGAATCCAACCGGCCCTGGAGAGTCCCTGAGAGGCTCTGGTCTTCTAAGCACACCATGACCAGGTAGATCAACAGCACACAGGACCAGCCATGCTCCACTGTATTTTTCTGTTTCTCTTTTTGTGTGTGCCTTGCTTTGTTTTGTGGCAGCAAGAGCTGAAGTTACAAGCACCACACAAGTATGTGACACCGCAAGTCTTCCGTAAGCCACCCCTCCTTCTCTTCACGCCTACACACTGTACATTTGGTGTCACTGTTTATTAAAGATAACTAATACCCTAAGTCTTTATTTACTTCTGTTTATTGCTGTTTTAGCCAGAGTCACTGGAGAACAGCTAGGCTTCGGGTCCACACGCATTCTTTAATCACTGTTAGTAGGCAAAATCATCTGTGACAACTAATCCAAAAAGCAGATTATATTTATTTTGGCTACAGTGGCTTGCAATTCGTTAAAATCAACAAAGCTTTTTCATTAGCCCCCCGCTGGTGTCCTAAAAACAGACATTTCAAGGGTCTCAAAGCTGCCAAGCAACACACATGCAGGCAAGCTAATTCTGACAGATTCATGGTGCCGTTCTTAACACAAAATCTCATTAAACTAACAAACAAGAAACAGAACCCCTCTGCCTTCATACAAAGACTTCATTAACATGCCTGAACTCCAAAATCAAAATCAGAGCCACACAGCTTCCTGAATGTGGAAGCTTAACAAACAGGGATACTGTGTCATTTGTTAAGAAAGATTTACCAAAAATGAGAACTTTTTGTTTTCTCCTTTAAAAAAAACAGCCTGGGAAAGAATTAGAAATGGGGACCATGGTGCTGGGCTTCCAGACCTGGGGTAGCGATTAACTTCACTGTTGAAGGGATCCAGAGAAGGACTGAAGCAGAGAACTGAGTTGTGTAGTAGGGGATGAGCAGATCAGATGTCCTGGGCTCCCTTGCCCTCTCCCTGTTCCCTCCTTCTTCCCCTCCCTCCCTTCCTTTCTCCTTCCCTCTCCCTCCCTCCCTCTGTGTCTGTGTGTGCCTCTCTCTCCTTGTTCCTCCCTTTCTGTCTTTCTCACTCTTACTCCCTCCCTATCTTTCTCTTTCTCTCTTTCTCTCTCCCTCCATCCATCCATCCATCCATCCATCCATCCATCCATCCATCCCTTTACACTCCTTTCTCTTCCATCTTCTATCCCTGTCTTTGCTTTTCCCCAGCCTTGCAACATGTTTTTTTTTTAATGTTTATTTATTACTTCAGGTTACATCTCCACCACAGTGTCCTCTTTCCTCCCCTCCCAGTCCCACCCTCCCACCCTCTACCCCCTATCCCTTCCATCCCACTCCTCCAGAGTGGAGTGTCCCTACATATCATTCCCCACCTCAGTTTTACGGACAACAGTCCTTCTGTCCTCCTTCCGGAAGCTTCATTAATGTACCCATACTGCTGCTGCGTTTTTTTTGTTTTGTTTTGTTTGGTTTGGTTTGGTTTTTTTTTTTTTTTTGGTTTTTTTGTTTTGTTTTGTTTTTGAGGGTTTTTTTTTTTTTTCAGGCACAGTTCTTTCATTTGACACCATCTGGCTGTCCATCTCTGAGAAGAATGACCTCTTTAACACAGAGTGGAAGTTTAAGGCTGAGTGTCAGGAATGGGGCGGTCCAGGAAAGATGCTCACGGGCACGAATCAGCCATCATTACTCCACCAGGCAGCGACCATAATTAATGAATACATCAGAAGGTCTACTCAAGGAGCAAAGAAGGTAGACAATGATTTATGTTTACCTGACGGGGAGATTATTTAGCTTTGCAGGAGCTTTGAAAACTAGGGAGCCCAGACATATTCAGATATGCTGTGGTCCCTCTTCAAACCTGATGGGAAATTCAAAGGGTAAGCAGGTTCACAAATGAAGATAGGGAACAGGCTGGAATGTGAGTCCTGAAGGCCAGGGTCCTCTCAATAGCCTTGGCCAGAAAGTTGCTGCCCTGTGATTGCCACTGTAGTGCAACTACTTGCTTGTCCCCCCAGCCTAACCCTAAATGTTGTCAAGGAAAATTACCAGATGATTTTTTTCACTCAAGTCTCTAGCCTAATGTGCAAATTTCCAGTGGCTAAAACAGAACAGCAAAAGCGGGTCCCAGGCCAGCATCTCACCAGGCTCCTCAGTGTGCTGGCTGAGCCAATAGGGCTGTCTCCCAGACAAAGAAATGCAGTTTGGTGTTAAGGAGCTCTGTCCAGCAGGCCCTTCAGCCAGTAAAACTTCAGTCTGCTCTCACTCATTCCATAAGCAAAAGAAAGACCTGTCTGTTAGAGCAGATAATCAAATCTCGCCTAGAAGGAAAATCCACACAAAGCTTCCCTGAATCGGACTTGCGTCCACAGGGAAAAGTGAGTCGCATCTGATATACAGCTATCATTTTGACTCTCCATAATTAAAACTATTGTTGCCATGACAATTCAAAGAGTACTATAAATCCAGGGAAGGCCAGTGTGGTGGTTTCTTGTTATTGTTGTTATCATTTGCTGAAACGGTATGTGTGTGTATGTGTGTGTGTATGTTTATGTGTTTGTGTGTGTTTATGTGTTTGTGTGTTTGTGAAAATGTGCACAGATAAATGTATATGTGGAGAACAGACAACTTTTGGTGTTATCCTCCATCTACTCTGGATTTTGAGACAGAGTCTCTCAGTAGCCTGGAGACTGCCAAGTTAGCCAAGCTGCCTAGCCAGTAGATCTTGTGAGTCCCTGTTTCCTCCTCCTCAGCAGTGGGATTGCAAGTAGATGTCATCATACCCAATCTTTTTTAATCTGAAGGAAGGGACTCAGGTCCTCATGCTTGCAAGGCACCCAGTTGGATTTTATTCATGGCAGGGGAGGTACGCAGCTCAGACAAATGTAACATGCCCAAGATCCTGCTTCTGGTTGCACATCAGGCAGCCCCCAAGCCTGCTATGTTCAACAGCTAATCACAGCCCCTACCTTCCCATGCACACTTGTGCTCAGCAGCTCTCTCAGCACACCTTGAAGATTTCTCCTCTACTTTCTACCCCTCTCTAAAGGATTAGACTCAAGCAAGAACCCCAGGTCACAGAGAGAAGGCCATTTCCTGAGCCTTCTTGTCAGGCATTAGGCGCTCCATGCCCTTCTCACTCAGGGAAACAAAGACTTTCTTGGTTCTGTAGCTCCAACAGAATGGCCAAACAGATTTTATGACTGTTGTCATGTAAACATGTTGAGACCAGAGCTCAACAGTCACTCCCAGGGAGACTCCAACTTTCTACTTTGGTAAAGTTATTCTCAACACAGGAGAACAGTCTGAGGGTTTGTAGCTATAAGGGAGGGTAGGGGGAAACAACCCCCCCCCTTTTCTGGTTTGCTTAGATTGAACATGCTATTCCATGTTCAAGATCCCATCAAGACAATGTCATCTAAGTTAGGCTAGAGATAGGGGCCACATAGGCTATCCCTTAGCTGCCTTTTTATGGATACCCCCAAATCCAGCACACTTCAGGTAGATAAAATCCAGAATGGACAGATCTATTTCCCAGACTCACAGATCCAAAGAAGCTCCTCTGGCAAGTGACACACAGAGTACCCGCCAGGCCTCCAGGGTCTTTGCACACATTGGCAAAATAAAGGCATGGACTGAGCATGCTCAGATACTTGGGTGGACACATCCCATGTTTATGACTCAATGGGAAAAAAAAATTCTATCCAGAGGCCAAAACCCTGGGGCAGAGGGTTAGTTTTCTTGATGGTCTGTCCCTTAATCAGCTACTTAAAACAGTTACCCTTGACACAACCATAGGGAAATAAAAAGCAAACAATGACTCCCTGCTCGGCTCATGGGGCACACACCTCAGCTCCAAACTCCAATCAGTTTAGTAATGTCAACATAGCAGAGGAAGGGAACAGATTCATGAGAGCTTCTTAAACTTTATTTTTCAACTAAAACTAATAGAAGAGAAACCGGCTGTTTAAAACTCAGGAAAGGGACGTGCAAGATGGTTCACTAAGTAAAGCAGTGGTTCTCAACCTGGGGTCCCATACCAGATATCCTGCATATGAGATATTCTTACATTGTGATTCATAACAGTAAAAAAATATATAGTTATGAGGTCATAACAAAAATAATTTGTGTGGGTCACCACAACGTGATGAACTGTATGAGAAGGTCGTACCGTTAGGAAGGTTGAGAACCACTGAGGTAAAGGAACCTGCGTCCATGGTGACTGAGTTGGATCCCTGCTGGAAGAAGAGACAAGATCCCTACACATTGTCCACACATATACACAGCACAATAAACAAATATATGTAATAATGATTTTAAATTAAGAAACTCAGGAAAGAGTAGTTTCCTTTATTTTATTTTGACTTTAGGGATCTGAGAGGACATCACACTGGCCACAACAGTTCAGAGATTTGGAGTGGGTTGGGGGAAGAGTCATGTGTCCTTTAATACTAAGGCAGTGGGTCAAGTTGTTGAAAGAACCATGCAATGTTTCTCTTGTGGGAATCTGCAGACAACACCATAGGTGACAAAAAGTCCTGGAGGACAGCAGCAGAGATGAGGACGTTCATGTGGTCAGTGAGTAGCAGATGGGCAGGCTGCAGGGCTGACCACTGTGGGTGGGAAAGCGAGATCCTCCAGGGGAGCACTTAGTAGGGCCAGCAGCCCCAACCACTGTACTAAGTGGCCACAGCATCCCACTGGAATACAACTTGTTGGGGAACTAGTGTTGAGAGAGAAATTTTCAAATAAACTTTACTAAAAGACTAGATGCTTAGAAATGGCAACTCTTTTTCATTCCAAAAGCTATCCAAGCCATAACACGCTAGTTCTGCTCTCCGATAACAAAGTAAAAATCGAATACCAATCCTGAAAATTTATAGACACTTTCTCTTTCTGAAAAGTACATGAATAGTGTATATACATTCTTCAAAGACTCCATTTTTCTCTTTTGTAGCAAAAATGGCATGAGCCTATGGGAGAGTGGAGCCTGGGGCGAAGTTCCTTTCTGCTTAGAAGCCACCTGCTAATCACCTGCAAGCAAGAACAGACTACAAGGGAGGCAGCCCAGAGCCTGCCCCTCAGCACCCTGAAGGGCAGAGGTTAAGTGCAAACAAAGTGAAGGAAGCTTTCTTGGCCTGAGGGGCCTCTGCAAAATGACCAGTGAGACTCCCGAAGGATAAGTTGGAGGGGCTGGTGGGAAACAGTGGCATAGGATCAGAGGAGGCTTGAAATGGGCCAAAGCACCAAATGTCTGAAGCAGAAAAGAAAGGAAAAAAAAAAAAAAGCAAAAATACTTCCAAAAAGGCAGCCCAGTCTTGGGGAGGAAATGCCTTGGGAAGCTAGGCAGAGAGAGGCTGAGAGCTCAGTGGGCTTGGCATGCAATAGGCTCCTATTTACCTGTTACTGTCAGAGATGGGGTGCCTTTTCAATCTAGGGTGTGTCTGTGAGTCTCATATTGGAACTGTGAGATGGACAGGGAGAGGGTGAAGAAGGACCCGGCTTCTAAGTGGATCCAAGAAAATCTGGTTCTTCTACCCTTTAAACCAGGAGAAATTCTGCCAGACAGTCAGGCCTTCATCACTGCCAAGGATGGGGCTAGAGATGGCTCTGCAGTGAGAAGTACTTCTTGCTCTCCCAGAGGAAGTTCCCAACACCTACATCAAGGCAACTCATAACTTCCTGTTACTCTAGCTTCACGGGATCTAAAGCTTCAATTTGCCTCTGTGGAAACCCAAATACATCACACACACACACACACACACACACACACACACACACTGATTTTTTTTCAGGGGATATAAAGGCCTAATTAGGCCTCTGTGGAAACCCAAATACATCACATACACACACACACACACACACACACACACACACACACACACACACACACAGGGATTGGTTTTGTTTTGTTTTTAAAGAAGTTGTCAAAAGAAAAGCATTTAGCTCAGTTTCCATCATTAACAGCAACACTGTGGGTAAGTTTCATGAGATGAACTAAATAATACTTTTCCAGGTGCTGAGATGTCAAGAGAAGAAAGGAGCTCAAATCAGTTCAATTGAAAAGAAGAAATCTTCGACATAAATGCCTGGTACCCAACGTTCCCTGTGGGATAAGATTTTTTTTTTTAATATTGTCATTAGCTATAAGGTAGACATTGGCGGATCTTGTAGTGCTGAAGGCGCTTTATGCCTGCAGTTTGTTGAAAGGCATTGTATGCAGACCGACTGGCCTTCTCCCTGCAGTGTTCCCCTGTACCCAGGAAACCCCTGCTAGACTGTAACCACGCCCCTCTTCCACACCTCCATTCCACAGTGTCTCTCCTTAACTCATTCACTTTTCCTCACCCCTCTTCATCTACCTCACTCCCCCACTGTAAGAACAGGGAAGAATAAACTCACTGAGAGCCCTCAGTGCCAAATCTTTGCATTTCCTCTTCACATTAAGTCCATCATGACTTAACTGGAATGACTTTTCTTGCCCTCCTGGACATTTCTGATGACTTCTCCAGGGACATAGATGATTCCTCAGTCTACCCTCTCCTTCCCTGCTGGAGCCTAACACCCCTAACTATGCCCTGGGAAACTATATTACATCATGAATGATCTATTTTAGCATCCAGAACAGTGGCCCCCTGGGGAAACAACCCAAATGTCCATCAACAAATGAACAGGAAAACAAATCATTACAGAATATTTTTCCACTTGAAAAAGCAGATTCTGATACCTATAACAAAATAGAAAAACCTGGAAGATACATTTAGAAAAAAATAATAAAGCAGACAGAGAATGGCAAATACTGTCTGGGTGTAGCTACATGAGGGACCAACAGTGGTCATCACAGAGACAAAGTAGCATGGTGCATGCCATGAGCTAGAGAGAAACAGACAGGTGTTACTCTGGGTGTTACTCTAAGATGACAGCACAGGTCTTCATATGCTTTTCACACCATGTGAATGGATTCAGTACCACAGAACTTACAGTTTTTATCCAAACAAGGAAAATACTTGGATGGGAAGATGGTTCTTTGGTAAAGTACATGCCCTGAAAGTTTGAGGGCCTGAGTGTGATCCTCAGAACACTAAAAAATAATGGGGGCATAGTGGCATGCTTATAATCCACGCACTAGAGAGCTGGACAGAAGGTTCTGTGGGGCTCACTAGCCAGCTAACCTAATCTAATGGGCATACATTAGGCAATGAGAGACCTTATCTCCCAAACAAAGCAGATAGTATTTCTGAGTGACACCTAAAGCTGTCCTCTGGCCTTCTTTCTTTCTAAATATTGGGCATGGAGAGTACTAGAAGATAGGACACACTAGAACTCATGATCTAGAAGAGACAGGGAACAGGTCAGAAGTAATAGGACATCCCTTAAAGTTGAGAAGTATCCAATGTATGCATAGAAGAGAATAAAGACAGGCTGGTGGGTCAGGGAGGTGCCAATGTGGGGAGGGGAGTGGAGAACAAAAGGCTTAGAAGGAAAGCTCTTCAAGCTGAGATGTTGGCTTTGAATAGGAGTGAGGTCAAAACTAAAGAGCACACAGATGAACATCCCAAACGACGATGAGGAAAACAAAAATGAATGAAAAGGCATCAGAAGTGGTTTGGCCTGACTGAAGCTTCAAAGAGCCAAACAGCCCACATCAGTTAAGAGGGGCACAGTAGATCATGGGGGGGGGGCATTGAGAAACGACATTAAGTCTATTAGACTATTTTCCATAAAAGCTGAATGAGAATATTGGACTCTATCCCCCATCTTCCCTCCTCTTCACCAATGCATTCAATTATAAAGATGCTAAGTCTGGGAGCCCTGTCCAAGCACAGCTACCTTGCCAGCAATGTGATCACTCTGTGTCCTCACCCTCCCTGAACACGGCCAACCCTCGTAGACTACATCTTCCTGACCTCATCCGCATCATTAGCTACTATGTAGCTCATGGGAGAGTTTGCCTCTCTGAGTCCACAGCAGTTCCTTGCCACTCACCCACCCCCTACTTCTGGGAGACTCTGCCAAGTTCATTATGTAATCTTCCTTTCTGACTCACATCCCCTCTGAGGAACCTATCTCTGACTCACTTCTCCCTAGTCACAGGCATCCTTTGCTCCTTTCATCTTTAATCTTTCTTTTAATCTGTTTCCCTGTAGACAGCCTTGAATACTACTTTTTTCCACTTCATTCTGTCCACACTCCAACCTTGCTGTTCACCACATATACCAGGTGATCCACTTATCCATCCCCCAGCACTTGTCACCTGTCCTTCCATGCTTTCAGTGGAGTCACTCTCCGCTTGAGCTTTCACCTCTGTGTGTCAGAGGAAAGCTTTACATCCAGAGTCCATGGTCTGCCTGCAACTGTTCCTCTGTCCCTGCCTTCTCTGTGCAAGGGTCTCTTGTAACCGAACTTTTAAATTATTATTTAACACTTATTTATTTATTAC
>CAJQZJ010004750.1:9070835-9081778 GCA_907164525.1 Lophiomys imhausi | reverse complement strand
TAATAAATAAATAAGTGTTAAATAATAATTTAAAAGTTCGGTTACAGAATTCCCTCCAAGATACTAAACAAAAATCTTCAGATCTAGCCACCTCTCCTTGAAGAGGCTCAAGAACAGAAGGGTTCTACATTAGTGCAAAGATACAGTGAGAGAGACTTGAGCAGGCATGAGTTGTAAACCCAGGATCCACCTTCTCTGCACTGGGCTAGAGTTGATGTGACTTTGTCAGTCAGACAATCCAAAGAACATTCTACACACAGTCAAGTGCATTCATAGATAAGAGATCCACGAGCAAGAAACCTAAGATATGCTGAACAGCTGACCAGCCTATAAGATAATCTGATATCGAAAACACTAAAGTTCTCCCTAGATGCACTGTATGGTATACTAAACTGAGATGCTAAACAGTCCTTCTGACCAATAAGGTAAAAGACTTTATTAGATTTAAATCTACAACGCTATAAATCAAAGTTCTTGTAGGAGGGCACATATGTATGTGTTATGTGTGTGTGTGTATAAGTTCAGGCATGCATGTGGACATTAGAGGACATCCCTAGGTGTCGATCAATGCATTCTATTTTGTTTGAGACAAGGTCTCATTGGGTTTTTTTGTTTTGTTTTGTTTTGGTTTGGTTTTGGTTTTTTACCACTATATATACCAAGCTAGCTGGTCTGGGAGCATCCAAAGATTCTTTCTCACATCTTGCCAGAAGATCAGACCAATAACAAATGGGCATTACTGCACTCTACTTTTATATGGAATCTGGGGTTTTGAACTCATGTCCTCATGTTATGTACTATTGCAAGCACCTTGCCCATTGAACCACCTCTCCAACTTAAAAGTCTCTCTTGTTTCTCTAGTCAGGTTGCCTCTGTAATCTGATAGGAAAACGCTCCATCATATTTTAACGGGTGAACCTCAGACCAGATCTTCCAAGCTAACTAAACCACAATGACTTTATTGATGGATAGTTTGTCCCAATAACATTACAACTTATTTTCAATGCAGCAATGTGTAATAATTAGGAATAGAACTGGATCACTCTTAAACCTCAGAAACCATTGCTTAACTTACTCATCTGAGTACTGTTTGAATTAGAGCACCTCTGAAGAGATAGAATTATGTTCTTATTCTTATAAAGAGTAGAAAACTAAACTATGCTCTATATCAACATAATTTATCAGGTCAGGAATAAAATTATACATCAACAAAAATGTTAAAAGGTAAAAGAATAACTGAATACATGTTAAGAACTGGAAAGTATAAATACCCAGAAGCCTTTGTTTAAGTACTGGTGATATGTTCTTCTATGTGACTGTACACACACACACACACACACACACACACACACACACACACAATTAATAACTTGATGACTTGGTTGTTATTTTTGGAAAGCAGTTTTTGGTCATGTTCTTGATACCTTGGGTGCCAAGGATTAAACCTAGGGACTCATTCGCACCAAGTGTGTGCTCTGCCACTGAGTTGTACCTCTGCAGGGTTCATTGCTACTAAGACTATAATCCATGGATACCTTCATTTAACCTTCATTTAAGCCAATTCCAAAGTATTGAGGATATCCATTCTCAATATTTTGGAATTGGATTAAATAACAATGGTTGGTTTAACTACTTAGTTCTCAGAACTGTTGTTTGAGTAATTTTTAACTGTTGTGACACTTTATTTATTGTCACCAATGATAAAGCCTGGCTTCACCACAAGCACTTGAAAAATCCTATCAACCATTTAAGGCTTATAATAGCTATTTTAATTCCACGTAATTTAAGCCTTTGAACAATCCATCAAGATCTTTCCTTAGATCTTTAAAAGAACAGTAATGAATAGAAAAATGATAGTCATGAGATGCTCACAAGAAGAGCAAGGGAGATATCTCATCATGCCATACACAAGTGGATATGTGATACCACAGTGGAATGTCCGCTCTGAGGCCCAAATGTTAGGATTTGAATGAAACTCAAATGTTCTCAATTATGCCTAGAAATTATAAGAGGGAAAGTAGTGAGTGAAAGAAGGAGAGAATTGTTTACTTTTATAAAATTTAAGATCCTTTCCCATGTTGCCATGTAGTTGTCAACTCAACAATTTCCTTCCAAAGGAGATAAAGACACATCAATGTAGTCATGTAGCCGGCAATTTCTAATTTGTGGGTTCTTTCTTCCATCCTTTTCCACCTCTTTTCTTCTTCCCTTTCAACTCCCTAACATGAGATATTAGAGAAAAAAGGATAGATAGGAAAGAAAAGAGATCTCTAAATAAAGTCAGGGGTCAGAAAGGGATGGTGTTATCATTAGACTACTTCCTGCTATTAAGGGCATCACACTCCTTGGGGCAAGTTTGATCTGTGTCATCAGGATATCTAATTTCTTCTTGCTGTTCTTTCTTCTTTGCACATGACTACTTAACAAACCGCAACCAATATCAACCAACAACCAACCAACAACCCACCCTGCGTCTTAGAATCCTATCATTTATATATCCTCTGAAAATTCCCCAGAATTCCAAACATCACACAATAGCAGAAACTGCCTGCACCTGGGAAGACCACACCTCTGCTAGAGCACCAGGCAAATAAATCATAGTCAGCTGCTGGGAAGCAGCCCCATATCCCCACACCAGGGGTTAAAACTAAAACATAGTCTTATAATATTTCTGTGTTTTTAAAGAAACAAAAATTCCAAAATTTCCACTACACATCAGGCCAAAGACTTTCTCAAAACCAGCTCTGAACAGTGCCATGTTATGGGAATCTCCTTCCCTTCAGTCTGATAATCTTTCCAAGGACCACCATCAGCAACCACTTATGACTCCCCTTTGAAGGATAAGGAATAGAAAAGCTTCAGTATTGTAACTATCTTTATCAGGAACGTCTCCACAAAGCTGTGGTATTCTTAGGCTACTTTCCTGGGTGAGACCATCCTTCCTATGAGCGGCAAACAAAGCCTCCTTATTTGGACTGAGAAACTCACCTCCCCTCCTCTCAGTGGATAGCACATTCAGTTTGATTTTGTCCACCCCTCCTCTAGATAAGAGTCAGTGATGAATAAGATAAAAAGGATTATTTCAGGCCAATTATGAAAATAGGAAGTGAGTAAAGGGGAGTGGGATGTTAAGCAAGTCAGAGTGAATCCAATGGAAGCACTATAGTATAAATACAAAATGTACCAAGAAAGTCAGAGGCCCCACATATTCTACAGAGTGTCTAGTCCCACAGAAGCTTTGCTATGCCCAGAAAGGCCGTCCAGTAGATCAGAGCACTTGTACCAGCTACAGCTACAGCACCCCCAAGGCAGCGCCGCACACATTACAACCTTCACCCTCTGCAAACCATCTCACCTTCTAACTCTTGATCCTCATGGCCACAGTAGCTATGGGCATGAATCTTAGCAAACAATGGCTTTTGCTCAGGTTTACAGACCTGAGCTGTGAAGTAAGTGGACCCTCGTGCTGGCCTTCAGTGACTGCTCTAGGCCTACCCTAGGTAGGGTACTGACAACAACTTGCAGGATTCATCCAAAAGCTACTTAGAAAACATCTTCAGTGTTTTGGATCCTCTGGGTTGGTGCCACCAGTGGCTGTGAGAGCTTTTGGAGTGGGGAGGAGGGGAGTAGGAGAGCAGATAGACAGGCACACATGATGAATGAAGCTCCAGGGGGCCATGGATGCCTATGACAAGTTGCCATGTGGAACAACATCCCTACTTCCACCTCAAGAACTTTTGAAGGTTTCATTTATTAATCAGGGACAGTGGTTCTCAGTTTACCAATTAAGTCCACATCTCCAAGGTTTTACACTGCCTTAGTGAAAACAAATTACACTTCCTTCTTGGAAGAAAGACTTCAAGCATTCTCCACCGGCTGAATAAATATCTTCCCTCCAGAAGCTAGATAATTTCTACAGGGCGTGGAAGTTCAGGAAGTACCTTTCTAGAACTTTCTCTAGAATCTTCAGAGGTCAGATTTCCCCTGTCCCCTGATGCATGCGTGTCTGGAAGTACTGTTCTGGGATAGGCTGAGACACTTGACTGGAAGAAATAGAAACCCTTCCTCATGGTGAGAAGCATCTTATGACTCAATATGCCACCTTCATTTCCTTCTCTGCAATTTCATCCTGCTTCCTCATTACTAAAACACTTCCTGTTCAAGATCATCCAATCCATCTAAATTCTATACATGTAAGATTGTCTGCTTTCCCCTTCTCTCTTGCAGAATATTATTCATGGGTCACAGGAAGACATTATCCATTGTTTGACTGATTCCTTTAAGGTGTGATCACAAAGAATGCTTCTTTAAAACTCACCTCTAGAGCCTGAGATGGCTCGGTTTGTAAAGTGCTTGCCAGAGAGCACAAAGACCAGAATTCAGGTCCCCAGCACGCATGTGAGACTCTGGGAAAGATAGCCTGCAGCTGTAATCCTAGCACTAGCAAGGTACAGAGAGATTGGAGGAGTGCCATTGGGCAGCTAGTCTTGCTGAATGGTGAGCTACTGGTTCAGTCAGAGACTCTGTTACAAAATAAAACTTTGACCTTTGGTACCTACATATACCCACATACACATGCACACAAACACAAAATATACACACACACTCACACATGTACGCATTCACATATGCATGCATACTTGCACATACACATGAACATACACACACTCAAATAATTAAAACTCAGTATTGTAGGGTCATAGGGAATGCTCCATTGGAGTAGACACAGACCCTTTTCACAGGCTCAAGTCACTGTCTTTGAGACGTAACAGCTCAAGTCTAAGAACTCAAGAGTCAGAAAATTATTACAAGGCACTCAAATGAGCTCACTTTGTTATTGATGGGAAAAAAACAACAAAAATGACAGACTGTAGAAGAAAATTAAAAGCTCCCTTAGTTTTGTAACAGTCTGCTAAGTCAGGTTGGTGTTTATTGTTAATGATGTTGGTAGGAATATTTTAGGTCCAAAAAGTTGCTTAAAGAGCCCTCAATGTCCTTTCTTAGTTTTGGAAGCTGCAGGCCCTGCACTTCCTATATAAGCAAATATATTTATCCCTCTCAGGTCTCTGAGGTGGTTGAAGAATAGACAGCTAGAGTCTCATAGTTAAATTTTGAGTTGTTTAGGAATCAAGAGGGTGTTATAGATCTAAGAAGATACTCTTAAAAGTGTGTTGCAAGTTAGTATGAATGTTGAGTCACATATAGACCTTTAAACTCATGGAGATGGTTAGATAGTAGAATGTTAAAGTCAGGGGCCAAATATGTATAAACTGGACATTGGGAAGGTATACTGGGCCATTTAACTCTCATAAATGTGGCATATTTATATCTATTGTTTTGTATAATACTTACTGTTATAAGAGAAGGAACCATATGTTGGACTGAAAGGGGAAACTTCTGGGGGGAAGAGGGTGGAAGGGCGGGATAGGAAGGGGGAATAGGGAGGGGTTTGTTACTGAGATGTAACTTGAAGAAAAAATAAATAAAATATTTTAAAAAAAAAAAGCCCTCAATGTGCCATAACTCTGAGGCCATGTGGTCCATGAGCAGCTCGTATAGGGCACAGTTCCCAAATTTTAAGCTGCTGTAACTTTCATTTAGAGCAGAAAGACCAGACCAACTACAGGGACTCGTATAGATGGGACACAGAAATGAAGAGATTTCACTGTAGAGGGAAACATCAGCCAATCAGAAGAGTGAGATGATCCCAGCCAGCCCAAAATGAGCGAGGCAGATGTTGTTCTTAGCGCAGTTTCCCATGGACAGCCATATCTTTTCACATTACTCCTCACACACGCTGTGCCTCTTTGGAGAAAGAGAAGCCAATGTCTCTATCTGAACATGCCTCTTAATCACAGTTTTGAAAAACATATTTTAGCAAAGGACAGAAACACCAAATGTAGCTGAAATGAGAAAGGGCAGGAGAGAGAGAAGGAGAGAGAGAAAGACAGCCCCTGAAGCCAAAACAACTCAGCATGGGGAAAGTGTCCATGCTGACACATCTCTGAAGACCAACCGATTTGTAAAGTCATCAGGAATGAGGCCCTGGCTCTGATTACCATTGTGATTTGGGGGTGTATTATCCTTTGATAGAAAGTCTGTGCAAATGATTTTTCCCATACATACACTGCCTATCTGGCAATGAACTCACAGTGATCTTCATAAAGAATTGAGCATTGTCAAAGGTTACCTTTGCATTTGAGTATCCTGAATGGAAGATGGACATAAATCCTCACATGAGAATTTACCTTTTACAAATGGCAGTCACTGGATGACTATCTAAAGAGGTTAAGATAGTCTATGTCAAATAGAACAGTCAAAAACCAGAGAAACAATGATATTGGGAAATACCATTGAACAAGACCATGATTAGGACAGCGGATTTGGAAAGAAAGAAAACAGAGAAGTTGGATTCTCTTAGCTCTTTATTCATTCCTCAAGACAGAATAGACCTGGAAATGTCTTTGATAGACCAGGTATCCATACCGATCAACTAACATGTTCAAAAATAGTGGCCTACAGATTTCAGTAACCATGTTAAAAAATTAAATATACTAAGGAATCCAAAGTAGACTCCATCCAACTTATAGCAACATATTATAAACATTGCATGATCCACTTACTATACAAACGTTGACATACATGCAAAGCCTTATGATAAACAACTTAATTTCCAGCAACTAAAATGAAAACTATTGGGTATTCAGTGCATGGATTTGTAGGTGGGTACTACAATAAGGCTAGCTTTCCTCAGAATCCAGCTGAGTGAAGACTGGGAACTGTTAAGTATTCTGAATCAACAACAGGGGCTGTGGCAGATAGACTGTAAGAGCAACACATCATGGAAGGGGAGGCATGGCAGCAGGAGCAAAAGGCAGCCGTCATATTGCACATACAGTCAGGACACAGAAATGAATGCAGCTTCTCACCTTGCTTCATCCCTTTGGTTCAGTTTGAAACTCAAATCTATGGGATGGTGCTGCAGACATTTAGATTGGGTCCTCCCTGATCAGCTAGACCTTTCTAAAATCACTCTCCTAAGCCTATCTAGAGCTGTGTTTCCATGGTGATGCTAAATCCCATCAAGCTGACAATGGAGGGTAGCCATCACACTCTGGGACTTACCTCGTTCTGAGAAGGATTCAAGGATGTCTGCATATGGGACACCTCCCTGTGGGTCCTGTACATCCAGCCCCTCATCTGAGCCCTCCAGGGATTCCTCTGTGATCTGCAGCTTCCCCATTTGGTCTGCCATTGCCTGCTCTTGCTCTGATCATGGTCCCACGTGCCCTACTCTCTTTGCTAGCTCCATCTACATCACTTAGCTTCTGTGCATTTGGTTCCTTTGGTCACTCAGATGGCCTTCTTTTCCCCTTCTGTAGAAGATCCTGACCCACTGTCATTGAAACCAAGGACACGTACCCATCATGAAGTAGATGAAGCCTATACAATTGGAATTGTACTTGCTTTAAGGAAAAGACTACCAAAAAAAAAAAAAAAACTCAATGGAAAATTATAAAGAAGCCCTTAAAGACAATCCATGCAGGGGAAGTGACTAGCCATTTGAATTTCATCAGCTTCTTAGTAAATCTGCCTCTGAATAGAACACCATCACTCCAGAGGGCAGCTGTAAAAGGTTTCTGGCTGGTGTTCTGAGAAGCCTGTCCATTTTCACAGTACTTAAGACTTGTTTTCTTTGAAAATTTGAGAACTTAATAAATCTTAAACGTGTTTGTGCCCATAAGAGGTTGCAATCAATATCTGCTGATGTAAATAATAAAACCAATGAGAAGATGGGTTCAGAAAGGCCCCAAACCTCTGATGTAGAAACTTTGAGGTAAAAGAAAACCAGCAACCTAATTATTCTCTTGGAAACAGCAGTGACTATACATATACCTGGATATTGAGACAGCTCCTAACCCAACAGCATTAGAAATCCCTTTTGAGTTTCTGAAAGCAACAAATTAACAGTAATAGTGATTTAGAGAAGCCAGACTCAGAGGATAAGTTTATGATAAAAAGGACTGAAGAGCATGGGACATTCTCCTCTTCCTGTTATGCACGAAATCCACAGGCTGCCTGGCCAGCCTCGCTCCCAGGTTCCCCTTCTTCTCTCACTAACCATACCTGTGTTCAACCACGAGCAAAAAGTATTAGTTCTCTGGATTTGATCCCAGCCTCATTACTCCACAAACGTGTCTATCCAGCCAGCAGGATTGCTGAAATTCTGTGTTATGATAGATCTAGGGACAATCGATGTCTTAGATGATAAAAAATTTTTTATCTTAGTTTTCGGTCTTGGAATCCAATGGCAAGGTTTGACAGGGTGGCTTCTCATACAAGAATCTGAGAGTGCTCTTTATGGTCTGTAGGTGGCTCTCTTCCTCGGTCCCTTCCCGCGGTGCTCTTTGTATGCCTGTCTTTCTTCTTGTCCATGTTTCTCCTCCTTATGAGGGCACCAGCCATACTGGATTAGGAGCCGCCCTAATGACTTCATTGCAAGTTGGTTGTCTATTTAAAGAATCTACACCCAAATAAGGTTGCATTCTGGCGTGCTGTGCATCAGGGTTTGTGAGGACTACTTTTATGCCAACTGGACCTAAGCTAGATCTTGAAGAGGAGAGAACCCCAAATGAAAAAAATGTCTACAAAATAGGACTGCAGGAAAGCCTATGGGCATTTCTTAGTGATTGATGTGGGAGGGCACAGATCACTATGGGTAGGCTACTTCTAGGCTGGTGGTCCTAGGTTCTCAAAAACAGCAGACTGAGCAAGCCATAAAAGGCAAGCCAGTAAGAAGCACACTTTCATGGCCCTTGCATCAGCTCCTGCCTCCAGGTTCCTACCCTGACTTCTTTCAATGGAGAACAGTGATGTGGGGAAGTGTATGACAAATCTTCTTCCCTAAGTTGCTTCTGGCCATGGTGTTTTACCACAGCAATAGTAACTCTACCTAAGACAGGGTTCCAACATGGCTTGGAGTGGAGGGGATGATTTAGATATAAAATATTCTCCCCTGCATATGTGTCTAATCACTTAGTCTTCAGTTGAGGTAAAGTTTTGAGAAGTTGTAGACCCTTTTTAGAGAAGGGACCTAGCTGGAGGAAGTGGTCAGTGGGGGCCAGGTCTCGAAGTTGCAGAGAGCCCACTCTAATTTTTTTCTCATCTCTGATGCCTATTTGAACAAGATGTGAGCAGTCTCAGCTGCATCCTGAATCACAATGGAGTTGCCTGATGCCCTGGCCCCTGGTTATGACAGACTACATCCTCTCAACTGTAAGCCAAAGGAAATCCTTGCTGCTTTAAATTGCTTCTTGATGGTATTTGGTTGCATCATAGTAAAAAAAAAAAAAAAGGAAAGAAAGAAAATAGCTGGGGCATACACAATTCAACCTCTAGCTAGGACTATTCAGCTATCTTTATTAGACACTGAGGAAAATATGCACAGCCAAGGCAATCTTTAGCAAACTCACCGTGTAAGCAGACAGAATGCTAGGCTGCCAAGGGCAGGTAGAAAATGAAGTTCATAGTAGAGAAGATTTGGACACAGCCAAGGACGGAGGTGCTACTGAGGAACCGTCATTCTGAACTTGGCAAGAGATGCCATGAAAAGGTCTGGTGCTTGATGATGCTATGAAAATGTGTGGTCTTCTTTGTTTCCCTTCTCACACACTGACAGTTGAACTGGTTCATCAACCTTCTCTGACTGTTGAAGGACTGACTTGCTTTTCATAATCTGATAAACTTTACTTCCTTTAAGTGCCTGTATGCAAGGTAATTTGGGAGTCACAACATAAGAAGTGGATACCCATCTCTTCCTGCAGAGTGTGGTACAAAGCTCTCGTGTATTTTCTATCATCACACACACACACAAAAGATAAGAACTGCAAAATTTGTGAAGCATACATCAACAATGCAAGGACCAAAAATTGTACAAAAGACATTTTAAATTCTCAGAAGAACCCATCCCTAACCCTTGAATGTTATCTCCCTGAAAGTAACCAGGTGTGTGGTCCACCTTCCTGTGATTTAACATCTTGTCTCACACCACCAAAGAGAAGATCTTAACATTGCCATATGCGAGGAGATGAGAGATATGATCATGGCAAAAGCAAGCTCTGCTCATGGTAGATGTTCCCCCAGGTGAACAATGACCAGAGAATGCCAGGACATGGTGGAGGGTCTTCTCTCTCTCTCTCCCCCTTTTTTTGTCCTTCTGCCATCTGCTTTGAATTCATCTTTTGGCCTTTGGTTCTTACCCTCTTTCCAAAATAGAATTTAATTTGGTGTGTGTGTGTGACTGCTGTGGGTGTTTGGGTTCTTATTTTAATTTATTTTAAAGTTTGATTTAAATTTGGAGCCTGTAGAAGACTTTTGACATTTGTTTCTGGGGGTGTTTTCTGAGGCTCGATGAAGTGGGTGTTGATTGACAGGCAGGTTGCCATGGCAATAACTGTCACGGCAGAGACTAAAGCTTTATTTCATACTCTTCTTTTGTCAGGCAAAGGTCTGTGGGATATTTTAAAAATAGTATAAGTGCTTCAGAATTAATAGGAAACTGCTTGGTGACTCCTTCATAACACACCTACCAAAACCTGCAATTCTTTATTCTTCAGTGTTCTGTTCTGCATATATATTTGTAACTTTGGGCTTTAAAATGTGATTTCTAGTGTTATTTTCTCTCCTTGATTGTTCATTCTATTCCCCTTCTGATACTGGTCCCCTGAAAAATCATATAGTTAAGAAAATGAAAGTAATGAAAAAGTACTCAGTTATCTTCCCAAAGAAAATTTCAGCTTAAAGCAGCTAGGGCCTCAGTTACCCTGTGAGCGCCACTCTGGCATTATTTATTAACTTCATGTTACAGTTTTATTCTTTTGTCTTTAATTATACTTTTGTGTGTGTGTGTGTGTGTGTGTGTGTGTGTGTGTGTGTGTGTGTGT
>CAJQZJ010004750.1:9043707-9070825 GCA_907164525.1 Lophiomys imhausi | reverse complement strand
TGTGTGTGTGTGTGTGTGTGTGTGTGTGTGTGTGTGTGTGTGTGTGTATGTACACATGAAGGTGAGAGGAAAGATTTCAGGAGTCCATTTTCTCTGTCACATGGGACTTGCGGATTGAACTCAGGTCATCATACTTGGTGACAAGTACCTTTACCTGATGAACTATTTCTCTCACCTCAAGTTAGGGTTTTAAAGCGATAATTCAAAAGATGTGAACACATACACATGATTTTAAAAGGAGTGGGTGAGTTACCTCAGACTAACGTTGGTTATATATATCCTTACTTCTAGTCTATTCTCTTTTCTCTGCCTTAACTGGAGTCTTGAAACGTTGGATATACCATTAAATGAGAGGCAGGATTTCCAACCCAAATTCTCATCAGCCCAAATCTTTTATTTCTGGAGACTCACATTGCCCAGACATTCATTACAGCTCCCAAAGCAATTGAATTCTGAATACTTTTCCCAAACATCCCATAGAAAAGAAAGAAAGGCAGAAACCAGGCAATCATCAGCTCCATGAATAATGAAAAGTGACCCTCCTCCAAACTCATCTTCCTATGAACCCGAATCCAATCATCTATTTTCTTTTAAGACAAGTCCTTCTTTGTGTTACCCCCATACCAACAAAGCACAAGACCCTGAAAAGTCTAGTCAGCAGCTGGATTTTTGAATAGAGTTCAGTCGAAGTGTTTGCGTTACTTTGTATTTTTCTGGCTGCACTCAATTTCTGCTAACTTTTATTGGTCTTTAGCTGCCTCTTACATGAATGTCAAACTTTGCATTTGTTAAGGACCATCCTCCGGACCCCTGCTGGGAAAGCAAATTTTTACCCCATAGGAATCCTTTGGGTTTCCTACCTAAACAAAAGAATTAAATTCATAGCTTGGAGGAAGTAACAGAGATAGAAACAGACATCTATTTTCAAGAAACTTCCCTCAGACTCCTCCAGTTCCCTGGATCATTTCATTGAAGGGGTTAGAGGAGGGTTTTTCTCCATTACCCAGTACTTTTATGTCTTTATGTCATTGTGTTGTATGAAAATTCATTTAGTAGATTAAAAACATTTATTGTATTTTTCTCATCTACTAGAAATATCTACCTAAGATCTATGAGATAAAAGAAGGTCTTAATTGTGTGTGGCAAGGCACAATGTGACATTTCAGGGACTTTGGTTTTCTAAGTTAGATTTACAATAAGAATGAAAATAAATGAAATACACTACTGAGGAGTGGATTTGGTTGGTCACATCCTCTCTTGCCTATGGCTCCTGCTGATATGATATGAGTGAGGGTCAGGGGAAATGGGACAAATTTTCTAATTTAACTGCCAGAAATCTAGTTGAGTTCAGGTAGATACTATGAACTGAAATTCCTGGAGGGTGGGGGGGGAAGACATACACCTAAATGAGAAGACTGACTGATTAGGACTCCATGATTGTGGAGAGTTGGAAAACTGAAGATCCAAAACCAAATTCCCTTAGGATCTCTTTAGTTCCCTTAAAAGCATTAAGAAATTGCCCACCTTTGTGTCTGACCTAATATTCTTATGACTATCAGCTAATTTTTTTTAGAATGTATTGACTTAGCAGGACTTTGTATCCATCAATCCCAAAGCTGTGGACATTATTAGACTGCATCTGAGATCTATAGGAGAGATTTCCAGGTTCTGTTACACACTTCCTGATGTTCCCATCAATGTATTTGAAACAAAAAAACACCAACAACCTTGAATTATAGTGTCCTTTTGTTCTGTACCCATAAAAACTACATGGAACCATTTCTATTTGGGATAAGTTATTTGGGGACAAACTGAATACATGTACCTAGGCCATGGTCACTCATGTTTGGGTCAAGAACCAACTTTGAGGGAGCCTTGTTTTGTTTTGACAGTACAAATTTTAGGTAAAGTTGGTGGGAGAATGAAAGAAGCTAAGAAAGGAAACAAGTGGCAATATTAAACAAAACTCAGTCATGGAAAAATGCTAAGGAATGTACAGGTAAGAACTATTGTGGTAACAAATAAGATATAGTACATGGAAGTTACTGAATACAGCTGAGGCCTTAAATCTGCCCACAACAGTTGTGTTGGCCTACAGTTGAACAAAACGCTCTACTGCAAGGACTACTTTAAAACAATATTTGGATATCATGTAATTGAGTGGAAATAACAGAACATCTGAGACCCTTTTCTATCATTCTGAAAGTTCAAAAACCTTTCTAAGACAATCATCTAAAGTAAAGATGCTGTCTACCTTGAGCTGGATTTAGACTTCTTGGGCCATTTTGTTTGTAGTTCTCTGAAGCTAGAAATTTAATTGAATTAAATTTTCTATCTTTGTTTTTATTCTCTTTTCCTTGCTTCTACCTCAACTTCTACCCCCAGTTGTCACCAATGTCATCAGTATCACCACTGTCACCACCATCATCTTTTTGTCATCATGACACAGGAGGACAATCAGCTTACAGTAGTCCTGTTTTGGCACTCACCTCTCATAGGTGTATACTTATAAATGACTTGCCAAGAGATTCAGAAAAAGAGTCCTCCAAAGAGGTTCTCCTTATAGCCTTAGACACTGCTAATTATCTCCAAAATTGTGGCTCATTTATTATAAATCAATCTAGTGTGGACATCATTAGATAATCTGAGAAAGCTATCCATATTTACAAAATTCCCTTGCAAATGGTAAATCATAACAAGTGATATACATGCCCGTACAGTTGATCCTAACAACAACAACAACAACACACACACACACACACACACACACACCCCAAAACTGAAAATCTACTAAGTGAACTCCTTTACTGAGGGTTCATAACCAAAAAAAGTTTGTTGACACTTTAATGGAGTATGAATGAAAAAGTGGCGTTGGGTTTTGGTTTTTGTAACATTAGGATGTTGACTTCAGCAAAAAGCACACTGCAGATCAGAAGTCAAGACATAGTTAAAAGGCTTCTCATTTTAGAATCTTAACAGCCATGGTCGTGAGTTACCCAACAGCCAGCCCTCTCATTGTGCTCTCTTATACACTGAAAGGGAATCTAGAACCACAACACCCATCTCTTTACTGCAGGGTCTAGCAGGGAGGGAGAAACCAATACATTACAGTAGAAACTACAGAGGCCAAATCAGAAGACCTTCATATAATAAAACAATTATCCACAGCTTCATTCACACTGAGAAGTGCTGTCAGACAAGACCTAATGCAAGCAACATCTGATACCAAAGATTCTAACTTGGCTGTTTGTTTTCAAGATCCCTGAAGAAGATTGTCTAGAACTCAGAAAGATGGAGAACACATCTGAGTTTCTGTACGTTCACTATCAGGACTATCTGCCTATTTTCTTTTAAATTATAGAAATAGGTCAAATTAGGGCGGGACCCCAATTATGTATGTGTTAGGGAGGTGTCCATATCAGGGATGTGAGCAGACATATAAATACCAAATCGTAGCATCAGAAGTCCTCCTTCCACTCCCAACTTGATTTTTGAGACAATTCCCATAGTTCAACAATTTGACCAGGCTTTCTGACCAGGTCCCATGAACCCTCTTGTCTCCACCTCCCCAGAATTAGGATTCTAAGTATGTGCTGCTACCACCTCCCCTCACCACTCTGCCAGGCCTGTGCCGCCACACCTTGTTGCTTAGGGAAGCAAACGCAGGTCTTCCTACTTCTGTAGAAATAGTCTCCTACCTTGAGCTCTCCTCCCACCCTACCTAACTTTTTTATGGCTCAAATTTCTTTCATGTATTTGGAATGGGGAAATCATATCTGTGGCGTACAGTCTCTGAAAAAAAAATGAAATTAAAAAAATTAAATATTCTGAAAACTGTATTATGCAACATCTAAATGTTAGCTGACAGTAATAGCTCCTACTGGAGCAGTGAGCTGCATTAGAAATGACAAAAGGTACACACTGAAGAACATGATGCCATGTGTCTGTAACTCCAGTAGCTCAGGAGACAGGGGCAGAAGGGTCATGAGGTTTAGGTCAATCTGGAAAACAGAAATATCCCATCCCCCAAACAAATAAAAGCATACAGTGCTACTTACATAACCCTTCAGTAGAAACATAATCAAACCCACTAATGGGATTTTTTTTTAAAAAAGGAATAACATAAGCAGCCTGAACCCAGTTAAGGTTAAGTTTTACTGCCAAAATACTTTTGTGGCCAAAATTATAAAATAAAATTTAAAAAGAAAAAAATATATATATACATATATTTCAGAGCTATAGATAATAGATTTTGCATTTGAATTCTTAAGCTTCTTTCTATGAACACTTCCTCACCATAGAAATGATGGTTATTAAATTTTTCCCTCTCTTTCTGCAACCCCTGTAAATTACTCTTGTCACTTTTCCTTCTTGGTCAGATATTCCAACTTGTTCTGTCTTCATTGCTCTTCTTTTAACAATTTTGTCTTAGTTTTGTTTCCTACTGCTGTGATAAATACCCTGGTAAATGTCTACCTTTCCACAAAAGGGAGCAAACCTGTGACACTGTCCAGGGTACAGTGTACTGTAGCAGGGAAGCCAAGGTGCCAGACACTGCAGCAGCTGGTCACACATATCTACAGTCAAGAGCAAAGACCAGAATTGATGCATACATGTTGGAATTCATCTTATTCTCTCCTTTTCATTTACTAGAGGGCCCAGCCCATGAAATCATGCAGGCCATATTTAAAGAAATTCTTCCCACCTCAGTTAATGCGATTAAGAAATATCCCCCAGGCGTGCCCATAGGCTAACAGGATCCAGACATCCCTCATGGAGACTCCCTGCCCATGTGATTTTACCTTGTCAAATTGACAATCCAAAGGAACCACCACAACTCCCCAGGGTGTCTCAAGTTTAGGTCAGACATAACAGGAAGAAAATAATCCCAAAATAGGGTGTGAAAGGAGATTGTCTCTTGACAGACAGCTAGCCTGGTCCCCCCCCCCCACCCCAATTACCATACTATCCATCCTCTGTCCAGGACTGAGTGATCACCTTCAAATGAAATTTCAACATGTCACCTTCCGTGTCTTTCAGGGATTTTCCGTAATTCCATTCAAAGACTGTGTTTTCAATAATGTACTCGAAGCCTTGCAAGATCTGGCCACCACCTCCCTTTCCACTTGCACCTTTCTGTTCAACACCCCATTCCAGATTCACAAAGCCTGTCCTGCAGCTTGTTGAATCTATAGATGAGTTCTGGGATTCCACTCACACTGCTCTGCAACTGGTCTTTGCTCCTTTGTGGGTTCTACTTTTTCCCACCCTTTAGCACCTGGTTTCACACCCTATCACTAGATAGGAGAAAAAAAGCAAGAGGGAAGAGAGAGAGCTAGCTATCACTGAATCTACTTTCTTTCTTCTTGTTTCTTCTTTGAGCACGACTACTAACAAGCCATAACTAACCCTCCTAAACAACCAAGCCCATCTCTCGGGACTCTGGCATTTATATACCCTCTGAAAAGTTCCCAGAATTCCAAATGTCACACAATTGCAAAAACTATCTGCACCTGGCAAAACCACACCTCTGCTAGAGCACAAGGCAAACCACAGTCAGCAACTGAAGACAGTTCGAAGCAGCACCTGGATGGCCACACCTGGTACTAAAATGACAACATATTCTTATAATATTTCTGTGTTTTTAAAGAAACCGAAATTCCAGAATTGTCACCACACTGCTCTGCTTGCTACACTGTTCTTCCCCTAGCAGATCTACAGCTGAGGGGTAATCAGCATTCAGCCTTTCTACATCCCCCCAAACACTTCCTTTCTATGGTCTTCTGTGGTTTCTTCACCTTTCTTCTGAACACCAACAGCCCCTTTGGCCTCTGTTATCCCCTCTTCACCTGACTCATGTGTGCACCCTCAGGTACAGATCCTCTTGTGACATTAACACAGGTTCTCAGACAGCTTGTGCTGGTTTCCTGAGTTAAAGGGGCCTCCTACAACATTTTACCAAAACTACAGATGTGAAAAGAATATGAAAGGCCACCACCTGGTGACTTGAAAGACTGGAGGAATCTGTTCAGATGTCTCTTATTTCTAAGAGAAATGGCTGACTTTTTTCTCTGTCATTCTCACAGAGGAAGGCTAAATTGTGTAGTGCTCACATTGAAAGGAATGTTCTGCCTCTCAGCTCCTCCATGAATCAAAGCAGCAATACAACAGGGATTTCAGTACTAGACTGTGATTAGAATTGAGCCAATGGGGATTTACTTTTGGATTGAAAAATATTTAAAAAGAGGGAAGATTTTGGTCGATAGGAATTTTCCAAAATACTGAAAAATTAAGAATACTGTTTCCAAGGGAGATGTTGTTCTTTGCTGGTTTTCTTTGTATTGATGTTGTTTTGTTTTAATTTGCTTTGTTTTGTATTTTCAGACAGTGTCTTGTGTTGCTAAGGCTAGCCTCTATCTCACTATGTAGCTGAGGTTGGTTTTAAACTCCTGATCCTACTTCTACTCCTAAGTGATGGAATCATATTTGACAAATGAACATTGATAACATCTGCTATGTGTACCTGTTATGGTTTGATCTTGAATGTCTTTTGAAGGTCATGAGTTGAAAATTTGATATATCCAGACTGGCACTGCAGGAAGGTAATGGAACATTTAAGAAAAAGCAGTGCCTAGTGGGAGGGAGTTAGGTAACTGGAGGCCTGTCTATCAAAGGGCCCTGGGCCCCTTCTCTCTTCCATTTACTTCCCAGACACCTTCAGATGAGCAGCCTACACAATGTACAGCTGCTACTCTACAAACCCTGAAAACAATGAAGTCAACAGGCCCTGCACTGAAATCTCCTAGAAGTGAGGAAAACCGCCATCTTTTTTTTTAAGCTGACATCTCAGGTGTTCTTCTACAGTAACAGAAAGCTGATTCATACAGTATGGAGCTTACCAGCATGCCCACAAAGCTGGGATGTGCAAGGAACGACTGCAAGAACAGCCTGCTAGGACCAAAGTACACCCACACTTGTTGGTATTAAATGTTCTTCATAGATAACAAGCCTATGTTATGGCTTAATTTGGGATGAAAATTAAAGAAGACATGGTGTGTGTGTGTGTGTGTGTGTGTGTGTGTGTGTGTAATTTGTGTATATATATGGTCTATTTCAATAGACAAAGCACAGCAGGCTTCACTCAGAGTTTCTGTATTGTACTTGTCCTCAGTGCCCAGTATATTAACTATCCCATAGAAAGCTTTAAAAGTTCTAAAGTTTTGCTCATCAAATTAGACTAGAAAGTTTCACTTTTAATAAAAAATTATTTTACTTATTTAATATAAATTTACTTGTATTTATGTGGATGTGTGTGTGTGTTTACTTGTCTGTGTATGCACCATGTGACTGCAGGTGCTCCTCAGGCCCAGAAGAAGGAGTCAGATTCCTGAAATTGGACTTAGAGGGTGGTTGTCAACCCTCAAAATGGGGGTCTGGGAACTCAACCTGGGTTCTCTTTAAGAACAGCACACATTCTTAACTACTGAGCCATCTCTCCAGTCCCAGAAAAACAAACATTTTAAAAACCTCTTTGGACATCTCATATGTCTACTTGTTTATATAGTTTAATATGATGGAGAGAAGCAAAATATTTGAGGGTGTTGCTTGTGTTAGGAAATATTGTGTTGCTGCCTCTGGATTATGGGTTTGATTTGCCATTGATTGTGGGATAATGGCTAATAGGCCGATCTCTAATCTAATTCATATTAGAAGGAGATTGGAACTAATTACTAGATCTGAAAAAAAGATGAAGTAAATAATAAATGAGGTTGGGGATTAAATGGTATGGGAAGGATTTAAACAAATATTTTTGGACTATGGGTTCAATAGCTAAGTTTCCTGAACTTACTGTAGAGTAGAATAAAAAAATAAGGGTTCCATGAGGGTATTTGAATTCTTAGGTGTAAGTTCAATTCTTGTTGTCTTAGAAATAAGAGCATTTAGGGCTCTACAATTTACCCTGTCAAAGTAACTCTTTTTGAAGACATTTTTTTGTAAGTATGGTGGAATACTTGCCAAGAACATTGGAACTCAGATGTGCCGTCTTACTTACAAAGCATCTATAATGTACAGACTTTGATGGGCTGAACTTTTTATTTTGTTATTCTTTACTCCATTTATTGATGGGCAGAGGCTCAAATAAAATAATCAGAACTGTGATGTCCTCCTAGGTCAGTGGTTCAAAGCTGTGGGCAGACAGAATTTCCTCTCCTCTCTCCCCTTAAATCCCCAAAATCTTGGGATGCCTTCCACATGTTGTCTAGTTCAAGTTAACAAGGATACATGGGAAACATGGTTGTGAAATGGCTCATGCTGCATTCAGGAAACAAGGAGCTTTTCCCTTTCTTTAGAACTAGATATCATGGCTTCATACATTTAAAAAAACACACACACACAATAAAACTCCTAGACAATGTAGCAAACGTGCAGAAGTTCTGGCTGAGTTGACCCTTGTTTGTCTGTCAGTATCAACCATGGCGGTAGTCTTCCAATCTGCCTGGAGAGCTGCTTTAAACCACAGTGGTTGTCTATTCTACTGTCCTACAGTGAGGAAACGGCACCCTGAGCAGTAACTCCTGGGTGCTCCCAACAGCTAATCTACACAGGGAAACACAGCCTTGCTCCCACTCTTGTCAGAGCTTCACTAGTAACCGCATCCAAACAGAAAGTGGAATTACAACCATTCTCTTCTATCTTCCACATACAATCTCCCAACAATACAAGCAACCAGTTTCAGTGGGCCCCTGTACATGTGTTTGGAAGGGGAAAAGAAAAAAGACATGAAATGGGACAGAGCCTTATAGTGTTGAAAAAAACAAATCTACAGATCAGATAAAGATCTTAAATCAGAGTAAATTACACACTGCATGCTGGTGATTGGGTCATGGGAAATTATGAAGCTACGTGAGGCCTCATTTGTTGTGCTGAAAACAAATGTAAATAAATTACTGGGCGAATCTCATTTACATGGGGAAATTCATCCCACTGCATGACATGACTGCGATTTTTTAGAGACACTTTGAGAAGAAATGCCGCTCATTAAACTTCAATCATGAGGATTGAGAGATGGGGCTGGGAGCTGGGAGCTGGGTAGATAAAGCACTTCCCACAAACATGAGAGCAGAAAGTCAAACCTTGAGCATCCACACAAAGCCAAGCTGGAATGGCAGTCCACCAATAATCCCAGCACTCAGGAAGCAACACTGAAGAATCCCCTGGCAAACAGACTCTCTAGAGCAGCTGAAATGATAAACTCTAGCTGCTATGAGAGACTGCCTCAGTAAATAAGGTGGAAGGGACCGATAAAGATGCTCTATGTCAACCTCTCATCCCTACACATATGTGCACATGTATTGCATATCCATGCATTCACACACATACATACATAGGTGCATGCACACAGTACACCTATATACATGCAAAATAAAGAGAAAGAAAATACAGACAAGCTTGATTTGGTGAAGGCTTTTCATGGGAAGAAAAATCTACTTCTTCCTACTGAGAGAAATGCAAATTTCCCCACCTCAACACATTCATTCACACAGGGCAGAAGAGGCAGGCCTCACTCACAGCTCTTTCTGTTTCTAATGACCCATCTGCTGGTGATCAGAATGAGCACTCCAAAGCCACTGCGCAGTAGTAGGGACTGTCTGTAGTGAGCCACCCCTATTCTCTCACCATATTCCACCCACAACTTACAGCAGCTGGCTGGGGTTAATGGGACAGAATGGAGTTAACTGGCTCCTGCAGGGATCAAACCCATGACCAATGTCATTACCACTCTACTTTGACCAAGTGAGCTGCAAATCCAGGGACTCTCATTGAATAGGAATTGGCCCTCAAGTGGCACCGATGCCCTGTGCTAAGAAGCGGCTGACCTGAAAAGACAGATAGAAAGTACAGAAGATTGATGGGATTTGAGCAGAAACCTTGAAGGGCTTCAGGTCTGGTGTCAGGCTTCTCACCATGCTTAATTTATTTCATCTACCTCTCCCTGACTCCATTCAAATCATCCCAGCAAAAGCAAGGACTTAGGAATCAGGAACAAACAGAGAGTTACAGCCCAGGGAATGTAAGGACAGCAAAACAGACAAGCACCTACCAAAAGGTGTTGAGACTTCAGGCTGGGGAGACACCTCAGACAGGAAAGAGCTTGCCACCCAAACAATAGAACCTGAGTTCAATCTTAAGTAATCCTGTGAAAAGCCTCCATGTGACAGTGTGAGCTTGTCATTCCCTGCTGAGACAGAAAGATGGAAGGCTCCCTGGGGCTCCTGCCCCAACCCCCCAACCCCTCTGCCTCGCTGACTTGGCAAGTTCCAGACAAATGAGAGAACTTGTCCCCCAAAAACAAGGTAAAGAGCCTTCTACTGAATGATAGCTGAGGATGACCTCTGGCCTTCTCACACAAGGGCACTGAAAAGAAGCGTTGAGACCCATTATGTATACAATCTTGATAGCTCGACCTAAAGGAGAGTCCATCATTGGTTCTACAATTAGTCTATGATTAGCACACTGTGCGACACTACTCTCCCATCAAACATAACACAGCTACCCCAGTCCCTGCCTCTGAAGTAAAAGTCTGGGTCTCAACCTCTTTCCCTCCCCAGCTGTGACTATGAACCTACTTTCAAGCCCTTAAATGTCTTCCCATCCTTTTCCCCATCCCTGCTCTAAATAGATATCACACAAGAAAGCCCTTGTGTTTTGCTTTCTGCCCTACAGGGTGAAATTCAACCATTTCCTGCATAGGGATATGATAGTGTGCTCAACTTCATCTACAGCAGAATATTTACATAAGCCTGAAGAGCTCTGAGAGTTTATTGGTTAAGGGAAAAATAAGCAGGCCATGAAATAATTATTTTTCATTGTGTCCTGCCAAAGCCATTCAGCCAAAGGCTAAATTGAACTGCTATTGTGATTATTTGAACTGTGGAGCCAAAAGTCCTTGCTGTAAAGCATCCCAGCTGTCCTAAATTTCATTCTGATGGCTAGTTTTCATTGTGGCTCAGATTCTGCCAGGAAAAAAAAAAAAAAAAAGGTCCCCAAAATAGGAGGGTGGAAGGGTTGTTTTATCCAGACCCACATCAATGAACAGTTTAGAGCCATTCTGAGAACTCGATCATTAACAAATCGCTTCCGGAAACTGTTATGACAGGATTCCCATATGCAAGTTACAGGCCACTCATATGCACACAGTGAGGCGAAGAAATTAAAGCTGAGACTTCATATTGTATGATATGGCAAATGAGCACTCCCCAGTGGTCCTCCTGGCTGGGAGGCTGTGGCAAAGGCATTCTTTGGGCTCACTTAATGGGGACAGGGATTGTGGTTGCCAGGCACTGACAGGTATGTGTGGTAATTGCATGATTTCAAGACTCAGTAAAATGGCCCTTTTGGAGCTTAAGAAATCATCATAAACTCTGTTGAATATGACATCCCCAGGATTCAGAGCAATGTCTGCTCATTATAGGTGCTCAACTATATGTGATGGGAAGAAGGAAGAGGAGTCAGGAGGGCTGCTAGACCAGGTAGAAAAGTTCCTACAATTTGCCTTTAGTGAATACACTGAACAAATGGGACCCGCACTTCATACTATGTAGACTAATGAGGCTCATCTGGAGGTCAGAGGGAGGAAGGCAGTCGTCCTGGAACCATAAGGAAGGCTCTTCAAATGCCCCGGGAAGCCAATACTATTAGCTGCAGCCATGGGGTGGCTACAGAGATTTTCCTGGAGCCTCAGTAGCCTCTCACTTTTGTAAAGAAGTGTCTAATGTCCCCTGAAGCCAGGTCAGAGTTACTACAGTAGGATCACAGTTGCTGGAAGGACTTGAAGCAAGGTAAGCAGGAGCTACTTGAGAGCTGGGCTTATGGAACAGAAATTACTATTCATCAACAACATCTACCCAACTTCGAACAACCTTGGAAATCCCCTTGTGTAAGATGTGTTCCTGGAGCAAGGCCAAGGATGTGAGTGCCTTTGTGTGAAATGCATACTCCCTTCCCCACCCTCAACCCCTAAGTTAAATGCTGAAAACAAAGAAGGAAAATGTCCTCTGATCAACTCAGAACCTGAATAGCATGGAGCAGGTGGTCACATGGCAACCACCGTCAGGAAACAGAGACCTGTGAATGTTGACGTTCAACTCCATTGCTCCTGTTTTTCTTTCAGTCATTCTGGGTCCCTGGCCCATGGAAAGGTGTTGCCCACATTTGGGATGGGTCTTTCCTCTTCAGTTAAACCTCTCTGAAATCATCTAGACAGGCATGCCCAGCAGTGTGTCTTCTGGGTGATGATAAACCCTACCAAAGTCATGATCAAGATTAACATTCACAAATATGTAATCAAGACAACCAGAAATTTCAAACTATGTCATAGATCTAAAAGTGGCATTTGGGAAGTAAAATGGTTTTCTACTTATTGGTGAGATTTAATTACATTTGGCTTTCAAAGGTATTTTAAAGCTAAGTGTGCTTCAGGCTGAGAAAGGTGTCAGCAGTCTTTCCCATAGCTGTTATAGCTGATGCTTCCAGAAGTCAGAGCCAACAGGAACCTTCTGAGGATCCACCTGGACTGGCTTAATCCTATGTCAAAAAAGACCCTGTGGTATAGAGTATTACTCTGTCCTTCCATGATGCTGGCTGTCTCCCCTGAGCTGCTGGAATCTTGCCACCTTCTGCATCTCCCTCACTATACCTCAGACCTTCCTTGCTAGGAATAGAGAAGGATAACATTAATACCAAACATTTCTAGAGTGCCTACAATCTGGAGAACTACTCTTGAGATAGATGGCATCGACCTGTCGCTCTGGTCTCATCTTCTCAAGCCCTGTGGTATAGGTGCTGTGATCACCCCAGCTTTACTGTAAATGGGCAAACTTTGAGCCTAGGTGTCTTTTTTGAGGTTACCCAGCTAAACAGCAATGGAGACAGATTTGAAAGTCTTCTCTCTCCCACTTACTGTCTAAGGAAACTGAGAAGTGTAGACTTTTAGTAACATGCCCATGTCCACTTGGATAGTAAGAGTCAACATCAGTATTTGAGCATGGCTGCTCTACTCTGCAGTTGTGTTTAAAACCTCTCCTTGTCATCCTAGTTTTCTTTTCTGAGACCCCAAAGCTAGAAGGCTTGAGGCTCTGAGAGAGGAACAGTACTGATGACAAAAGGGTGTGGTTGGTCAGCCCAGGAGCCTGCAGCATCATCAGGTTTAAAAACTTATTAAGAACTCCAGGGAACTGAGAGTGGGTGTCCACAGGGTGCTTTTGTTTTGTGAAAACAAAGCCTAGCTTACTTAGCATATATTCCAAAAGAATGAGTTTTGCCAGTTTTCATTCATTAAAAAAAATAAAGGCTCAGTAGGGTAACATCTATTTCAAATAACTGCAGACAAGAATAAAGCTCCCTTTTTTTTTTAAACAAACCCTAAATAAAATCAGTCCAAGACTTTAAGCTGTACCTTCTAGAGTAAATCAATATATAGTATAGAAATTTAAGTGCACAAGAAAATGAACTGGGTTTGGTCAAGCACAGTAGGGAAAGTCCAGGATGTCCAGAGATCAGTGAAACTCTGTGTCTGTGATTTTCAAATGCTAATGTTCTTTCTACCAGCCTGCTGAATGTATATGTCGAGGCAAGTCCAAATATAGTCCTTGTCTCTGTTGAAGGACCCAGTATCAGAAACTGGGCTTAGCCCAATAATAGAGCACTTGCCTTAGTGGCCATGCCCAATGTCCCAAATTAAACATTGCCCCCTGAAAAATATCTGAAAGCAATCAAAGCTGAATGTCCTGAAAATACTTATGTTATACCAAGACATTAAAGAGTGATCCAAGGCAATGTCTGGAAAATCTTTAATGCACAGATAAACATTAACAGATACACTACTATTTAATATCCAGGCTTGAAAAGTAGCTTTCATTGTGTCTATCTATTAATTCTTCTTACATAATATTCTTATCCAGAATGATACATGTTCTGAAATGATAAGAGATAGCAGAAAAGGGAAAATTCTCATAAAACACAAAAAGCTCAGGCCATGATCCTGCACAGCAAACAACCTTTGCCCCATTCTTCCTCAGTGAGGGGCTGTTTCTGGGGACTTCATACTTTGTCTTTAGTTTCTCTGACCTCTTATCTTGCCCTGCCACTGAGCCCCAGAGAACTTTATGCAACTCATGATTTAATTCCGATCTGAGCTGCTAGCATGAAAAGAGCCTGACAGCTGCCTCTCTCCCTGATTCACCCCATTGGCCAAGTGGGGCGACAGAAACATCTTTCCCTTTAAGGCACAGGAAGACATGCCAAGAAAGCCTTCATTTCCATTCAACTCAGCAGAGACTAAGAACCATACCAGACTCACAGAGGAATCTGCACACAGCAAGAGTTTTAAAGACCCCAGGAAATATGCAGGTACGGGGACAAGTCACTACTTTGCAAAGAACTGTGGGTTTCAGGGAGGCTTTTGATAATTACGTAGTACCTCTGGTCTGAGTGTGGTTGGAATGATAAGATGCTTTATGGTTCATCACACATGTGCCTTATTTCAAATGTAAGGGCTATTTATGTGTAAACTTTTGGGTCAAAGCCACCAAAGGAATCAGTAACCCCCCAAAAGTCATGTTGACCGTTAACAACATTCACTTTGTAGCCTGCAATATAGTGTTCTACTCAAACAGCCAACAGGGCCTTAAGGATGGTCTAAGGAAACCATTCCCCAGGAGATTTTGCTGCTGGGGAAATGTCCATTTTGACTAGATGGCCCAACACTCAGAGTCAGATGGATTTATTCTACTGTCAATTTTCTCTAATCATGAAACACCCTTTTATTTTCTAGGTTTTGCTCCAGGGTGAGTCTGTTAAAAACAGATAAAAGATATACCTGTAAAGACACTAATTTCATATTATAGGTAATTAAAAATTGTTTGACCACAAAGCTTCATGTTTATTTGAACTCCTAATATGCTGACCCCTAAAACAACTTCCTAATGACTGCAATTACTCTTGTAAACTCACCAAGAACATTTTTTGTTATGACCTCCAATACCCCCAAAAGAGAGGAAAATGGCTTGAATACATGCTACAAATAGAAAACAAGATGGAGATCTTTTTTGCCTGGTGATTATGGCGCTGTGAAGTAAGAACAACTTGACCAAGTCCCACTGAACTACCAGTCTTTCCTGACTCTCCACTCTGTCACAGCATTCTTCTGTCCTTACCACCCTTGCAAAGGGGACTCAGTATAATCAGAAATCCTGTCAAATCAGGGGGCCTGGAATCTTTATTCCACTGTATTGTTGTACACTTAATTGCTCATGTGAGTTAGCAACCCAATTATGTTGTCTAGAAGTGGAGACCAACAATAGATTTTAATATGTAGACAGGAACTCAAACTTCAAACAGATAACCACAAACCACACCATTACACTGAAGTTAAAACTAGACATGAGGCAGAGAAAGTTCTGGTCCTATCATCAGCCCACTATGGGGGAGAAGAAGTCCAGGGAGCAGAAGAGAGGACCACCTTGAGAGGTGGCACTTGGCTTTCCAGTTTAGGCTGGAATTTACCAAAAACCCCAGGCTAAAAGCACAAAAAAAAAAAAAAAAAAAAAAAATCAAGGAAGAAGAGAACACAGGATAGCTTGTGAGTTTCAGTGGCTGAATGAACGAAAGAAGCCTTTATTGTGAACAGTGTCATTTAATACACATGATCCTGTGGCCTCTTCATTTGTCTTTAAATTGTCATGGCTTCCGAGATCTTCTAAATAATGTCTTACCTTGAGAATTAGATATGAGAAGAAGCAGCAGTCAATAGACATGCATCCCTCTCTTCTAAAAACCAAAACAAGAAACTCGGAAGTCCAGTGGTGAGCCCTTGCTTCTGGATATCATCCCTAGAATTTCTATCCACATCTGATCTTCTTCATCATTGCACAAACCTCCTCTCAATAGAATCTACAATGGGAGATGGGCCTTGTTCTGCAGCATCTTATTTTGGCTCGGTGGAAAGAATTAATTCAGCCTCAGATACCTTTACCACTCTTCACACAGAGCAGGAAGGGCTTAAAGACTCACACAGGAAACACCAAGGGTGGATATTGTCTGGCGTCTTCCGCTCAGAAGGTTTTACAGAAAATAGACTGAGAGAACCCACATGGGAAGCAGAGGCTTCACTCACCTACAGACAAGTGTGTGACATCTAAGCTGGAGACTCCCATGGAGGACTGACTTACTAGGGTATCTTATATCAACTTCAGAGGGAGAGCTTGGCCTGTTAACTGGGCTCACAACACTACAGTCCTCAGTAAAAATAATTCTTTCAAAAAGAACCGCGAGAGAAAATATTTGGGTTGGGTTTTATGTCATCCAGGATAACAACTTTCAAGAGTCTCATCACTAAATGTACAAGTAGCTTTCCTGACAAAGTCAAACTAACAAAGAATATTTTTCAATTCCCAAAAAATTCACTCAGTGGCAAATCAACCAACAACCTAATCAACTGTAGCAGATGGGTTCACGGAAGTGCCACTTACTCAACTCCAGGGACACATGGTGTATTGACTCTTGAGTATAATTTGCTGATGGCTGTCAAGTATCTGTCCCAGCAGTTCTCAACCTGTGGGTTGCAACTCCTTTGGGGTGGTTGAATGGTCTTTTCACAGGGGTCACATATCAGATATCCTACATATCATGTATTTATATTATGATTCATAACAGCAAAATTATAGTTATGAAATAGCAATGAGATAATTTTATGGTTGGGGGTCACTATAACATGAAGAACTGTATTAAAGGGTCACAGCATTAGGAAGGTTGAGAACCGCTGGTCTTTCCTTTCCTGTGTTCTGAATAAGCTTCTTCAAAGCCAACCACACCTCTCCTTGGAAAAACACTGAATATTACGCCCTTTACCCTGCTTCCTGGAAAGCAAAGCTGGTGCCAAAAGCTACATCCGCCAGGCCTATAGCCCACTCCAAAGAATCTATTCATTCCTTCTTTACTTCAGAAGTAATTGTGTTCCACTACAACTCAGAGATTAAAACAAGTTCTCTAAAATACAGGGACAAGGAAGTGAATCCTACCCTGTACCTTTGGCACTTCTAAGACTTCTGACCATAGTTTACCTGTGTAAATAGAAAGAACCTATTTACTACAAAAATGCCCAGGGGCAAGTATACATCAACTAAGGAGTGGTTGGCTTCTGCATGATTAACTGGCTGGTCCCGGGCAGTGTAAAAGGCAGAGGGCATACAATAATAAGAAGCATTGATTACTAGCCCCTTTTGAAAGTAGTCTGTGAAAATTTCCTTTCTTAGCCTCACTAGCTCTGAAGCTGTAAGGGAAGATAAACTTGAATGGCTTGCCAGGAACCCCAGCAGCCCCCAAGGCAGCAGTTTAGTCTTCAAAAGTCGCCAGCAAGGGAAACGCAGAAGGAAGAAAAGACGCCAGGCTGCTTCAAACTGGTCAAGTGGCACAACAGGTCCCTCCAGTTGTCACAAAGCTAATTTTCTAATACGTTGCAAAACGCGTTATATAAAGTGGAAAAATATGACTGGGCTTAGTGTCCATTCAATTTTCCCACTGGAGCACTCTACTAGACCACACTTGGCTTTAACCACTGCTAGACCAGTTCATTAAGAAAAAAGGGTATATTGTCTTGAGCCAGAATATTTATATACTTGACTCAGAAACCATCTATTCTCGGGGACATTTTCCCCAAGCTAAATGCACTACAAGGCTTTCCTATTCCTATAATCCCTGAGCTGGTCTGTAAGGCCCTTAAGTGGAGAGAAAGGAACTGGGACCAAAAAGGCAAAAGACACACTCACCAACAAGGAAAGACTGACTTCAGAGGAATAAACACTTAAGTAGCCACTCATTAAGCCATCCAACCTCTCTCCTGTTCACTTTCAAGACAACTAATATTCACCCAGCTTTGACTTTTCGTTAGACAAAACATTTCCCATCTACATGTTACACCCCAGCTCCAAGCCACCTTATGTCTAAGCTGCTCCTGGGGTCAGAGGAGAGTAAGGGGAAGCCAAGGGTGATGGAACACACCTGCAATTCCAGCCCTCAGAAGGTGAAGGAAAGAGGACTGTGAGTTCAAGGACAAAGTGGCCTACATAGTGAGTACAAAACCACCCTTATCTACTTAGTGAGACCCTATCTCAAGTGTAAGGGCTGGGTATGCCACTCAGTGGCAGAGCCCTTGCCTAGCATTCCCAAGGGCTAGGCAAGGACTGTCCACAGCACAGGAAAAGAAATGCAAAGGCAGAGGTCCCCAGTTCCCAACCCCTCCTAGGCACTCTCTTGTTAACCTCTCCTCCAAATCAGAGAGTCAAAGCAGTAGCTTACCACTTCTCTCAGTGGACAGAGAATACCTCTTTTCCCACCCTGATCTCTTACCACAGGTCACACATAGGGGTCAACTCTGAGGTGCACACAGATAAATGCACATTAATAAAAAAAATCAATCATTTTCTAACAATACCCAGATCTAAGGGAGCTACAGAACTCAGCATTTGGAAATTATACCTAACAGAGAAGCTCTTATGCAGCTCTGCCCAATAGAAGGCTCACTGGTTACATATTTGTAGCCACTGAGCACTTAAAATATTGCTTGCTTGGGTTTCAAAAACAATATCCAAGACACAAACTCTTTCATTAATAATTGGTTACACACTGAAATGGTAATGTTTAGAGAAAATAAGGAGTGTGTGGTGTGTGTGTGTGTGTGTGTGTGTGTGTGTGTGTGTCTGTCTATGTGTCTGTGAGAAAAAGAGAGAGAGAGAGAGAGAGAGCTCATGCCTGCGTGTAAGAATTTAATGCAGTCTCACTTTATTCTTAGGCCAGACTCTAATTCATGATCTTTCTGCCTCAGCTTTCTGAGTTCTGAGATTACAGGTATGTCCACCATTCCTAGCTTCAGATTACGTGACTAAAATACAAGTTACTTATTTCTCCTTAAGTTTTTTAAGTGTAGCTACTAGAGAATTTAAAATCAAGACCCATGGCTCACAGTGTCTTTCTGAAGCAAAGCCCTTTTATAAAGTGGAGTTTGGCAAACTGTGGCCTGTGGGTCAAATCTAGTCCCCAGGCTCTTTGCATACATCCTAAATTATGGTTTGGATGTGAAATGCCGCATCCACAGCCTCATTTGCTTGATCCTTTGTCCCCCAGCTAGTGGCACTGTTTCCAGAGGCTGTGAGATTTTTTAGGGGATGGGATCCTTGGTGGGTGGAATCTAATTGGAGGAAGTACGCTGCTAGGGTATTGACCTTGGTGGTTACAGCCCAGCCAGTTTCCTATCTGACCACCTCAACTGCTCCCATTTACTCTCTCCCTTTTCCCTCTCCTTGTCCTCTGCCCCTACCCCTCGCTCCCAGATACAGATCAAACTAAGGGCTTTGGACATGCTAGAAAAACATTCAATGACTGAGCTATAATCCCACCCCAAGATAAATGTTTGAAAAGTATTTTAAACTACTCAACACTGCAGTTGTTTGAACCACAGATAAAGCCAAACAACAGTTTCAAAGGAAATACAAATGTAACTCCATATCCTGAGAAGTTACCCATGCCATGATGGGGCATCTATGAAGTTGACTTGCTGCTTGTCTTGCTGATGCTTTGGAAATTTGGATGCCAGATCTCTATACTGCACACTCAAATAGAAGTGAAATTTCAGGAATTACCCTTCTCCGCAACAGCATGGAAGAGTTCTTCTTGTTTGGGAACAATACTGTCATCTACTGCATATTAAACGCACACTCCCTGTGTTTCACTAGGGATGCTCTATTGTGCAATAATTGGTCCCCATTGTTATACGCACAATTTGGCTGCTCAGATTTAAAAGCAAAACCTTTTCAGTGACTATCTTTACTGATAGCCTTAAACACAGATGGTCCCTTGCGGCCACAAGCTTGCAGCAACCATGGCTAAGGCTGCTGCATGGTAGAGAGATTAAAGGAATACCCTAATAATCTTTTATTGATATTGCCAAAGCACCCCCGCAAACTCATTAGCAATGACTGAGTGCTGGAGATGAAATGGCCCATGTCTAGGACAGAGAAAGGGAGGACAATGAATGTCATGGCCTAGTCCTTTTCCCTAGGAAATCTCCTACACCCTTTCCTGCCCAAGCCCCTTGTGCATAACTCATCCTATATTTTAGGGTGTCAGGGGCCATTTCTTTTGTGCATGTATGAGTCCATGTTCATGTGTACAGGTGCACATACATGTATGTATGTGTGTGTGTGTGTGTGTATATATTTGTGTGAATGTGTGTGTGCATGAGTGTGTGTATGAGTGTGACAATCTCAGCTGCTATTCCTTAGGCATTATCCACATTGGTTTTGTTTGTTTTGTTTTGTTTCTAAGATAGGGTCTCTCACTAACCTGGAACTTACTAAGTAGACTAGACTAGCTTGACATCAAGCCACAAGGCTCCCGCTGTCTCTTACTGGGATTACATGTATGTACCCTGTACCAGCACACTAGACTCTTTATATGGGTTCTAGGGCTTGCATTCAGGTTCTCAGGATTTCAAGGGTGTGCTTTCCCAACTGAAGCATTTCTTTTAGCTTCTCAACCCTTGGAGCTAGCTCAGCCAGGTTAGAGCAGAGACACTTTCTGGATACTGAGGCTACCAAGGATCTCCACTGTTTCTACCAGAGTCATACCTTGGAGTTTTTCCCTACATGATCAGCTTTCCAATGCATAGCTTTTTGAAATTTCCCATTGTTTCCCTTGGTTGACATGTTAGTCCAATTCAAATAGGACCAAAGGAACTTCAATCCCTAATTCAGCTCAGTCCTGTGAGCCAGTGGGGGACTTGACACTCAGAAGGCACACACATGCTGGGCATAGAACAACTGAACACATTGTTTGTGGTGTAGAAATCTAACATCTGCCTTTTGAGAGCTGAACGCCAACTCTCTCCTACCAATCCTTCTCAATACAGATGTACAATGATGGGAATCAATAGAAAGCTCTGGGGTCAGGGGTGGCGCCTGAGTCCCACTCCCTGGCTCCTTTTTTCATGATCACAGACCCCATGAGGACAACATGGGAACAAGCTAGTCTTCATCCAAGTGCAACAGCAGTGGTCCTTCTAATGACACAAAAACTAGGAACACACCATCCATGAAGAAACATCACACCCTAGAATATCAAAAAGTATGATTTCCTGTGTTACGTGGTACAGATGGAGAGCCACACCTTCTATTTATCCACTGCTTATTTTCAACATGTCCAGAGCATTTTAAAAGGTCATCTAATGAAATGCCAAATCTTCCTTGTTGTTGAAACAGACTAGCCTCAAGTTTAAATCCCAGCAGATTAATGGCATGACCTCAGCAGCCAGCTTTCTCTGTATGACTTGGCTTCAATTTCATCATTGTTGAAATGGGATTCAAGATGGCTGGTTTATTAGGATCACTGTTGGAATTAAAACGATCACTTAAGAAAGGCACTGAACAAAGTGTTGACCCTTGAGCCAGTAAGATAGCTTAGTGGGCAAGAACACTAGCTACCAAGCCTAATGACCTAAGTCAATGCCCTGGCTCCAGATGATGGAAGGAGAGAACTGCGCTCTGACTTCCACATTCATTGTTCATGTGTGTCTCTCCAATAAATAAATGTTACTTTTAAAAAGTGCTGCATCTTCAGGAAGAATAACTATTGTTGGTTCTTCCAGGTCTAGTAGATAGATGAGAAAGCAGTTGGCACATGGGGTAAACTTCTTCAGGGATGCCAATCTCAGGGCAACTTTATCTTCTCTCTGTTTTCAGTTTTCTCCCTTTAGTAAGTCTCCAAAAAAACATCCCCTTCCAGCCGGGCAGTGGTGGCGCACGCCTTTAATCCCAGCACTTGGGAGGCAGAGGCAGGCGGATCTTTGCGAGTTCGAGGCCAGCCTGGTCTACAAATTGAGTCCAGGACAGCCAGGGCTACACAGAGAAACCCTGTCTTGAAAAACAAACAAACAAAAAAAAACCATCCCCTTCCAAAGACCTCTGGCCACAAAAGATAAATACAGCAGATCTTTTAAAAGTATGGCCCTCAATATTATAGAATATTTTGGTTCTTCCAAAATCTTCAAAAAAAAAAAAAAGGCTAGCTATTATGTAGAGGAAGGTCAGGAATGGATATGGAGCTATTTCAAAGGTACCCTAAATGACTCATCAGAGACTTGAGGACACCTAGGATTGCCTTGCTAGTCTGAACAACAACTGTGCCTCTAGCCAGCTTCACTCTGAGAATGAACAACACACAACCAGAGAGCCTGTGACACTTTATCCCCTAAGCAGGGACTACCCATTCCTTCTGAGCTCTCTGTGGTCAGTTGGTACTCTTTCCTTGAGATCAGTTAGAAAATCCAGCCCATCAAGAACAGATCACTTCTTCCAGAGGACTCACTTCTGGGCTAATTGCCCTGGACAGCACAGCTGCATATGCTCCATGAGGATTGGGTAAGATACCGGCACATAGCAAAGGAGCCAAATATTTCCCTTTCCATTTTGGGGTTCCCAGACACCCAAGATTCCTCTTGAGAAACCCAGACAGGATAGACACCACCTGTGCACACACACACCCCTTTCGAAGGATATTTTTATTGCATCATTTTGGACTTAACTAAGTCCATTACAAATTCCCTCTTCAAGCACTTATGAAAACAGATTTTGTGCACTGTTTCATATGTGTCTCCACAAAGCTTCACTGTTCCCCCTGTTTATAGCTCAGTATGTTCCGATCCTCCTTGGTGAACACAAGTCTTCACCTATTTGGAGGGCTTTTTGTTTTGTTTCTGTGGAACACCTGAGTAGAATTCTATGCGCAGTCACAGAGTGGTCAGCACAACCTCATCAACTCCCATTCATATTTGTAGGCTGGTTCCATGGAAACATGGCAGAATAAACATTTTACTTCTGCCCCCACATACACACAAGTGGAGAGAGGGAGGGGGCAGGCCTGCTGAGCTTAATCCTTATGCACATGTAATTCCTTCATAGACTCCTACTTCTTCTTGAAGGTCAGGCTACTGGGCTCCATAAACAGTGAAAAAACAGGTCTGGACTAGTCATGAAAGATGTCTCTCGGCGGCTGAGTTCAAATCCCTAGTCTTCGGCTGGGTGAATGGGTTAGGAAGCCATTGCCCTGTCTCCCTGCAGCAGTCCCACAAGGAAACAACCAGCAGAGGATGCAGGGTCATCTCAATGCCCACCCGACAAGGAGAACAACACACCCTGTCTGTCCTCATCTGTCCTCCAACTGGAAATTTTCATTTTTTTCAAATTATTCATTTTATTGGTGAAATTTTAATACATAAACCTATCAGATTAAATTTAAAAGTAGTGATTTTCCAATCTAAAAGATTTCTGTTGCTGTTGTTGATTTGTTTTTGTTTTCCCTTTTCCCAGTGAGAGTTAGTTTGGAATAGCTCATGATTTTCCATAATGATGAAAACTTCCTCTCTTTGTGAGAAAAGTGAATATATGCTGTCCACCACACCAAAAAACATCCCAGAAAAACAAAAAATCTTTTGACTAAAAGATAACAATAAATTAGGAAGGTTTGGTAACTCATTCAGCACCACAAACCATTGTTATGCATTTGGGTGTAGGACATCAATCTAATAAGTTTGGCTCCAAACCCAGGCACCCTTGTGCCTAAACAAAGAACATGGTGGAACTCAAAAGCTCTGGTCACCCCACTCCACTCAGCCTAAATGGAGGCATACATATGTCCTTGGCTGAAAGGAACTAATTTCATCAGTTATTGGGCTGTGAAGCACTCCAAGTTATATATGGGGTTTCTGGCTACACATTCTATTGTTCTAAAGTATACTGAGTTTTCCTCTCCTATGCTGGGCGACTTCAAGAACTAAGGAAGCATTACACATAGTTTATGTTCCTCTGTTACACCCTCCTAGCCTCAGTTCTAGCTTAGTTCAGTCTCCAGAGCATAGAAGGTGCTCAGTATAAGCATGAAAAAATTTCCCATCTTTCTTTCCTTTTTTCCTATATAAAAACCCAGGGATCTCTAGCTAAGAGGCCCCACAGTTAGAAGCACTGTAAAAAGATCATAGTCGACACCGCAGTTGGTGAAAATAACAGCCGGCAAGCTGTGCCAAAAGCCCCTTTTTCCTCATCTAATCCCTCATCATTCTTCTGATACAAGACAGCCAACACACTAAATCCTTTAAACATTCATTGCAAGTTGGTATAGAGGTGAGAGAATGCCCATATACACACAGAGGCACATCCTTCCAAACACAATACTGTCCACAGTACAAAGTGAAGAGGGTCAGGAGCAACTTAAAAGGATCATTTAATCTACTTGATCCCACATGAGACAGTAAAGGAGCTAGCTACATCCAGATTAGATTTAAGGAGTAAATGCTCTATCTCTGCTCCTCTGAAGGAAAAAAAAAAGTCTTCAGGACAAACACTGCATATGCAGGTTTTGTTCATTGTTTCTACTTTGCTCCTTCCGAGAGCAACAAGAGGTCTTGGATATCACACTGTAAAGAGACAACTGGCAGTCAGCCTACCAGTTGGCACACTTAACCATCATAGCAAAAGCCCACACCTGCTCCATTTCCCACAGAATCTCCACTTTAATTAAAGTTATATATTGGTCTGTAGTGTGTGTTCTAATTTTATTTTTTATTTTAAATCTTGCCTTGGCAGGCAGCATCTTTCTATGCTCTCTGAAGAGAATAATGACGCTTGTCCTAAGACATCATCAAGATTATGGTCAAAGCAGCACACCCAGTAGGTTCTCAGATGACAGTTTATGATCTGTTACCCAATCAAGCCACTGTCATCTATTGATGCTCTCTGACAGCGTCCCGTCTCAGGCTGAAAGAACCCATCGCTCTGCCAGGTGGGCTCCCTCTAACCACAGATATGTATTTCGGCTTTGATAAAATGTGGAATTATTTATATTATGGGTAGCTCTCTCTATTTGTTTTTCTTGACTCACTCAGCTATACAGTATGCTGAGTGACATATAAATATAGAAATTATGGAAATCGAGAAAGCCATTTATCCAATGCAGATCCTGAGTTGATAAAATGAGTCACTCAAATTTCTCTCAAGGGTGTCATTTAAAAAAAATCTAACCTTGTCCCAAATAACAACTGACCACCAATTGGCTCATTTCCTAAGAAAGGAAGATTCTATGGTATGACTCTAGCCAAGAGCACATGCTGTATGGCTTGAATTGTTATCTAGGAAGAAAGGAAATAAATGCATACATGCACAGACATATATACACATATGTACACACATAGAAACACATGTATGTGTATATATAGGCACACGTCCACTACATGTGTTCTGGATTATACAGACAGACATATCCATACCCCACAAACACTTCACATGCTCTAGCCTCCAACAAAAATAAAAGTACATTAGAGACTTCATTACTCTCTTCCCAATTGCCCACCGCTCCCACTCCTAACCTCCACATGCCCAGTCTAACCCAGAAAACATATACTGGTTCAGGTACAAGTAAGTTTGAAACTGTTTCTAATGATAAGTTGTCAGAGCTAAAATTAGAAATCCAATCTGTTCATTTAAAAAGGAAAAATAAAGAATAAGAACTCTTCAGAGGGCCATCTTTAAATGGAAGCATCGAGACATATCAGCGCCTGACAGCACCCCCTATTCTACTCCAAGTAGAAGATAAGCATTGAAGAACCTCCACTGTAAGATGGTTGAATTAGTGGCAAGCCTTTCTCTTGGCATGAAAAAACCCCTTGCACCAACTGCAGACAGACTGCTGTCCAAAAAGGACAAAACTTGGTAGCAGGGAAGTCGACAGCCTAACTCTGCCAAGACAGGGTAGGTAAGTCCTTCATAATCCCTGCTCTACAACAAATGTCTGTCAGAGAAACAGGACCCAAAGGCTGAAGATTGATGCTGGAATGTATGGAGAGAAAATGGGAACTGTCCAGGCAGTCATTGGTATGTTCTTTCTTACTTTTGGAAGCTGCAGGCCCTGCACTTCCTATATAAGCAAATATATTTATCCCTCTCAGGTCTCTGAGGTGGTTGAAGAATAGACAGCTAGAGTCTCATAGTTAAATTTTGAACTGTTTAGGAATCAAGAGGGTGTTATAGATCTAAGAAGATACTCTTAAAAGTGTGTTGCAAGATAGTATGAATGTTGAGTCACATATAGACCTTTAAACTCATGGAGTTGGTTAGATAGTAGAATGTTAAAGTCAGGGGCCAAATATGTATAAACTGGACATTGGGAAGGTATACTGGGCCAATTTACTCTCATAAATGTGGCATATTTATATCTATTGTTTTGTATAATACTTACTGTTATAAGAGAAGGAACCATCTGTTGAACTGAAAGGGGAAACTTCTGGGGGGAAGAGGGTGGAAGGGCGGGATAGGAAGGGGGAATAGGGAGGGGTTTGTTACTGAGATGTAACTTGAAGAAAAAAAAATAAAGTATTTAAAAAAAAAATGGAAGCAGCCAAGGAGCTCTGATTTGGCACACAGTGGTGAACCTGGTGACAGACACTTGCTTCCTGTCAACTTTCTCACTGAAGAAGTTCTCTTAGTTTCCACAAGAGCAAAGTTTATATCCACTATCATGGCAAAAGACTATCCTCTCTGTAAGAGGATGTGATTGATAACTCACTCCACAGCACACACAGGCACACACACTCACTCAAACATAGGCATACACACACACTCACACACAGGCACACACACATGGACACTCACTCACACACATTCACACACACTCACACAGACACACACACACCCTCACACATGCACACATACTCACACAGGCACACACTCACTCACACACAGGTACACAGAGACAAACACACACTCACACACAGGCACACACACTCACTCACACACAGATACACACACACTCACACACAGACACACACACTCACTCACACACAGGCACACACACTCACTCACACACAGGCACACACACAGGCATACACACACTCACACGCAGGCACACATACTCATTCACACACAGGCACACACACACTCACACACAGGCACACACACTCACTCACACATAGGCACACACACACACACACACACACACACACACACACACACACACACAC